>JASERS010000001.1:85710100-86398975 GCA_036711965.1 Onthophagus sagittarius | reverse complement strand
AAGCGAATATTGGGAATTTCAACCAAGACGGGGAAGAATTAAAAAAAACCCTTTAACCATAAACCAAGCTTTCGATAATTTATTCTTATCTTCTTCAGGGTATGCTACAAACAGTAACCGTTGACAATTTTGATATAAAAAAGAGTAATCTAACTGACATTTAGAGATCACGATGTATAACAATACATGATGTTAAATTAAGAGTCCCCGAGAAACATCAGTGGTATATTTCTCGTAAGATTTTTACACGAAAAGACAACACCAACAGATAGCATGGTTGGGATCAAGAGTCAATAAGGCGCGAAAAACAGGTCGAAACCAGGTGCGCCAACTCACATTGGGGAAAAAACTTTAATAATAAAATGAAATTAAACAATAGCAGGTTTGTACTTTTTTACTGGTTTTTGTATTTAAAATTCAGCTTGACATGTTTCGACACGTGGTCATCTTCAGAAGCGTCGTCAATAAAAGTTAGAGATTGTTGTAGTATTCATCAAAAATGACCATTTCATTTTAACTGTTAACGTAATATGTACAACATTTTTAACTTGTAATTTTAAACCTCAAAAATCTTTTAAATTTTGTAACGTTTTATAAAAAAGATAAGTTTTTAAAACTTTGTGATGATTTTGAAATATCAAAAGTGCTTGATGAATACCACAACAATCTCTAACTTTTATTGACGACGCTTCTGAAGATGACCATGTGTCGAAACATGTCAAGCTGAATTTTAAATACAAAAACCAGTAAAAAAGCACAAACCTGCTATTGTTTTATTTCATTTCATTATTATAATAAATACTGGTAAATGGATTACATAATCAATTTTGAACATAAAAAACTTTAAGGCGAGAAATCACCAGATGTACTTCACGAGAAGAAGAAGAGGAAGGTTCAGAAAACAAGGATGGAACAAGTTGTTGACAGGGACAGAGACTTTCAATCTGCTCTTAACCCCAAATCTAACCAAATGAATATGAAATTTGAAATTTTTATAAAACGACGAAAAAGTCAATAACAAACGGCACAAGGCCGATGCAAAGTTAAAGTTGACTCTATGGAACACAACTATAGGATATTATATTTATTAAACAAAATTAAAAGGCAAGACAACGGGCCAAAACATGCCTTGTATAAAATTAGTAGTAATAGTAATTGGGTAACCCAAAAATTGTTGTTAAAATTATAAAAAATCTAATCTGACTAAACCGAGTTGTTGTTGGGTTTATTTGTCAATTCAATGAGGTGACAATAGATCTTAACCCCTGTGAATCAGTCTTAAAGTTGACTGTGTTGTCTAAAGAGACAATGTGGAACATTTTCTTTGCAAAGAATTTTTGTATCATCAAAATCTAAATTATGACCCGTGGTAACATGGTGTTGTGCGAGGGCGGTACCGCCTAATTTCTTTGTGGCACACTCTCTTAGATGTTGAGACAGACGAGACTTCAAATATTGAGAAGTAGTGCACACATAGCAACTGTCATAACCCTTACAATCAATTCTGTAGACCAGATTTGATTGTAGAGGACGAGGTGTAGTGTCCTTCGGGGAGGAGAAGATATTTCTTAGGGGTCTGCAGGTGTATTTAGCAAACTTTAAGGGACAATCCCGAAAGATCTTGATTAGATTATCAGTGAAACCCAAAATATAGGGAACCTTAACGAATGTAGGTGGAGAATCAGGTAAAGAATCGTCTGGAGGATGAGTCATCGACCAGTCAAGAGGGGGTGTTGACACAGCGACTGGCCGAACGGGAGAATCTTGATGGTAAATGATTCGAGTGACTAAGGATTTCGGGAAGCCATTATTGCAGAAAATATCTGTTAGAGTCTTAAGGTTCTTATCACAAAAACTCTCATCCGCCAGGCGTAAGACCCTATTTTTCATAGCCCTAAGGGTGTTGATCTTCATTTGGGTAGGATGGCAAGAATAGAAATTAATGAAACGACCTGAATAGGTCGGTTTCCTATACCAATCTAACAGGACACGTTGGTCAGGTTTCCTAATAACTTCGGTGTCAAGAAAGGGTACACAGTTGTTGGTTTCGGTCTCTATAGTAAACTGTATATGGTGGTTCACAGTATTAAATTCCCTCTTAGTAAGAAGGAGTTTGTCATAAGGGACAGCACAAATGATGTCGTCAACATATTTATATATGAAGGGGAGGCTGAAAGGCAATCTGGGAATACACACTTCAAGAGTCCAATCCATGACTATAGTAGCCATAATCGGGCTAAGGTGACTACCCATAGGAGTACCAAACTTTTGTTTGTAGTAAACATCCCTAAAAGAGAATGTTGAGGAATCGAAAAGGAATTCCACGATCTTGATGAAGAGATCATGGGGAATCCCAGTGTGAGGTTGGATCAAATCCCAATTAGAGGATAGCCTTTCAACCACCAATTCAAGAGGAATGTTGGTAAAAAGGGACACGACAACCAAAGAAACCAAGACATAATCATGTGGAAGAACAAAACCCTTCATCTCATCAGCGAAGGTGAAGGAATCAGAGATGTTGTACCCAGTTCTGTTTGCTAGGGCAGACGATAAAATTGTGGCTAAATAAGTAGACAATTTATATGTGGGTGAGCCAACAAACGAAATGACAGGTCTAAGTGGCGAGCCTTCTGTGGAGAGACTAAATTGCTGTCGGGATTATTACCATGGTTTTACATGCTCAGATTAACTAATGATGGTAATGGACCTCAATGCAGTAACCACCTATGTTATCATTCATTTAATATCTACAATTAAGACCTTTTCCAAATTTAAAAATTGGAATAGAAATTGTTTCTGTTACCACACATATCAATCCCATAATGACGCCATAATTTGATTGTTGCTATTTCAAATGTTTTTAAATAAAAGTTTCAGTATCTCAAAAGCTATGCAGTTTACAGCATTAAAAATGTATGGCATTATGCAAAAAAAGGAATTTTGTCAAAAGGAATCTAACAAAACCTTAAAATGTACAGAAAAACACACTCACCATGTCGTAACTTCAACTGCTGTCATCATTTTTATTTTATTTCTACACCACCATATGGGAAAAATAGTTTCAAGTAACTTTTATTTAAAACTTTTTTTATATAAGTTGAAGGTAAAACTGTAAAACCATTATTCCACACTTTTTATACATCCTGTATACTCATGCCATACTTCTCGCGTATCTCACTCTCCACAAAACCAGCAGTTCTCCGTCTCCACTCGTTTTATCAGATCAATGACACACGTGGGACTAATCTGTTAGATCTTTATTTACAAAATAAATAAGGATAAGAAAACATTTTTTTGTTTGGCATCATTTACTAGTAGAAACAAAATAATATATACTGGAATTTCTACTGTGGTCTTTATACATATTGTATCTCTGAAGGAAAACCAAGTCAAGAAAATATGCTCAATAATCCTTTTACCGCTGATGCTTAGTCAACTGCTTGTAATGCTGCTTTTGTCATACGTCTTGAGGACTGTGGACGCCCTATGTATGTAAATGGTGATCACTGCCATCGTTAAAAATCGCGATGATTGAAAAAGAACCGTCACCGATCACGATGTTCCTTAAAAGTTACTGGATCGATCAATTCTAGTCTTTTGATGCGAGTTAGTATGTTATAAGGTCATTTCAAAAAATTTATGTGTTTATTAGTGTACAACTCTTTCGCAATAACAACCATAACTTCTAATTAAGAGATCTTTATTTCACTTCAAGAAAGCCTTAGGTTTCCTAATAAGATGTTTGAACTGAGATAGAACTTGGGCTTTAGTAGTATAATTACAGGTGAACCCTGCCACTTTGTGCTGAATCTATCTCTATTAAGAGGAGTGAACGAACTTAAGACACTTTTTATATCAGCTAAGATATTTAAAATAGACCTTTCAGTATTAAGATTGTCAGATTTGATTTTGATTTTACGGGATGCATCGTAAAATCAAAACGGGGCACATTTGGTAAATTCATAAACCATTTGTTAGCTATGTCATCAGTGCTGTGATGATATAATTGTGATCATCATATTAGGTTTTCTTACTGAGATAAGTGTAAGGATATCTTTCACCTTAGAAGTTTTAAATCTGATATAGTTAAAGACTTGATTGTAACTTTTTTAGAATGGGAGAACGTAATCATTACTACGTTCATATGGGGATATCTGGGGATTTGAAGTTCGTACAGTTGTGTTTGTTAGTAGTACGAAATGGGGGAAATCTCTTTGCCAATTGTTATTCTCTAAGGAAACGGCGCGAGAAAGAAACGGGACAACGGAACGTCCGTTTCCTAAACCGCAGGGCGTATTTACATAATATGGTCATTTGTTCTAGGAGCGCTGGGAGTGCAGAGGTTCGAGCAGCAACCCTCCTACACGGAAGTTAATCCCAGTCAAGATGCACAACTCGTCTGTAAAGTATTCAACAAACGAGGGACTTGTTCGTGGCAGAAGGATAATAAGGTACGCAAAATCGATTTCTTTATATAAATCCCTTATTACCCAATGTAAAGTCCCGGAAAGAGAAAATAGCAAAGAGCAAACTATATCCATTATAAGTCAATTCCTTCCATTTTCTCATATCCCAGTAAAAACAACAGTTCGTTTCGGAGTAACCATCTGTGACTCGCAGTACCTGCTTTTTCCGGTCGACCCCATCAGAACGTTACGTGAGAGAATCGAAAAACGCGGATCCGAATATTTCCGTTCCAACACATTTTCCGTCGATAGTGACCGGAAGATGATCCAGCTCGTAAACTTTTCAGAACGTCGTATTTGGCGAGTTATAGTTTTCAGGACGGAACGATGAAAAGAAAAAAAGTCCGTATTAAGCATTTTATGGTAACGTAGAACCCGTCTTCACTTCACCGCTTACATATTCCCGACATCGTATTATGTAGAAATGGGGGTCCAAAAAAGGCCTATTTGTTTAGATTGCAGTAAATCGGATTTCGGAAGGATTTCGGGCACCCCCATTCTCGCCGCGTGAAGACCTTCGAAAGGTGTGTGTAAAAATTTTCGCTTTCCTTCGAGATTCGTCCTCGCCTCGTTTCGATTCGAAAGAATACGTTTACGCCCGGACTTTCCCTGTTTACCTTTCATAAGCCACGGGAAATGATTTTGCATTTCAATTTCGCCTTGTCGGTGTGTTCATGGTATTTTATGCCTTTGAATTTGAATTCGTCTCACAAAGAAATAAGAAAAACTGAATGACGTTTTTAATTTGTGTTTCTTAAAAGCTCCCAGTTGACTTTATTAAAATACTGATCAAAAGGTGAATTAACATTTCTTTCTTTTAATATTACCAAGACGAGTGCTCCTATTTAATGAACGTGCCAATAAATTTTAAACGAGAAGCTACTGCATAAGCAAGTGCACAAAGTCTCGAGGACCACATCTACATAAAAGTGGCATAAAAGCGAATTGACATTCATGAGGTCGCAACGACAACAGGGGGACATAACAGTCTCAGCTTTACACTTGTTATTTCGTTGTTTTATTTTTTAACTGCGCTAATAACCGTTTATCACGCAATTCTTAATGACCTCCCGTTGTTACAGCATAATTTATAACCTTTTTGATTTTGAATCATCATTTTGTTTAGAATATTATTTCAGGAGAGTCTTGTAATTGCGATATTTGCAATTAATATGAGCACAAGATATTTCGGCATTTCTAATTAACGTCTTGTCCCCAGACGCCTGAGTTAGGTATGCAAATTCGTTTAGAAATAGAATAGGTATACATAAACTGGATGGCAGATGTGCTCTCAGGCTACTTTGCATACGATCTAAACACTTTACAGAACATGCGGCAAATTGGAATTTAGCGCGCGGCAATTGTCGCGAAATTAACATACAATTCGGATGTGTCAAGTAAATTGAAACTGAATTGGACGGAACTTGACGTTCAGAGCAACTTCTATGTGTACCCTACCACTTCGGAAGTGCGTGTGTGTAAAATTCAATTTTAAACTATCAAGCAAACAAGTACAAGTACTAATTCGTACGAAACGTGAAGGAAGTTTGCAAGGAATTCAAATTCAAAAACTACTGGGGTAAGGGAATAAGTGAGGGCGTTGAAAATTGCTTACGCGGTGGTACGTGATTAACTCTTAGCTTTGAGTTCATCGATTTTATATACCTAAGTGCTCGAGAAGGGTTAGAAACGTATCTGCAATCGAAATGAAGTGATACTCTAATCCCCCTCAGTTTCCTTTTAAAACGATAAACGAACAATTTTAAAGATTGAAGAATTTCGTTGTTTCATGGTTAATTGATGGCTATACTTGAGAATTTAAAAATGTTATAGTTATTAATGTTATAGTTATGTTATAAAAAATTTAAAAAAAATAATTCAATTTTGGTTATAAACATAGGTTGTAACTTGAGAATCAAAATAGATAGAAATAAATGTCATGAATAATAATTGTTCATAATTATTTCAAAATACGTAATTCATTACGAGATAAAGTCTAATAATGACAGATCCTTATGTATATAGCAAGAAATATCAAAATGCCAAAATCGACAGTTTTGGTTATAAACATAGATTGGAACTCGAGAACCAAAATAAATGGAAATAAATGTTATTAACAAAAAATGTTCATAATTAGGTTAAAATACGTAATTCATTACCAGATGAAGTGTATCGATGGCAGTTCCTTACGAACGCAGCAGCAAATATCAAAATGTAAAATCCACAATTTTAGTCATAAACAGGTTGTAACTCGGGAACCAAAATAGATAAAAATAAATGTCATTAATAAAAAGTATTCACAATTACTCCAAAATACGCAATTCATTACCAGATGATGCCTAACAATTACAGATCCTTATGTATATAGCAGGAAATATCAAAATTCCAAAATCGACAATTTTGGTTATAAACATAGTTTGGAACTCGAGAACCAAAGGATATAGAAATAAATATTATTAATAAAAAATGTTTATAATTATACCAAAGTACGTAATTCATTACCAGATAAAGTCTAATGATGGCAGTTCTTCATGTGTGCGGCAGGAAATATCAAAATGTTAAAATCGACAATTTTGGTTATAAACATAGGTTGTAACTCGAGAACCAAAATAGATAGAAATAAATATCATTAATAATAATTGTTCATAATTACTTCAAAATATGTAATTCATTACGAGATAATGTCTAATAATGACAGATCTTTATGTATATAGCAAGAAATATCAAAATGCCAAAATCGACAGTTTTGGTTCTAAACATAGATTGGAACTCGAGAACCAAAATAAATGAAAATAAATGTTATTAACAAAAAATGTTCATAATTATGTTAAAATACGTAATTTATTACCAGATGAAGTGTATCGATGGCAGTTCCTTACAAACGCAGCAGCAAATATCAAAATGTAAAAATCCACAATTTTAGTTATAAACAGGTTGTAACTCGAGAACCAAAATAGATAAAAATAAATCTCATTAATAAAAAGTATTCACAATTACCCCAAAATACGCAATTCATTACCAGATGAATTCTAACAATTACAGATCCTTAAGTATATAGCAGGAAATATCAAAATTCCAAAATCAACAATTTTGGTTATAAACATAGTTTGGAACTCGAGAACCAAAATAGATAAAAATAAATGTCATTAATAAAAAGTATTCACAATTACCCCAAAATACGCAATTCATTACCAGATGAAGTCTAACAATTACAGATCCTTAAGCATGTAGCAGGAAATATGAAAATTCCAAAATCAACAATTTTGGTTATAAACATAGTTTGGAACTCGAGAACCAAAGGAGATAGAAATAAATATTATTAATAAAAAATATTCATAATTATGCCAAAGTACGTAATTCATTACCAGATAAAGTCTAATGACGGCAGTTCCTCATGTGTGCGGCAGGAAATATCAAAATGTTAAAATCGACAATTTTGGTTATAAACATAGGTTGTAACTCGAGAACCGACATAGACAGAAACAAATGTAATTAAAAACTTGTTCATAATTATTCCAGAATACATAATCCATTACCAGATCTATTCTAACAATGACAGTTCTTCATGTATGTAGCAGGAAGTATAAAAATATCAAAATCGATAATTTTGGTTATAAACATATGTTGTAACTCGAGAACCAAAAGAGATACAAATAAATGTCATTAACAAATATTATTCATGATGATTCCAAACTACACACTAAGTATTTAGTCATTACCAAATAATGCTTTACAAGATACTTCTTTATGTAGATAGCAAGGAATATCAAATTGTCAAAAATTAATGGAAGCCGAAGATAAGGACAGTTTAAGACAAGTTAATCCTCTTACTACTAATCTGGCCTTATAAGTTCTGTCGTCTTTCATTTTGAATACCCATTTATTACTCATTATCTTTTAATTACTTCGCTTTTTACTAATTCCCATACTTCGTTCAGACTTAATGACGTTTTCTCTTCTTCTATTGCTTCCAACCACCTTTCCTCGTCTTTACCATTCACTATTTCGTCATATGTCAAATACACATCGCCTCGTACTTTACAGGTGGTTTTCTAATTCTTTGCCTCTTCTGTTATGATTTTGTTCATCTTCCTTCTCCCTCTTTCTTTTTCTTGTTCTTCATGTGTAGATTAATTTTTCTCTTCCATTTGTTCTTCAAGTCTTAATTCAACTTGCTCAGCTATATCATTTGGTTTTTTAAAGATAACATCATAATGTATAATTATCTTGTATAATAATCAGATGTTCATACTTTTAATCCAGAGTCAATAATTAATGATCCAGCTTTATCCACGATCGTTCTATTAAGACGTTCTGCCTTCTCATTTCATTGTGGTGTATATATCACCGTATTATCCATTATGATACCTTTCCTTTTGTACCATACGCGTTTCCTGTATACTTTATTTTCTTTAAAAACAACTTCACCTCCATTTTCACTTATAGCATTAACTGATATCAAATTTTTTGTTAGTTCTGGTACAAATAATAACTTTGTTAGAACACGAAAGGTAATACCCCTAAAAGGTTTAAGTGGAACATCAGGGTTGGGTTGGGTTGGGTTAAAGAATGCTTCATCCTCGATGATCAAGAATTAAAATCCGTTATATAATTTTATATTTGATTCAATCAAATGAAAGGAGGAGAGAATAGCTTTCTTTTATTGCAATTTTCAATTCTCTTTAAAATCACATATCTTTTCTAAAACAGCATGATTGAACTTCATTGGCGTTTCTCGCTCTTTTCTAAATAATTCATAATTCATTACCAGATCAAGTGTATCGATGGCAGTTCCTTACGAACGTAGCCTCAAATATCAAAATATAAAAATCCACAATTTTGGTTATAAACAGGTTGTAACTCGAGAACCAAGATAGATAAAAATAAATGTCATTAATAAAAATTATTCACAATTACCCCAAAATCCGCAATTCATTACCAGATGAAGTCTAACAATTACAGATCCTTATGTATATAGCAGGAAATATCAAAATTCCAAAATCGACAATTTTGGTTATAAACATAGGTTGTAACTTGAGAACTAAAATAGATAGAAATAAATGTCATGAATAATAATTGTTCATAATTACTTCAAAATACCTAATTCATTACGAGATAAAGTCTAATAATGACAAATCCTTATATATATAGCAAGAAATATCAAAATGCCAAAATCAACAGTTTTGGTTATAAACATAGATTGGAACTCGAGAACCAAAATAAATGAAAATAAATGTTATTAACAAAAAATGTTCATAATTATGTTAAAATACGTAATTCATTACCAGATGAAGTGTATCGATGGCAGTTCCTTACGAACGCAGCAGCAAATATCAAAATGTAAAAATCCACAATTTTAGTCATAAACAGGTTGCAACTCGGGAACCAAAATAGATAAAAATAAATGTCATTAATAAAAAGTATTCACAATTACCCCAAAATACGCAATTCATTACCAGATGAAATCTAACAATTACAGATCCTTATGTATATGACAGGAAATATCAAAATTCCAAAATCAACAATTTTGGTTATAAACATAGGTTGTAACTTGAGAACTAAAATAGATAGAAATAAATGTCATGAATAATAATTGTTCATAATTACTTCAAAATACCTAATTCATTACGAGATAAAGTCTAATAATGACAAATCCTTATATATATAGCAAGAAATATCAAAATGCCAAAATCAACAGTTTTGGTTATAAACATAGATTGGAACTCGAGAACCAAAATAAATGAAAATAAATGTTATTAACAAAAAATGTTCATAATTATGTTAAAATACGTAATTCATTAGCAGATGAAGTGTATCGATGGCAGTTCCTTACGAACGCAGCAGCAAATATCAAAATGTAAAAATCCACAATTTTAGTCATAAACAGGTTGTAACTCGGGAACCAAAATAGATAAAAATAAATGTCATTAATAAGAAGTATTCACAATTACCCCAAAATACGCAATTCATTACCAGATGATGCCTAACAATTACAGATCCTTATGTATATGACAGGAAATATCAAAATTCCAAAATCAACAATTTTGGTTATTTATATATTTACCTCCATTTTCACTTATAGCATTAACTGATATCAAATTTTTCATTAAAGAATGCTTCATCCTCGATGATCAAACATTAAAATCAGTTATATAATTTTATATTCGATTCAATCAAATGAAAGGAGAAGAGAATAGCTTTCTTTTATTGCAATTTTGAATTCTCTTTAAAATCACATATCTTTTCTAAAACAGCATGATTGAACTTCATTGGCGTTTCTCGTTCTTTTCTAAATAATTCAAAAAAAATTGTTCCAAATTAAGAACTCTGATTCGAGATAATCTAAGCTCTATGATTAAATAGAGTAAGACCAACAATAAAGTTAATTTAAAAACTTTTCTAATAATTAAAACTCCTCAAAAAAAGATTATTATCCCTCATATTAAAGTCGTATATATTAATTTTATTTAGCTATATTCACCGGGACCCGGTTTACTCATAAAACCGTTGAATGAAGGTGCATTAAAAAATTGAAAAACTTTTATTATACACGAAAAGGTTTTTAATTAAATTTTTAAAAGTAGTAATTTTTTTACAAATAGCTGATCTTGTACAAGGTGAGTTTGAAAAGTTATGATTTACAGAAAACTCCCTTGGGAATCTTTGAACCGTGTATCAATTATAATATCCTCGGAGGGCCTTCATTAATTAAAGAAGGGTTGTTGCTCTTCGCCGCTTACCCTTCCGGAGGGAGGCCAATTTATCTCCTTTAGTGTATGAAGTTCTGACTCGGAGGAAACGTTCGTTTCGGATACTTGGTGTGTAAAATTTGCGCTACTTGGTCGGATGGCGGACAATGTAAATCTGGAGGTACTTGTAGCGTTCGATATCAAATATGGAGAGTGTGCGTTTGGGTATAATTGGTTTTAACTTGAGTGATTTTGAAATTACTTAATAAAAAATTATTGGAGGTGTATTTGAAATGTAATAAATTGAACTAAAATTAGAACTAATACTAGAACTATTACTAGGACTAATATTAGATCTAAAACACAAACTATGTCTATCGGAGTTTGTGAATTTGCTGTAACTCTTGTGTCAGAAGGAATTATCCCTTTCCTATATAGATCAACATCTAGCTCATTGACTTTACTTGAAAGATAACGACTTTAAATGATATTTTCGTGTCGTTTAATGTCAAATCTTCGAATTTCCACATTAACTGGGAAAAATTCTTGATTGTAGAGTTGCTCTTTTTATTAAAAGGTGCATTTGCGACAAATCTTTTTGATTGCTGTAGATAACCAGGTATTTCTTTCTAATAAGTAGATAAGGTAAATATTACTAAGAAATCCTCGGACTACAAATCCAAATAGAAAAACATAAGTAAAGATGCAATGTAAACAAAAGTTGGCGCAAATACCATAAGTAAACGGCGAGCGCAATTCTCCTTGCTAACGATGTTTAGTTTTCTTGAAAAGCACACAAAACACATATAACTGGATTTCTTACATTTTTGTTAAATTCTTAAAATACCATCTTCTTCTTTTAGGCTTATCTTAATAACGAAATATTAATCACTTTGCCGTATTGTTTCAAAACTCGAAAAGGATTCGAACAAAAGGTGACATTTCTATTTGTTAATCTGAATGAAGGAATTACCAAGGGACGTCGATAAAGCCATAAAGAGCAGAGGACGAATTCTCCTAGTTATTAATGACACCCGTAGTCCTTTGTTTCGTGACACAAACCGCAGCGTACAGCAGAACGTCCATAAACCGTTAAGAGAGCAGTAAATTTCGGGTTGAGCTCACGTGGTGTGCTCGAATGGAGGTAGAAAAACGTGGAGAATCGTGCCCCCCAGCCGATGTCGAACAAAACCGCAGGATTTATATTTTCTAGGTCCGAATTCGGCCCACTGCGGCGACCGAGGGCCAGTGTTCCGCTTGTATATTGGTTTGTAGCGGCGCAAATCGTATTTTACTCCGCTTTTACGACGATATGTCGCTCGTAAATGAATATCAGCCGATACATTGACGTTTTATTTCGGGATTTTCGCAGCTTTTGCTTTACGGCCGTATCAAATACTTGCGCACAATATGTTGCGAAGTTATACTTATATTCAACACTTTCTCGCGCTTTTATAAATGCAAAAAGATATTGATGGGGTTATAAAAGATAATAAAAGTATTCGTGTATAAAAATGAGTTTCTTACTTTGATACATTAAAAATAAAAAGTAAATATTTTTTAAGCAAAGTACCTTATTTGGCAGAAAGTTATTCAAGTCAAGAATCAAACATGAATAAATTTTTTCGCCGATTTCTTCTTTCACCTATTAAAAAGTATAAGTAAAGTAAATTCATAAATAAATGGGTATAATACTCGTACAGTTTGCAAAGAATTTTCAAAGCCATTGTGCCCAAGGAGGCTTTCTAAACGGAATCTGCTTTGAGAGATGGGGCACCAAACTTAACATAATAATGTCCACGCTATTAAGGACCACTTAAGCCATTGAGCGAACTTAATAAAAATTAAACGAGGTCAGATTAAAGCGAAACGTGGGCGTTTACCCCTTTATTAAGTTTTCTACTTCGAAATCGCCGCCTTAAGATTTTTCTTTCATTCATGTCGTAAATTATAAAGATTTTTTAAAGTAAAAAAAACTGATTTTTTTTCAAAAACTATAAGTTAAGTTTTTTAGAGTACTTAGCTACCCCGTTAAAAAGGAAATTTATGGTTCATAGGATGTAAATTTTAAATAAAATCAATTTTAAATAATATTTCGATCTTGATCTCAATATTGCTAACATCGAGAAAAATATAAGAATGTAAAAATATGGATGCGAAATATGAGAATTTCGTAGTTACACGAAGTGATGGGTTAGCTCAGGAATCTAAGTATACGATAAAAACACTTTGAAAACAAAAGTTCTTGAAAATTTAATTAATATGGGAAACTTGCCAATATAAATTCAATTATAATATAATAACAAAATGTAAAAACAGTAGCGACAATCTAGGATGATAGCACAATGTCTTTCACTCCAATATATTTAATGGTTTAAATATATATATAAGGTTAAACATTCATAAAAGTTATAAATCACACGAAATCCTCTCAGCATTTTCTACGCCGAAACCAAAGATAATTAAGGATTGTAGCTATTTTATAAAAAAAACAAGACTTTAATGAATTTAATCTTATTCCGACGAATCCTAGAATACTTATGCTGTACCTATCTCAACAAATTTTGTTCCGACTATCCAGTATTATCCTATTCATGCTTTCCATCTTTCCCTTTTGTTAAGGTGTTAAGGTTAAGAGACTTGATATTGCTTGAAGAAGACTTGAAACACTTTCAAAAGGCTTAATACTGCTTCTATACGAGTTGATTTGCTTCCATAATAGTTCATACTGCTTTCAGAAGAGTAGAAATGCTTCTAGAAGACATGATACTGTATTTAGGACACTTAATACTACTTCCAGAAGACTTGAACTGCATCTAGAAGACTTGATATTGCCTCTGTAAGACTTGATATTGCTTCCACAAGACTTGATAGTACAATTTTGATTGATACTATTTCTAGAAGACTTGATACTGCTTCTAGAAGACTTGATACTGCTTTTAAAAGAGTAGATACTACTTCTAGAAGAGTTGATCTGCTTCCATAAGAGTTGATACTGTTTCCAAAAGACTTGAAATGCTTCCAGGAGATTTGAAATGATTTGACAGAGAATTGTTTCTAGAAGACTTGATACTGAATCTAGGATACTTGATACTGCTACCTAAATACTTAAAATGCTTCCAGAAGACTTGATACTAGTTCTTTACGCATAAGTTTCATTTCTTCATCTAACAATCTTGATTTCACTAATTTTAATATAATACCTATATTTAGTGTTTCGCTATCTGCTTGCAGAAGACTTGAAACGCTTTCAGAAGGCTTAATACTGTTTTTAAAAGTCTTGAAATGCTTCTAGAAGACTTGATACTGTATCTAGGATACTTGATACTACTTCCAGAAGATTTGATACTGTCTCTAGAAGAGTTGATCTGCTCCCATAAAAGTTGATGCTGCTTCCAAAAGACACATGCATCCAGAGGATTTCAAATCTGGAAGCAATTCTTAAAATGCTTCCAGAAGACTTGATACTGCTTCTAGAAGATTTGATACTGCTTTTAAAAGAGTAGATACTGCTTCTAGAAGAGTTGATCTGCTTCCATAAGAGTTGATACTGTTCCCAAAAGACTTGAAATGCTTCCAGGAGATTTGAAATGATTTGACAGAGAAATGTTTCTAGAAGACTTGATACTGAATCTAGGATACTTGATACTGCTACCTGAATACTTAAAATGCTTCCAGAAGACTTTATAATGCTTCTAGAAGAGCTGATCCGCTCCTATAAGAGTTGATACTGCTTTCAAAAGACCTGAAATGGTTTCAGAAGATGATAAAATGCTACCCTGGAAGACTTGCTACTATTTCTAGAAGACTCGATACTGCTACCAGAGCATCTGAAATGCTTCCAGAAGACATAACGTTTCCAAAATACTTACAATATTTCCAAAACACTTGAACTGCTTCCATAAGACTTAATACTAGTTCTAGAAGACCTTATATTGCTTTCAGAAGATTTGAAATGCTCTGAGAAGTCTTGCTATACTTCTAGAAGACTTAATACTAGTTCTTTATGCCTAAGTTTGATTTCTTCGTCAAACAATCTTAATTTTACTAATTTTAATGTAATACCTAAATGTAATACCTAATTCACTGTTCCGATTGTTATTATTGCTGTATTATATTCTTTACTAATCGTAAGATAACAGATGATATATTTCATCTAATTTACGACCAGCATTCTTGAGTTCCCTAATCAACGATTCAACAATTTTCAACCTTAACCTTTCAGCGTCAACAAATTTTATTCTGACTCTATCCAGTGCAATCCTATTCATTCTTTCCACGTTTCTCTTCTGTTGAGGTATTGAGGTTAATAAACTCGATGCTGCTTGCAGAAGACTTGAAACAACTTCAGAAGTCTTGATACTGCTTCTAGAAGTATTGAAATGCTTCTAGAAGACTTGATACTGTATCTAGGATACTTGATACTGCTTCCAGAAGACTTGGAATGCTTTCAGAAGACTTAATACTATTTCTAGAAGGGTTGATACTGCTTCTAGAAGAGTTGGTCTGCTCCCATAATAGTTGATACTGCTTCCAAAAGGCTTGAAATGCTTCTAGAAGATATGTTCTTTCAAGTACTTTAAAATGCTTCTAGAAAACTTGACACTGCATCTAGGCCACTTGATGCTGCTTCTTGAATACTTAAAATGATTCCAGAACACTTGATACTGATTCTGTAAGACTTGATACTGCCCTGGAAGGCTCGACACTATTTCTAGAAGACTTGATATTATTACCAATGCACCTAAAATGCTTGCAGAAAACTTACAATGTTTCCAGAGTACTTGGACTGCTTCCAAAAGACTTGATACTACTTCTAGAAAACTTAATATTACTTCCAAAAGATTTGAAATGCTCTTAGAAGACTTGCAATGCTTCCAAAAGACTTCGTACTAATTCTCTACTTATAAGTTTCATTTATTTGAAGATTTGAAAAGCTTTCAGAAGAGTAGCCATACTTCTAGAAGACATGATGCTGCATCTAGGACACTTGATATTGCTTCCAAAAGACTTGAACTGCATCCAGAAGACTTGATATTGCTTCCACATAATTTAATACTGCTCTAGAAGACTTGATATTTTTCTAGAGACTTAATATTACTTCCACAAGACTTAAAATGCTTCCAAAAGACTTGAAACAGCCTCTGGAGGGCTTGATTCTGTTTCTAGAACACTTGATGTTACTGCCAACTCACCTGAAATGCTTCCAGAAAACTTACAATGTTTCCAAAATACTTGAGCTGTTTTCATTAGACTTGATATTGATTCTAGAATTCTTGATATTACTTCCAGAAGATTTTAAATGCTCCGAAAAGACTTGCTATGCTTCTAGAAGACTTGATACTAGTTCTTTACGTATAAGTTTCATTTCTTCATCTAACAATCTTGATTTTACTAATTTTAATATAATACTTCTAGAAGACTTGACACTGTATCTAGGATACTTGATACTACTTCCAGAAGTCTTGATACTGCTTCTAGAAGAGTTGATCTGCTCCCATAAAAATTGATCCATTTGATGGTTGCATCCAAAAGACTTGAGATGCATCCAGAGGATTTCAAATCTGGAAGCAATTCTTAAAATGCTTCCAAAAGACTTGATATAGGTTCTGTAAGAGTTGATACTGCTTCTATAAAACTTGACACTACCTTGGAAGACTTGATACTATTTCTAGATGTATCTAAAAATATCTAGAAATAGTTTTAGTTTGATTTCTATTTCTTACTTTCAACATTACCTCATTACAACCATGGATAGATAAATTTGCTGATTTTTGATGAATCAACACGAAATTGGTCATTTTGGAAATTTTTAAAAGAATTAGATCAGTTGTAATGCCAAATTTTACATTTGGCGCAGTGTTGCCAACTGCTTTTGTATCCCCATCCATCTTTGTCTTTAACTTGGAGTCATTAAGAACACTTTGTCATAACTTGAAGCGCCAAATGACAAATTTGACGTTACAAGAGATCTAATTCTTTTTAAAAATTTTCCAAAACGGCTAATTCCGAGTTGATTTATCAATATATCAAATTATAAGTTTCTGGTTTTAGTTTTATTTCTTGTATCGCCAATCATGAAGTTAAAGACAAAGATGGATAGGTATGCAAAAACAGTTCGCAACACTGCGCCAAATGACAAATTTGACGGTTCAAGTGATCTAATTCTTCTGATATTGCTTCCAGAAGACTTAAAATGATTCAAAAAGATTTAATACTGCTTCTGGAAGACTTGATACTGTTTCTAGAACAATTGATATAGCTACCAGTGCATCTGAAGTGCTTCCAGAACACTTACAATGTTTCCAGAAGAATTACAATACATCCAGACGACTTAAAATATTTCCGGAACACTTGAACTGCTTCTCCATAAGACTTGATACTACTTCTAGAAGATTTGATATTGTTTCCAGAAGATTTGAAATGCTCTGAGAAGACTTGCAATGCTTCCAAAAGACTTCATACTGGTTCTCTACTCATAAGTTTCTTTTCTTTGAAGATTTGAAATGCTTTCAGAAGACTAAAAATGCTTCAAGAAGACATGAAACTGCACCTAGGACACTTGATATTGCTGAAAATTATTGCAGAAAACTTGAAGTATTTCCAAAAGACTTGATATTGCTTCTGTAAGACTTGATACTGCTTCCACAAGATTTGATACTGCCATAGATACTGCTTCCCTTTACTTATAAGTTTCATTTCTTCATCTAATTATCTTGATTTTACAAAATCTAAAGAAATAGCTCAATTTCATCTAATTTACAACCAGCATTCTGCAGTTAACTTAACCAACGATGTTTGCTCCTCGATTTAATCCAAGCTATCTTTTCTTTAAATGTAATTTGTTAAAAAAAATTTTCATTCAAATATTTCTTCAATCGCTTTTTCCGGTTTCTTTGCTATATTACAAACTTTTATATATTTAACTGTTTGCTCTACATCAATTATTTTCTTCAATTATATAAGTAATTTTCATTTATAGTGCTTTACTTTTTTTCTTCCAGTAAGCACTTAATTCTAAATTTAAAGCTATTAAATGATGAATCAGTTAGTTGTGGTAAATGTACATTAGCAGAAGCCATTGTAAAGGTGCGAAACAACAGTACAACTCAAAAACTACACAAAATATAAATATTAAAATGAAGTCTGCGTAGAATATGATTTGCCCGAAGAAGCGGTAACAAACATTAGAACATAAGGGTGTGCTCAAAGACAATGTATCTACATTCTCTCTATCTACATTTTTAGGCAATTTTAAAATTATAGATCTATTACATTGATATCTACTGTTTCTAAAGTTTTTGAGAAAGTTATTTTTAGCAGAATTGTGTCTTTTCTGGAATTAAATAATATTCTTCCAGAAAAAAATGCATACTTGAAAGATCGCAATACAGAAAGAGACAGCTATCAAACGATATCAGAAATAATAAAATATTTGAATGAGAACGACATAATAAATGACTTGAACAAGTGATGAGATCATGGTAAAGTATGCAGGAGAAGTGTTGGTGTCTACCTACATTCTCAAATTCTTTATTTTGATAATAGATAACAACCTTATCTTATGTCTTATTTACCTTACCCTAAGGTTAGGTCAAAGCTAAATTAAAGAACAATTAAAGCGTCCAATGTAAGAATCAGCCAAGTAAATTTTTCGCATTAATTTATATAACTACGCTGTCATGTCCATTGTGGTCTGTCGCATCTTCCTATGCAATAATTGGCTCTGAATGCGCATAATACGTACTACAACTGCGCATTGGTGGTTGTCTATGATATTAGACTGTGCAATAACCGGTCAAGTAATGGACATGGCTGGTTCTTGCACGGTATTTTAAGGCGGCTTATATCACGCGTGGTTGTGACTCAGAATAAGTGCGGTTCCCGGTTAATGTAGTTTTTTGGCATTAAATTGAAGTTTAATCGTGAATCATGCTATCTGAGGATGAAAGTGATCTCCAAGAACCTTTTGAAGGTACTAACACAAGTAGTGACGAAGATTATAATCCTGAAAACGATAAAAGTCGAAAAACTAACCTCAATGTGGGTGATTTTGTGGATAGTGAGAGGTCATCAGCTTCAGATGGGCCTGAGGCAGACGTTGCTGCACAGCCAGGTACGAGTAATGGAAATATTTCCCAGAAAGGAAAAAAGAGGATTCGCAAAATAGTTATGGACAAGGAATGTACGGAAGCATTGCAGAACTAAAGGAAAAGTGTACACCAATACCGTTGGTGTTACGATCCAAAAAAAAAGTGTTAGGTATGTAGTAAATATGGGTTTACTAACATTATTGCATAAGTATCTTTGCTATGAGAATAATATATTATTTTATGAGAAAGCTGCACAAGTAAGCTGAAGTGTTTTGAAAATATTGGTCCCGAAGATTGTCAAAAGATTTTAGACGATTTTTATGATATATTTTGAGGATATATCATAAAAAGACATACAAGATTCTTACCTTTACGGCCTTATCAAGAAGAAATCAATAATTAGAAATCGACCTCGTTCTGGGGAAGGCTTCCCAAAAAGTGCATCTTTTGCATACGTGGTAGGTATTGCGCATTCGAATTTTTTTCAAAAAATATGCAGACAGGCACTACTTTCTCTCCATTCTATTACAAAAAGCCGTCTTGAACGTTTACAAAAGCACCTGATTGATAATAATGGCACACCTCCTATAGACCTCAGAGGAAAGCACAGCAACAGACCAACAAGAATATCTGAAGATATCGATACACGGGAGCACATACTTAGTTTCCCAAAATATAAATCCCACTATAGTCGAAATAAAAACCTAAAGCATTACTACCTTTCAACAGAGTTGAGTGTGGCAAAGATGCATAAATTGTACCTGCAAAAACACGAACCTGAGCAGTATAATCTTCTACAGGAAGGCAAGGACGTCAATCCGTTGGTGAAATACGAATACTTCAGGAAATTCTTTTCAGAAAATTTTAAGCTTCCGTTTGGTAAGCCCAAATCTAACACTTGTCAGACATGTGATAAAATGATGAATAAAATTGAATCCGCTGAGTCTGACGAACAGAATCAGCTGCTAGAACAGGAAAAATCTCTGCATCTTAAAAAGGCCGAAACATTTTACACAAAAATGAAGGAGCAATGAATTTGGTCAAAGGCAATCTACATGTAGAGATGCTGACGTTTGACTTTCAACAAAACTTACCTCTGCCTGTATCGTCCAGTGGAGACGTTTTTTATAAAATACAACTGTGGTTGTATAATATGTGTATACACGTTGGAAGCACAGGAAAGAGCTTCTTTTATTTATACGATGAAACTATAGGAGGCAAAGGACAAAATGAAGTAGTATACTTTTCCATTTCTTGCAAAACTACATCCGGAAAGAAGTTCAGGACATCTATATTTTTACTGACAACTGTGCATCTCAAAATAATAATAACGTGTTGGTTCGAGTTTTCTATACCCTTGTACACCTGGGACATTTTAAAGTTATTCTTCACAGGTATCCAGAGCCAGGTCACTCATTTCTGCCATGTGACCGTAGCTTTGGAGCCATAGAACAGCAGAAACGCAAATATGATAAAATATTTTTGCCTAGGGATTACATCAATATTATAACTAACACACGTAAAAGCTTTCAAGTGGTGAGTGTTACACAGAGTATGCTTTTAAATTTTAAAGATTATTTCCAACCCTTTTTTGTGAAAAATCCATCTAAGAAAAATAAGAAATTTACTATTTCCAAATATCGACTTATTCACTATCAGAAAACTGAAACCGAAATAGTACTTGAGTGCAGCGAAAGTACCTCTCTTCCAATCTTCCCGTCATTTGAAATACTAAACAAGAAATACCTGCAGCCACTTTCTTTACCAAATGTCGAAACTATACTACACAAGGAACGCAGGATATTGAAAAAGAAGAAATACGAGCATGTCATGTCGCTAGCTAAAAGCTATGTTCTACAAAGTGATCAATGGTATTATAATGACATTCAAGAATATCACCTTCAGTTTAGGGCGGAAGAAAGTGAAAGCTCTGCCTCTGAATTTGGCAGTGAAAATGAAGTATAAAATACATCTAAATACTATTTTGAGAGTAACAACAGATGTTATAAATATTGATTATCTATTCTTTAAATAAACAAAAAATGTTAACGTTCTTGTGTATTTATTTATAAAATTTTCAAATTTGCAAATACTATGCAATAACGAGCCAAGTCCAACAGTTTTTTTTGTATAAACAGTGTTTAAAATATGTAATCCACTTGATATAATGTAATAAATAACTACTGGGCGAAGTGCTACCAACAATGTAATTTTGATAATTTTACAACCAACAGTTATTGCAAAAACAGTTTTTTTGCTCTCCTGGGAATTTTACTATAATGGACTTGGCTGGTTCTTGCATTGGACGCTTCAATTTACCCATTACTAAGATATGCCTTGATTTTTTGGAGATCTTTCTCGGCAGTGAATAGAGTATTCTTATTATAAAAGAGATACATTAGATCTATCTACGAATAAGAGATTTGATTCTTGCTAAGAATATATTAAGAGAAATCAGATAACTTCAGTTAATTAATAATAACTTCACTTTAGAAAGCGTTATATTTGTCACAATATTTTTCCAGAAAAAATGTACTAAATTTACCGAAAACAAAGATCACTTAAAATCTATCTAACAAAGATAGAAATCTATCTGCTAATTACTAACTGATAAGTCTATCAGGGTTATGTATAACACAATTTTCCGAAGCACTCTTATCGGTTCCGCGCTTAATTGTAAATGCTAAGCTTTAACCATAAAAAATAACAAAATCGAGCTAAAATGAAAAACTTAGTTTAAAACTGACGAGCCAAAAGTTTACGCGCTAATGCAGATTGGCATCCGCCAGTGTGTTTCCACCAACAAAGTGCAAACAAAAGTTTGGAATTCAATTACCGAACTTCCATTGGACGATCCTTCCGCGAAAAATTTCATTGGCATCCCATAAATTTAAATCCGAACCTCGCGGTATGTGTAATATTTTAAATTTCTTTTATGAACTTATTAAATTTCTGTTATAGCCAAAAGTATGTTATATCAATCATTTTAACGCATACAAATTTGGGTTCGACCTAAGTGATTTTACATTTATACCAAGGAAAATAAAATCTATTAGAACTAACACAATCGTCTGAAAACATATAATAAGAATAGAAGCCATCGTCGTTGATTTTTACTTTGTATAGAAAACTCGGGGAAGATCCCAAGTTATTTATTTATTTATTTATTGCTGCCAGTGGACACAAAACGGGACAAACCCAAAAGATTGTGTCACTACATTGACAAAAACTACTATATTACAAATACATTGTGCGGTTAATTACGAATAAATGAACTAAAAACAATAATTATTCTATAAAGCAGAAAATAAAATTAAGAAAAATAAAACATACATTTGTTTACGCTACAGTAATGTTGATCAATGCTTTCTGTAACTCAACGGCAGTTATCAAGCTCTTAAATCTCCTATATGTATTACTAAACACATCTATACCGTTGCCAGTAGTATGGAACCGATCACAAGCAATCGCCATCCGAATCATAGGAGAATTTTGAAATAAATTTGTTCTCGGAATGGGAGTATAAAAAATTGACTCTTGCCTTAAAGATCGGGAAGGTATACGTATATTCACACATCCCAATAATACCGAGGAGGCACATCTATTGTTGACAATCTTATGAAATGTAAGAGCATCGTTACAAAAGCGGCGCTGGTGAAGTGGAAGAAGTTGGAAAGAGCTGCACGCAGAATTATAATCTTTATAGCTTAAATTAAATTTATAGGCTAAGTGCTTTAGAAACTTCTTTTGAATTCTTTCAATTCTGTTTATATATGTGTGATACTGCGGATTCCAAATGGTAGTGCAAAAATTTAGTACACTGAATACGTAAGCAAAATATAAAACTATTACTGCTTCCACGCTTTTGAAACATTCTGTGGATCTTATGACAAAGCCCAACATTCGCAGCGCCTTTCCAACCACTCCATCAACGTGACCAGAAAATGTAAGCTTGTTGTCAAACGTAACACCAAGATCTTTAATTTGAGATGCTCTAGGTAAGACATAGTTTTCCAATTTGTACTCATATCTGATGGCATTCGAACTTCTTGAAAAAGATATAACATTACATTTAATAGGATTGAGTGTCATAAAATTGTCATTGCAATAGACTTGCAGTGCGTCAATGTCACGCTGCATCCTCGAGCAGTCGAGTGGAGAGGAAATACGTGCAAACAACTTCAAATCATCAGCATACATTAAGCACTGGGAGTGTTTTATGACTGTGAAAATGTCATTGATGTAAATATTGAAAAGGAGAGGGCCAAGATGGCTACCTTGAGGTACACCTGACAGGACGGACATTACATCAGAATAGTATCCATTAATAGATACTACCTGAGTTCTTCCACGTATATAAGAAGCAATCAATCGCAACAAATAGTTATCAATTCCCATAAACCGAAGCTTTGACAGCAGAAGATTGTGATCAACACGATCGAAAGCCTTACTGAAGTCAGTATAAACGGCATCCACTTGAGTTACTTGATCAAGAGAAGTAAAAATATAATTACTGTACTCAAGCAAGTTACTCTCGACCGAGCGACCCGCAAAAAAGCCATGCTGTCTTGTATCAATTTTATTTTTAGTAAAAAAAATAGCCGTTTATAAATTAGCTTTTCAAAGATCTTGCTTAACACCGATAATAAAGATATTGGTCTATAATTGGATACATCACTTCTATTACCAGACTTAAAGATAGGAACTATATGTGCCTGCTTCCAAAGACGTGGAAAAACTCCAGATTCAATGGATTTGTTCAGTATAATGGTTACAGGTAGCGACAAAGACGCATAACATTCTTTAATAAAAATTGCTGGTATACCATCCGGACCCGGGCCCTTTGAAGCATCAATTCCTGCCAGTACCTCCTCAATCTCAATCTGATCGAAGCAAGTTGCAACTGTACCACTGATGTCGGACGTAACACCAGACACCGCATCAGTCTGGTGGATTGAGTACACAGAATGAAAAAAATCTGCGAACAATAAGCAGATGGACGAAGGATCGGAAGCTGTGCAATCATCCAGGTGTACCGCAGACGGTATATTATTACTGCCCTTTCTTCGTTTTAAGAATGTCTAGAAATGTTTGGGATTGTGTGTTATATTTATTTCTGCCTGGCTAACATAATTTTTATAATCCCGATCAATAAGGAATTTTGCTCGCCCTCTCAGCAGAGAAAAGGTAAGATAATTAACGTGATTTCCATAACGCTTCCATTTCCTATGCGCCTTCCTCTTTTCATTAATCGTCCGCACAGCACTGAACGAAAACCACACGGGAAAACCACTCTCTCTCTTATGCATTTTGGGAACATGTTTCTCAATACCGCGATGCAAGTGAGCATAAAATGCATCCACAGAATCATTAACATCATCGCACTCCAATTCTCTTTCCCAGTTAACCCCATTAAAATGTGAATTGAGTAAATCAAATTTTGCTTTTCTGTAGTTATAGCAAGCGGGAGAGTTATATTTAAGATTTGGAGGTGCGATTACCTGACAGGAAAACTCAAGAGTAGTGTGAGATATGTCTTCACGAATTAAAGGGCTATCGCTGAGCGCTATGTCAGAGATAGAACAAAAATTTGCAATAATAAAATCCAAAGTATGGTTGTAAGCATTAAAATGGCGATTAAATTGATTAAGGCCGCAGAGGGACAGGGCATCCAGAAAATCACGAGATCGAGCACTACTGCATGATGGTACACAATGACGAAGGCAGAGATCAATCTCCCATTTGATTTCTGGCAAGTTAAAATCGCCACATATAAGAAATTTGTCGTCAGGATATCGCCGTGTGAGTTATTATATATTAGATTATATTTGTAGACATGAAATAGAACAACTTGGATAAAAGCTCGAGTTGGATTCTAATCCATGAGTTTTGCTATATTTAAATGATGGGAACTTAAATATAATTTTCAAATCAAAAACATTTCATTTTTATAAAGGGGAGTAATCGTATTAGTATCTATTTGACCTAAATCTTTGAAAACTAAATCTACAACTTTTTACTCCCATTAAATCGATTCAACCACGCTAAATATCTTTGGTAACTTGCGAAGTTGCCACGGAAACTACCAGATAAAACCGGCAAACACATTTACCAAATTCGAAGCGCTAGATACCATAAAAAGGAAGAATCACCACTACTAGCAATTACATTAATCAAGCGGAAAGCCGTATCGAGTAAAAAACACGTCTCGGATTAAACTAGCAAAAAAAAATACTAGGAGTCTCTCACCCTGTGATCTCGGACGTGTACCGCAAGATATGATGGAATTAAATGCGGTTCCTGGAGCACAATTTCATTACTCGTGGTACGGGAGCACCGGAGGAATGTTTCTCTCCCGACAAAAGCTTTACCCCGCTGTCCCTTCCTGTAAAAGGGATACCGAAAGCAAGCTTTCTCTATAAGAGATGCCCCAGTTACGATTTCACCTTACTCGTTTTTTTTTTAAACAAAACAATGAAGCCGTTGACATTTATAATAATAATTTCAACGTTAAATATTTAATTAAATTAGAATGAATAGTCCGTTTGAAGTCACGTGATGGTAATGTATTATTTTATTCAAAGAGAATATATATTACAAAACTATAATAATATTGACCGATATGATATTTTAATTGATATACCATAGAAAATTCAATATCAAATTACGTTATTTTAACATTTATTTATAAATAATTATGAATGTTATATTAAATTAATTAATAAATAAACGTTGATGTTGGCTAAAACCACATTATATTAATTTCATTAATAGTTTGGTCAAATTAATAATTCTAATAATGGGATGGTGATTTCATACTTTTGGTCAAAATAGAATTTGTTAATTTAGTTCAATTTCATTTGTTAAGCTTAACATTTACAATTAAGCACGGAGTTGATAAGGGGGATTCGATAAAATTTAATTATACATAACCGAGAGATGTATTCGTTAATGTTGCCATAAATAATGTATAACGACAGTATTCCAAACGCGGTATCAAATAGGTCGTAATATATACAGCCTATTGTAATTATACGGAGACAGTCCAAGATAATGTTACTAATCAACTGCAATTTAATAGCACCTTTGGGTACATCACATCAATAAGCTTCGCTCGTATCAAGTAGTATAATTGTATAATAGGCCATTATCCCCCGCTTGAATCAGTTTTAAAATCGATATCGAAATCAAAAATTTGTTAATCGTTGGTTGTTTTTGTTTAGAAAAAAACAAAAACACTTCTTTCTGCTAACAATTGTCACCAACGTTTCCTCTTTTCCCCTTAAACTGTCGCAATTCCTAAAGGAAATCTCTGGTAACAAATGAAACCTAGTCCCAGAATCCTAGACAATGACTGTTTGCGAACGAAGTTCGGATATCCGTTTTCCGATATCTCGTTACGCGCTTTCATGTTTATTGTGCCAGGCACAAATGAAGTAGAAACTTAAGAAAAGGCCGCCCGTTTTGTCTCTATACCAAAAAGGACTAATCGGAACTCGGCACAAGTTAACGAAAACAGTATAGGAATAGGCAGCGTTCCGAGTTCCGGTTCCAAGCAATTAACTTTAGGAATACGCACAAACGAGAGCGCAAAGTTTCAATGGCCCGATCTAATTTGGAACATTGATATTGTATTGTATAATTAAACTAACGCTCGGCTATTATTATTTCCTCGGGTGAAATTGGGTTCTTGTAGTACAATCGTTTGGCATAATCCCAATACTCATCCCCCGCTTTTCGAGGCACGTCTTTTTTATGCGACCAAATCCCCGCTATCGAGACCGCTATTATTTTGATTCCGGGAGTGAACCCTCGAAAAGGGTGCGGACTTCCACTTACCGATGCCATATTTTTAAGTTGGGCCACCGGACGCTTAACATTGACCGTAATAGATCAGTTTGTCTAACAGCCGGTCGACGATGGTTTCAAGATTTACTGCAGACATATTTCTTTCACAACATTCGAAGATATATTAGCGAACCGAAATCTGGAAAGTCAATTTTAATCCAGATAATTTGATTGAATAAAAAAACAGTTATTATTTATTTTAGATAACGAAACCCTCAATCAAATTCTTTAATTATCAATCGGTAAATGGGTTTTCATCCATATTGGTAAATTTTAATGATAGATTACAAAAACAATGTTTTTTGCTACAATATATTTAATTGACTCTGCCGATTTTAGGCTAGACCATCGTCAGGAGTTTATAAACTAGTAAACATCCATAAAAAATACAATTAAAATAGAAAACAAACATATGGAACATATGTGACATCTTCAAAACTTGACTTGTATAGGCGCCGGATACATTGTGCTCTAGGTGCTGCAGCACTAACACATAACTTTCTATGGATGCAGAGCACTCATTTGCATAAACACCGGATATGTTGGCGATTTGACTACAAATGTCATCTTATGAAAGATTTGATATCTCAACCAAGACATATAATGAACGATTTTGTCTCAAATCGCCGAGGTCGCTTGCAGCCGAAGCGTTAGAAATGATGATAATGTGTTAACACGAACTCAACAATGCAAAGGTTGTAGCGCCTTGCCCGCAAGCGTCCATGCTTATTTGTATAAATAATATAAATATAACCATGTAATGAACATGTATAGAGAACTTTTTGGTGTATTATACAGGCTAATTCAAAACAACATTGACAGATTTCTAAGGCATATAATACATGAAAAATTAATATGAATAATCTTAATATACATTAACTCGTAAATGTTTCCTTAATGAAATGTAGGGTCTCATAAGTTCTTTAAAATTAAACATTTCATTCAGGATAAACCACAATGTTTCTTGTGTTAAATGGAGAAATATTTGGATTCAGCATTGCGTCTCTGAACATAATCTTAAGACGGTAGACTAATCTGGAATATTTTTAATTCTAATAATTAGACTGGATTTAAGAAAGATTCGGATTTAGCCAAGTAATGTGCATTATACTTGGGGTTGGCTGCCCCAAGTCGTCAGTTTTGGAACTAGAATCGTTAAGGTTTAGCCATCCGTCTCTCAAGATTACCTTGAAATGTAAGGCCAAACCTAAATGATTCTAGTTCTAGATCAGTCTTAGAACTAGAATCATTAAGGTTTAGCCATGCATCTCTCAAGATTGCCTTGAGATGCATGGTTAAACCTCAATGATTCTAGTTCTAAGACAGATCTAGAACTAGAATCATTCAGGTTTAACCATCCGTCTCTCAAGATTACCTTAAAATGTAAGGCCAAACCTGAATGATTCTAGTTCTAGAATCATCATTAAGGTTTAGCCATGTATCTCTCAAGATTGCCTTGAGATGCATGACTAAACCTGAATGATTCTAGTTCTATATCAGTTTTAGATCTAGAATCGTTAATGTTTAGCTATGCATTTCTCAAGATTGCCTTGAGATGCATGGCTAAACCTGAATGATTCTAGTTCTAGATCTGTCTTAGAGATGCAGGTTTAGCCATGCATCTTTCAAGATTGCCTTGAGATGCATGACTGAACCTGAATGATTCTAGTTCTAAGACAGATCTAGAACTAGAATCATTCAGGTTAAGCCATGCGTCTCTCAAGATTATCTTGAAATGCAAGGCCAAACCTAGCCTCTAGATTCTAGTTCTAGATCAGTCTTAGAACTAGAATCGTTCAGGTTTAGCCATGCATCTCTCAAGATTGCCTTGAGATGCATGGCCAAACCTAAATGATTCTAGCTCTGAGACAAATCTAGAAGTAGAATTATTCAGGTTTAGCCATGCATCTCTCAAGATTGCCTTGAGATGCATAGTTAAACTTGAATGATTCTAGTTCTAAGCCAGATGTAGAACTAGAATCTTTCAGGTTTAGCCATGCATCTCTCAAGATTGCCTTGAGGTGCATGGCCAAACCTAAATGATTCTAGCTCTAAGACAGGTCTAGAACTAGAATCATTCAGGTTTAGCCATCCGTCTCTCAAGACTACCTTGAAATGTAAGGCCAAACCTGAATGATTCTAGTTCTAGAATCATCATTAAGGTTTAGCCATGTATCTCTCAAGATTGCCTTGAGATGCATGACTAAACCTGAATGATTCTAGTTCTATATCAGTTTTGGATCTAGAGTCGTTAATGTTTAGCCATGCATCTCTCAAGGTTGCCTTGAGATGCATGACTAAACCTGAATGATTCTAGTTCTATATCAGTTTTGGATCTAGAGTCGTTAATGTTTAGCCATGCATCTCTCAAGGTTGCCTTGAGATGCATGACTGAACCTGAATGATTCTAGTTCTAAGACAGATCCAGAGCTAGAATCATTCGGGTTTAGCCATCCGTCTCTCACGACTGTGTTGAAATGTAAGGCCAAACCAAATGTTTCTAGTTCTAGATCAGTCTTAGAACTAGAATCATTAAGGTTTAACTATGCATCTCTCCAGACTGCCTTGAGATGCATGACTAAACCTGAATGATTCTAGTTCTATATCAGTTTTGGAACTAGAATCGTTAATGTTTAGCCATGCATTTCTCAAGATTGCCTTGAGATGCATGGCTAAACCTGAATGATTCTAGTTCAAGATCTGTCTTAGAGATGCCGGTTTAGCCATGCATCTCTCAAGTTTGCCTTGAGATGCATGACTGAACCTGAATGATTCTAGTTCTAAGACAGATCTAGAAGTAGAATCATTCAGGTTTAGCCATCCGTCTCTCAAGACTATGTTGAAATGTAAGGCCAAACCTGAATGATTCTAGTTATAGATCAGTCTTAGAACTAGAATCATTAAGGTTTAGCCATGTATCTCTCAAGATTGCCTTGAGATACATAACTGAACCTGAATGATTCTAGTTCTATATCAGTTTTGGAACTAGAATCGTTAATGTTTAGCCATGCATCTCTCAAGATTGCCTTGAGATGCATGACTGAACCTGAATGATTCTAGTTCTAAGACAGATCCAGAACTAGAATTATTAAGGTTTAGCCATGTATCTCTCAAGATTGCCTTGAGATGCATGACTAAACCTGAATGATTCTAGTTCTATATCAGTTTTGGAACTAGAATCGTTAATGTTTAGCAATGCATCTCTCAAGATTGCCTTGAGATGCATGACTAAACCTGAATGATTCTAGTTCTATATCAGTTTTGGAACTAGAATCGTTAATGTTTAACCATGCATTTCTCAAGATTGCCTTGAGATGCATGGCTAAACCTGAATGATTTTAGTTCTAGATCAGTCTTAGAACTAGAATTATTAAGGTTTAGCCATGTATCTCTCAAGATTGCCTTGAGATGCATGACTAAACCTGAATGATTCTAGTTCTATATCAGTTTTAGATCTAGAATCGTTAATGTTTAGCTATGCATTTCTCAAGATTGCCTTGAGATGCATGGCTAAACCTGAATGATTCTAGTTCTAGATCTGTCTTAGAGATGCAGGTTTAGCCATGCATCTTTCAAGATTGCCTTGAGATGCATGACTGAACCTGAATAATTTTAGTTCTAGATCAGTCTTAGAACTAGAATCATTAAGGTTTAGCCATGCATCTCTCAAGATTGCCTTGAGATGCATGACTAAACCTGATTGATTCTAGTTCTAAGTCTGATCTAGAACTAGAATCATTCAGGTATATCTATGCATCTCTCAAGATTGCCTTGAGATTCATGACTAAATTTCTCAAGATTGCCTTGAGATGCATGACTGAACCTGAATGATTCTAGTTTTAAGACAGATCTAGAACTAGAATCATTCAGGTTTAGCCATCCGTCTCGCAAGACTATGTTGAAATGTAGGGCCAAACCGAATGAGTCTAGTTCTAGATCAGTCTTAGAACTAGAATCATTAAGGTTTAACTATGCATCTCTCCAGACTGCCTTGAGATGCATGACTAAACCTGAATGATTCTAGTTCTAAGACAGATCTAAAACTAGAATCATTCAGGTTTAGCAATGCATCTCTCAAGATTGCCTAGGGATGCATGACTAAACCTGAATGATTCTAGTTCTATATCAGTTTTGGAACTAGAATCGTTAATGCTTAGCCATGCATCTCTTAAGATTGCCTAGAGATGCATGACTAAACCTGAATGATTCTAGTTCTAAGACAGATCTAGAACTAGTATCATTCAGGTTTAGCTATCCGTCTCTCAAGACTATGTTGAAATGTAAGGTCAAACCTGAATGATTCTAGTTCTAGATCAGTCTTAGAACTAGAATCATTAAGGTTTAGCCATGCGTCTCTCAAGATTATCTTGAAATGCACGGCCAAACCTGAATGATTCTAGTTCTAGATCAGTCTTAGAACTAGAATCATTTAGGTTTAGCCATGCGTCTCTCAAGATTATCTTGAAATGCAAGGCCAAACCTGAATGATTCTAGTTCTAGATCAGTCTTAGAACTAGAATCGTTCAGGTTTAGCCATGCATCTCTCAAGATTGCCTTGAGATGCATGGCCAAACCTAAATGATTCTAGCTCTGAGACAGATCTAGAACTAGAATTATACAGGTTTAGCCATGCATCTCTCAAGATTGCCTTGAGATGCATAGTTAAACCTGAATGATTCTAGTTCTAAGGCAGATCTAGAACTAGAATTATTCAGATTTAGCCATGCATATCTCAAGTTTGCCTTAATTGCCTTAAGATGCATGACTTAACCTGATTGATTCTAATTTTGATAAATTTGATTCTAACTTCATCGTAAGGTATTAAAGTAAAATATTTAAAGATTTATACGATGAAGTTTACTTTATTTTTAAACGGCTATGCGGTGCTACAGTGTCATTTACACACAGTCATTTGCACACTGAAACAGCTGTACCACCGAATAGCCGTTTAAAAATAAACTAATCTTCATCGTATAAACCTTTAAATATTTTACTTGAATGATACTAGTTCTAAGACTGATTTCAAACTTCAGATTTAGTTCAGATGATACTAGTTCTAAGACTAATCTAGAACTACGAACATTCAGGTTTAATCTGAATGAGATGTTTAATTTTAAAGAACTTCTTTACTTTATATCTTGATAAAGAGATATTTATGAGCTAAAACTGTTCATCTTAATTCTGCATGTATTATTTACCCTAGATATTTCTCAACAGTTTCTTTGAACCACTCGGTATCTAGCAACCATTTCACGATACGATATAGCTTTTTTTGTTTCATATTTAAGCAGAAAACTTTAAATATCTACAAAAACAGGGTGAAAGCCTGGAAAATAAATCAGATATATCGGGTCAATTCTTTTATAGCAAGATTGATTATTATATTTTCTAATAAAATGTTAATTTGGCTTAAAAATTCTTTAAAGAATCTACAAGAATTTTTAGATTCTTTAAATTTTATCTAATTTCTACCATTTGTTGTATAGATGCTTAAAACAATTATTTTAATGTTTATTAATTTAATCATATATTATTTATTTGCACGAATGAATTTTCTGAAGTATAAATTGTTAACCAAAAACATATCTGTATTTTTGAAACATTTATTCATCGTTTACTGAAATATCATTCCACAAGCTGACAAGGATTGCATTGTTTTATTTAACCCGTTTATATGGCGCCTGTAAAATCGAGCACGTAAATAAGTAAACAATTTATTTGGATCGAATCGAGCTATTTTATAGGATTTTCTGTATAGCAAACATCCTCGCGGAATATTCTAGCATGAAAATTTTCGGTGGATGCGCCGGTTAAACTCAATTACTCAAACATGATAAAATCTAATCTACTTTATTAACTAAGTACATGTTTAAAGTTAAATAATGAAGTATAAGTAATAAGCAGAAAATAATGGTTATTTAGCAATATCAGCAATTAGAAGCTGTAAACGTTGTCCTTTCCCTATCACATTTAAAAGTTGATTTATTACAACGTTCCAATTTTCATAAAAGCGACGTCAACCGAAAACGAAGATTGATGGGATTTGACGATTTTATAAATTGTTTGGCCGATTCATCCAAAGTCGGGTGACCGTCTGTATAGATAAGCGATTAATAAATAGCTATAATCGCAGTCTCTTTTCGTTTTAAACGACTACCAGTATAAATTATCACATCTCAGAAAGCCATAAATACCCGGGTTTCGTATCCTAATTTACATTCGCGTTGATGCCTATAAATTGATGTTCGCGTGAAGAAACGATCGTTAAACGCGCCAGTATTCCCAATTAACAGATTTTCGTGAAATAGCTCGCGTGAGTCACATAGCGAAAACTGAATGACTCTCGTCCACAATTAACCTGCTGTTGTACGATGAATTTATTGCCTCCTGTTAGTTGAGAGAATATTTGGTATATGCGCCATGGACCGGGATAGGGATATTTGGGGATGCCTTGAACGCGTTTGGTTCGAATGTGCGCAATTCCCTTCGGAAACGATTAGTCAATACACAGCAGGGGTTAATTAGTGCGTTTTGGTAATAATCGAATATTAATATGGTTCAACCTAATTTAGTGCACGCGCCTCCTATACGAACAAAGGGAGAGTACCACTTTTTAATCGCTAGAAATTATATGATACAGTAGACTATTAAACACGAAATGTAGATTAGTGGTTATTGAAATTGCGCGTACCAAACTATAAATAAACGCTATTTCGAAACACGCAAACTCTCTCACCGATTTCCGCACAGTCCGAAAATGCCCTACTGCATAATTTAGTGGGGTGCTACCAACAACCAAACAACCGGGATGTTAATTTATTCATGGGGAGGTTTTAAAATTAAATCTGCTCACTCTATTAATAACATTTTCCGATATTCCTATTTTATACAATTTTTGGTTCGTTTTTATTAATGATTTTTGAAATGGCAAATAAATAAGGGTGATTGACTTAATTTAATGTTTCGGTTATTGTTACAGAGCTAATTTGTACAAAATGTATACAAAAATATATATTCCGTTGAATTTGTTGTTATCCTGCCGTAATTACTACACTTTTCATTACGTATTGTACATATTTTCTCGTTATTATGCATGTCGTGTTCGTTATGGACAACGCTTATCACAGCTAAAAAAACAGAGAAGGTACTCAATAATGCCATGGTAATTTGAGTGGATTCGCTTCTTCAACATGCTAATAGATAGTTTAGTCTCTTATGAGAAAACCTATCCTCACAACGCCGAGTTCGCTTGCGGGTGAGGCGCTACAATCTTCCAAAATAAACGAGTTTGTGATGATAATATCAATTCAGATTCGTTATCTATGAGAAACATTGTTCATTTGCGCCAATTTGGTCCTTCTACATCTTAATGAACATGTTCAGTCTTACATAAGGAAATCTATCCTCACTCCGCCGAGGTTGCTTGCAGACGAGGCGCTACAATCTTCCAAAACAGACGATTTTGTATTAATAATATCAGTTCAGATGCTGTATCCATGAGAAACATTGGTAATTTAAGTCGATTTGCTACATCTACATCTTCATAACGGTGTTTAGTCTTCTGTAAGGAAATCTATCTTCACTTCGCCGAGGTTGCTTGCAGACGAGGCGCTATAATCTTCCAAAACAGACGATTTTGTATTAATAATATCAGTTCAGAGGCTGTATCCATGAGAAACATTGGTAATCTAAATCGATTTGCTACATCTACATCTTCATAACGGTGTTTAGTCTTCTATAAGGAAATCCATCTTCATTTCGCCGAGGTCGCTTGCGGGTGAGGCGATACAATCTTCCAAAATAAACGAGTTTGTGATGATAATATCAATTCAGATTCGTTATTTATGAGAAACATTGTTAATTTGCGTCAATTTGGTCCTTCTACATCTTAATGAACATGTTCAGCCTTACATAAGGAAATCTATCTTCACTTCGCCGAGGTTGCTTGCAGACGAGACGCTACAATCTTCCAAAACAGACGATTTTGTATTAATAATATCAGTTCAGATGCTGTATCCATGAGAAACATTGGTAATTTAAGTCGATTTGCTACATCTACATCTTCATAACGGTGTTTAGTCTTCTATGAGGAAATCTATCTTCATTTCGCCGAGGTCGCTAGCGGGTGAGGAGCTACAATCTTCCAAAATAAACGAGTTTGTGATGATAATATCAATTCAGATTCGTTATCTATGAGAAACATTGTTAATTTGCGTCAATTTGGTCCTTCTACATCTTAATGAACATGTTCAGTCTTACATAAGGAAATCTATCTTCACTTCGCCGAGGTTGCTGCAGACGAGGTGCTACAATCTTCCAAAACAGACGATTTTGTATTAATAATATCAGTTCAGACGCTGTATCCATGAGAAACATTAGTAATTTAAGTCGATTTGCTACATCTACATCTTCATAACGGTGTTTAGTCTTCTATAAGGAAATCTATCTTCATTTCGCCCAGGTCGCTTGCGGGTGAGGCGCTACAATCTTCCAAAATTAACGAGTTTGTGATGATAATATCAATTCAGAATCGTTATCTATGAGAAACATTGTTAATTTGGGTCAATTTGGTCCTTCTATATCTTAATGAACATGTTCAGTCTTACATAAGGAAATCTATCTTCACTTCGCCGAGGTTGCTTGCAGACAAGGCGCTACAATCTTCCAAAACAGACGATTTTGTATTAATAATATCAGTTCAGACGCTGTATCCATGAGAAACATTGGTAATTTAAGTCGATTTGCTACATCTACATCTTCATAACGGTGTTTAGTCTTCTATAAGGAAATCTATCTTCATTTCGCCGAGGTCGCTTGCGGGTGAGGCGCTACAATCTTCCAAAATAAACGAGTTTGTGATGATAATATCAATTCAGATTCGTTATCTATGAGAAACATTGTTAATTTATATCAATTTGGTCCTGCTACATCTTAATGAACATGTTCAGTCTTACATAAGGAAATCTATCTTCACTTCGCCGAGGTTGCTTGCAGACGAGGCGCTACAATCTTCCAAAACAGACGATTTTGTATTAATAATATCAGTTCAGACGTTGTATTCATGAGAAACATTGGTAATTTAAGTTGATTTGCAACATCTACATCTTTATAACGGAGTTTAGTCTTACATAAGGAAATCTATCTTCACTTCGCCGAGATTGCTTGCAGACGAGGCGCTACAATCTTCCAAAACAGACGATTTTGTATTAATAAAATCAGTTCAAACGCTGTATCCATGAGAAACATTGGTAATTTAAGTCGATTTGCTACATCTACATCTTCATAACGGTGTTTAGTCTTCTATGAGGAAATCTATCTTCATTTCGCCGAGGTCGCTAGCGGGTGAGGCGCTACAATCTTCCAAAATAAACGAGTTTGTGATGATAATATCAATTCAGATTCGTTATCTATGAGAAACATTGTTAATTTGCGTCAATTTAGTCCTTCTACATCTTAATGAACATGTTCAGTCTTACATAAGGAAATCTATCTTCACTTCGCCGAGGTTGCTTACAGACGAGGCGCTACAATCTTCCAAAATAAACGAGTTTGTGATGATAATATCAATTCAGATTCGTTATCTATGAGAAACATTGTTAATTTGGGTCAATTTGGTCCTTCTACATCTTAATGAACATGTTCAGTCTTACATAAGGAAATCTATCTTCACTTCGCCGAGGTTGCTTGCAGACGAGGCGCTACAATCTTCCAAAACAGACGATTTTGTATTAATAATATCAGTTCAGACGCTGTATCCATGAGAAACATTGGTAATTTAAGTCGTGTAGATGTAGCAAACATCTACATCTTCATAACGGTGTTTAGTCGGGTTTAAAGGTTAAAACGATGCTTTATTGTGTGAGTAAAAGTCAATTTTTGTCCTTCTATATGGAATAAATGTTTGTATTTTAATAATAAAACTTGAAGAGCTTTCTTTTCTTCTAAATTTAAATGATCCAATTTCATATTTGTTTCGACATTTTCTACTTGAAGTGCTGCTAAACGGTTTTTATCAATGAAATTATAACCGATGTTTATTTCTTCTTCAATTTCGCTTACTGGTTGTGCTTCTATCGGGGTTGAGTTCAAACGGATCGAATTTCCGCAAATATTTGTAACCAAAAGTTGTGTTTCATAATTTTTTATGTTGACAAGTGCTTCCGGGACGATTACGTTATTCGTACCATCTTTCATTTCAGGAAATATGTCGAAGTCGTTTTCGATGTTAGTGACCTGGAAATTCATTATGGACTGCGAATATGGTTTAATTGTCTGAGTATTATTAATTTTGCAAGGAATTATTGTATTATCTGTAATAATGACTTGTTTCTTTGTATCAAATCAGGCTCCTAATTTTGTTAATAGATCGAAACCAAATAGACCATCAAATGTACTTGAAAAATCAAAACAGACAAATAAATGATATTCCGGTGATTTAAAGATGTTAGGAAGAGGTGCGTAAATTGCGCTTTTTGTTTTTTCAATTCCGTGGGGTGTTTTATATTATATTCTTGATTTTCAAATGCAAAAACGGATTTAACTTCTTCGTATAATTTCGAATTGATAAGAGAATTTCATTATTCTATTATTCTGCTCCTGTATCTATAAGAAATTTTAAGCCTTCAAATTCAACGTACGGTAGTAATGAATTTTTTGAATAGGCTTTGTTCGAAATTGTTACGTTGGTTGTTCTTGAGATGTGTCCTGAGGAAAATCCTGCGTCTCAACGTTTTCTGTGTAGTTGTCAATTTCTTCGAATTGTTGTTCGACATAATTATCGTCCGTTTTGTCATCATCAGGATATTGGACATAAAATTTAGCTTCGAGTGTTTCTGGCGGAAGCTCGATATTGTTTGACATCCATTGCCTGTTTGGGGCTGGTATATCAATCGATGAAGTTGGACGTTTGTTGTTGTTGTCAATTTCCATAGGTGTTGGTTTGGTTACCCATTGTTGCATTTGAGCAGGTGATCTGACAAATGGGTGATTGTTTGATTGCTGTGGATAAAACATTGGTCGTTGTGGCATTGTTGCAGGTGGGATATATCTATTCTGTTGGACGTATGGTTTTGTTTGTATTGGTCGCAATCTCTGCAATTGTGTCGCTCGATTTGCAATTATCGGAGGTGGTCTGATAATATTTCTCATCGGAGATATGTTTGATTGTTTTGTATGTTTGTAATCTCTAATGTATAGTTTATATCTCTATATCGATTGGTTGTCTTAATTTCAGCTCTAGACCGATATTGGAATTGATTAAGTCTAATTCAAATAAATACGTTCTCAAGGCAATTTGATTATATTGTCCTTGTTTGAGATTACGTATAGCGATGTTGTGTTCTTCAAGATTTATTTTTGATAGGAGAGTATAAAGTGTTGATTTGATTTTGTTGGCATAACTTGCGGTAGTATCATCCTTTAGATCATACACTAGAACTTCTTCTGATCGCTTGTCACCAAATGAATGGATTAAAATTTGTTTTAATTCGGGCCAGCTTGTGGGTAGCATATTTGCATTCACCGCTTCACGAGTTTTAGCGTGGAATCTGCCCATAAAAATCATCAAAAGACGTTTAGCCGTTCTCATCTCAGGAGGTGTTACTGGTGCTGCTGGTAAGTATTCTTCAATCAAAAATTCGCAGGCATTGATGTAGCTTTTTAATGTTACTTGGTCTCCATTGAAGATAAGGATCAAGGCTTGGTCTACTTTAACGATTTTTTAACAAATCGTTTAAGTTGTCCACAGTGATTGGAAAGGGTTAGGAAGGATTGCAGAAAATAAAGATACTTACAGTTGTACGAAGATTAAGATGATTGTTAACATTGATTCTTTTTCTTGGGGTAGTCCTGGGAATCGACTTCAGACGCACGGCTAAACCTGAATCTTTTTAGTTCTAGGTCTAGTGTTAGTTGTAAGTATACAATAATCTAAAACTGAATAACAGCTAAAAGTAGAGCTGATACCAACACTGAAGCTAACACTAGATCTAGAAAAAAAAATTTGGGTTTAGTCGCTCGTCTCTTAGGATGGTTAAACCCAAATATTTCTAATTCAAAGTCTTTCGCGGACATTCATGGTTAACATCTTATGGAAAAACTTAATTTTATAATATGTATCATGAATTGAACTTACAAATTTTTCAACTTACAAATAAGTCCAGATTTAAGAATTCCTTTAAATAACATTTTTATTATTTGCCAAAGAAGTAAAAACAAGTGACCCATAACTAACACTTTTCAAACCGATGGTTCAAGATTTTCTGCAGAAGGTTGCATTTTTTTGTTTGTCCGGTCGTGCCTTATTCGAGAGAATGGCCACCAGGAAAGAGACGAGGAGAAGTAATCCAGAAATGATGAATCGGCACATTACAAATTTCCCTATTAAAAGCGCAAGGCTTCGCAATCGCGAATACAAAATCCCTTTCCATTCAAACACTTTGACAGTTTCGGCACGAACTTTATTCGAGGATGCGATCGGCTCCGCGAATCGGTAATTGTTTACATCTCAACTGGGGATTATTAGATTTCGTACAAGAGAATAGAACAAGAAAAAAAGTACTTCTGCAAACGGTCCATTCCAAGTTCCACTCTCTTGTCAGCTTCGCACGTAATCAATTCCGATTTCGACGACGGTCTACTTTTGCGAATGCGAGTTTAATTGAAACGAATTGTATGAACTCAAACGAAAGGTTTTTTATAAGGTGCTATAAATTTGATGATTAAGTAATGATTTTTTTTGTAAACTAAGAAATATTTCGTGATGTTTTCATTTTTGCTTTTAGAAAATAATAGTCATCTTGACCAAGATGTTAGTTTACTCTTTGCCTTTCACCGACCAAAGCAAAAGTCTTTTTCATTTTATGCCAAGGTTGCATCTAACACCACTCAGGGAAAATTGCGAAGCCAACGTCTTCCTCCTTGATTTATATTTTCTCCCCCATTGTATATCCCTTCCCCGATATACCTGCAATATTACTGCTTTTAGGTGTTTCTCTTCAATATAAACTGTAATTCATTTCGTTACATTTTTTATCAAAGGTAATACAAGTATTTTCTATATGCGTAGTTTAAATTTTTTTAAAATAAGCCATTAAAATTATCTTTATAACGTGGTAAAATTTATTTTTCTTTTCTATCTGGTCTCTTTCCTTGTTTTAACTGCTTCCTCTTCCGTTATATTCGCGTTAAAACAAATGTCCTCGCTATCACGTCCTGGTAGTTTTATCTTTTTCCCTACACGTTTGGACATAAATAGCAAAGATATACACACATGTACGTTGAACGGGGTGGTTTAGATCGACACGATCAGAAAACCAGAAAGTCCGAAAGGTCCACAGGATTAATCCGTTTGTAGGGAACCTTTTAACCCAAATGCAGCGGCCCCGGTTCGGACGGTCGACTTTATGACCGAACTCCTTTGTTCTTACTCGGCGTGATATTTTTCGTAGACCGACATCTGCGGGTGGCTTTTTTGCCTCCATCGGAAAAAATAAATTTGCCGTGCACCCGTTTTGATCCCTAATGTATTGTTATTGCCTTGCTTTATTGCGCTTTTTCGTTTGGGGTTCCCCGGCTTTGGTATTCTCCGTATTCCTCCCATTTTCCAGTCATGGAGCCTTGGTTTTTACGAAGACGTTGATGTGAGTAGTAGAAAAGAAGGGAGGCGGAGTTGATGACGGTTTTTTGGGGAGTGCACGTCGATATTTCTTGGTTACATTTTAGCTCTATCACACTAAATTAAGTCAATTGCACTTATTTATCAACTTGTAAGCAAAGGAAATTTTTAAAATTTTCATATCTTGATAGATACGAGAAAATATTCTCTTATCTATAGAGCAAAATTATAACAGAGCAATATTGTTTAGAATTAAATTTGTTACCAGGAGGTAACTATTAACAACTTACAAAACAATGAATCTCATCAAATTTTTAAAACATTTTTCAAAACTTACGAATGATATGAAGCAAATGGTAATCGAAACGCATATATTTGATAATTATTACTTACGAATGTCATTTATTATAGTCTTCAAAACAATGAGCCAAGAATTATTATAAAGTTCTCTAACTTGTCTTTTTATAGGTTATTACATTAGCAAAAGACGTAAACGAAAATTATAAATTTAATGATACAATTTTCCATTATAACTTTAACGATAATAGTAGAATACGTAATAGAGGTCAACATCTCCATCGTGAATCCAGACATTATGCTAACGGTCGACAGAATAAAACCAACAACTGTTTTGTAATACACTCTGGGAATTCATCCAACACCTTATCCTATAAATAAACCTGTATGAATGATAATAGTCAAATTCCATTATACGGATTTGTGCACTTCCTTAAATTCTTCAATAATTTCGAAGTGTATCTAAGAAAAGTAAGCTTTTTCGAACGGATGCGGCTATTTATACATACGGTATGTATATGCAATTGGCTGTTTATACATACTGTATGTTAAAGTACTGTAGTTACTTAAAATAGATATCACAATGCAATTTGTGATAATTATAGAGGAAATCTTCAGCATTTTAATGATAGAAGTCGTAATTAAATGTATCATTTAATTGTTGAGATAAGGATTCTTAAACAAAATCGCATTTTTTAAGAAAAAAATGGATGCGGTGGCATTTAAAAAATCGTTTCTCAAGAATTAATTGAGATATCGCTCTGAAATAAAGAGCAACATGAAGCAAATTTTGTTGTTATTTAACGTGCTTAAGATCGCTTTTCCAAATCATTAAATTTCTTAGTTGTGATTTTTTGATTAAAGCTTTGCAAAAACGTAATTATATATATTTGTTAAAAATCAAGAAATTTTCAAAAATTCGTATCTCAGGAACTAATTGAGATATCACTTTGAAATAAGGAGCGATTTGAAGTAAATTTAATTAGTATTTAATGTGCTTGAGATCCCTTCTTCAAATCTCTGAATCTCCGAGTTATGATTTTTTAATAAATCTTTACAAAAAGATAATTTATGTGCTTTATAAAAATGAAGAAATTGTCAAAGAATTGTATCTCAAGAACTAATATAGATATCGCTCTGAAATAAAGAGCAACATGAAGCAAATTTTGTTGCTATTTAACGTGCTTAAGATCGTTTTACCAACTCATTAAATTTCTGAGTTGTGATCTTTTGTTTAAAGCTTTGCAAAAACGTAATTATATATATTTGTTAAAAATCAAGACATTTTCAAAAATTCGTATCTCAAGAACTAATTGAGATATCACTTTGAAATAAGGAGCAATTTGAAGCAAATTTAATTAGTATTTAATGTGCTTGAGATCCTTTCTTCAAATCTCTGAATCTCCGAGTTATGATTTTTTGATTGAAACTCTGCAAAATATAATTATATGTGTTTGATAAAAATCAAGACATTTTTAAAGAATCGTATCTCAAGAACTAATTGAGATATCGCTCTGAAAAAAAGAGCAACTTGAAGCACATTTTGTTGTTATGTAACGTGCTTAAGATCGTTTTTCCAAATCATTAAATTTATGAGTTATGATTTTTTGATTAAAGCTTTGCAAAAATGTAATTATATATATTTGTTAAAAATCAAGAAATTTTCAAAAATTCGTATCTCAGGAACTAATAGAGATATCACTTTGAAATAAGGAGCGATTTGAAGTAAATTTAATTAGTATTTAATGTGCTTGAGATCCTTTCTTCAAATCTCTGAATCTCCGAGTTATGATTTTTTTAATAAATCTTTACAAAAAGATAATTTATGTGCTTTATAAAAATGAAGAAATTGTCAAAGAATTGTATCTCAAGAACTAATTGAGATATCGCTCTGAAATAAAGAGCAACATGAAGCAAATTTTCTTGCTATTTAACGTGCTTAAGATCGCTTTTCCAAATCATTAAATCTCTGAGTTATGATTTTTTGATTAAAGGTTTGAAGAAACGTAATTATATACATTTGTTAAAAACCAAGAAATTTTCAAAAATTCGCATCTCAGGAACTAATTGAGATATCACTTTGAAATAAGGAGCGATTTGAAGTAAATTTAATTAGTATTTAATGTGCTTGAGATCTTTTCTTCAAGTCTCTGAATCTCCGAGTTATGATTTTTTTAATAAAACTTTGCAAAAAGAGAATCTATGTGTTCCATAAAAATGAAGAAATTGTCAAAGAATCGTATCTCAAGAACTAATTGATATCGCTCTGAAATAAAGAGCAACTTAAAAAGCAAATTTTGTTGTTATTTAACGTGCTTAAGATCGCTTTTCCAAATCATTAAATTTCTGAGTTGTGATTTTTTGATTAAAACTTTGCAAAAACGTAATTATATATATTTGTTAAAAATCAAGAAATTTTCAAAAATTCGTATCTCAGGAACTAATTGAGATATCACTTTGAAATAAGGAGCGATTTGAAGTAAATTTAATTAGTATTTAATGTGCTTGAGATCCCTTCTTCAAATCTCTGAATCTCCGAATTATGACTTTTTTTATTAAAACTTTGCAAACAGATAATCTATGTGTTTCATAAAAATGAAGAAATTGTCAAAGAATCGTATCTCAAGAACTAATTGAGATATCGCTCTGAAATAAAGAGCAACTTGAAGCAAATTTTGTTGTTATTTAAGGTGCTTAAGATCGTTTTTCCAAATCATTAAATTTCTGAGTTGTGATATTTTGATTAAAGCTTTGTAAAAACGTAATTATATATATATTTGTTAAAAATAAAGAAATTTTCAAAAATTCGTATCTCAGGAACTAATGGAGATATCACTTTGAAATGAGGAGCGATTTGAAGTAAATTTAATTAGTATTTAATGTGCTTGAGACCTTTTCTTCAAATCTCTGAATCTCCGAGTTATGATTTTTTTATTAAAACTTTGCAAACAAATAATCTATGTGTTCCATAAAAATGAGGAAATTGTCAAAGAATCGTATCTCAAGAACTAATTGAGATATCGCTCTGAAATAAAGAGCAACTTGAAGCAAATTTTGTTGCTATTTAAGGTGCTTAAGATCGTTTTTCCAAATCATTAAATTTCTGAGTTGTGATTTTTTAATTAAAGCTTTGCAAAAACGTAATTATATATATTTGTTAAAAATCAAGAAATTTTCAAAAATTCGTATCTCAGAAACTAATGGAGATATCACTTTGAAATAAAGAGCCATTTGAAGTAAATTTAATTAGTATTTCATGTGTATGAGATCCTTTCTTCAAATCTCTGAATCTCCGAGTTATGATTTTTTTATTAAAACTTTGCAAAAAGATAATCCATGTGTTTCATAAAAATGAAGAAATTGTCAAAGAATCGTATCTCAAGAATTAATTGAGATTTGGCTCTGAAATAAAGAGCAACTTGAAGCAAATTTTGTTGCTATTTAAGGTGCTTAAGATCGTTTTTCCAAATCATTAAATTTCTGAGTTGTGATTTTTTCATTAAAGCTTTACAAAAACGTAATTGTATATATTTGTTAAAACTCAAGAAATTTTCAAAAATTCGTATCTCAGGAAATAATTGAGATATCACTTTGAAATAAGGAGCGATTTGAAGCAAATTTAATTAGTATTTAATGTGCTTGAGATCCTTTCTTCAAATCTCTGAATCTCCGAGTTATGATTTTTTTAATTAAAACTTTGCTAAAAGATAATTTATGTGTTTCATAAAAATGAAGAAATCGTCAAAGAATCGTATCTCATGAACTAATTGAGATATCGCTCTGAAATAAAGAGCAACTTGAAGCAAATTTTGTTGTTATTTAACGTGCTTAAGATCGCTTTTCCAATTCATTAAATTTCTGAGTTGTGATTTTTTGATTAAAGCTTTATAAAACGTAATTATATATATATATATTTGTTAAAAATCAAGACATTTTCAAAAATTCGTATCTCAGGAACTAATAGAGATATCACTTTGAAATAAGGAGCGATTTGAAGTAAATTTAATTAGTATTTAATATGCTTGAGACCTTTTCTTCAAATCTCTGAATCTCCCAGTTATGATTTTTTTATTAAAACTTTGCCAACAGATAATCTATGTGTTTCATAAAAATGAAGAAATTGTCAAAGAATCGTATCTCAAGAACTAATTGAGATATCGCTCTGAAATAAAGAGCAATTTGAAGCAAATTTTGTTGCTATTTAAGATGCTTAAGATCGTTTTTCCAAATCATTAAATTTCTGAGTTGTGATATTTTGATTAAAGCTTTGTAAAAACGTAATTATATATATATTTGTTAAAAATAAAGAAATTTTCAAAAATTCGTATCTCAGGAACTAATGGAGATATCACTTTGAAATAAGGAGCGATTTGAAGTAAATTTAATTAGTATTTAATGTGCTTGAGATCCTTTCTTCAAATCTCTGAATCTCCGAGTTATGATTTTTTTATTAAAACTTTGCAAACAGATAATCTATGTGTTCCATAAAAATGAGGAAATTGTCAAAGAATCGTATCTCAAGAACTAATTGAGATATCGCTCTGAAATAAAGATCAACTTGAAGCAAATTTTGTTGCTATTTAAGGTGCTTAAGACCGTTTTTCCAAATCATTAAATTTCTGAGTTGTGATTTTTTAATTAAAGCTTTGCAAAAACGTAATTATATATATTTGTTAAAAATCAAGAAATTTTCAAAAATTCGTATCTCAGAAACTAATGGAGATGTCACTTTGAAATAAAGAGCCATTTGAAGTAAATTTAATTAGTATTTCATGTGCTTGAGATTCTTTCTTCAAATCTCTGAATCTCCGAGTTATGATTTTTTTATTAAAACTTTGCAAAAAGATAATCTATGTGTTTCATAAACATGAAGAAATTGTCAAAGAATCGTATTTCAAGAATTAATTGAGATATGGCTCTGAAATAAAGAGCAACTTGAAGCAAATTTTGTTGCTATTTAAGGTGCTTAAGATCGTTTTTCCAAATTATTAAATTTCTGAGCTGTGATTTTTTGATTAAAGCTTTGCAAAAACGTAATTATATATATTTGTTAAAAATCAAGAAATTTTCAAAAATCTCACGAAACGCCATCCTCAGAGATAAAGTCAATATAAGAAATTAACTCGAACGTGTAATGATCACATATTCGTCAACTTTAATAACCCATACATTCCTCAACCCATACATCCTAACCCAACCCATAACGTTCCTCATCTTAAATGATATGAAGTTATAGCTTAACCTAACTAAACTCAACCCAATGTAACGGATTTTCTATGGTTTTTGAATATATTGAGTGATTTTTATTCTATAGTTGGATTGCTCAACCCAATCTTATTGAATATTTAATATGAGGGATGGTATGAAGATTTTCTTTTATGGCTGAGTAGGATTGAGCTCCAACTTCAAATTCTCTCAACCCAAGATTTGGAGTTCAACCTAATCCAACTACGCAAGAAAAAATCACGGAATATTTTGACTTTTCCTTCTATAGTTGAGTTGCGTTAACATTTAAATTCATGCTAGGCCTCATATAACAAAAAATCAAATCCAAAAATCTTCTATGGTTGGGTTGGGTTGAGTTGAGCTCCAACTTCATACCATTCAGTATGAGGGATTGTATGAAGTTAAAGCTCAATCTTATTTAATACCTTTCCAAATCAACCTTACCTAATATTTGGATATATTCCGTGATGTATTCTTCCATATTTTAGGTTTGATTTTTTTTTAATGTTGGGTTAAGTCGAGCTTCAACTTTATACCATCAATTATATAACAAAAAATCGAATTCAAAACACAAAAGCTTCTAAGTTCAATTCAATTTAAAAGATGGTAACAAGTTGGGTTGGGTTCAACTCCAATTTCATACCATTTAGTATGAGAGATGATATGAAGTTGCTCTACCGAACCCAAATTGATATCATGATACTAGATTTTTTTCAATTTCTTCCCATATTGCTTAATTTCATGCAATTTAATAATCATTAAAATGGCCAAGTTAACTTAAATATATTTAATTCGTGATATTTTGAATTTTTTGCCTATAACGAAAGGTTATTCACGTTCGTTATAATTTACGTTAAATCCACGAAATTAGAATAAAAAAATTCGGTTCTGCATCCGCTAAACCCACATCCGTAACATCATTAATAAATACTTAAAATAACCATCTTGTTGGTATTCTTCTTCGGTATATTCCCTTAAAAATAAATATCCAAGTATTTTACATATCCATACAACTACAAATGTAATAATAAATCAAATATAAAAAATTTATAAAAAAACTTTATTTTGTTCTTTAACTGGCCCTTTATTTTAACAATATTATCTGACTAGTTTCGGCACATCGCCATCCTCAGAGATAAAGTCAATATAAGCAATCAACTCGAACGTGTGATGATCACACGTTCATCAACTTTGTAAAATTGTGTTCCACGTTTCTATGATATTTTTAATTTAATTGGTACAATTTATGTGATTATGAAAACTGACTTACATGATTCGAGTTAATTTCTTATATTGACTATATCTCTGAGGATGCCGATTGGCTGAAACTAGAACTCTTGATCAGTATTTATCAATTTTGACTCATAATAAACTTTCTTATAATCAGTAAGTTATTGTACAAAAAATTCATCTATTACAATATCGTTCGTACTGTTCTATCGATTCTATGTTAACAATGAATTAGAAATGTTTAATGAAAAAATCGGCATGACATTTACATAGTTTATTTCTTACACTTGTATTGGTTCATAATTTTTCAAGAATACTATGGACTAGGTTGTGTTGGGTTGGATTAAGTTTCAATTTCATACTAAATGGTATGAATTTGGTTTGAACGTTGAACTCCAACTTCATACTATCCCTCATATTGTATTGTATGAAGTTAGAGTTCTACACAACCTAACCAAACCCAACCCAACTTAACCGAACCGAACGTGACCAACCTAACCCAACCTCTTCTTAAATGATACGAAGTTGAAACTTAACCCAACAAAACTCAACCCAATCTAACGGATTTTCTATGGTTTTTGAATATATTGGGTGATTTTTCTTCTATAGTTGGATTGGGATGAGCTTATTGAGCATTTATTACGAGGGATGGCATGAAGGTTTTCTTCTATGGCAAAGTAGGGTTGAGCTCCAACTTCAAATTCTCTAAACCCAAGATTTTGAGCTCAACCCAATCCAACTACACAAGAAAAAATCACGAAATATTTTGATTTTTCCTTCTATAATTGAGTTGTGCTAACCCTTATGTACATGCTATCCCTCATATAACAAAAAATCAAATCCAAAATCTATGGTTGGGTTGAGTTGAGCTCCAACTTCATACCATTCAGTATGAGGGATTGTATGAAGTTAAAGCTCAACCTTATTTAATACCTTTCCATATCAACCTTACCTAATATTTGGAAATATTCCGTGATATTTTGTTTCATATTTTAGATTTGATTTTTTTTTTATTGTTGGGTTAAGTCGAGCTTCAACTTTATACAATCAATCATATAGCAAAAACTCGAATTCAAAACACAAAAGCTTTTAAATTCAATTCAATTTAAGAGATAGTAACAAGTTAGGTTGGGTTCAACTCCAATTTCATACCATATAGTATGAGAGATGGTATGAGGTTGCTCTACCCAACCCTTTTTTTTTTTTGGCGCAGTGGAGGGGAAAATGCGTTATGCATCCCGGCCTACTGTTGGCGCCTTCCGTGGTTTTCTTAGATGTTTCTGTTTCGGCCGGGAGTGTGGGACTATCTCTATCCCCAAGACTACCCACTAAAAACCCCCCACTCTTTCCGGAATCGCCTTTCAGGGCATATCTTCGGGGATATTGAACTCCCACACCTAATGGTGCGGCTCTTCTTCACTTTTCTTACAATCTTCCTTCTTTTCTTCCTCTCATCTTTTTCATCTTCTTCGATTCTCCATCTACATCCTCATTTTGCTCGTCTCATCTCTGTCCTCGGCGCCGGGAATTCTTCCTCGTTCCTCATCACATTTTCTGTCTGTCTTTCGTGATTCTTCCATTCAAAAGGTCTCTTTCGTCTTCTCGTTCCTTGCATCCGGTGGCATTATGGATGAAATATAAAGGGATTACTTTTTGAAATGTTATTAAACTATAACATACCTGGGTGCGGGGATTTCCCCCTCGTTCTTCATCCCATGTTCTGTATGTCTCCCTTTATCCTTTCATTCAGATCCCCTTCTGCTCTTCCCTCCAGTCCCCTCCGATGTAGTCGTTGAAATTGCGGGGGAAAAATGAAATATTAACTTTTTGCATTAGCTATTGTTTACATCGTACCTGGATGCGGGGGACATACCCCGTCAGATCCACGGCTCCACCTCATTGTTATCCCTTCTCTTCTCTTCAATCTCCTTGGCCATCATAACCTCAGTAAGATAATTGATTACTTCATTTCCAATCTCATCACTCTCTAAGAATACTTCAGAGATACTGTCTGCGTCTAGTTTCCTCCCAATTTTGCGTTCTACTTCTCTTCTCGATGCTTCAAAGTATCTACATTCGAAGACAGTATGTCTTGGAGTGTCTTCTTCCTCACAACCATACCAACAGGTGTCACTTGTTAATCTTTTTATTTTCTTTAAATAGCTTCCGAAAATTCCATGGCCAAGTATGGCTTGTGTAGCGTAGTAATTAGTCTGCGGCCTTCATTTCTGCCACTCCTGCACGTCCTTTATAAAAAATCCTGCCCAACCCGTATATCTATCCCACCCCTCTTGCCACCTTAAGTTCAATTCAATTTAAGAGATGGTAACAAGTTGGGTTGGGTTCAACTCCAATTTTATACAATTTAGTATGAGAGATGATATGAAGTTGCTCTACCCAACCCAAATTCATATCATGATACTGGATTTTTTTCAATTTCTTCCCAAATTGCTTAATTTCATTCAATTTAATAATCATTAAAATGGCCAAGTTAACTTAAATATATTTAATTCATGATATTTTGATTTTTTTGCCTAAACGAAACGGTTATTCACGTTTGTTATAATTTACGTTAAATCCACGAAATTAGAATAAAAAAATTCGGTTCTGCATCCACTAAACCCACATCCACATACAAAAAAGGCATCTAGTACAATATCGTTTGTACTGTTCTATCGATTCTATATTAACAATGAATTAGAAATGTTTAATGAAAAAATCGGCATGACATTTACATAGTTTATTTCGTACACTTGTATTGGTTCATAATTTTTCAAGAATACTATGGACTAGGTTGTGTTGGGTTGGATTATGTTTCAATTTCATACTAAATGGTATGAATTTGGTATGAACGTTGAACTCCAACTTCATACTATCCCTCATATTGTATGGTATGAAGTTGGAGTTCTACCCAACCTAACCAAACCCAAACCAACTTAACCAAACCGAACGTAACCAACCTAACCCCTGTGATGATCACACGTTCATCAACTTTGTAAAATTGTGTTCTACGTTTTTTGTGATATTTTTAATTTAATTGATACAATTTATGTGATTATGAAAACTGACTTACATGATTCGGGTTAATTTCTTATATTGACTATATCTCTGATGATGGCGATTGGCCGAAACTAGTTAGATAATATTTTTAAAATAAAGGAGCAGTTAAAGTACAAAATAAAGTTTTTTCATATTTGATTCATTACACGTTACTGGTAAAATGGATATTCAAACTAATTTAAATCAATACAAATATAATACCTTATAATAAAAATTCGCAGCCTTCGAGGCAAAATTTATTAAAAATTTGTAAACTAGTGTTATTGTGGCAAATATTAATCGTTTTAATATATATCTGAATCGAAAACAAACTTTGATGTTTTATTGAAATAAAAAATAAAAAGTGTAGTGGTAATTTGTAAATTTACCCGTGCGTGAAAAATCCGTTTATACGATAAATTTAATTACAAACGCCTATACGCTGCATGATGCTGTAACCCGTAACTACCACCCGTATTTGTAGAAATAAAACTGCGGCAAAGTCATAACCATATATCAAAATTACCGTAAGTTATTAGCTTTTCCACGACATTTGGCAATATTCGCGGCACGAAAATACATCACAATTTTCATTAACGTTCTCGTATCGTGGACCGAACTCTTCTCATCGAACCCGTTCGGACTCGCCCTTCGCCAAAACGTAATTCCAACCGCTTTTTTCTCTCAACTTTTTTACATCACTAAATCAAGGATAATGATAAAAAGATAATATTCTAGCACGGAATCTTCGATTTATTTGTTTTTCCGTCAGGCTCGGAGCATCAATCATAGTGATAAGTTTTATTGTCGTTCGAACGGGTGCCCTGCGAAGGGACTGCGAAAATCAAATCTGCGTAAAAACTTTTTAGAGGAGACATCAAATTTCCATCGATCAAATACATCGTATTGATTATTAATCAATTTCCAACATTCAATATGAACCCGTTTGTCAATAACATGACGAGTTTTGTTGTTTCGTCGCAGATAATAACATTCGTACGGGTGGGAATAGAAGTATAATTGCATTGGCGAATATAGCGATTTGTCATATTGGGCTCTTGTAATTCCGGTCATATATTGTCTTCACCGTCGCGTAAATTCGTCTGTTGCAACAATATAACTCGTCCGTCACGGGCGGACTTTGCGGTAGAAACGCTATGAATTATTCACGTTAAATCGTTGTTGTTTCGACGAACAATATGCTTTTCGGCAATGTTTCCTCTTCCTAGAGCATTTTCGTTATTAAACGTTGGCGAGGAGAGAAAATTACCAACGGATTACGTGACGATAAATTTATTATTTTCTTACAACACTCTGTTTGTTTATTTCAGGTTTATTTGTTTAAAAAAAGAATTAGTTACAAAATATCGCAATTCGTGATTTGGAAATTCCAAGTACAAATCAGTCACACGTCCATTTATTTAAAATAAAATGTTTCACAAAACAAACATCATAAATAAAACCGTTTCGATAAATTCTGCTTTTAATACCCGCGGAGATTTTTTTTCTCTTGTATTCTCGATATTTCTGTGTTTGTCTGTATTGTTTGTGTTTCGTTGCATTAATAATAGAGATGAAACTTGCTGTTGCCGTCCAACACTCGCATACAAATCGGACTCGTTCGATATTGTTACAGCACCAAGATAGTTTTGATTGGAGGTATAGAATGGAAGTGTTGTAGAATGTAGAATTGTCATTATTTTAGTAAACACAGTTACGATTGAATGGTTTGATTTGATTTGATTTGAAAGAACGCTTTTTTTCATTTTTAGTGTTTGACGCAAATAAATTTACACAAGGGATTTTCAGGTTTTTGTAACAGGACTTTAACAATTAATGAGGCTTTGCTGGAGTTCCTAAAAGTGTCGTTAGACCGCTTAAGTGAGGCAAATAACAGTCACGACATATAAAATGTCATGAACCATGTTTTAATCGTGAGAAATCGTGATTTGTTGAAATTTGATTAAAAGTCAATTTTAATAATATACCGGGTGAGACACTTAAATTGAGCATTCTAAAGTACTTTAACTCCAGCTGAATCCACAGTTTACTAAGGAGTAGTATAAAGTGTTACTTTACTGCCATAAGGATAACTTCTATTATGGAGTTAAGAGGCTATGGGGGAAGTGGGGGAGAGGAAATAGCAGAAGAAGAGATGGGAGCAGTTCTTAGGGATTGAAGAAGGGGAAGATGGAATCCATAACGAGCCATGGTTAGAAGCATGAAAAGTGCTTATGGAGAGGGAATGGGATTCAAGAGGAATATGATAAGAGGGAAATGTTAATAGAAATTAACTTACTTGACAAGGTATACACGAAGATACTGTTGGGAAGATTGGAGGAGGAGATGGAGCTGGTGGGAATTTTTCCAGATAAGCAGGCTGGCTTTAGGAAATGAAGGGGACCAATCGACAACGTGTATGTGTTGAAACATTTGCCAGATAAGGAATTAGATAAGAACGGGCGGGTATTGTACTCCCTGTTTACAGATCTGAAGACGGCTTTTGATAAGTAGGATATGGGGAAATTGTGGGAGGTAGAGGATCACGGACCACCTATATAGAAGATAACGAGAGTGAAGGAAATATACATGGAGACTATGGACTATGGCTAAGATAAAAGTGGGGGATAAGCTGAGTGACGTGTTCTGGATGACGAGGAGGTTGAGACAGGGATGTCCACTGAGCCCAAACCTGTCTGCATTGTATACGGCGGACTTGAAATATACATTGAGGAAGGGGCAAATGGGAGAGATTTGTAAGGGCGGAAGAAAAAAGTACAAAGCTGGAGATGAGAGAGAAAGGAGGTTAGGTAATATACTTACTTGGGATATGTGCTTAGGGAGGATAACAGGGAGGGGTCGTATGTGAAATCAATGGCAAAGAAAGTGAATCAGGGGATAAGATAAGTATGGGGTTGAGGGAAGAGAGTTTTTAAAAAAATTTGGCAACATGTAAGATTATGTTTAAAAGTCTGGTAAGCAGTGTAATGATGTATGGGATAGATGCATGGGGATAGATGGAGCAGGGATTGCTTGAGGACATGTAAGCTATACGAACGTGTAAGTATTGGAGATAAGTACTTGGGATGGCGTAAGTTTTGGTAGAGTGCAACCGGGTAGAAAGGCAGTGAAATATGACAAAGAAATAGAAGGGAGGCCAAACTGCGTGATCTTGGGGGAGTCATGGAGGGAAATTAGGGAGAGAAAGGTCAAATATGGGAAAAGAGACACAGACAATTATTACAGAAAAGTCCGGTAACTGAAATAAATGGTAGACGAGGGCTGGGTAGGGAGATGTAGAGGAAGTTGAGAGATAGGGAACAAGATGTCCAGTGACGGGAAAGAACACAAATAAAAGTGGGAAGGGTACAGAGACATGATTATGGGGAGGCTGCTTAGATAATTAGTATTGAACGGAGATGAGAAAGGAAAAGAACTAGTGGCTAAACGATGGATGAGAAGGGTTGTGGGGTGATAACACAAAAGGCTGCTGGAGGTGCCAAAAAGTAGGATTTTGGTGTGGATCTTGGAGTGTTTAGAGGAGAAAGGGACTCACTTTGGGAATTAACGAGAGAATAGATATCGGATGGTAATTTAATATTAGCTGCCTATTCCCGGCATTAATATTGGAACTACAAAAGCTGTTTTCCACGTACTCGGGAATGTATGTTGAAGTAAGAAGCAATCCTTACGTGTCCCTTCCTGTCACTGGACATCTCGGTCCCTATCTCTCAACTTCCTCTACATCTCCCTACCCAGCCCTCGTCTACCATTAATTTCAGTTACCGGACTCTTCTATAATAATTGTCTCTGTCTCTTTTCCCATATTTGACCTTTCTCTCTCTAATTTCCCCCCATGACTCCCCCAATATAACAGTCACGACACATAAAATGTCGTGAACCATGTCTTAATCGTGAGGAATCGTGATTTGTTGAAATTTGATTAAAAGTAAATTTTAAATTTTAATATACCGGGTGAGACACTACTTTGACTGCAGCTGAATCCACAGTTTACTAAGGAGTAGTATAAAGTTACTTTACTGCCATAAGGATAACTTTTATTATGGAATTGAGTGGCTATGGGGGAAGTGGGGGAGAGGAGATAGCAGAAGAAGAGATGGAAGCAGTTCTTAGAAGATTGAAGAAGGAGAAGATGGAATCCATAACGAGCTATGGTTAGAAGCATGAAAGGTGCTTATGGAGAGGGAATGGGATTCCCGAGGGATAGAAAGTGGGGGTAATTTGCTCAGTATATAAAAAGGGTAATAAGGGAAGTGTAAGGAGAAATTAAGTTACTTGACTCAGTATACAAGGTATACACGAAGATACTGTTGGGAAAAAGGGAACTGGATAAGAAAGGGAGGAAATTGTGGGGGCAGGAGATCACAGATCACCTAATAACGAGAGTGAAGTAAATATACATGGAGACTATGGCTAGGATAAAAGTGGGGGATAAGCTAAGCAACATGTTCTGCAAAACGAAGAGGCTGACGCAGGGATGTCCGCTAAGCCCAACCCTGTCTGCATTGTATACGGCGGACTTGAAAGATAGAAGAAAAAAGCACAAAGCTGGAGATGATAGAGAAAGGAGGTTAGGTAGTATACTTACTTGGAATATGTGTTTTGGGAGGATAACAGGGAGGGGTCGCATGTAAAACCAATGGCAAAGAAAGCGAATCAGGGGATAAGATAAGTATGGGGTTGGGGGAAGAGAGTCATTGGAACGAATGTGGCAACATGTAAGATTATGTTTGAAGGTCCGGTTAGCAGTGTAATGATGTATCGGACAGAGATATGGGGATAGATGGAGCAGGGAATGCTTGAGGACGTGTACGCTATACGAACGTGTAAGTATTGGAGATAGGTACTTGGGGTGGCGTAAGTATTGGTAGAGTGGAATTGGATTCTGAATCGGAATCGGAAATCGGAAATCGAGTTCAGAAGTTCTAAGTGGTATGCGTAGCTTATCGTTCTCACACCTTCTTCCTGTTTCAATTCTAAAATTTTGTTGTAAAACAAACTCCAGAATGTACCATCTCAATCAATCTCTTCTTGTGCTGTGGGGAAAAGCTTTTTAAGCTGCTTTTCCGCATTATTCTCGTCTAGTTTTCCAGCGTATCAGGTTCCCAGTCTCTTTGTCAATAATTGGTGGGTTGTGCTCCACACTTCCTTCTCGAATTCATCGCATAAGTCTTGCCATTTCTTGTTTTTGTACATAGTTGTACGATTAGTTGGAGGAGGACCAACCCAACCCAGCTTCAAAACTAACACTAGACTTAAAACTAGAAACATTAGAGTATAGAGATATATTTTCAGTCTGTGCACGTCATTACAACAGCAAATATCTTACTCTGAATACCTCAATATGTTATCTGGACTTCTACTTTCATATCCATAGAGCTACCTATTCAAAATAAAAAGTACACTGAATATGTTTTTTTTTATCTCGAAAACTGCTTACCTTAACTCAGTATTTTACATTACAAAAAAATGTCATAGTCTTTAATATTTTTTTGTAAATTAGTGTAATTTTCAATTAAAAATCAACCAAATTATTTAATTAAACGATATTTCAGTAAATAAATTGATTAAAAAACAATGTCCTCGGTATCACGTAATAGTTCTTAAGTAATCGCATAATTTTCCTTTCCTGTACAAAGTTTACCTCGAAAGTTTCGGACTTAAACTGTGCTTAAATACGAGTTAGCAGCCGTCATCCCCACGGCCGAGCTCGTTATATATTTTGAAATTAAAAACCCGCTCTCGGTTAATTAAAAGTCGCGAAATGCCGAGGCACTGGGGCGCGCACTTTCTTACGCCGCGAGACTTTTAATCATAAAATCTAATTAAAGGCGTAGCTTTTTTTGTGATGGCCCACCCGAAGGAGATTGCGCAGAGGAAAAAACATTTCATTACGCGACATTAATTAGTTTGTACTTGTGAAAATGTTTTCCGTGTCAGACTATTCACAATTTACGTTACGGTTGATAACCAACTTATTTAGTTAGTTCTGACGTGAAAAAAAATTACGCCCGAAAGTTTTCATTCTCTATTTAACGGTTTGTTGAAGAAAGCTAACAGAATGCTAAGTTTACTCTTAATTTAATAATATTTTGACTATAGTATGAGAATGGATATCTAAAATTTGTTACAACTTTTACACTAATGGCTTTTAACGTTATTGGATCGATATCTTTTATCGAGTCGATATCGCCTATTGGTGTTCTGGTAGCAACTGATCGATAGATATTGCACATAATAGTTATCGAACGATTTTTGACAGTTTTGTCAAAAAATCGATTACTTGTTTATTCTCGTCGATAGGTGACAGTAAAAACTGTGAATAACAATTCGTAAAATTATTTATTTACTGTATTTGAGATGAAAACTGGAAAGCCCAGCGAAGCATCCAGTAATAAATCACAATAAATAACATAAATAAATAATTTCTTAACAAAAATAAAAAATTGCTGAACAAGAAATTAATAATAATGAAAATTAACAAAAGAAAATCAAATAATAACGAAAATTCTTAGTAAAAGAACTGTTGTTTGTTTTCTTATTTGTTAATTATACAAATAAGAAAACATTTTAAAGGCTCAATTACACAGAGAACAGTTTAGGTAAATTATATTTATTACTAATTTCCAAACATCATAAAAAATCAGGTTAACCTAAATATTCCTTATCTCAAAAACAAATAAAGATTTTCTAATTTGGTTTTCACAATGACAAAATAGACACTAGCTACTATAAATTTTGAATGTTTCATTCAAATCGCCCAAGAATTCGATTTTTGGTGAGTTTTAATTAACTTGAGATAGCTATAAATATTCACGTTGAATTTAATGTTTTGTATTTCAAAAACGAATAAATATTTTCAAGATCCCATTTCATCACAAGAAAGTAGATACTTTCCTCTATAAATGATGAATAATGCATTAAGACGTCTTAAGAATTCGAGTTTTCGTGATTTTTTAAAACAAGATTATTAATTTCAAAAAATCATAGAAAATTAAGTTAGCTTAAATAATCTTTATCACTAAAACGAATAAAGATTTTCTAATTTGGTTTTCACCATGACAAAATAGACACTAGCTACTATAAATTTTGAATGTTTCATTAAAATATCTCAAGGATTCGATTTCTGGTGATTTTTAATTAACTTGAGATAGCCATAAATGTTCACGTTGAATTTAATGATTTATATCTCAAAAACGAATAAATATTTTCAAGATCCCATTTCATCACAAGAAAGTAGACACTTTCCTCTATAAATGATGAATAATGCATTAAGACGTCTTAAGAATTCGATTTTTCGTGATTTTTTAAAGCAAGATTATTAATTTCAAAGAATCATAAAAAATTAGGTTAACCTAAATGATTTTTATCTCAATAACGTATAAAGATTTTCTAATTTGATTTTCACCATGACCAAATAGACACTAGCTTCTATAAATTTTGAATGTTTCATTAAAATATCTTAAGAATTCGATTTTTGGTGATTTTTAATTAACTTGAGATAGTCATAAATGTTTACGTTGAATTTAATGATTTATATCTCAAAAACGAATACATATTTTCAAAATCCCCTTTCATTAAAAGAAAATAGACACTTTCCTCTATAAATCATGAATAGTTCATTAAGATATCTTAAGAATTTAATTTTTTGTGATTTTTTTAAAACTAGGTTACTAATTTCAAGAAATCATAAAAATTTGTTTAACTTAAATAATCTTTATCTCAAAAACAAATAAAGATTTTCTAATTTGGTTTTCACCATGACAAAATAGACACTAGCTTCTATAAATTTTGAATGTTTCATTAAAATATCTCAAGAATTCGATTTTTGGTGATTTTTAATTAACTTGAGATAGCCATAAATGTTCACGTTGAATTTAATGATTTATATCTCAAAACCGAATAAATATTTTCAAGATCCGCTTTCATCACAAGAAAATAGACACTTTCCTCTATAAATCATGAATAGTTCATTAAGATATCTTAAGAATTCGATTTTTCGTGATTTTTTAAAACAAGGTTATTAATTTCAAAAAATCATAAAAAATTAGGTTAACTTAAATAATCTTTATCTCAAAAACAAATAAAGATTTTCTAATTTGGTTTTCACCATGACAAAATAGATACTAGCTTCTATAAATTTTGAATGTTTCATTAAAATATCTCAAGAATTCGATTTTTGGTGATTTTTAATTAACTTGAGATAGCCATAAATGTTTACGTTGAATTTAATGATTTATATCTCAAAACCGAATAAATATTTTCAAGATCCGCTTTCATCACAAGAAAATAGACACTTTCCTCTATAAATCATGAATAGTTCATTAAGATATCTTAAGAATTCGATTTTTCGTGATTTTTTAAAACAAGGTTATTAATTTCAAAAAATCATAAAAAATTAGGTTAACTTAAATAATCTTTATCTCAAAAACAAATAAAGATTTTCTAATTTGGTTTTCACCATGACAAAATAGGCACTAGCTTCTATAAATTTTGAATGTTTCATTAAAATATCTCAAGAATTCGATTTTTGGTGATTTTTAATTAACTTGAGATAGCCATAAATGTTCACGTTGAATTTAATGATTTATATCTCAAAACCGAATAAATATTTTCAAGATCCGCTTTCATCACAAGAAAATAGACACTTTCCTCTATAAATCATGAATAGTTCATTAAGATATCTTAAGAATTCGATTTTTCGTGATTTTTTAAAACAAGGTTATTAATTTCAAAAAATCATAAAAAAATTAAGTTAATTTAAATGATTTTTATCTCAAAAACGAATAAAAATTTTCTAATTTGGTTTTCACCATGACAAAATTGACACTAGCTTCTATAAATTTTGAATGTTTCATTAAAATATCCCAAGAATTCGATTTTTGGTGATTTTTAATTAACTTGAGATAGCTATAAATGTTCACGTTGAATTTAATGATTTATGTCTCAAAACGAATAAATATTTTCAAGATCCCATTTCATCACAAGAAAGTAGACACTTTCCTCTATAAATGACGAATAATGCATTAAGACGTCTTAAGAATTCGATTTTTCGTGATTTTTTAAAACAATATTATTAATTTCAAAAAATCATAAAAAATTAGGTTAACTTAAATAATCTTTATCTCAAAAACAAATAAAGATTTTCTAATTTGGTTTTCACCATGACAAAATAGACACTAGCTTCTATAAATTTTGAATGTTTCATTAAAATATCTCAAGAATTCGATTTGTGGTGATTTTTAATTAACTTGAGATAGCCATAAATGTTTACGTTGAATTTAATGATTTATATCTCAAAACCGAATAAATATTTTCAAGATCCGCTTTCATCATAAGAAAATAGACACTTTCCTCTATAAATCATGAATAGTTCATTAAGATATATTAAGAATTCGATTTTTCGTGATTTTTTAAAACAAGATTATTAATTTCAAAGAATCATAAAAAATTAGGTTAACTTAAATAATCTTTATCTCAAAAACAAATAAAGATTTTCTAATTTGGTTTTCACCATGACAAAATAGATACTAGCTTCTATAAATTTTGAATGTTTCATTAAAATATCTCAAGAATTCGATTTTTGGTGATTTTTAATTAACTTGAGATAGCCATAAATGTTTACGTTGAATTTGATGATTTATATCTCAAAACCGAATAAATATTTTCAAGATCCGCTTTCATCACAAGAAAATAGACACTTTCCTCTATAAATCATGAATAGTTCATTAAGATATCTTAAGAATTCGATTTTTCGTGATTTTTTAAAACAAGGTTATTAATTTCAAAAAATCATAAAAAAATTAAGTTAATTTAAATGATTTTTATCTCAAAAACGAATAAAAATTTTCTAATTTGGTTTTCACCATGACAAAATTGACACTAGCTTCTATAAATTTTGAATGTTTCATTAAAATATCCCAAGAATTCGATTTTTGGTGATTTTTAATTAACTTGAGATAGCTATAAATGTTCACGTTGTATTTAATGATTTATGTCTCAAAACGAATAAATATTTTCAAGATCCCATTTCATCACAAGAAAGTAGACACTTTCCTCTATACATGATGAATAATGCATTAAGACGTCTTAAGAATTCGATTTTTCGTGATTTTTTAAAACAAGATTATTAATTTCAATAAATCATAAAAAATTAGGTTAACTTAAATAATCTTTATCTCAAAAACAAATAAAGATTTTCTAATTTGGTTTTCACCATGACAAAATAGACACTAGCTTCTATAAATTTTTAATGTTTCATTAAAATATCTCAAGAATTCGATTTTTGGTGATTTTTAATTAACTTGAGATAGCCATAAATGTTCCCGTTGAATTTAATGATTTATATCTCAAAACCGAATAAATATTTTCAAGATCCGCTTTCATCACAAGAAAATAGACACTTTCCTCTATAAATCATGAATAGTTCATTAAGATATCTTAGGAATTTGACTTTTCGTGGTTTTTTAAAACAAGATAAATTAATTTCAAAAAATCATAAAGAAATTAGGTTAACTTAAATAATCTTTATCTCAAAAACGAATAAAGATTTTCTAATTCGGTTCTCACCATGATAAAATAGACAAAATAGCTATTATTATAATGAATCATCAAAGGTGAGTTTGGTTAATGTCTAGAATTTTTATAATATGGGTGTTAAGATGAACTTGGAATTGATAAAATCGATCTGAATTTTTTTGAGATACAATTCAGTGATTTGAGATTATATTTTTACCAAATTTTATCTTCCTTCCGGGATTTTTTGTTTCTTCCCGTGCTAGAAAGCAATCAAAAAGCAGAAGTCGTAAAATGCCAGTGAATTTATCAAGAAACATTTCCTCCCACAGATAGTTCTTGTTTTTGAGTAATACCCGGAAACGTCCAGTAATTAGTAAAGTCCCAAAAAATACCTTCAATTTTAAAAGATCCAAATGGATTTAATAAGGGATTCCTTAATATTTTCCCCGATTCCTTTTTCAAATATGGCCATCATTTTCTATAAAAAGTAAATCGTCTTACGTTTTTAATCACATTCTATATAGAGGCAAGGAAATCTCATTTTTAAAATTTCAAAATAATGCACAATGTTTAATTAAGTAAATATTTATGTAGATATAAATAAAGTAACACCACGTTTTCAGTAAATTTTCAATTTTTCTAATTTATTTTGATATTTTTTAATTTGATATTGTGTAATGTTTATTTCTTCATGCAAAAAAGTGTATTCACTCTTCCAACGCATGTTTTATTAAGTCTATGACCCATGTTCAAGAATCAGCCGTGGGTCTTTGTCTGCCTGAAAAAATCTGGGCATAGATTACCAAATTTTTTGGAAGCATTACAAGTTGTGGATTATAGAAGAAGGATCAAGTCTTATGGAAGCATTTCATATTTCTCAGAGGCAATATCAACTCTTCTGGACGCATTTACAGTTTTCTAGAAACATTTAAAATCTAGATGCTGTATCACGTCTTCTGGTAGCATTCTAAATCATTAAAACCAATATCAAGTTATTTGGAGTTATTATTTCAAGTCTACCAAAGGCAACTCCTGGTGGCAGCTTATTATTACCGTAATTGTGGTAATATCATGATAAACGCGCGTTTGTTTTCATAATTTTGAAGAAGGAATAAAATGCGTAGATGAATTATTAAAAGAATTATTATTACACTTGAAATTACACTTTTGTATTGGTTAAGCTTAAGCATTATTAAGCATTATCGTTTGAGCGATTATCTTGTTAAAATTAAAATACTAGTCTTGAATAAATTTAGAGTAAAAAAAGGTTATTGCTATAATATTCATTTAATATTCATTTAATATTGATACAGATGTTTGATATAATAAAATAAGTTTTCACATAAATCATTTTAACATAAATTTTCGCATCCACTTGTTCCAACTTTATACGGATTCTGTCCTTGTATGTTTCCACTAAAATAAACAAAAATAACAAACTTTTTTTTTCAAAATTATGATTGATATTTACCCAGGACCATAATTGCACACATAAAGTTTTTGATATCGATATCCTGAGCCAGAATTTTCGTAATGTGTGTACCCACAACCTACATGGTCCGAATCGGCCCAAACAACCTATAAATATTATAAATAATGTTATAAAATTACATTTAATTCTTTTTCGATTAATTACTTGGGTGTAATGCCCCGTGTTCATTGAAAATCCCGAACCAAACTTATACATTTTATGTTCATTAAAGAACGTTGTTATTGCACCATTCCAATCTGTGTGAGTATCATAATTGGTACTATAAGATGTGTATAAATTTTGTCCAACCCACCACCAACGTCCTAAAATATAATTAAATTAAAAATATTAAAATTTCTGATATTAATTTAATTATTAACCATCTTTTACAGTTTTGTGAGCAAATTCGCAAGTATTTGCAATTTTTTGAGCCTCACGAGCAAGATTTTCATCCCATTTCTACAAAAATATTTTATTAAATAAAATTTCAAAACAAAATAATTTTTACCATTCGTTTCAAATTAACCCCCCTCGGTTGACCGGAAACTTTTCCTTGCGCTATCAATGTTCTAAAATGATTATGAAGATCAACAATTTGCTTTTTATCTCTTTCGGAAACTGTCCGCTCTAAAATAAAAAATCAAAATTATTTAATTACAAATGAATAATAATAACTTACGATAAACTGCATTGTTACAAGCAGCATTTAAGTATTCAACATAGAACAAAGTGAGCAATACCAATTGGAACTTCATTTTGTTGGATTATTATCGACTGTCCTCAACATTTTTTGTAACATTCTTTATATATGCGTCCGCGTTAAAAAATTATGCGCGATAGATATTAATTTTTATGGATTTTTTAGTGTGACTTGTTGTAAAAAACCGCGTTTTACTTAAGTTGGCCATTAGATTATTGTATTAGTAATATGTTTTTTAAGAAATATGTCGATAAAGTTTCTAGAAACAAAATTCAAAACAAATGAGTATGTATTCACGGGATTTTTTGACGCTTTATTTACTTGTTTCGAAATGTTATTAAAATTAATACGATAACAATTCAATTATTCGAAAAAATGTGTTGCAAACGGAACTAAAATATTTAGTTTGTTTATTTAGTTTTTTAATGAACTTTATTCAACATACGAGCTTTTGTTCTTTTAGTTTTATTGTAGTTGTGGAGTCTTTGTAATCTCTTTTCATGTGTTATAAAATACAGGAATTAAATGAGTTTTTACAAGCTTCTCGCACAGTTATCCCTTCACATTCATTTTTTCTTTGTAGTTGGAAAAAAAACTCTATGGAAAATACGAATTTGAACCTCTTTTCAAGTAGTAAAGCATATTTAGCGTATTTATATATTTTAAATTCTTTTATTTCGTTACCAATGTAACTAACAAGTAAGGCAACCTAAATCTTTTGGTTAATTAGATATAATATAATTTTATGTAATTCTCTCCAATTTAATTATAACAATTAATTGTCTCGCGACCTGTTTCTATTGGTTTACAAAAAATATTAACATTTTTAAATTCTTTGATTAATGTCGTTATTGAAAAACTAAGGTGCAGTTGCGAAGTGATCAAATCGTAATGGAATATAATTCAGAAATGGATAAACGACTATAATTGAACTTATTTAATCCTTACCCACATCAGTACCAATCAGAACTTCAAACGGATTCAAAAACGAAGCTTTTGAAATGTTGTGCTTGAGATTCTATAAATCTTAACATGGTAAATGGAATGAATTGAGAATCATGGGCGACAGGTAAATACCCTGTTGTAGGTATTTATAAACTAGGTATTTATCCGGATATTTACATCGACCTAGTCAAAAATTAGTCAAAAAATATTTTATGGGAAAGACACGCTTCCATGCTACAACTCTCAGGTGCACGGCTAAATCGAAACTTTCTAGTTTTAAATTTAGTGTTAGTTCTATTTTGAGGTCGACACAAGTACACAACAATCTAAGACTGAATAACAACGAGAAGTAGAGCTAATACTGCAACTAGAACTAACACTAGGTCTAGAACTAGAAACATTAGGGTTTAGCAGTTTAAAGAAACGTACGGCTAAATCCTAATTTTTCTTGTTAACACTGAAACTAGGTTGTAAGTCTAGTATTAGTTATACTTTTAGTTTCAGAAGAATTTACAACAATTCATCTGCCTGGCTGTTAAAACTAGAACTAACACTAGACCTAGTACTAAAAAGTTTCGGTTTAGCCGTGCGTCTTCAGACTTTTAAATAACTAAAAATAGAGGCAACATTAACGCCAAAGCTAAAGCTAGACCTAGAACGCAAAGCATTTAGATTTAGTCGTATCTATCTTAAGATTGAACCCAATCCAACAAAACACAACCTATCTTCAGAACTATGTAGATGGGAACCTCTGATTTAGATATTATTATATTATTTTTGAGTTTGAATCAAATGTTTTGTTTCAAATGTTTGAATTCTAAATTTCCCTAGATATCATTTGTGCTTAATGAAAGCAAGAGAATCTCACCATAAACCCACACAAAATAGTCATTGTCTTTGTGTTGCAAATGAAATTTGAAAGGACTGATACGCCCTTCTATTCAAAGTGAAGAAACTTTCATCCTTGTGGACTTGTCATAGTCTTTGGAGAAAAAAAATTTGAAGTGTTAAATTGAAGTGAAAGACTACACTGATATATGCTCAAAACATATTTTAAGTGCTCATATACTTTCGACTTCTGATAACACAGAGCGATACACCTTTGATTTATGGAGACATATCTCACATTACTTTACAGTTTTCCTGCACAGTAATCACACCTTCAAATCTTAAACATAACTTACGCGCTTCTTATAACCATAGAAAAGTAAAATTTGATTTACTTAATTCACCTATCAATGGAGTTGACTGGGAAAGAGAGTTGAAGGGTGATGATGATTGAAAAGTTGAAGGGTGATGATTAATGAAAACAGATTATTTAAGATTATCTTAACTTTTCTTTGTTGAGAGGTAGAACAAATTTCTTTATTGATCATAATTATAAAAATTATATTAGACGTGCAGAGATAAACATAACGCATAATCCCAAGCATTTCTGGTCATTCATATAACGAAGAAAGGGCAGTAATAATACAAGGAAGACCGGGATGAGTTTTTGTTTTTATTTTTCTTTCTAAATATTCTATTTTTTTTAATATTTAGACTAATATTTAGAGCAGTTTTTCATCTTTATTATTTAATGATATGAACACTCCAAGAGTTATAATTTTTCAGAAAAACACTATAAATTGAAAGTATTACATCTTTCTTCTTACACTTTCTTCTTCATGTTATTCAATTTTTTTGCCATCTTTGTTATTCCCTTTTTTTTGGATCTCTTCATTTTCCGGTGAATTTGAGGCAGCCATAGTATTTCCACGTTTTCAGTCATCTTCCTTGGTTTAACTTTTGGATAAGGATTTTATTGTTCTGGAAAAAAGAACAATTCGCTTGACATGATGTAGCAGCAATTGGTGCAAACAACTAATTATTACTTGATGTAAGAGTTGATGTACGAGGTTCATCAGAAGAGTTAATTGTGATAGAAGAATTTAAAGTAGAGATGTATTTGCTTGTTTCTTCCGACATTGATACCACAGGTTCTAAAGAAGTTACAAATGCAGGTGCAGGAGAATCCTAAGAGATATATTGACGATCTGAGACGGTAGAGCAGAGAAATGTCTTTGAAAACAATTCGATCATATGATGAAATACCACTTTCAAAAAACCACTTTTAAAGCTAGACCTAGAACGCAAAGCATTTAGATTCAGCCGTATCTATCTTAAGATTGAACCCAATCCAACAAAGCACAACCTATTTTCAGAACTATGAAGATGGGAACCTCTGATTTAGATGTTATTATAATATTTTTGGGTTTAAGTGTAAATAACTATAGTTATTGCTTTTTATTAAAAAAGAACCCATCTTTATGAATTAAACATGGTTACATCTTTAGTGGTCATTGTCTTGTCCTTTTTTTAAAATTTTATAAATTCCTCAAAGTACTCATCTTGGGTAAATAAATAAATAAACTTTTCCATCGTCATCACCCTTCAACTCTCTTTCCCAGTCAACTCCGTTGAAAGGTGAATTAAGTAAATCAAATTTTACTTTTCTATGGTTATAAGAAGCGCGTAAGTTATGTTTAAGATTTGAAGGTGTGATTACTGTGCAGGAAAACTGTAAAGTAATGTCAGATATGTCTCCATAAATCAAAGGTGTATCGCTCGGTGTTATCAGAAGTCGAAAGTATATGAGCACCTAAAATATGTTTTGAGCATATTGTTAGTGTAGTCTTTCACTTCAATTTAACACTTCAAATTTTTTTCTCCAAAGACTATGACAAGTCCACAAGGATGAAAGTTTCTTCACTTTGAATAGAAGGGCGTATCAGTCCTTTCAAATTTCATTTGCGACACAAACACAACATATTACCGGGGTATATTCCATTGAAAATAAATACCCAGGTATTTAACTACACTGTTATACATATATTTTGATGCACCAGATGCTCCGTTTTGGTATTAGTTCAGAATTATTGTAGGTTATTGTTTTGTTGAATTAAAATCAGGAAAAATAAAGAAAAAACGTTGACATTTTGGTTAATATGTTACTTATTCTTTGGTTAGATGGATGGTTCAAAGTCCTCCAAATTTCCCTAGATATCATTTGTGCTTGATGAAAGCAAGAGAATCTCACCATAAACCCGCAAAAAATAGTCGTTGTGACTTTCATCCTTGAGGACTTGTCATAGTTTTTGAAGAAAAAAAATTTGAAGTGTTAAATTGAAGTGAAAGACTACACTGATATATGCTCAAAACATATTTTAGGTGCTCATATACATTCGACTTCTAATAATACAGAGCGATATACCTTTGATTTATGGAGACCTATCTCACATTACTTTACAGTTTTCCTGCACAGTAATCACACCTTCAAATCTTAAACATAACTTACGCGCTTCTTATAATCATAGGAAAGTAAAATTTGATTTACTTAATTCACCTATCAATGGAGTTGACTGGGAAAGAGAGTTGAAGGGTGATGATGATTGAAAAGTTGAAGGGTGATGATTAATGAAAACAGATTATCTTAAGATTATCTTAACTTTTCTTTGTTGAGAGGTAGAACAAATTTCTTTATTGATCATGATTATAAAAATTATATTAGACGTGCAGAGATAAACATAACGCATAATCCCAAGCATTTTTGGTCATTCATATAACGAAGAAATGGCAGTAATAATACAAGGAAGACCGGAATGAGTTTTTGTTTTTATTTTTCTTTCTAAATATTCTTTTTTTTTTTATTTAGACTAATATTTAGAGCAGTTTCTCATCTTTATTATTTCACGATATGAACACTCCAAGAGTTATAATTTTTCAGAAAAACACTATAAATTGAAAGCATTACATCTTTCTTCTTACACTTTCTTCTTCATGTTATTCAATTTTTTTGCCATCTTTATTATTCCTTTTTTTTTGATTTCTTCATTTTTCGATAAATTTGTGGCAGTCATAGTATTTCCACGTTTTCAGTCATCTTCCTCGGTTTAACTTTTGGATAAGGATTTTATTGTTCTGGAAAAAAGAACAATTCGCTTGACATGATGTAGCAGCAATTGGTGCAAACAACTAATTATTACTTGATGTAAGAGTTGATGTACGAGGTTTATCAAAAGAGTTAATTGTGATAGAAGAATTTAGAGTAGAGGTGTATTTGCTTGTTTCTTCCGACATTGGTACCACAGGTTCTAGAGAAGTTACAAATGCAGGTGCAGGAGAATCCTAAGAGATATATTGACGATCTGAGACGGTAGAGCAGAGAAATGTCTTTGAAAACATTTCGATCATATGATGAAATACCACTTTCAAAAAACCACTTTTAGATCTAGACCTAGAACGCAAAGCATTTAGATTTAGCCGTATCTATCTTAAGATTGAACCCAATCCAACAAAACACAACCTATCTTCAGAACTATGAAGATTTGAACCTCTGACTTAGATATTATTATATTATTTTTGAGTTTAAGTGTAAATAACTATAGTTATTGCTTTTTATTAAAAAAGAACTCATCTTTATGAATTAAACATGGTTACATCTTTAGTGGTCATTGTCTTGCCCTTTTTTTAAAATTTTATAAAGTCCTCAAAGTACCCATCTTGGGTAAATACCGGGGTATATTCCATTGAAAATAAACACCCAGGTATTTAACAACACTGTTATACATATATTTTGATGCACCAGATGCTCCGTTTTGGTATTAGTTCAGAATTATTGTAGGTTATTGTTTTGTTGAATTAAAATCAGGACAAATAAAGAAAAAACGTTGACATTTTGGTTAATATGTTACTTATTCTTTGGTTAGATGGATGGTTCAAAGTCCTCCAAATTTCCCTAGATATCATTTGTGCTTGATGAAAGCAAGAGAATCTCACCATAAACCCGCAAAAAATAGTCGTTGTATTTGTGTCGCAAATGAAATTTGGAAGGACTAATACCCCATTCTATTCAAGGTGAAGAAACTTTCATCCTTGAGGACTTGTCGTAGTCTTTGGAGAAAAAAAATTTGAAGTGTTAAATTGAAGTGAAAGAATACAGTGATAATATGCTCAAAACATATTTTAGGTACTCATATACTTTCGACTTCTAATAACACAGAACGATACACCTTTGATTTATGGAGACATATCTCACATTACTTTACAGTTTTCCTGCACAGTAATCACACCTTCAAATCTTAAACATAACTTACGCGCTTCTTATAACCATAGAAAAGTAAAATTTGATTTACTCAATTCACCTTTCAATGGAGTTGGCAGGGAAAGAGAGTTGAAGGGTGATGATGATTGAAAAGTTGAAGGGTGATGATTAATGAAAACAGCTTATCTTAAGATTATCTTAACTTTTCTTTGTTGAGAGGTAGAACAAATTTCTTTATTGATCATAATTATAAAAATTATATTAGACGTGCAGAGATAAACATAACGCATAATCCCAAGCATTTCTGGTCATTCATATAACGAAGAAAGGGCAGTAATAATACAAGGAAGACCGGGATGATTTTTTGTTTTTATTTTTCTTTCTAAATATTCTATTTTTTTTAAATATTTAGACTAATATTTAGGGCAGTTTCTCATCTTTATTATTTCACGATATGAACACTCCAAGAGTTATAATTTTTCAGAAAAACACTATAAATTGAAGGTATTACATCTTTCTTCTTACACTTTCTTCTTCATGATATTCAATTTTTTTGCCATCTTTGTTATTCCCTTTTTTTGGATTTCTTCATTTTCCGGTGAATTTGTGGCATTCATAGTATTTCCACGTTTTCAGTCATCTTCCTTGGTTTAACTTTTGGATAAGGATTTTATTGTTCTCGAAAAAAGAACAATTCGCTTGACATGATGTAGCAGCAATTGGTGCAAACAACTAATTATTACTTGATGTAAGAGTTGATGTACGAGATTTGTCAGAAGAGTTAATTGTGATAGAAGAATTTAAAGTAGAGATGTATTTGCTTGTTTCTTCCGACATTGATACCACAGGTTCTAAAGAAGTTACAAATGCAGATGCAGGAGAATCCTGAGAGATAAATTGGCGATCTGAGACGGTAGAGCAGAGAAATGTCTTTGAAAACATTTCGACCATATGATGAAATACCACTTTCAAAAAACCACTTTTAAAGCTAGACCTAGAACGCAAAGCATTTAGATTCAGCCGTATCTATCTTAAAATTGAACCCAATCCAATAAAACACAACCTATCTTCAGAACTATGAAGATGGGAACCTCTGATTTAGATGTTATTATATTATTTTTGGGTTTAAGTGTAAATAACTATAGTTATTGCTTTTTATTAAAAAAGAACCCATCTTTATGAATTAAACATGGTTACATCTTTAGTGGTCATTGTCTTGTCCTTTTTTTAAAATTTTATAAATTCCTCAAAGTACTCATCTTGGGTAAATAAATAAATAAACTTTTCCATCGTCATCACCCTTCAACTGTCTTTCCCAGTCAACTCCATTGAAAGGTGAATTAAGTAAATCAAATATTACTTTTCTATGGTTATAAGAAGCGCGTAAGTTATGTTTGAGATTTGAAGGTGTGATTACTGTGCAGGAAAACTGTAAAGTAATGTGAGATATGTCTCCATAAATCAAAGGTGTATCGCTCTGTATTATTAGAAGTCGAAAGTATATGAGCACCTAAAATATGTTTTGAGCATATTGTTAGTGTAGTCTTTCACTTCAATTTAACACTTTCAGCGTATCAGTCCTTCCAAATTTCATTTGCGACACAAACATAACATAATACAACATATTACCGGGGTATATTCCATTGAAAATAAATACCCAGGTATTTAACAACACTGTTATAAATATATTTTGATGCACCAGATGCTCCGTTCTGGTATTAGTTCAGAATTATTGTAGGTTCTTCAGAGTTATTGTGTTGTTGAATTAAAATCAGGACAAATAAAGAAAAAACGTTGACATTTTGGTTAATATGTTACTTATTCTTTGGTTAGATGGATGGCTCAAAGTCCTCCAAATTTCCCTAGATATCATTTGTGCTTGATGAAGGCAAGAGAATCTCCATGTCCTCTGAATGGTCTGATCTCCCGTCTCAAATCAGAAACTGTTCGATTCTTAAAAGAACCTAGGCCTGACGCCCTTCTAGTTGTTCCTGCTGACAAGGGCCAAGTCACTGTTTAAGGACAACAGTCTCGGTATGTGGAAAAGTCTTTTTCTCTCTTGTCTGATACAGACACATATCAGGTTCTTAAATCTGATCCGACTTTGTCCATCCAGGGTAGGCAGAATAAACTTTGCAAACACTTATTTGACCATGATTACATTCCTAGACAGGTATATGGAACCTTAGTAGTTGTAACCAAATTTTATGGGTTACCAAAGATTCACAAGGAAGGCTTGCCACTTAGACCTATCATTTCCTTTATTGACTCACCCACATATAGATTGTCCAGTTATTTAGCCACAATTTTATCGTCTGCCCTAGCAAACAGAACTAGGTTCCACATCTCTGATTTCTTCTCTTTCGCTGATAAGATGAAGGGTTTTGTTCTTTCACATGATTATGTCTTGGTTTCTTTGGATATCGTATCCCTTTTTATCAACATTCCTCTTGAATTGGTGGTTAAAAGGCTATCCTTTCAATGGGATTTGATACAACCTTACACTGGGATTCCCCATGATCTCTTCATCAAGATCGTGGAATTCCTTTTCGATTCCTCAACATTCTCTTTTAGGGATATTTACTACAAACAAAAGTTTGGTACTCCTATGGGTAGTCCCTTTAGCCCGATTTTGGCTACTATAGTCATGGATTGGATTCTTGATGTGTGCATTCCCAGATTGCCTTTCAGCCTCTCATTCATATATAAATATGTTGACGACATCATTTGTGCTGTCCCTCATGACAAACTCCTCCTTACTAAGAGGAAATTTAATACTGTGAACCACCATATACAGTTTACTATAGAGAAACCAACAACTGTGTACCCTTTCTTGACACCAAAGTTATTAGGAATCCTAACCAACGTGTCCTGTTAGATTGGTATAGGAAACCGACCTATTCAGGTCGTTTCATTAATTTCTATTCTTGCCATCCTACCCAATTGAAGATCAACAGCCTTAGGGCGATGAAAAATAGGGTCTTACGCCTGGCAGATGAGAGTTTTCGTGATAAGAACCTTAAGACTCTAACAGATATTTTCTGTAATAATGGCTTCCCGAAACCCTTAGTCACTCGAATCATTTACCATCAAGATTCTTCCATCCGGCCAGCCGCTGTGTCAACACCCCCTTTTGATTGGTCGATGACTCATCCTCCAGACGATTCTTTACCTGATTCTCCACCTACATTAGTTAAGGTTCCTTATATTTTGAGTTTCACTGATAATCTAATCAGGATCTTTCGGGATTGTCCCTTAAAGTTTGTTAAATACACCTGCATTCCCCTTAGAAATATCTTCTCCTCCCTGAAAGACACTACACCTCGTCCTCTACAATCAAATCTGGTCTACAGAATTGATTGTAAGGGTTGTGACAGTTGCTATGTGGGCACTACTTGTCAATATCTGAAGTCTCGTCTGTCTCAACATCTAGGAGACTGTGCCATAAAGAAATCAGGCGGCACCGCCTTCGCACAACACCATGTTACCACGGGTCATAATTTTGATTTTGATGATACAAAAATTCTTTGCAAAGAAAAGGTTTATAGTAAGAGATTATTTATGGAAATGTTCCAAATTATCTCTTTAGAGAAAACAGTCAACTTCAGGACTGATTCACAAGAGTTAAGCGAGATCTATTGTCACCTCATTGAATTGACTGATAAACTCAACAACTCGGTTTAGTCAGACCTCTCATGGGACTATTCGGTTTTAACATCACATAGTTGATCCCCTACTTTAATTCCTTTTAAGTCGTTTTATAAAAATTTCAAATTTCATATTCATTTGGTTAGATTTGGGGTTAAGAGCAAATTGAAAGTCTCTTTCCTTGTCAACTTATTCCTATTCCTTGACAACAACTGATCCCAACCACGCTATCTGTTGGTGTTATCCTTTTGTGTAAAAATCTTACGAGAAATATATGTTGATTCCAAGTTTGATGTATTTTGGGGACTTTTAATTTAACATCATGTATTGTTATACATCGTGATCTCTAAATGTAAGTTAGAATACTGTTTTTTTTATATCAAAGTTGTCAACGGTTACTGTTGTAGCATACCCTGAAGAAGATAAAAATAAATTATCGAAAGCTTGGTTTATGGTTAAAGGAGGTTTTTTAATTCCTCCCTGCCTTGGTTAAATTTTACAATATTCGCTCTCAATTATTATTATAGATTCTTAGGGACACTAATTGATCCTTGCGTCTTTTAGATATTGCATTCTTGGTTATATATTTTGTTATTAAGAGATTTAATATAAAGAGTATTTGGAGTAAGAAATTATTATCAATATAATACGAAAAAATTTAAATAAAATGAGAGTTGGGTCTAATTAGTGTTTAATAACATTAATTGAATATGTTAAATACTCATCAAAATCATGTTAAAACATTTTTCTTTTAACATAAATTCTCACATCCACTGTTTCCTTTTTTATAAGGAAGTTCCCCTTTTACGTTACCACTGAAACAATAATTAAAATTTAAAAAAAAATAGAACAATTATATTATTAAAATAATTACCCCGGTCCATAATTACATACATATAATTTCTCATAAGGGTATTTTCCATCAACTGAAAAATGCGTATATCCACATCCAACTTTGCTGGTGTTAGCCCAAACAAGCTAGAATAAATTAAATTTAATTAATGAATAAATAACTATCCACATTTTTTTGCACAACCTGAGTGTAATGAACAACATTTTCAGCATATTCTCCCCCATATTTGTAATCATCCTTTTCTGCGAACCAACTATTTTCAATGGCTGATTTCCAATTTGGTTTTTTATCGTAATTTGTCGTCATTGTAGTAAACAAATTTTGCCCAATCCATGACCAACGATCTAAGATGTAAAACTAATTTAACCCTTTTAATAATTTTTTAAAATTTACGTTACCATCGTAAATTTTTACGTGTTGAAATTCGCAAGTGTTCGCAATATTTTGCGCTTTCTCCGCCAAAGCTTTATCCCATGACTATAAATAAAATTATTTTATTAATAAATATGAAAGAATTTTATAAAGCACCATTCGTTTAAGGTTTACTCCCCTCGGTTGACCTTTAACTTTGCCATTAGCGATTTGTTTTCGTAAATGATTGTGTAAAGAAATAATTAGGTCTTGTTCGTCTTGAGAGACACCCATTTCTATTTAAAAGCAAAATAATTTAGATTTTTAATAAACTTTTTGTCGATTATTACCGTAAACTGCATTATCGCATTTTGCATCCAAGTGTTTAATCGCCAAAAATGATAGCAATAAGAGTTGTAGTTTCATTTTGACTTCAATAACACTTAATGAAGGAATTGAGGGATCTTGTGTTATATACTTGCATTAGGAACGCTAATTTAAATTCCACTACGATTACTCTCTTAATTATTATTTTAAATTATTTGAAAATATGCTAGAAAATCTAAAAATATTATCCATAATATTAACTATTGTTAATTATATTCACTGATTTCCATAAAAATTGCAATACTTAGAATTTCTTGACCAGTCTTATTGAAATTTTCGATCACGATGTCTTTAATTAGAACAAAGATAGGATTAATACTTGAATAAAATCTACCTAGTAGAAGAAATAAACAAATCATTGTGTCAATTTTGTAAATTGTTTATTCACAATTTCGTTCTGAACTTGGAAAAATGCGAAGAGTACGCCAACATCAACATTTTTCCCAATTACTGATTTTGAACGTGGTTGTATTATTGACATGAGAAAGGCCGATTTTTTCTCGAAATATTATAACGGCATTGAGATGTTGTCCAAATGGTTCGAGGAACGTCACCATGGATCTGGACTTCCTCGAAAGACTACAAATTGTGAAGCACGTCGTTTAAGACTTTTGGCCAAAAAAGGGATTTCAACAACTCGATCGATTGCTATTGGATAAGGGGTTAAGTAAGACTCAGTACTACAATATAGCCGGATAAGGTCTTATGGACTCCGTTCATTTTGTTAATTTTTATATTTTCCTCTCACACCACTTCATCTTCTACGCAGGCTTGAAAAAAGCAACGAAATTGGGCGCAAGAATGGCGTCGAAACGTGTTTAGTGATGAGTTTGATTTTGCTTGTAGGAGTTCCCCAACGGTATCTTTTATGCTCTTCTTCAATATTGCACAGAAAATACGGAAGTACATACAATTGATGATACACTGGATTTTCATGAGCTGAAGGAGGTCGCAGTAACATTTATACCAAAGAATGGCAAAAAGGACCAATGGATCCTAAGGCTTCTCGTGTGACCATTACATTAGAGAAAATATACATAAAGCGTGTCCTTTGCCCTTGCATCATCATCTGTATCTATATCTTATATCAAATATAAATATGATGATACACATCGAGTATCACTTGATTCGAAAGAATCTATTTTGGGAGAATTCCTCGATATTATAACGAGAAAGTTTGATAAAATCACACCCAAAAGGTCACACACTACCATCGGATGTGCTTAGAGGCTGCCTACAAAGTGGGGTACTCTAATCACTTTTCTAATGCTTAACTGTTGATGATCTCATGCATGAGTTGAATAATACACATCTCACAATACACCATCACGGTTAAGCCGATAACGTAGTTATTGTGACAATTTTCTTGATTAAAATGTAGCTTAAACTTGCTAAACGATTGTGTGAAGACCATACCTTCTCTCCTAAAAAGTTAACACCACCCAATTTCTGCAATAATCTATTAACCTTTGCTCCAAAGGTGAATTATTTTGGACAAACGACTGGGTTGGAAATCGTCAGTTGATAAGGCCCGTAGTAGCTTATGGAGCCATAATTTGATGCTCAACACTGAAACTTAGATATAAACCTAAAGTATTGCCTCAGTTTCAACGACTGGCCTGTCTGCTAAGCATGGGCGCCATGAGATCTACACCTACGATCATGATTGAGAATATGCTGAATGTGCTGCTCTTAGATATTTTTATCAGGGAGCGGGTCGTGATAGTGTTGCTTAGATTACGATTTGTGAATGATAAGCAGACTTAGAGAAACCTCTGTTTGGGCAAAACGCTGACCATCTACACTGATGGATTAAAGATGACTCAGAGGATCTCCAGCTACACCTTTCCACTTCGCTTGGGTCATATTGCACGACAGTAGTATAATATTGTCGATTCTGGAGCAGGAAGTGGACCCCACGAGCTGATAACTTTATCAACTAGGATAAATACCTAAATCGAAGTGAACACCACTTAGGATTGAGCTACGGAAGTAGGAGTGAGTGAGAAGGAACTGTAAATTAGCGCCATACTTAGGATTGAGTGGTGTAAGTAGGGGTGAGTGAGGGATGCAACCTATTTTTCAATATATACAAAATATTTAAATTAAAGTATTTTGCTCAAGCGGAAATAACTGCTACAAACATAGCAGTCAATGTAACCATAGACTCTAAAAAAGGTAGAAACGTTGTAATCTGCATTGATAGTAGACTGACTATGTTTGCGGTTGGTAGGCACCGAACTACGATAAACGGATACAACGTCATGATAATGTGAGGAAAGGAATACATCGGAATAAAGGGAGATATAATCATGAGGAGAGGTTGGTAAAACAAGCGACCTCCCATGAATTGTTCGTACCTACCATTAATACAGCATCAAAGGTGATAAACTCTATCTGAGATTGAGCTTTTTGTGATAGAAGGGATGAGACAGCAGTAGGTGTCTTTGCAAAAAGCACCCTGCTCTACCCTAACTGAAAAAGATCTACTCAGTTTCAGTTTTTCAAAAAGATCCTCACACACTTCCTTATCAAATATCCAGATCAAAAGATACAAAAAAACAAAACACAAGCCAATTGATGATTTAACTTCCGTTGGATAACCAGCTAAGTTCGAAATCAAATCACGAGGTTTCATCAAAACATACGAAAGACAATCTCATACAAAAGAGAATCGAAACTATATTAAATGAAATATAGAAAGTATATGAGAATTTATGAAAGGAAGTATTGAGCTAAGATCAATGAAAAATAGTCAATTATATAGAAAATTAAGTTATTAGACAACAATAGAAATAATAATAACAATAACCTGACTGCTCTAGCCTGGACAAAACACAACTTTTTTTCTAATTAATGGTGGTTTAGACTTCTAATAGTGGCTACTTATCTATTCGATGAGGGTGTATGAATATGAATAAGCTGATTAAACTTCTAACGGTGACTACTTATCCATTCGATGATGGTGGATGAATATGAGAAATGTGTCAATATCGCCGAAATCGATAAAATAATCAAATTAGCCTAAAAGGAGATAACAATAAGTTCAATCCCCAAAAAAGTAGAACCTATAAGTCCAGAACAACATCCAATAAAACTAGTACCAATTGATTAAAACAGTGGTGTGAACTAAATCCGAATTGATCGATACAAAGATGTCAAAAAAAAATCCAAGATGAGATTGCTCAACAATTTTTCGACACCACGCAGTTAACTTTATTACTTCTTAATAAAACGACTATATTTCGCTAAAACAACAAAAGAGTAAGAGGAATTGTGTATCCGCATCTCCACCTCAAAATTAATAGATCTCATGCGAATATCGATAAACTTCATCAACGACCTTGAATAACTGAAAAGGTGATTTCTCATCATTTTCCAACAAAATTAAAACTAAACATTCAAAATGAACGTTACAACGTACTTAAGGAAATCTATTTTTGGAATATCATGTCCTCAAGCTTCAGATATAAGGAATATACCTTTCTGGTTTATATAACGTTCATGGTAGCATTGGTTTTCGATCCTTGAACAAACTGTTAATTATGGAGATATGCAAAGGGCTTTGCAGGAATTCACTTTTACGTAAGAGCATATACATGGTATATATATATATACAATATACATAAAATGGGCTCAGATGGATGCGTGGAAAACGTAAAAATCCAACATCTTTTGTGGAATTCAAAAAGCCACACCCTGATCTTACCTTTGATAGTGCCAATATGGTAGAACTCGGTGCTTTTCTATATCTTGAGGTACTAACTAAGGTTTTCTCGATGAAGCTAACATTAAGCTAAGGTCTGCTTGGGCGCCTTATTTATCGCTCATTGATCATAATGCGATGAGTTCTGTAGGCTATTGGGTAATTTACCACACCCTCCAAGTAACTTACATCTTCGACTAGGGATTTAAGAAACTTGGGTTGATATACCACAGACAGCTATACACAGCTATACATCACTTGATTGATAGCATGCAACGCCGCCTAAATGAGTGCGCAAATCGTTTTTGTTTGTTTTAATTAAATACATCGCACATACGGGTATTTGAGCATTTCACGCAGCCAATTATTTTCTTGCATATACAGGGTGTTACAAAAATATTGTGCTGGGTATTCACACACGGTATCTACAACTAAAAATAAGCAAAAATGTTTTTGTATACATATGTCCTTAAATACTTCGTTACTTGGCCACTGGTGTAAACTATGAAAATTAATAATACCATATCTTGTAAAATCAACTTCATCACTAAAGCGGACACATGTCAGAATGAGACGATCGACGGCGCATGTCTGTAATAATCATACAAGTCATTCTCATTAAGTGCATGTACTCTTCGCAGAGGGTTCATCAAGGTGATGAGTTTGATAGAGTACTAACACCTGCGTTTTCTTCAAAGTTCTTGTAATTCGTGGTCTGCCGCGCCCTTGGACTACTGATTTGAAGAAACCTGTTTCCCTAAATCTGACGTTGGTTTGGGAAATGATCTACGTAAAGTCTTTTTGCTGCAGTGTGCCAAACCATACATTCAATCCATGTCGAACATCTCTTAGAAAAAATAATCTATCATTTTGCACTGCATAGAGTGCTAGTTAACCAATTCGTAGGTAGAATCGCCGGAAGAAGCATCCGAACAGTAATCGGCAAAAAATATTAACAATATTATCATGGATTCACCTCTCCAAAACCAGAGATCATGGATGCACCATAAAGTCATGTAATCATCGTTTTATGCCTTATACAGTGAGTTCATGATGAAAGGAATTAATTCAATAGAATTATGAATTCGTTCGTCGAAAAGAAATGCTCGAATTGGTCAATTTTTATGGCTCAATCCAACCTAACTAATATCTATTGTAAACTAATATTTAATGTTAACTACCTAGTTAGGTTGGGATAAGATTAATGGCTCAACTTAACCCTACTAATATTTCGTGCAAAATATTAGCTGGGTTGGATTCAAATAAGATTGATGGTTCAACACAACCCATCTAATATCTAGCATTATCTAGATAGTTGGGTTGCGTTCAGATAAGGTTGATGGTTTAACCCAACCCAATTGATATTTAATGCTTACTTGATAGTTGAGTTAGGTTAAGGTTAATGGGTCAAGCCAACCCAACTAATATCCAGTACTAAGTATCTAATTGGGTAATTGGGTTGGGTTGGGATGCAGTTGATGGCTCAATCCAGCTAATATTTAGTTTTAACTAACTAGTTGCGTTAGGTTGAAATAAGATTAAGGGTTCAACCTAACTATGTCTAGCACTAACTAGCTAGTTGAGTTGTTTGGGTTGGGTTCAGATAAGATTGTTGTTCACCCCAACCCAACTGATAATTAATGCTAACTAGCTAATTTAATTAGGTTAAGATTAATGGCACCACCCAACTCAACTAATATTTAATGCTAATTAGGTACTTAGGTTGGATTAGATTAAGATTAATGGCTCAACCCAATTAATATCTAGTGCTAACTAGCTAGATGGGTTGGGTGGGGTTCTGATAAGGTTCATGGTTCAACCCAACTCAATTAATACTTTATGCTAACTAGCTAGTAGGGTTGAATTAGGTTAGGTTAAGGTCTTCAACTAATATCTAGTGCTAACGTAAAATGTTTAAAATATCACAAATTAAAAGTTTAAAGAAAAGCAATTGCTAAAAGAGTGTAAAGAGCATAAAAAGAGTAGATGTAGGAAAAAGAGTAGAAAACAATATCAGCCAAATGAACGCCACAGCTACGGTTGCAGGAGCTTATAGTTTTCATGAAATTTTCCATGACCAATTCGCACATTTAGGACTGTTTTTAGACAAATCGTTTCGTTTTTTCACAAACAATGGTCAAAATGATCTCCATGGGCAGCAACACATTGCTGAGATCGTCGTATCATGGATTGTTTTTCGCGCTCAAAAATTCCTGGTGTATTTCAAATTTGGTGACATCTATTTTCCACTGTACATTGAAGGTTCTCAACATTTTGAGTTGGAGTAGAACACACAATAAATTTTAAATGTCTCCTTACGAATAAATCAAGAGGACTTAAATCGGGAGACAGCGCAGGCCACGCTACAGGTCCACCACGAAAAATCCATCATCTAGGATTTAAAAATTATGGCATTTAAAACTTCATATGGTGTGTGGTTGAAGTGAGCCACTGTCATGCATGAATCACGGTTTCTCTAACATTCAGTGGAAGAACAGCATCCAGCAAAGTTGATAAATCGTTAACTAAAAAATAACGATAATACTGCATAGATAGTGTCGAGGAAGTACAAAAGAACCAATTAAGATGTCCTTGATAATTCCTGCCCACATATTTAATGAAAACTGCGCTTGCTTTTTGGACTGAATAATAGCATGAGGATTTTCTTCTTGCCACTGGTGTAAACTATGAAAATTAATAATACCATATCTTGTAAAGTCAACTTCATCACTAAAGCGGACACATGTCAGAATGAGACGATCGACGGCGCATGTCTGTAATAACCATACAAGTCATTCTCACTAAGTCCATGTACTCTTCGCAGAGGGTTGATCAAGCTGATGAGTTTGATAGAGTACTAACACCTGCATTTTCTTCAACATGATCCAATACACGTTCTTCCAAGTACAAAGTTCTTGTAATTCGTGGTTTACCCCGCTCTTGGACTACTAATTTGAAGAATCCTGTTTCCCTAAATCTGATATGAAGCCTTTCGAACGTTTTCTCATTTGGTAAACGTTGGTTTGGGAAATGATCTGCGTAAAGTCTTTTTGCTGCAATGTGTCCAAACCATATATTCAATCCATGTCGGACATCTCTTCGAAAGAATAATCTGCCATTTTGCACTAGACTGAAAAAAAGTTTAGTTATGGTTGGTCGGAAAAGCTCTAAGTAAATTTCTTTAAATTCACCACTGTAATTCAGTAACGAATCATATTAGAACATATAAACTTTTCTTTCTATGTATATACAATTCAACATTTTTGTAACACCCTGTAATTGTGGTGATTGTTTCTAAATCAAACAACAACAGTTTATTTTATGAAAAATATGATTGAAAAACGAATAATTTATGAATTATTATTTCAGTAATAATTTGCCAATAGAGGTGTTGCAGACTTTTGTCTCAACTATTGTCATTATGAAAAGATGTTTGAAGAGAAACTTCTTTCCATCATTCGCGTGTTCATTCGGTGTTGGATTAATCTTAGTTACGATTAAAGATTTTATAGAAGTTTGGATGTATTACATTTCTTCATTCTCTTTCACAAAACGAATTCTAATGGGACAGTAGGAGGTGTTGGATTTTCCCATCGTACACTTTCAGGGTCTTGGTCACAAACTATTCGTACAGTTCTGAAAAATATTTGCATATGAATTCTTTTCGAAACTTTTGCTTGAAGTCTTTTAGTACATTTGAAGCATCTCTTTTATCAGATTTACTCAGTTCAACTTCTCCTGCATGAACAATAATTCCGTTTTCTTAGGTGGGACGAAGCTCCTCTGTTTTCCTTCTTTTGCTCGACTCCCCGAACAATTTTCGAGATCGATTTGGCTGATATTGTGCAACCATGGGAATTTCAAATGTTCTTTATAAGAAGAGATGTGTTTATGGAATTTGGTCCATCTTCATTTCATTTCGGATTTGAAATGGACGAAACTGCTTTCAAATTTTTTGTGTTAGTCTTCATGTTCTGAGTTTCTTATATGACAAAAGTTAGTGTTTTAATTTTTGGTGAAAATTTGACATATTTTAAGCTTCTGTACTCTCGAAGTACCTTAATCTTGAAGTGCCCACTACTCCCTGAACTAAGCAAGATGAGGATGTCTTTGGCTAACCAAAAGAAGTTTTTCCCAAGCACTAGGAAAATCTGAACTGTTGTTTTTGAAGTATTGTAATGCACTTGATCATATTGATATCAGTGGCTAGAGAAGGGTCGATTATCGACTTTGGTGCACAAATCTCTTTTCGAGCAGCATTCTTTGCTAGTCTGTCCGAGTACATTTACAAGTACTACATTTAAGTACGTGTCTTAAAATGTTGTAAGATTTACTTTTTTCTCTCATTTGCAAATTATATTTCTTTATGTTTTGATGTATTGCAAGCAGTCTTTGTTGTTGTGCCAGTAAGTAAGTATTTTAAAGGATGTGTAATTTTTTTCAAAAATATCCATACTTCAATTTGTAGTATTTAACGTTCTGCCAACAGTGTCTAGCCTCATTCTTGCACCTTCTAGTATTCTATTGGCTATCTCTACTATTTTGCAAGTTTTAAACTTGGGTTGGGTTGGTTCTTCTACAATCAACATATTGATTTCCTCTTTCTTACCCAGCTTCGTTGTTTCTTTATCAGTATCTCTCATTTGCAAATTATATTTCTTTATGCTTTAATGTATTGCAAGCAGTCTTTGTTATTGTGCCAGTAAGTAAGCTTTTTTGAAGGATGTGTAATTTTTTCAAAAATATCCCTACTTCAATTTGTAGTATTTAACGTTCTGCCAACAGTGTCTAGCCTCATTCTTGCACCATCTAGTATTCTATTGGCTATCTCTACTATTTTGCAAGTTTTAAGCTTGGGTTAGGTTAGGTTGGTTCTTCTACAATCAACATATTGATTTCCTCTTTCTTACCCAGCTTCGTTGTTCCTTTATCAGTATCTCTCATTTGCAAATTGTATTTCTTTATGTGTTAATGTATTGCAAGCAGTCTTTGTTATTGTGCCAGTAAGTAAGCTTTCTTAAAGGATATGTAATTTTTTTCAAAAATATCCATACCTCAATTTGTAGTATTTAACGTTCCGCCAACAGTGTCTAGCCTCATTCTAGCACCATCTAGTATTCTATTGGCTATCTCTACTATTTTGCAAGTTTTAAGCTTGGGTTAGGTTAGGTTGGTTCTTCTACAATCAACATATTGATTTCCTCTTTCTTACCCAGCTTCGTTGTTCCTTTATCAGTATCTCTCATTTGCAAATTGTATTTCTTTATGTGTTAATGTATTGCAAGCAGTCTTTGTTATTGTGCCAGTAAGTAAGCTTTCTTAAAGGATATGTAATTTTTTTCAAAAATATCCATACCTCAATTTGTAGTATTTAACGTTCCGCCAACAGTGTCTAGCCTCATTCTAGCACCATCTAGTATTCTATTGGCTATCTCTAGTATTTTACAAGTTTTAAGCTTGGGTTGGGTTGGGTTGGTTCTTCTACAATCAACATATTGATTTCCTCTTTCTTACCCAGCTTCGTTGTTCCTTTATCAGTATCTCTCATTAGCAAATTATATTCCTTTATGTTTTGATGTATTGCAAGCAGTCTTTGTTATTGTGCCAGTAAGTAAGCTTTATTAAAGGATGTGTAATTTTTTTCAAAAATATCCATACTTCAATTTGTAGTATTTAACGTTCTGCCAACAGTGTTTAGCCTCATTCTAACACCATCTAGTATTCTGTTGGCTATCTCTAGTATTTTACAAGTTTTAAGCTTGGGTTGGGTTGGGTTGGTTCTTCTACAATCAATATATTGATTTCCTCTTTCTTACCCAGCGTCGTTGTTCCTTTATCAGTATCTCTCATTTGCAAATTATATTTCTTTATGTTTTGATGTATTGCAAGCAGTCTTTGTTGTTGTGCCAGTAAGTAAGTTTTTTAAAGGATGTGTAATTTTTTTCAAAAATATCCATATTTCAATTTGTAGTATTTAACGTTCTGCCAACAGTGTCTAGCCTCATTCTTGCACCTTCTAGTATTCTATTGGCTATCTCTACTATTTTGCAAGTTTTAAACTTGGGTTGGGTTGGTTCTTCTACAATCAACATATTGATTTCCTCTTTCTTACCCAGCTTCGTTGTTCCTTTATCAGTATCTCTCATTTGCAAATTATATTTCTTTATGCTTTAATGTATTGCAAGCAGTCTTTGTTATTGTGCCAGTAAGTAAGCTTTTTTGAAGGATGTGTAATTTTTTCAAAAATATCCCTACTTCAATTTGTAGTATTTAACGTTCTGCCAACAGTGTCTAGCCTCATTCTTGCACCATCTAGTATTCTATTGGCTATCTCTACTATTTTGCAAGTTTTAAGCTTGGGTTAGGTTAGGTTGGTACTTCTACAATCAACATATTGATTTCCTCTTTCTTACCCAGCTTCGTTGTTCCTTTATCAGTATCTCTCATTTGCAAATTATATTTCTTTATGTTTTGATGTATTGCAAGCAGTCTTTGTTATTGTGCCAGTAAGTAAGCTTTATTAAAGGATGTGTAATTTTTTTCAAAAATATCCATACTTCAATTTGTAGTATTTAACGTTGTGCCAACAGTGTTTAGCCTCATTCTAACACCATCTAGTATTCTGTTGGCTATCTCTAGTATTTTACAAGTTTTAAGCTTGGGTTGGGTTGGGTTGGTTCTTCTACAATCAACATATTGATTTCCTCTTTCTTACCCAGCGTCGTTGTTCCTTTATCAGTATCTCTCATTTGCAAATTATATTTCTTTATGTTTTGATGTATTGCAAGCAGTCTTTGTTATTGTGTCAGTAAGTAAGCTTTTTTAAAGGATATGTAATTTTTTTCAAAAATATCCATTCTTCAATTTGTAGTATTTAACGTTCTGCCAACAGTGTCTAGCCTCATTCTTGCACCATCTAGTATTCTATTGGCTATCTCTACTATTTTGCAAGTTTTAAGCTTGGGCTGGGTTGGGTTGGTTCTTCTACAATCAACATATTGATTTCCTCTTTCTTACCCAGCTTCGTTGTTCCTTTATCAGTATCTCTCATTTGCAAATTATATTTCTTTATGTTTTGATGTATTGCAAGCAGTCTTTGTTATTGTGCCAGTAAGTAAGCTTTATTAAAGGATGTGTAATTTTTTTCAAAAATATCCATACTTCAATTTGTAGTATTTAACGTTGTGCCAACAGTGTTTAGCCTCATTCTAACACCATCTAGTATTCTGTTGGCTATCTCTAGTATTTTACAAGTTTTAAGCTTGGGTTGGTTTGGGTTGGTTCTTCTACAATCAACATATTGATTTCCTCTTTCTTACCCAGCGTCGTTGTTCCTTTATCAGTATCTCTCATTTGCAAATTATATTTCTTTATGTTTTGATGTATTGCAAGCAGTCTTTGTTATTGTGCCAGTAAGTAAGCTTTTTTAAAGGATGTGTAATTTTTTTCAAAAATATCCATACTTCAATTTGTAGTATTTAACGTTCTGCCAACAGTGTCTAGCCTCATTTTTGCACCATCTAGTATTCTATTGGCTATCTCTACTATTTTGCAAGTTTTAAGCTTGGGTTGGGTTGGGTTGGTTCTTCTACAATCAACATATTGATTTCCTCTTTCTTACCCAGCTTCGTTGTTCCTTTATCAGTATCTCTCATTAGCAAATTATATTTCTTTATGTTTTGATGTATTGCAAGCAGTCTTTGTTATTGTGCCAGTAAGTAAGGTTTTTTAAAGGATGTGTAATTTTTTTCAAAAATATGCAAGTTAGTAGTCGGATAGTCGGATAGTCTGTCCAAGTACATTTACAAGTACTACATTTAAGTGCGTGTTTTAAAATTTTGTAAGATTTACTTTTTATCGAATAGATTGCTGAAAAACTCCTATATTCATCGTTGACGAAAATGTCAAGAAACTGTTTTAAATGTGGCAATTTTTATGAAAAGGAGTACCTTCGTTGACGAGAAATCGCTCTTTGCTACCAACTTTTATTAAGAATTATAAGGAACATTCCTTAATTGCATCATCCCACTTCGCTGAAATCAATTTAGGCTTTGATCGTGGAACTCACGCCAGATTCCGACCGTATTTAACAGCGTTAGACGCCATCAGGATAGCCCCGGAAGAAATACAAATTACCGCTTAATTAAATTTCAAACCGATTATGAACTTTCGACAGACTCGACGCTAATTTACTTTTGCACCCTAGACACTTCGAGTTGGAAGTTTGTCTCGACCGGATCAGAAGACCACTTCTGAAAATGATTTTGAAATAATAAAAATATAAAATTTTAATCTATTAATATAACGTATAAATTGCGGGGTCTTATTTTTTTGGTCTTTTTCGTTGCGAAAAGAGCGATCATTTACCGATTGGGAAAAGGGGCGCGGTTGCCCTATCGACGTAGAGGGAGTCCCAATTTATTTCCAGACGTCGATATACTTTATACTGTGTAAACGCAAGCGGCCCAGTTGAAAGGCGATATATCTCCGGGATACATATTGAAATTTTCCCTAATGCGTCCATAATTCAAGACGGCGGCAGTTACTTAAATTTTTCTTCTACCCCCAGAGGGACGCGGAATGCTTGCAATGTTCCGACGTCGTCCGGGCCGGCATTCCTTTACTCCACATTGGCCTAATATTAAATCCGGATATCGGAGGAAACGACCGACGATCTCACAAGACGAAGACTCGCAGAGTTAATAAAATGGATTACTTAATATCTACCCAATGTAGAATCCATAGTCCCTATTATTTATAAGATATGCTCATATTGAATTATTCCAAGAATTGAACAAGGAATTTTCTCCAACATAAAAAATTACATCTCCATGAAATAACCGAGAAAATGTAACTGATCATAAATTCCCTATCAACTTGCTGGCACGTTTGGGTACTCACGGAGGCTTCACTTTGTTTTCCTCACTTGTCGAGCGTTAAGTGCTCGCTTGTCTCCATAATTTATCTACCCTGGTGTTTGTGAGTTGTCCCCAACTATGGCTAACGAACGTCATTAAACAGAGGCGCGACATCGGAACGAAGATAATGGGTAACGACGGCCTCCTTTATAGAATACGAAAACTGGAGTCGATGGGTCCGTTGCGAATCCGCAACGGATAAATTCACTTCCAATAGCAGCACAACGTACGGAATACTGATAAAACGTCGACCTGGGTTCAATTTGTAAACACCACACATGGGGAATGTGCTTTGGGATCGGGTAATGCCTGAATACCTTGGAAATACAATAGGATGATGTCGGATTGAAAAAGAAACTTTACACTACAAGAATATATAAGATTTTCTTTTTATTGTTCGTACTCAAATAACAATAATGTGTAGTTAATGTACCCTAGGATTTGTATTTTTAGTTTAGGGAAGAGATTCAAAGTCACGTTTTATGTGACCTATTTTGTAAAAGATTTTGAAAATTCATGTAATGGTGTGTGAAAAGAACTGGGGATCGTAGTATTTTTCAATAATAATAACATATATCTTTGTTGCCCAACAAGAACCAATTACAGGACAATAACCAAAACTATTATGGTCGTCTCTCAGGTTCCTACACATTCTCCGTTTAACAATTTTTCATATAGAAGATCTTCAAATGGGAATATACATATCACCACACATAATCTTTATTATGCTTTGTTATAATTTACTGTCCAAATCAACTCTTCTACGTATCTCGTATCATCTTCTCATGTATCCAGAGACGAAAAATGTTGACATTGCAACAAACTTTAGTAATAAGTACTACGATCAAGATAAGCTCCATCCAAACGAAAAGAAAGGTACGTTAAGAATCTTTTTCTATTCCCTCCAGTAGCAGACGATATAAAAAATATTGCAATGACCATGTAATGGAGCTGTAGAATGCTGTGCACAAGACATGCATAGTGATGTTGTTGCTAACAAAATTATTTATTAATAATGGTGTCATTCACAGCAATTCATTGATACAATTTCGAATTTGTAGTATAATAGAAATATTAACCAAAAAGAAAGTATTCTTTATTGTGGACAAAACCCACAGGAACCTTCTTCATTTTTGACAAAACACACGCTCGAAAGCTGCAGAATCCGTGAATAAACGAGGAGTACAGAGCACAAAGCGTCTATGCAACACAAATCAAGTCAGAAGTCCCTATTAGGTCTTTGATAAAAAGTATCTTAAGCAGGGAAATTCTAGCTATACAGTAGGATGAAGGGACGGGCGTCGATCTACTTGTAAAAGTGATATTATTACACTTCTCCACGTTTATCCTGAGCTGAATACGATCGCACCAAGATATCCAGATCAGACTGAAGAAATAATTTTTTGTTTTTAACAGCTCTGAAGTTGTAGATTAGTAATAAGAAGACGAGTTAGCGTAAGCGTTGTACGGTTAATATGTGAACTGTGATGTTAACGTTTCTTTATTCTTAATAAAGTATTTAACTTTGCATCAGTGTATAATCTAAAAGTCCGCCATACAGAGGCTTCCGGATCACTATTTCCATCGTGTTGTTCAGAATAAAATTTGCTATAATTATTGCTGCAATATTTTTCTGATATGCTCCCATTGTTTCATATTTAAACAATTCGATGAGAATTATTGATGAAGAAACTCTTTTAAAGTTTCTTTTTCATTTTTCCTAAAAGTACAGATAAGTAGAGTCTCTTAAGCCGATGATACAATATTATCGTTTTTTTTGAATGATGCGTCCAATAATGTTTCTGAAAATAGCACGATTGGAGTCAATAATACTCAAAGTTGGCTGAGAATTGTAAAATTTAATTTTCGGGCTCTCATAATTGACAATGATATGCGTAGGCACTAATATGCTATCAGTTATCTTCATCAAATAAACCTCAAACGTAAAGCAAAAACGGATGTTTGATATCTTTTTATTACCTTCATTCTGCGTCTCCATCAAATTGTATTTGTGTAGTATTGTTATGACTTGATCTTTCTCAACTATATCATAAAACATTCAACTTTCCGTATTGAAGCCTTGAGAATAATGAGCAGAGATAGTTTTAAACAGAGATAGTGTTTTGCCTCTATAACACATTATCATTTTCATATCGTGATTACACATATGCTTGTTAAAGTTTTATGTATTGGCCAACATAGCTAGGTTCTTAGTCTGTTTTGTTCCCAGCTCGATATCATCGTATTTTGCAAACTTTACGTACTTAAAGTAGATTGGTGTGTACTGGTGATACGAGATCGATGGATTTTGGACGTTTAGCTGATCTGTTCCCATTATTGTAACAACTCGTGGTGTTAACACAGAAACTGTTTCACTGCACTCGACAATCATTTGATTTATTCAGTTTTTGAAAAAAATTTATCTCACATTTCTACTCATCTATATCGTTATATAAGCAGAATTTTTATCACCTCCTATAACTACATCTTCCCCTATTCTGTATAAGAAGTATTATTAAGTAGAGACATTAAAACTTACTCTGCCTACAAAAATATTATATGGTAGATCTCCCGCTGTCTACTTAGAATGCGGTGTTGCGTGGAATAAGGGGGAACTTAATCGTTATTACTCTCTCAAGAAAAGAGGAAAAATGAGAAAATAGAGAACTAATTTAGTTAGATTTTTTATCATTGCAAAATTTAAAATGCTTATATTTGATTTGTGAAGTGTAGACCAAGTTCATAAATGGAATTACATTCTCATTGCTGACACTCTTAATTACAAATTCATTCCAAATTGTGTTATGTTGCAAAACCCATTCTCTCCACTCTCTGTACTCTCGAAGTACCGTACTCTTGAAGTGCCCACTACTCCCTGAACTAAGCAAGATGAGGATGTCTTTGGCTAACCAAAAGAAGTTTTTCCCAAGCACTAGGAAAATCTGAACTGTTATTTTTGAAGTATTGTAATGCACTTGATCAAATTGATATCAGTGGCTAGAGAAGGGTCGATTATCGACTTGGGTGCACAAATCTCTTTTCGAGCAGCATTCTTTGCTAGTCTGTCCGAGTACATTTACAAGTACTACATTTAAGTGCGTGTTTTAAAATTTTGTAAGATTTACTTTTTATCGAATAGATTGCTGAAAAACTCCTATATTCATCGTTGACGAAAATGTCAAGAAACTGTTTTAAATGTGGCAATTTTTATGAAAAGGAGTACCTTCGTTGACGAGAAATCGCTCTTTACTACCAACTTTTATTAAGAATTATAAGGAACATTCCTTAATTGCATCATCCCACTTCGCTGAAATCAATTTAGGCTATCAGTTATCTTCATCAAATAAACCTCAAACGTAAAGCAAAAACGGATGTTTGATATCTTTTTATTACCTTCATTCTGCGTCTCCATCAAATTGTATTTGTGTAGTATTGTTATGACTTGATCTTTCTCAACTATATCATAAAACATTCAACTTTCCGTATTGAAGCCTTGAGAATAATGAGCAGAGATAGTTTTAAACAGAGATAGTCTTTTGCCTCTATAACACATCATCATTTTCATATCGTGATTACACATATGCTTGTAAAAATTTTATGTATTGGCCAACATAGCTAGGTTAATACATAGCATAAGTATAAAAATTCAACCCAGCTCGATATCATCGCATTTTGCAAACTTTACGTACTTAAAGTAGATTGGTGTGTACTGGTGATACGAGATCGATGGATTTTGGACGTTTAGCTGATCTGTTCCCATTATTGTAACAATTCGTGGTGTTAACACAGAAACTGTTTCACTGCACTCGACAATCATTTGATTTATTCAGTTTTTAAAAAAAAAATTTATCTCAAATTTCTACTCATCTATATCGTTATATAAGCAGAATTTTTATCACCTCCTATAACTACATCTTCCCCTATTCTGTATAAGAAGTGTTATTAAGTAGAGACATTAAAATTTACTCTGCCTACAAAAATATTATATGGTAGATCTGCCGCTGTCTACTTAGAATACGGTGTTGCGTGGAATAAGGGGGAATTTAATCGTTATTACTCTCTCAAGAAAAGAGGAAAAATGAGAAAATAGAGAACTAATTTAGTTAGATTTTTTATCATTGCAAAATTTAAAATGCTTATATTTGATTTGTGAAATGTAGACCAAGTTCATAAATGGAATTACATTCTCATTGCTGACACTCTTAATTACAATTTCATTCCAAATTGTGTTATGTTGTAAAACCCATTCTCTCCACTCTTTGTACTCTCGAAGTACCGTACTCTTGAAGTGCCCACTACTCCCTGAACTAAGCAAGATGAGGATGTCTTTGGCTAACCAAAAGAAGTTTTTCCCAAGCACTAGGAAAATCTGAACTGTTATTTTTGAAGTATTGTAATGCACTTGATCAAATTGATATCAGTGGCTAGAGAAGGGTCGATTATCGACTTGGGTGCACAAATCTCTTTTCGAGCAGCATTCTTTGCTAGTCTGTCCGAGTACATTTACAAGTACTACATTTAAGTGCGTGTTTTAAAATTTTGTAAGATTTACTTTTTATCGAATAGATTGCTGAAAAACTCCTATATTCATCGTTGACGAAAATGTCAAGAAACTGTTTTAAATGTGGCAATTTTTATGAAAAGGAGTACCTTCGTTGACGAGAAATCGCTCTTTACTACCAACTTTTATTAAGAATTATAAGGAACATTCCTTAATTGCATCATCCCACTTCGCTGAAATCAATTTAGGCTATCAGTTATCTTCATCAAATAAACCTCAAACGTAAAGCAAAAACGGATGTTTGATATCTTTTTATTACCTTCATTCTGCGTCTCCATCAAATTGTATTTGTGTAGTATTGTTATGACTTGATCTTTCTCAACTATATCATAAAACATTCAACTTTCCGTATTTAAGCCTTGAGAATAATGAGCAGAGATAGTTTTAAACAGAGATAGTCTTTTGCCTCTATAACACATCATCATTTTCATATCGTGATTACACATATGCTTGTAAAAGTTTTATGTATTGGCCAACGTAGCTAGGTTCTTAGTCTGTTTTGTTCTTGCTATTTTCGCATAAGTATAAAGATTCAACCCAGCTCGATATCATCGTATTTTGCAAACTTTACGTACTTAAAGTAGATTGGTGTGTACTGGTGATACGAGATCGATGGATTTTGGACGTTTAGCTGATCTGTTCCCATTATTGTAACAATTCGTGGTGTTAACACAGAAACTGTTTCACTGCACTCGACAATCATTTGATTTATTCAGTTTTTAAAAAAAAATTTATCTCAAATTTCTACTCATCTATATCGTTATATAAGCAGAATTTTTATCACCTCCTATAACTACATCTTCCCCTATTCTGTATAAGAAGTGTTATTAAGTAGAGACATTAAAATTTACTCTGCCTACAAAAATATTATATGGTAGATCTGCCGCTGTCTACTTAGAATGCGGTGTTGCGTGGAATAAGGGGGAATTTAATCGTTATTACTCTCTCAAGAAAAGAGGAAAAATGAGAAAATAGAAAACTAATTTAGTTAGATTTTTTATCATTGCAAAATTTAAAATGCTTATATTTGATTTGTGAAATGTAGACCAAGTTCATAAATGGAATTACATTCTCATTGCTGACACTCTTAATTACAATTTCATTCCAAATTGTGTTATGTTGTAAAACCCATTCTCTCCACTCTCTGTACTCTCGAAGTACCGTACTCTTGAAGTGCCCACTACTCCCTGAACTAAGCAAGATGAGGATGTCTTGGGAAGTTTTTCCCAAGTACTAGGAAAATCTGAACTGTTATTTTTGAAGTATTGTAATGCACTTGATCAAATTGATATCAGTGGCTAGAGAAGGGTCGATTATCGACTTGGGTGCACAAATCTCTTTTCGAGCAGCATTCTTTGCTAGTCTGTCCGAGTACATTTACAAGTACTACATTTAAGTGCGTGTTTTAAAATTTTGTAAGATTTACTTTTTATCGAATAGATTGCTGAAAAACTCCTATATTCATCGTTGACGAAAATGTCAAGAAACTGTTTTAAATGTGGCAATTTTTATGAAAAGGAGTACCTTTGTTGACGAGAAATCGCTCTTTACTACCAACTTTTATTAAGAATTATAAGGAACATTCCTTAATTGCATCATCCCACTTCGCTGAAATCAATTTAGGCTATCAGTTATCTTCATCAAATAAACCTCAAACGTAAAGCAAAAACGGATGTTTTATATCTTTTTATTACCTTCATTCTGCGTCTCCATCAAATTGTATTTATGTAGTATTGTTATGACTTGATCTTTCTCAACTATATCATAAAACATTCAACTTTCCGTATTTAAGCCTTGAGAATAATGAGCAGAGATAGTTTTAAACAGAGATAGTCTTTTACCTCTATAACACATCATCATTTTCATATCGTGATTACACATATGCTTGTAAAAGTTTTATGTATTGGCCAACATAGCTAGGTTCTTATTCTGTTTTGTTCTTGCTATTTTCGCATAAGTATAAAAATTCAACTCAGCTCGATATCATCGTATTTTGCAAACTTTACGTACTTAAAGTAGATTGGTGTGTACTGGTGATACGAGATCGATGGATTTTGGACTGTTTCACTGCACTCGACAATCATTTGATTTATTCAGTTTTTGAAAAAAATTTATCCCACATTTCTACTCATCTATATCGTTATATAAGCAGAATTTTTATCACCTCCTATAACTACATCTTCCCTTATTCTGTATAAGAAGTATTATTAAGTAGAGACATTAAAATTTACTCTGCCTACAAAAATATTATATGGTAGATCTCCCGCTGTCTACTTAGAATGCGGTGTTGCGTGGAATAAGGGGGAATTTAATCGTTATTATTCTCTCAAGAAAAGAGGAAAAATGAGAAAATAGAGAACTAATTTAGTTAGATTTTTTATCATTGCAAAATTTAAAATGCTTATATTTGATTTGTGAAATGTAGACCAAGTTCATAAATGGAATTACATTCTCATTGCTGACACTCTTAATTACAATTTCATTCCAAATTGTGTTATGTTGTAAAACCCATTCTCTCCACTCTCTGTACTCTCGAAGTACCGTACTCTTGAAGTGCCCACTACTCCCTGAACTAAGCAAGATGAGGATGTCTTTGGCTAACCAAAAGAAGTTTTTCCCAAGCACTAGGAAAATCTGAACTGTTATTTTTGAAGTATTGTAATGCAGTTGATCAAATTGATATCAGTGGCTAGAGAAGGGTCGATTATCGACTTGGGTGCACAAATCTCTTTTCGAGCAGCATTCTTTGCTAGTCTGTCCGAGTACATTTACAAGTACTACATTTAAGTGCGTGTTTTAAAATTTTGTAAGATTTACTTTTTATCGAATAGATTGCTGAAAAACTCCTATATTCATCGTTGACGAAAATGTCAAGAAACTGTTTTAAATGTGGCAATTTTTATGAAATGGAGTACCTTCGTTGACGAGAAATCGCTCTTTACTACCAACTTTTATTAAGAATTATAAGGAACATTCCTTAATTACATCATCCCACTTCGCTGAAATCAATTTAGGCTATCAGTTATCTTCATCAAATAAACCTCAAACGTAAAGCAAAAACGGATGTTTGATATCTTTTTATTACCTTCATTCTGCGTCTCCATCAAATTGTATTTGTGTAGTATTGTTATGACTTGATCTTTCTCAACTATATCATAAAACATTCAACTTTCCGTATTGAAGCCTTGAGAATAATGAGCAGAGATAGTTTTAAATAGAGATAGTCTTTTGCCTCTATAACACATCATCATTTTCATATCGTGATTACACATATGCTTGTAAAAGTTTTATGTATTGGCCAACATAGCTAGGTTCTTAGTCTGTTTTGTTCTTGCTATTTTCGCTTAAGTATAAAAATTCAACCCAGCTCGATATCATCGTATTTTGCAAACGTTACGTACTTAAAGTAGATTGGTGTGTACTGGTGATACGAGATCGATGGATTTTGGACGTTTAGCTGATCTGTTCCCATTATTGTAACAACTCGTGGTGTTAACACAGAAACTGTTTCACTGCACTCGACAATCATTTGATTTATACAGTTTTTGAAACAAATTTATCTCACATTTCTACTCATCTATATCGTTATATAAGCAGAATTTTTATCACCTCCTATAACTACATCTTCCCCTATTCTGTATAAGAAGTATTATTAAGTAGAGACATTAAAATTTACTCTGCCTACAAAAATATTATATGGTAGATCTCCCGCTGTCTACTTAGAATGCGGTGTTGCGTGGAATAAGGGGGAATTTAATCGTTATTACTCTCTCAAGAAAAGAGGAAAAATGAGAAAATAGAGAACTAATTTAGTTAGATTTTTTATCATTGCAAAATTTAAAATGCTTATATTTGATTTGTGAAATGTAGACCAAGTTCATAAATGGAATTACATTCTCATTGCTGACACTCTTAATTACAATTTCATTCCAAATTGTGTTATGTTGTAAAACCCATTCTCTCCACTCTCTGTACTCTCGAAGTACCGTACTCTTGAAGTGCCCACTACTCCCTGAACTAAGCAAGATGAGGATGTCTTTGGCTAACCAAAAGAAGTTTTTCCCATGCACTAGGAAAATCTGAACTGTTATTTTTGAAGTATTGTAATGCACTTGATCAAATTGATATCAGTGGCTAGAGAAGGGTCGATTATCGACTTGGGTGCACGAATCTCTTTTCGAGCAGCATTCTTTGCTAGTCTGTCCGAGTACATTTACAAGTACTACATTTAAGTGCGTGTTTTAAAATTTTGTAAGATTTACTTTTTATCGAATAGATTGCTGAAAAACTCCTATATTCATCGTTGACGAAAATGTCAAGAAACTTTTTAAATGTGGCAATTTTTATGAAAAGTAGTACCTTCGTTGACGAGAAATCGCTCTTTACTACCAACTTTTATTAAGAATTATAAGGAACATTCCTTAATTGCATCATCCCACTTCGCTGAAATCAATTTAGGCTATCAGTTATCTTCATCAAATAAACCTCAAACGTAAAGCAAAAACGGATGTTTGATATCTTTTTATTACCTTCATTCTGCGTCTCCATCAAATTGTATTTGTGTAGTATTGTTATGACTTGATCTTTCTCAACTATATCATAAAACATTCAACTTTCCGTATTGAAGCCTTGAGAATAATGAGCAGAGATAGTTTTAAACAGAGATAGTCTTTTGCCTCTATAACACATCATCATTTTCATATCGTGATTACACATATGCTTGTAAAAGTTTTATTTATTGGCCAACATAGCTAGGTTCTTAGTCTGTTTTGTTCTTGCTATTTTCGCATAAGTATAAAAATTCAACCCAGCTCGATATCATCGTATTTTGCAAACTTTACGTACTTAAAGTAGATTGGTGTGTACTGGTGATACGAGATCGATGGATTTTGGACGTTTAGTTGATCTGTTCCCATTATTGTAACAACTCGTGGTGTTAACACAGAAACTGTTTCACTGCACTCGACAATCATTTGATTTATTCAGTTTTTGAAAAAAATTTATCTCACATTTCTACTCATCTATATCGTTATATAAGCAGAATTTTTATCACCTCCTATAACTACATCTTCCCCTATTCTGTATAAGAAGTATTATTAAGTAGAGACATTAAAATTTACTCTGCCTACAAAAATATTATATGGTAGATCTCCCGCTGTCTACTTAGAATGCGGTGTTGCGTGGAATAAGGGGGAACTTAATCGTTATTACTCTCTCAAGAAAAGAGGAAAAATGAGAAAATAGAGAACTAATTTAGTAAGATATTTTATCATTGCAAAATTTAAAATACTTATATTTGATTTGTGAAATGTAGACCAAGTTCATAAATGGAATTACATTCTCATTGCTGACACTCTTAATTACAATTTCATTCCAAATTGTGTTATGTTGTAAAACCCATTCTCTCCACTTCCATTTTCATTTCATTACTTTTGATGTACTGAGTTTAATTGAATCATCGTTCCACATCATTTCAAATTTAAAAATTAAACCATAATTATTTCATGAATATATCATCATTTTGTTCAAAATCGATGTAACTGTATCTAGGGAATGAGGTGGGTTTTAATCACGTGCTTGACCAACTTTCGATTACCACTTCGGATGGGAAAGTAGGACACCGTTGAGGGGATAGTAGTCATCGTGGAAAGCGGGCAATCCATCGAAGGAATATTTCCGAACGCCAAGTTGAATCACGTATCCGGCATTTGCCTTGTGTTTTAGAATAATGGCCTAGGTGCGCACGCGATATATATGTCTGGCCACAGGTTCGCAAGCCACTCGTATACATTACGTCGACCATAAATATATATAACGCCGGTCGCGTTTGCCGCAGCAAACACACCGGAAGTGGTCCGCGTCTACGTGGAAGATGAACTATTACGTAACGAACCGGCCGTAAACCAAATGGAAATTTACGTCGCCTCCCAGTTGAAAATAAACGCGCTCAACATTCGTCGAGGAGTGAATATCTAATTTCAGGGACGCAGAGGCTTTTCGGAGCAAATGGGATAACGAAATAACGAATTCGCTGCAAATCAGATTTTAAGAGGATGAGTGCTTAGGATTCCATTTCAGCCGTTTGAATTAAGATGTAATAAACCTGATGAGAAACGCGATATCAGATTAAATAATTTGAAGCTGTTTTGAAAAATTCTAAATACCATTATTGTACCAATTAGTTCAGAACGTGTATAAATCAATTAAGGTCATGTAATGAAATAGGCAAACAGCGGCATGAACTACCTGATCATTATCGAAATAATAATTCATTTACGCCATCAAATGCGGCTTAACTAGAGACAAACTAAATACACTTATCAATTAATTCACAGAAATGTGAACTAATCCGATCGCATATTACGTAGTAGTGCGCAACATCATTATGCATACACTACAAAGGTATCTGTAGCACGCTAATGATTTGGGGTCAATTAACTATACTAGACATCAAAGGTATTGATGTATGCAGTATTATTATTGGAAATTAATGTATTTATAATCATTCACTGACATAATAATCATACCCGTTTAGTAACCCAAATAATATTAATGATTATTTATAGTTAACATTGATAGGACGTAATAAACCAAACAATTCTCCTGACAAGCTAAAATATGAAGCAAATTTACGATTTGAAGAGTAAAACATGGAAAATCCTATCAAAAAGACGTTGTCTACTATGGTTCACTGATATGGTATTTTCAGAAGGAATGTTGGGTTGTTGGTTCAACTGCCTGATAAGCTAATGGTTTAAAGGCGAATAGCAAGCAAATTAGCTCGGTTATAACTCTTTTTCAAGTTAACATTTTTAGCTTACAGCAAAAAGCTTCTAAAGCGCTTACATTTTGATCATTATTTGTTGATAATTCCGAATTCACTTCTTGTTCTCTTTTTACCTGTGCTCTAGTCATTACTGAAATTATGTTTTCATTCATTTCTTTTAGTTGAGTTGATGTCAGAATTCGAGACAACGCGTCCGCCGTAACGTTTTCTTTACCTTTTATATACTCAACTACGAAATCATACTCTTCTAGGCATAATCTAAATTTTGTTAAGCGACTAGTAGGATCGGAAATATTAAATAAATATATTAATGGTTTATGGTCGGTTAGAATTTTGAAATGTCGTCCGTAAAGATATGGTCAAAAGTGTTTAATTGCCCAAACTATGGCTAACAATTCTTTTTCTATTGTAGGATAATTAATTTCTGCCGAGTTTAACGAACGACTAGCATAAGCTACTGGCCTATTATCTCTATTTGATAACACTGCACCTATCGCTATTCCTGAAGCATCGGTTTGCAAAATAAATTGATTTTCTTCTGAGAAATCTGGATAACTTAAAATTGGTGGTTGGGTTAGCGCATGTTTAAAGAATTCAAATGACTTCTGACATCAATTTGACCAATTGAATACTGAATTTTTTCTACATAATCTGTTAAGTGGAATTGCTTTTTCGGCAAACTTGGGAATATATTTCCTATAATAATTTGCGAATGCTACGAAACGTTTTACATCATCATTGTTTTTTGGTAAGGGATAATCTTTTAAAATTTGAATCTTTTCAGGATCTGGCTGAATACCATGATCAGTAATTATGTGTCCTAAATACAATAATTCTTTTTTTAGGAAAGTACACTTTGCTGGGTTAAGTTTTAAATTTACTTTACGCAATCTATTAAATACTTTGATTAAATTTTTATTATGATCTTGGAGATTTCTACCAAATTCTACTAAATCATCTAAATATATAAGGCAATTTTCATAAGTTAACCCTGATAAAGCAACTGTCATTAAACGTGAAAAAGCATGAGGACTTGTTTTTAGACCCATGGGAAGGCGTTTCATCTGATATTGACCCTTATTTGTACTAAAAGCTGTGAATTTTCTATATTCCGGTTCTATTTCTAATTGATAGTATCCTTGGCTTAGGTCTAAATGAGAAAAGTAAATTGTGCCAGCTAATGAATCAAATATGTCTGTAATGTTAGGTAATGGAAACTTATCATCTAAAATTTTTTGATTTAAGGACCTGTAATCTACTACAATTCTCCACTTCTTGTCTGTTCTACTATCAGATTTTTTTGGTACTAATAGTATCGGAGATGACCACTCGCTTTGTGTTTCCTCTACATGCCATTTTCAGTCATTTCTTTAATTTGGCGTTCTATTTCACTTTTTTGGGAATGAGGGAGTCGATACGGTTTTGAATAAGTTGGGACCACATTGTCTTTGAGCGTTATTTTTTGTTTATATAAATTTGTAGTTGTTAATTTGTCCCCTGGCATATAAAATATGTCATTAAATTTTACACAAATATTTTCTATTGAGATTTGTTCTTCTTTATTAACATAATTTAAATTTAATATATTAAGTAATTCTTTCACACGATCAACAGAAATGTCATTATCTTTAAAGCAACATATATCGTATTCTTTTAATTTTTCTAATGTTGGTAAAAAATTTACTATTTCTACTGTTTCGTTTCGAGTATTTAAAATTTTTATAGGTATCCTATCCGTACTATCTGACTTAAAAATAGTTCCAGCAACAAATACACCGTCGCAAATTTCTTGCGCTTGAATTACGTAATCATTTTTAAATTTTGTTGAAAAATAGTAAATACTTTCACATCTCGCAGACACTGATATCTTATGTTGAGATGGTGAAATTAAAGGCAAAGTTATTGATTTAATATCATTAGTTAAACTAACATTATTTTGCTCGAAATTTATTGTTCCTTGAAACTGTTTAAGAAAATTTTTACCTATAATACCATCAAATTTACACGGTAAAGAATCAAAAACGTAAAATTTTCCATTGAATGTAATGTCTGAAGTTGATAATTCTAAATGTACGTAACCTTTTGAAACTGAATTCCTGACACCTCTAATCTACAAGACTCTATAGGAGTATTTGCACTGACTCTATCTAATCTAATAGCACATACGCTAGCTCCTGTATCTATTAAGAATCTTAAGTATTTGGTACAACATTTAAAAGCCACAGAACTAAGGTAATCTAATTCACAAAAATGTATTTCAGTTTTATTATTCTCGAAAAAACTGTGTGTTTGTGTTCATTACATTAGCCTGATTTACTTCTTGTTGTCCATCACTAACACGGACTATATTTATAGTTCCTCTACGTTGATCTCGATTAAATCTACCTCTGTAATTTGCCTGACTGTTATTAAAACCTCTACCGCGATTATTATAACGATTGTTACCTCTGATTCGAATTAGGTGTATAGGAGTTATTATACTGATTATTGTGATATTTTCTATCACCAGAATTTGCGTAATTACGTGAATTAAATCTCTGTCGACCTCTATTAGATCTCGAGAATGCCATTACTTGTGGTTGGTTTTGAACACGTTTCCTCATCTTGTGCTCCTCTGATTGCATCCTTAAGGGATTCATAATTTCTGGAGGCAATTATTGTACATAACCTGCTACTTCTAAGTCCGTCAGCGAACCGTTTGATAGCTAATTTTTCGTTAATTGGTTTTAACACTGTAAATGATTGATCATTGCCATCTGCCTGTGAAATTGTTAGATCGACAAAAAGTCTTTCCAATTCCTGGCCAAAATCAGCAATTGATTTTTCATTTTGTTTAATTGCTGTCAACTTCATTTGTATTGAGGTATCAGACTTTTTCTTTAGCAAATGTTTTCGCATATCACTAACTAAATGATTGATTGTGGCATAATCTGAATTTAACCTCATCTTTGCTGATTGAGATAACCGCGCTTTCAGAACAAAATTTATTAAATGCCGCTTACCGCCCTCATCAAGCATAGTTTCATAAAATAAAATGGAATCTATCAATTTATTTGTCATGTCTTCCTTATCATTCATGACCGGAAGGAGACTAATTGCGACTTTCAAATCGAAATTTGACATATTGATCTCTTCGTTAGTGGTTAAACTAATTAATTCAAAATAAATAGTATCTACTTTAATAACTAATTTCTTAATAACCTCTAAGTCGTCACCCTTTACTTATAATTTAGCTACCCTATCACTAAACTCATTCTTTAATTTAGTAAAATCTGCTTCCCTTCTTTTCTTAACTAATATTTCCCCTTTTCGTCTACTACTTCCTAATCTTATTAAATATGTTCTTATCTCTTTAAATTTATTATAACATTCTTCAAATGTAGCCATCAATTATATTATATAATTATAATTTTTTTTTTTTTGGTAAACTATACTCGAATTATTTTATTTAACAATTTGTAATTTATTTCTTCGCTTACCTAATACTTATTTTGTTCGTTTATTTTATTTAACTTTTGTTTACGTATGCATTGGCACCAATTTGAAATTTGGTTTTATTTATTCGTCATCAAATAATTCATACTCGTCGGGTTCTTCACCTGACCTACTTAAACCATTTCACTTCGGGATTTCGCAAGTTCGTGGCGAGTAATTTCCTGACGCATCATTTTTTGGATATAATTTTTGATTTTTCGTACTACAAAATATATTAAAAATAAAACTAAAACAACTGACCCTATTATCAAAACTAAATCTGAAGACGTCCAATTATTGGTTATTGCATTCCCTGCTGCTGTTTGATTGATTATAATTTCTTCTTTAGCTTCTTTTGATTGATTATACCCCATCTTCTCTTTATTTTTATAATTTCTAAATTATAATTTTTTTTCTTCTAATCTTCTTTTTTTTCTTTTCTTCTTCTGTTTTTTTTTTTTTGTTTTTGAAATTTACATTTTTCTTTTATATTTCATTTGCTCGGTTCGCAGGATCGCCATGTAAAGGTTGGGTCTTGTTGTGTTAAAGAATACCATAATCGTTACATTTATTACTACTACTGTATACGACGGTGGTATTACATGTTCTTTTCATTGATTACTTAATACTAATTGATGTCTAATTCTAATATCCCCACTTAATACAATATCCCACTACAAGTTGGTCAATCCAAACTGAACTTCGTCCAGAGAATAAGTCAATAGTTTCTTTTAAGAATGTATTACTTTTGTTTTCGACTTATTAATAAAGACATTATATTATTATTATTATAAAAATAGAACATTTATATCGAATAGATTACATACTTTACATTGTATAATAGTAAATCTACAAGTCCTCAAACCTAAATAGTTACCACTATTCCCAAGCAACCCTATTTATTCATTATCGATAAAATCATTTACGTGTGTGGATAGATACGGTCATTCCATTAATGTAGACTCTAAAAGCGCAATTCAAACAACACGATTAAAGTTAACGTGTAAATTCCGGCGCTTATCCCTAGAGGACGAACATTATCTGAAATTTAAATCTCGAATAATATCGCAATTACAATTTAAAGTTGTTATTCATAGCTTTTTGGTATGACTCCATGAAAAAACTAACAGCTAATATCATAAATTATCTTGATTTAATTACTTTATTAAAACATTTTCGTAAAAATATGTTTACTAAGTTTCTTTAATATAAAAAATTGAATTAGTTTTGTGTGAGCAAAAAAATCTCTAGGATGAAAGGTTTAATCAAAATTTGTGGATATTCTATGTCAAAATAACGACCTCACCCAGGTCCCCGTATGCTTATAAATTCTCATATAAACCGCAGTAAAAGAAATTGTACAGCTCGCCATTTGCGTTTTCCCAACAGGAAATGGGGCTTGGGGGCCTACTGAGCGGCAGCAAAAATACCAAAGATGGCTGATAAAGGCTTTTCAAATGAAGACTACACCGGTCCTTTTAGGGTTAAACGTAACATGATTTTAGGACGCACTTTCGTTAACCTTTGCCCCCCGGCCGATATAATCAGAAAATTAGATATTCAACCCGAGTTTTTATAGGAACAAATTGTACAATCGCATTGATTTTCTTTGAAACAATTTGATGTAAAATGACTCCACTAAATTCAAACAATTACGAAATGGATTGCAAGCGGAGAGTTATATCCTTGCGCAATTGCCATATATTTCGTATGCCACTGTTAACCAAGATAACAGAGGATAATTTAATGAAAATGAAATTTAATTTACCTCTAGCAAAATTTGCGCCATCCGCAGGGGGTATTTCAACGATGCCGCTGCCAATATGGTCCACACCGTAATATATTCAGGAGGCTTTAATTGCATCATTACCGTGGTATTTTACACCGATAATGGCTGTGATTGCATTAATACCCCAACGTAATTCGGATAGCACACAAAGTCGAGAGAGGATAATGTCGAATGGGTAGCACTATCGGACCAATTTAATAGCATAAACATTAAGGGGGCCGCAAAAGATTAAATTTATAACAATAAATCCGAAACCCACCATAAATTTAATATCAATTTTCTAATAAATAATTTAAATCTTAAATGAATATGCAGATAAGTATGTATAGATAAGTATTGAAGCCAGATGGATGGAGATTCTTGAAATCTTGCCAGATGTTAAGTAAAGATTAAATTAAATTTCTGTTTTATTTTCTTCCTCTTGCGACGATCCACTTTCGCAGCGTGAATTTTAATATCCCAGAATTCCATGAAGTATTAAGACATTGTTATAGTTGCTCCGTAAAGTTGAATATTCTTGTATTAAATTCCTCAGACGCTAATATTTTATTATATTACACCTACATAAAAATCGTGGAATTTGATGAATTTATTTTATTATACACACTTTTCAAAATTACAAATCTGTACTAAAATCTATATTTTAAAAAGTAATTCCGAATTACATTTTAATCGGATTTCTGAGAGCTTCATTAAGAAATTGCCAACGTTATATGAGAATTGTAATAGCACCTAATAAACAGCGGCTACCAGCATTTAGTTACAAGGTTCATTTGAATACATTAACATACCGCCCAGTAGTTACTACAGCTTTCCGGAAGGCAATCACGAGTCATTGTCTTATTCAAATTGTATTGTACTTAAAGATCCAATGAATCGTTAGATCTATTATGATTAATTTAATTGCAATTTATACAAATATATTTTCGAACATATTTGATTTTGAGATAATTTTTTAAATCATGAATGATTCCCAAATCAACTTATAAAACATTTCGTTTTTAACTTTCCGATTTTTATATCAAATAGAATCAGGATTCATCACATTCATTGATGAGCAACATAGTTTGATAAGGTTGACTATGAATTCGAAATTACACCATTTTCAAAATGGGAAAGGATATAGATGATTCAATACGATAATGTCACTTTAAATGGATTTAAAAAACTTAATACAAAGAAACAGTAAGAAGGATTGAATTTTGAATTATTAAAATTAAATACTTTAATTGCTATGACGGTTGTACAGTTCCTTTATATTACGTGGTAAAGGCATAATACGGTCAGTGTATGTTTCTATAACGCACACCGCAGATCGATAACTTATTGCTCACACTAAATATACATTTTCATTTTTCATGGACGATTTGAAACCATTCGCTGTATTTTTATTACGAATTATTTACTAATTTTATTGTTTATTACGAAGAAATAACAGATAAAATGAAACAGAATCATAAACGTATTCGGATCGCTTCCAATTTTTGAATAAAATCACTCAAAGAGGAATAGAAGTAGCCAAAACCTGGTATTATAAGAATTATTCTAATATTGTGTAACGGAGTCAAATCTTTGCGACATCATATTTCCATAGAGCAAACAACATAGATATTACAATTACTTTATCTTTTTGTATTTGGGAGTAAAATTTTTAGTTGGCAGATAATTAGTTAAATTTACAATTTTTGAATAAAATCACTCATAGAGGAATAGAAGTAGCCAAGAACTGGTAGTATAAGAATTATGCTAATATCATGTAATGCCATCATATCTCTTCGACAACACATCTCCATAGAGCAAGCAACATAGGTATTATAATTACTTTATCTTTTTGTATTTGGGAATAAAATTTTCTGTCATTAGATAATTAGTTAGTTTTGAGATAGACCACTTTCGCTTTTTTACAATTTTTGAATAAAATCATTCATAGAGGAATAGAAGTAGCCAAGAACGGGTAGTATAAGAATTATGCTAATATCATGTAATGCCATCATATCTCTTCGACAGCACATCTCCATAGAGCAAGCATCATAGATATTATAATTACTTTATCTTTTTATATTTGGGAGTAAAATTTGTAGTTGGCAGATAATTAGTTAATTTTGAAGTAGCCCACTTTCGCTTTTTTACAATTTTTGAATAAGATCACTCATAGAGAAATAGAAGTAGCCAAGAACTGGTAGTATAAGAATTATTCTAATATCATGTAATGCCATCATATCTCTTCAATAGCACATCTCCATAGAGCAAGCAACATAGGTATTATAATTACTTTATCTTTTTGTATTTGGGAATAAAATTTTCTGTCATTAGATAATTAGTTAGTTTTGAGATAGACCACTTTCGCTTTTTTACAATTTTTGAATAAAATCATTCATAGAGGAATAGAAGTAGCCAAGAACTGGTAGTATAAGAATTATGCTAATATCATGTAATGCCATCATATCTCTTCGACACACATCTCCACAGAGCAAGCAACATAGATATTATAATTACTTTATCTTTTTGTATTTGGGAATAAAATTTTCTGTTGTTAGATAATTAGTTAATTTTGAGATAGGCCACTTTGGCTTTTTTACAATTTTTGAATAAAATCATTCATAGAGGAATAGAAGTAGCAAAGAACTGGTAGTACAAGAATTATGCTAATATCATGTAATGCCATCATATCTCTTGGACAGCACATCTCCATAGAGCAAGCAACATAGATATTATAATTACTTTATCTTTTTGTATTTGGGAATAAAATTTTCTGTTGTTAGATAATTAGTTAATTTTGAGATAGGCCACTTTCGCTTTTTTACAATTTTTGAATAAAATCATTCATAGAGGAACAGAAGTAGCCAAGAACTGGTAGTATAAGAATTATGCTAATATCATGTAATGGCATCATATCTCTTCGACAGCACATCTCCATAGAGCAAACAACATAGATATTATAATTACCTTATCTTTTTGTATTTGGGAGTAAAATTTTTAGTTGGCAGATAATTAGTTAATTTTAAGATAGGCCACTTTCGCTTTTTTACAATTTTTGAATAAAATCACTCATAGAGGAATAGAAGTAGCCAAGAACTGGTATTATAAGAATTATGCTAATATCATGTAATGCCATCATATCTCTTCGACAGCACATCTCCATAAAGCAAGCAACATAGATATTATAATTACCTTATCTTTTTGTATTTGGGAGTAAAATTTTTAGTTGGCAGATAATTAGTTAATTTTAAGATAGGCCACTTTCGCTTTTTTACAATTTTTGAATAAAATCACTCATAGAGGAATAGAAGTAGCCAAGAACTGGTATTATAAGAATTATGCTAATATCATGTAATGCCATCATATCTCTTCGACAGCACATCTCCATAAAGCAAGCAACATAGATATTATAATTACCTTATCTTTTTGTATTTGGGAGTAAAATTTTTAGTTGGCAGATAATTAGTTAATTTTAAGATAGGCCACTTTCGCTTTTTTACAATTTTTGAATAAAATCACTCATAGAGGAATAGAAGTAGCCAAGAACTGGTATTATAAGAATTATGCTAATATCATGTAATGCCATCATATCTCTTCGACAGCACATCTCCATAAAGCAAGCAACATAGATATTATAATTACCTTATCTTTTTGTATTTGGGAGTAAAATTTTTAGTTGGCAGATAATTAGTTAATTTTAAGATAGGCCACTTTCGCTTTTTTACAATTTTTGAATAAAATCACTCATAGAGGAATAGAAGTAGCCAAGAACTGGTATTATAAGAATTATGCTAATATCATGTAATGCCATCATATCTCTTCGACAGCACATCTCCATAGAGCAAGCAACATAGATATTATAATTACTTTATCTTTTTGTATTTGGGAATAAAATTTTCTGTTGTTAGATGATTAGTTAATTTTGAGATAGGCCACTTTCGCTTTTTTACAATTTTTGAATAAAATCACTCATAGAGGAATAGAAGTAGCCAAGAACTGGTAGTATAAGAATTATGCCAATATCATGTAATGCCATCATATCTCTTCGACAGCACATCATATAAAATTTTCAAATAAAATTTTCTGTCATTAGATAATTAGTTAGTTTTGAGATAGATCATTTTCGCTTTTTTACAATTTTTGAATAAAATCATTCATAGAGGAATAGCAGTAGCAAAGAACTGGTAGTACAAGAATTTTGCTAATATCATGTAATGCCATCATATCTCTTGGACAGCACATCTCCATAGAGCAAGCAACGTAGATATTATAATTACTTTATCTTTTTGTATTTGGGAATAAAATTTTCTGTTGTTAGATAATTAGTTAGTTTTGAGATAGATCATTTTCGCTTTTTTACAATTTTTGAATAAAATCATTCATAGAGGAATAGCAGTAGCAAAGAACTGGTAGTACAAGAATTTTGCTAATATCATGTAATGCCATCATATCTCTTGGACAGCACATCTCCATAGAGCAAGCAACGTAGATATTATAATTACTTTATCTTTTTGTATTTGGGAATAAAATTTTCTGTTGGTAGATAATTAGTTAGTTTTGAGATAGGCCACATTCGCTTTTTTACAATTTTTGAATAAAATCACTCATAGAGGAATAGAAGTAGCCAAGAACTGGTAGTATAAGAATTATGCTAATATCATGTAATGCCATCATATCTCTTCGACACACATCTCCATAGAGCAAGCAACATATTATAATTACTTTATCTTTTTGTATTTGGGAATAAAATTTTCTGTTGGTAGATAATTAGTTAGTTTTGAGATAGGCCACAGTCGCTTTTTTACAATTTTTGAATAAAATCACTCATAGAGGAATAGAAGTAGCCAAGAACTGGTAGTATAAGAATTATGCTAATATCATGTAATGCCATCATATCTCTTCGACACACATCTCCACAGAGCAAGCAACATAGATATTATAATTACTTTATCTTTTTGTATTTGGGAATAAAATTTTCTGTTGTTAGATAATTAGTTAATTTTGAGATAGGCCACTTTGGCTTTTTTACAATTTTTGAATAAAATCATTCATAGAGGAATAGAAGTAGCAAAGAACTGGTAGTACAAGAATTATGCTAATATCATGTAATGCCATCATATCTCTTGGACAGCACATCTCCATAGAGCAAGCAACATAGATATTATAATTACTTTATCTTTTTGTATTTGGGAATAAAATTTTCTGTTGTTAGATAATTAGTTAATTTTGAGATAGGCCACTTTGGCTTTTTTACAATTTTTGAATAAAATCATTCATAGAGGAATAGAAGTAGCAAAGAACTGGTAGTACAAGAATTATGCTAATATCATGTAATGCCATCATATCTCTTGGACAGCACATCTCCATAGAGCAAGCAACATAGATATTATAATTACTTTATCTTTTTGTATTTGGGAATAAAATTTTCTGTTGTTAGATAATTAGTTAATTTTGAGATAGGCCACTTTCGCTTTTTTACAATTTTTGAATAAAATCATTCATAGAGGAACAGAAGTAGCCAAGAACTGGTAGTATAAGAATTATGCTAATATCATGTAATGGCATCATATCTCTTCGACAGCACATCTCCATAGAGCAAACAACATAGATATTATAATTACCTTATCTTTTTGTATTTGGGAGTAAAATTTTTAGTTGGCAGATAATTAGTTAATTTTAAGATAGGCCACTTTCGCTTTTTTACAATTTTTGAATAAAATCACTCATAGAGGAATAGAAGTAGCCAAGAACTGGTATTATAAGAATTATGCTAATATCATGTAATGCCATCATATCTCTTCGACAGCACATCTCCATAAAGCAAGCAACATAGATATTATAATTACCTTATCTTTTTGTATTTGGGAGTAAAATTTTTAGTTGGCAGATAATTAGTTAATTTTAAGATAGGCCACTTTCGCTTTTTTACAATTTTTGAATAAAATCACTCATAGAGGAATAGAAGTAGCCAAGAACTGGTATTATAAGAATTATGCTAATATCATGTAATGCCATCATATCTCTTCGACAGCACATCTCCATAAAGCAAGCAACATAGATATTATAATTACCTTATCTTTTTGTATTTGGGAGTAAAATTTTTAGTTGGCAGATAATTAGTTAATTTTAAGATAGGCCACTTTCGCTTTTTTACAATTTTTGAATAAAATCACTCATAGAGGAATAGAAGTAGCCAAGAACTGGTATTATAAGAATTATGCTAATATCATGTAATGCCATCATATCTCTTCGACAGCACATCTCCATAAAGCAAGCAACATAGATATTATAATTACCTTATCTTTTTGTATTTGGGAGTAAAATTTTTAGTTGGCAGATAATTAGTTAATTTTAAGATAGGCCACTTTCGCTTTTTTACAATTTTTGAATAAAATCACTCATAGAGGAATAGAAGTAGCCAAGAACTGGTATTATAAGAATTATGCTAATATCATGTAATGCCATCATATCTCTTCGACAGCACATCTCCATAGAGCAAGCAACATAGATATTATAATTACTTTATCTTTTTGTATTTGGGAATAAAATTTTCTGTTGTTAGATGATTAGTTAATTTTGAGATAGGCCACTTTCGCTTTTTTACAATTTTTGAATAAAATCACTCATAGAGGAATAGAAGTAGCCAAGAACTGGTAGTATAAGAATTATGCCAATATCATGTAATGCCATCATATCTCTTCGACAGCACATCATATAAAATTTTCAAATAAAATTTTCTGTCATTAGATAATTAGTTAGTTTTGAGATAGATCATTTTCGCTTTTTTACAATTTTTGAATAAAATCATTCATAGAGGAATAGCAGTAGCAAAGAACTGGTAGTACAAGAATTTTGCTAATATCATGTAATGCCATCATATCTCTTGGACAGCACATCTCCATAGAGCAAGCAACGTAGATATTATAATTACTTTATCTTTTTGTATTTGGGAATAAAATTTTCTGTTGTTAGATAATTAGTTAGTTTTGAGATAGATCATTTTCGCTTTTTTACAATTTTTGAATAAAATCATTCATAGAGGAATAGCAGTAGCAAAGAACTGGTAGTACAAGAATTTTGCTAATATCATGTAATGCCATCATATCTCTTGGACAGCACATCTCCATAGAGCAAGCAACGTAGATATTATAATTACTTTATCTTTTTGTATTTGGGAATAAAATTTTCTGTTGGTAGATAATTAGTTAGTTTTGAGATAGGCCACATTCGCTTTTTTACAATTTTTGAATAAAATCACTCATAGAGGAATAGAAGTAGCCAAGAACTGGTAGTATAAGAATTATGCTAATATCATGTAATGCCATCATATCTCTTCGACACACATCTCCATAGAGCAAGCAACATATTATAATTACTTTATCTTTTTGTATTTGGGAATAAAATTTTCTGTTGGTAGATAATTAGTTAGTTTTGAGATAGGCCACAGTCGCTTTTTTACAATTTTTGAATAAAATCACTCATAGAGGAATAGAAGTAGCCAAGAACTGGTAGTATAAGAATTATGCTAATATCATGTAATGCCATCATATCTCTTCGACACACATCTCCACAGAGCAAGCAACATAGATATTATAATTACTTTATCTTTTTGTATTTGGGAATAAAATTTTCTGTTGTTAGATAATTAGTTAATTTTGAGATAGGCCACTTTGGCTTTTTTACAATTTTTGAATAAAATCATTCATAGAGGAATAGAAGTAGCAAAGAACTGGTAGTACAAGAATTATGCTAATATCATGTAATGCCATCATATCTCTTGGACAGCACATCTCCATAGAGCAAGCAACATAGATATTATAATTACTTTATCTTTTTGTATTTGGGAATAAAATTTTCTGTTGTTAGATAATTAGTTAATTTTGAGATAGGCCACTTTCGCTTTTTTACAATTTTTGAATAAAATCATTCATAGAGGAACAGAAGTAGCCAAGAACTGGTAGTATAAGAATTATGCTAATATCATGTAATGGCATCATATCTCTTCGACAGCACATCTCCATAGAGCAAACAACATAGATATTATAATTACCTTATCTTTTTGTATTTGGGAGTAAAATTTTTAGTTGGCAGATAATTAGTTAATTTTAAGATAGGCCACTTTCGCTTTTTTACAATTTTTGAATAAAATCACTCATAGAGGAATAGAAGTAGCCAAGAACTGGTATTATAAGAATTATGCTAATATCATGTAATGCCATCATATCTCTTCGACAGCACATCTCCATAAAGCAAGCAACATAGATATTATAATTACCTTATCTTTTTGTATTTGGGAGTAAAATTTTTAGTTGGCAGATAATTAGTTAATTTTAAGATAGGCCACTTTCGCTTTTTTACAATTTTTGAATAAAATCACTCATAGAGGAATAGAAGTAGCCAAGAACTGGTATTATAAGAATTATGCTAATATCATGTAATGCCATCATATCTCTTCGACAGCACATCTCCATAAAGCAAGCAACATAGATATTATAATTACCTTATCTTTTTGTATTTGGGAGTAAAATTTTTAGTTGGCAGATAATTAGTTAATTTTAAGATAGGCCACTTTCGCTTTTTTACAATTTTTGAATAAAATCACTCATAGAGGAATAGAAGTAGCCAAGAACTGGTATTATAAGAATTATGCTAATATCATGTAATGCCATCATATCTCTTCGACAGCACATCTCCATAAAGCAAGCAACATAGATATTATAATTACCTTATCTTTTTGTATTTGGGAGTAAAATTTTTAGTTGGCAGATAATTAGTTAATTTTAAGATAGGCCACTTTCGCTTTTTTACAATTTTTGAATAAAATCACTCATAGAGGAATAGAAGTAGCCAAGAACTGGTATTATAAGAATTATGCTAATATCATGTAATGCCATCATATCTCTTCGACAGCACATCTCCATAGAGCAAGCAACATAGATATTATAATTACTTTATCTTTTTGTATTTGGGAATAAAATTTTCTGTTGTTAGATGATTAGTTAATTTTGAGATAGGCCACTTTCGCTTTTTTACAATTTTTGAATAAAATCACTCATAGAGGAATAGAAGTAGCCAAGAACTGGTAGTATAAGAATTATGCCAATATCATGTAATGCCATCATATCTCTTCGACAGCACATCATATAAAATTTTCAAATAAAATTTTCTGTCATTAGATAATTAGTTAGTTTTGAGATAGATCATTTTCGCTTTTTTACAATTTTTGAATAAAATCATTCATAGAGGAATAGCAGTAGCAAAGAACTGGTAGTACAAGAATTTTGCTAATATCATGTAATGCCATCATATCTCTTGGACAGCACATCTCCATAGAGCAAGCAACGTAGATATTATAATTACTTTATCTTTTTGTATTTGGGAATAAAATTTTCTGTTGTTAGATAATTAGTTAGTTTTGAGATAGATCATTTTCGCTTTTTTACAATTTTTGAATAAAATCATTCATAGAGGAATAGCAGTAGCAAAGAACTGGTAGTACAAGAATTTTGCTAATATCATGTAATGCCATCATATCTCTTGGACAGCACATCTCCATAGAGCAAGCAACGTAGATATTATAATTACTTTATCTTTTTGTATTTGGGAATAAAATTTTCTGTTGTTAGATAATTAGTTAATTTTGAGATAGGCCACTTTCGCTTTTTTACAATTTTTAAATAAAATCACTCATAGAGGAATAGAAGTAGCCAAGAACTGGTATTATAAGAATTATGCTAAAAGCATGTAATGCCATCATATCTCTTCGACAGCACATCTCCATAAAGCAAGCAACATAGATATTATAATTACCTTATCTTTTTGTATTTGGGAGTAAAATTTTTAGTTGGCAGATAATTAGTTAATTTTAAGATAGGCCACTTTCGCTTTTTTACAATTTTTGAATAAAATCATTCATAGAGGAACAGAAGTTGCCAAGAACTGGTAGTATAAGAATTGTGCTAATATCATGTAATGCCATCATATCTCTTCGACAGCACATCTCCATAGAGCAAGCAACGTAGATATTATAATTACTTTATCTTTTTGTATTTGGGAATAAAATTTTCCGTTGGTAGATAATTAGTTAGTTTTGAGATGGGCCACATTCGCTTTTTTACAATTTTTGAATAAAATCACTCATAGAGGAATAGAAGTAGCCAGGAACTGGTAGCATAAGAATTATGCTAATATCATGTAATGCATTCATATCTCTTCGATAGCACATCTCCATAAAGCAAGCAACATAGATATTATAATTACTTTATCTTTTTGTATTTGGGAGTAAAATTTTCTGTTGGTAGATAATTAGTTAGTTTTGAGATAGGCCACTTTCGCTTTTTTACAATTTTTGAATAAAATCACTCATAGAGGAATAGAAGTAGCCAAGCACGGGTAGTATAAGAATTATGCTAATATCATGTAATGCCATCATGCCTCTTCTACAGCACATCTCCATAGAACAAGCAACATAGATATTATAATTACTTTATCTTTTTGTATTTGGGAGTAACATTTTTAGTTGGCAGATAATTAGTTAATTTTGAGATAGGCCACTTTCACTTTTTTCAATTTTTGAATAAAATCACTCATATTGGAATAGAAGTAGCCAAGAACTGGTATTATAAGAATTATACTAATATCATGTAATGCCATCATATCTCTTCGACAGCACATTTCCATAAAGCAAGCAACATAGATATTATAATTATTTTATCTTTTTGTATTTGGGAATAAAATTTTCTGTTATTAGATAATTAGTTAATTTTGAGATAGGCCACTTTCGCTTTTTTACAATTTTTGAATAAAATCACTCATAGAGGAATAGAAGTAGCCAAGAACTGGTAGTATAAGAATTATGCCAATATCATGTAATGCCATCATATCTCTTCGACAGCACATTTCCATAAAGCAAGCAACATAGATATTATAATTATTTTATCTTTTTGTATTTGGGAATAAAATTTTCTGTTGTTAGATAATTAGTTAATTTTGAGATAGGCCACTTTCGCTTTTTTACAATTTTTGAATAAAATCACTCATAGAGGAATAGAAGTAGCCAAGAACTGGTAGTATAAGAATTATGCCAATATCATGTAATGCCATCATATCTCTTCGACAGCACATCATATAAAATTTTCAAATAAAATTTTCTGTCATTAGATAATTAGTTAGTTTTGAGATAGATCATTTTCGCTTTTTTACAATTTTTGAATAAAATCATTCATAGAGGAATAGCAGTAGCAAAGAACTGGTAGTACAAGAATTTTGCTAATATCATGTAATGCCATCATATCTCTTGGACAGCACATCTCCATAGAGCAAGCAACGTAGATATTATAATTACTTTATCTTTTTGTATTTGGGAATAAAATTTTCTGTTGTTAGATAATTAGTTAATTTTGAGATAGGCCACTTTCGCTTTTTTACAATTTTTAAATAAAATCACTCATAGAGGAATAGAAGTAGCCAAGAACGGGTAGTATAAGAATTATGCTAATATCATGTAATGCCATCATATCTCTTCGACACACATCTCCATAGAGCAAGCAACATATTATAATTACTTTATCTTTTTGTATTTGGGAATAAAATTTTCTGTTGGTAGATAATTAGTTAGTTTTGAGATAGGCCACAGTCGCTTTTTTACAATTTTTGAATAAAATCACTCATAGAGGAATAGAAGTAGCCAAGAACTGGTAGTATAAGAATTATTCTAATATCATGTAATGCCATCATATCTCTTCGACACACATCTCCATAGAGCAAGCAACATATTATAATTACTTTATCTTTTTGTATTTGGGAATAAAATTTTCTGTTGGTAGATAATTAGTTAGTTTTGAGATAGGCCACAGTCGCTTTTTTACAATTTTTGAATAAAATCACTCATACAGGAATAGAAGTAGCCAAGAACTGGTAGTATAAGAATTATTCTAATATCATGTAATGCCATCATATCTCTTCGACACACATCTCCATAGAGCAAGCAACATAAATATTATAATTACTTTATCTTTTTGTATTTGGGAGTAAAATTTTCTGTTGGTAGATAATGAGTTAGTTTTGAGATAGGCCACATTCGCTTTTTTACAATTTTTGAATAAAATTACTCATACAGGAATAGAAGTAGTCAAGAACTGGTAGTATAAGAATTATGCTAATATCATGTAATGCCATCATATCTTTTCGACAGCCCATCTCCATAGAGCAAGCAACATAGATATTATAATTACTTTATCTTTTTGTATTTGGGAGTAAAATTTTCTGTTAGCAGATAATTAGTTAATTTTGAGATAAGCCACTTTCGCAATAATTTTAGATCATACATTCGGTCGAGATGTTGATGACTAAATTAACCAAATAATTAATGAGATAATTGCTGAATTTAATTAATTAGTTTTTTGTGTTTTAATCAGCATTCTCATTTTGATCGAAATTTCGACACTCGTACTCAGCCAGATTCGGGTTTCCGATTAAGGTATGAAACATTCAAGTTTGACAAATTGTTTTCTAATTATGGTGCCCTGGGTGATTTATAACATACTGATCCGACTGAACGGTTGGGTACTAGGAACCAAATTGAAACTATTCTCTTAATAATGTTGGCTATTCCTTAATAATCACATATATATATAGAACGTTAAAACTAAATTAATGGCCAAGCATTTCTCTTGCTTAAACAGTTACTTAAACAATGCATACTTAAGAATTATAATAAAATTTTTGTAATATGGTAAATATGGCTATTTAAAAATTTGTTAAAATAGGCAAAAACTGGTTTTTACTTATTCATTTTGATGATTGATATCATGAAGTTACTGTTAGATATACCATTTAAAAGTCAAAACTAAAGGTTGTCCAGTAATATAATGGAAATTTGCGGATTTATGAAGCTGCATATGTAAGACATTTGCATTTGGAACGATTTCCAAATCGACAGATTCCTTCAGAAATCACTTTTCTTTGATTAATCTATCAAAGAAGGGAGACAGGAAATTTGTATCCTAAGAAAGATCTTGGCAGCGGTACATTAAACAGAATGAAGTTAATGTAGAAGAAGAAACTCTAAAAATTATTGGTGCAGATTCAAATATGTACTATTATTCGTCAAATTGCTCAACAATTCGAAGTGTCGCAGCACATTGTTTGGCGTACATTCATAAATAATGGATTACACCCTTACTGTTTGTAAACTGCGCAAGAACTTCCGCTGATTATTCTTTATAGCTACAATTTTGCGAGTGGCTACTAAATCGTACTAACAGAAACATAGATTTTGCTAATAGTATAAGGATGAATCCTCCTTTGCTAGAAATGGTGTTCTAAATTTTAACAACTCTCATGTGGGGGCATACGAGAATCTATACACGTTTCATCAAGGTTATTTTTAATAGCAATTTAGAGTAACGTTGTGGGCGAGAGTTGTGAGCAATACTAATATAACTAATACTAATAATATAACTTAGAAGATATTATAATAAGTGATTTATACACGACGATTGCTCTACAGATTTTAATGAATGATAAGATCGCATCAATGCTGCTACAGAATACGTACGCACATGATTTCCAATTCAGCAATAATCAGATTATTGCTGAATTTGATTCATCATGCGCATTTGTGCGTCGAAATGTAAGGACGGTACTTTCAAAATTCACAAAAATATTTTTATTTTTGTGAATATTTTTCCAAATTTTGGGTTTGACTTTTTCTTGTACGGTTGAATTGGATTTAGCTCCAACTTCACACCATTGCTCATATAAGGAAAAAATCAAACATAAAATGTTTCTATGGTTAGGTTAGGTTGAGCTTGGGTTGGCTCAACCTAACCATAGAAAAAAAAATCACGAAATATTTACAAAAATAAAAAAATTCAAAATTTTCAGTTTAATTTATTCATGTATGGTCCCGCGTATAAAAACTCTAACCTAAAATTCTTCTATGGTTAGCTTGGGTCGAGCTTCGTCTTCATACCATCTTTGAGCTCAACCTAACTATAGAAGAAAAATCAAAATTTGGAAATATTTTTATTTTTGGAAATATTCCGTATTTTTTTTCTATGCTTGGGTTGGGTTGGACTTTAATTTCGTACCATCTCTCATATAAAATGGTATGAAATTGGAGTTCCACCCAAGCCAACCGTAAAATTCAATTCAATATGAGAGATCGTATCAAGTTGGGTTGTGTTGGGCTCCATCTTCATACCATTCAATATGAGGGACGGTACGAAGTTAAAAAACTTCTACGGTTACGTTGGGTTGAGCTTCATCATCATATTAACCGTCATATTGAATTGTATGAAGTTGGAGCTCAGCCCAATTCAACCATAGAAGAAAAATCAAAACCAAAATTTGGAAATATTTTTATTTTTGGAAATACTCCATAATTTTTTGTATGATTGCATTCTCCTTGGACTTCAACTTCATAAGCCAATAATAGAATCTCAAACTCAACCCCACAACAATAAATCTTTTTAAATTCAATTCAATATGAGAGATCGTATTAAGTTGGAATGGGTTGAGTTTCATCCTCATACCATTCAATATTAAGAATTTACCTGCCTGCAACATGTGAAATCATTTCTTCTAAGCTTAGTGCAATATCAGACTATGCATATTTATCAGAATCCACAGACTCCAGGCCAGATGCACATCTTGTTTATCAAAACGATCTGACCGGTGTCGTTGCCCCCTGTTGCTCAAGAAGCGATAGTAGTGCTAAAACTTTTGAAACTTTGAGCATGCTGGATCCTCTGAACGATACGAGGATATATCTAAAAATGTAATGTTTTCGAAGTTATTAGACAAAATACATCCAGTACACTGTATAAACAAAATACAGACTCTGAAAAGGAATAGTTAAACTGTAGCAACTATTTTAAGCTCTCCAACAAATTTATCTAGAGCGAATCCGGTGATTATCTTTTGGATGTAACGAATTGATTATTACTGAAGTGGTTCCGGTTAGAACGAACACTTTCCTGTTTTCAAAGTCATCAATGAAGCTGAAATATTTGATGAAGATGACCACTTGGCACTTGCGCAGTTTATTTTTAAAAGTTGTATTGGCCGTGATCTTGGAAGAATGTTATAGATTGGGTTAGGTTGGGTTAAGCTCCAACTTTATAATTTCTCGCATATTGAAAGGTATAAAGTTGGAATTCAGCCCAATCTAACCAAATCTAATCCAACCTAATCAAACAGAACCCAGCCAACCCAACCAATAAAATTCTCCACATAGAATTATATGAAGTTGGAGCTCAACCCAATCCAAACCAAACCAAACCCAACCCAATCTAAAAAATCTTCTAAGTTTTTTGGAAATATGCCTTGTTTTTTCTTCTATAGTTGGGTTGAGCGCCAACTTCATACCATTCAATATGAGAGACGGTATGAGGTTTTTCTTATATGGTTGGGTTAGGTTGGGTTGAAAATAAAAATATTTTTGTGAATATTTTTCCAAATTTTGGGTTTGACTTTTTCTTGTACGGTTGAATTGGATTTAGCTCCAACTTCACACCATTGCTCATATAAGGAAAAAATCAAATATAAAATGTTTATATTGAAAGGTATAAAGTTGGAATTCAGCCTAATCTAACCAAACCTAATCCAACCTAATCTAACAGAACCCCGCCAACCCAACCAATAAAATTCTCCACATAGAATGATATGAAGTTGGAGCTCAACCCAATCCAAACCAAACCCAACCCAACCCAATCTAACAAATCTTCTAAGTTTTTTTGAAATATGCCTTGTTTTTTTCTTCTGTAGTTGGGTTGAGCGCCTACTTCATACCATTCAATATGAGAGACGGTATGAGGTTTTTCTTATATGGTTGGGTTGGTTCAACTTCAATGTCATACCATCCTTTATATTGAATGATATGAAGTTGGAGTTCAACCCAAGCCAACCATAGAATAACAAAATTAATTCCAAAAGTACAAATATTCTAAGTTCAGTTTAAGTTGTGTTGGTGTTGGGTTGGCCTTATCTTCATACCATTCAATATGAGGGATTGTATGAAGTTTTTCTCTTCTATCGTTGGATTGGGTTGAGCTCTAACTTCATACTATTCAATAGGAGGGATGGTATGAAGTTGAAACTCAGTTCAGTCCAACCTTATAAGAAAAAAAAATTCACGGAATATTCACAAAAATATTTTTATTTTTGTGAATATTTTTCCAAATTTTGGGTTTGACTTTTTCTTGTACGGTTGAATTGGATTTAGCTCCAACTTCACACCATTGCTCATATAAGGAAAAAATCAAACATAAAATGTTTATATTGAAAGGTATAAAGTTGGAATTCAGCCTAATCTAACCAAACCTAATCCAACCTAATCTAACAGAACCCCGCCAACCCAACCAATAAAATTCTCCACATAGAATGATATGAAGTTGGAGCTCAACCCAATCCAAACCAAACCCAACCCAACCCAATCTAACAAATCTTCTAAGTTTTTTTGAAATATGCCTTGTTTTTTTCTTCTGTAGTTGGGTTGAGCGCCTACTTCATACCATTCAATATGAGAGACGGTATGAGGTTTTTCTTATATGGTTGGGTTGGTTCAACTTCAATGTCATACCATCCTTTATATTGAATGATATGAAGTTGGAGTTCAACCCAAGCCAACCATAGAATAACAAAATTAATTCCAAAAGAACAAATATTCTAAGTTCAGTTTAAGTTGTTTTGGTGTTGGGTTGGTCTTATCTTCATATTATTCAATATGAGGGATTGTATGAAGTTTTTCTCTTCTATCGTTGGATTGGGTTGAGCTCTAACTTCATACTATTCAATAGGAGGGATGGTATGAAGTTGAAACTCGGTTCAGTCCAACCTTATAAGAAAAAAAAAATCACGGAATATTCACAAAAATATTTTTATTTTTGTGAACATTTTTCCAAATTTTGGGTTTGACTTTTTCTTGTACGGTTGAATTGGATTTAGCTCCAACTTCACACCATTGCTCATATAAGGAAAAAATCAAACATAAAATGTTTCTATGGTTAGGTTAGGTTGAGCTTGGGTTGGCTCAACCTAACCATAGAAGAAAAAAATCACGAAATATTTATAAAAATAAAAAAATTCAAAATTTTCAGTTTAATTTATTATTTTTATTAAGAAAAATCAAAACCAAAATTTGGAAATATTTTTATTTTTGGAAATACTCCATAATTTTTTGTATGATTGCATTCCCTTTGGACTTCAACTTCATAAGCCAATAATAGAATCTCAAACTCAATCCCACAACAATAAATCTTTTTAAATTCAATTCAATATGAGAGATCGTATTAAGTTGGGATGGGTTGAGTTTCATCCTCATACGATTCAATATGAAGAATGGTATCAAGTTGAAGTTCAACCCAACCCATGCCTTGGTAGCATGATACCATTCTGATTTCTTTCAATTTCTTCCCAAAATGCTTAATTCCAATTTAATAACGAATATCAATGTAATTTAAATACATTTAATTCATGGTTTTTTAAAATTATTGGTTATAGCGAACCGATTTTTGGATTCCTTGAGAGTTCGTTATATCCGGAGTACTGTACTTGTTTTAGAGATTTTGTAATTTTTATTAAAAACATTATTATTAAAAAAATGGTGGAGAACGGTTTTTCGTACTTCTTGGTAATAACTTTATTTTACAGCATTTCCTACACTGTAGTATATAACCTATAACTGTAAACTGGTTTTGTCACGTTGCGCGTATTTTGGAATTTAAGATTTCGTTTTCGACTTTGTAATATTTTTTGTTCATTTTCATTTATCACATAATAAATTGTATTTTGATTCTATTCTAACATTATATGTTTAGTTATTTATACGTTTTTTAAAGTGAGTATAGAGTTAGAATGTTTTAGGGTGTTTTTTTTAACAGCAACTCCTGAGGATGATATTTTAAATACCAAAACCGGTCGACTAAAATAAAGTCTTCACTGAGAAGTAGGAAAAACTTTTTTACCTTTGTTTATATGTAAATGGTAATAAATCGAAGAACTTTTTCGAACTTTTTCGAAGAACTTTTCTCATATTATTATTAAACATTTCATAAATTAACTCTATTACTTCTTTTAACAAATTATCTATAATCCAAAATAGCAAAAATGACTGAAAAAACAAATTGTCTAATTTTAGAGATTATACAAAAATCTAGGGTTCAAACAACAAGAATATAGTTTATTCTTGTTTTCTGAGCACGATTTGTTACTCTCGGATAAAATTTATTGGGTCACTCGACCCAATATGATTTGAGATTTCCTGTTGATTTAGTTTGTGGTTTCTAACATCAAATAATATTTCAACGGCAAGCGACCTCAAATTGTAACTTTTTCATTTAAGAATAATAAAATTATTTCTTGTTTTTGTATATATTTTTTTGGTATGATGATTATAATTCATTTATTTAATCAACAACAAATCCGTATAAATCACATTTTAGATAAAGAACGATTAGACACAACTGATTTATTGGAAGTTGATAAGTACTAAACGAGAATTCTAATAATGCTAAAAGCTATAGAGAGCACAGACTACAATGGAAGACGTAGCCTGGCCTCGCTATATCTCGATAAGCACTCCCGACTTAAGACAAGATTGATCTGCCTTATTGTCGATAGAGTGCTTTTTTGCAGCCATCCTCCGCAACTATCTTTATAATAGATTAGTTTTTTACAATATCATCTTGATTTATATTAACATTAGCAAACATTAGATTTATTAATGAATATTGAAGTCACCAATATTTCAATTTATTTTTCCAAAACAAGTTGAGTTGAAAACAGACGTGTTTATTTGCTGAGGGCCAATTCTGTCGCATGTGGGCTTGTTTTATGCGGCAAAGCCTTTTTTGCTCGTCTACTACAAATCGTAAAAGCTAACAGTATGCTTTCTGCCTTTTCACAGCCAGTCGGAATGTACATGCATAAGTACGAATGGTCCGGGTCCCAGGAGAGCGGAGATTGCTCCATTTGGATTAGGGCGGCTCAGCTACAGTTCGATGATGGCAGCTGGGAATGTCAGGTCACGGCGAGTGACTTCCACACGCAAGATGCCCTCACCAGTTATCCAGTACGATTAGTCGTTAGGGGTAAGTTTTATGCAACCAAATAAAAACAAAAAAAGGATTTTATTAATGCAATTAACATCGCTTTTATCATAAAGCCGGATTTGAAGCGGTCCCTAAACACAACGAACACTCGATCCTCTGGGAGAGAGCGTAACGTATGCAAACGACGCATGATGTAAGCGAAACGGGGCGAAGTAGCGCGTTAATTTCGATGGGGTTCCCCATTGTCATACAAAACCGTAAAGATAAATAGTTTCCTCGCGGGTGAAACCTCGCGAAATATTTCACGAGCTATAAAATTTTCGGCGAGTATATATTTTCTTAAATAGTCTTATCGTCGCCCTCGGCCAGTCAGATGCAGATACGCTTTTATTTATACCATCCTAAGGTTGCCATAAGAACGACGACGCCCGCTTTACTTTTATAAATAAAGCAAAGATAACGACGGCAGGCATAATGCAACTCCAACCTCTTTGCCGCGCTCGTAAATTACCCATTCACAAAGAGTTTTTAACATTATTTATTCCATTATAGTTACAAATTTGAATATACATAAATAAGAAAACAATCTCGTAAAATAAGGACACAAATATGTATAAATTCGAAGCTTAACACAACATTCTGGACGTGGATGGAATACGTTTCGTGAAATTCTCGGATGAAATGAAGTTTTCTTTCTCGTGGAGAGTGCAATAATATGTAAATCTAAAGTAATATTTGTGAAGTCTTTATTGGGCCGTTTATGGAAGTTCAAACCGGGTATTGAACTGAATAAAATTGGGTTATCTCCCCGAATGGAGAATCCCGGTACGTTGCCGTTACCTTATTGTCAAACACTCCCAAGTTCGGGAATACGAATGCTATTTGAATATTCAAATATTGGACGCGAAGTAGTACAACATAAGACGGCCGAGGGCGAGACATATCCAATCCGAATTTGCTCCCCACAAAACTTGTTTTGTATATTACTGCAAAAATGCATGGGGAGTTCGAGTAAAATTGTTATAAACCCGAAATTTAATAGATAAAGTTTTAAGTTCGGGCGAAATGTACCACCTCTTAAGTTAAGGGCGGCTCCCGTGGAGGTTTTATGTAGGGTGCTTATTTAAACACGTCTGGGAACATATTCGTCTTTATGACTAACGTGGTAGTATGTAAAAAGTTTTCTGAATATATATACTGGTTAAATTTTGGTGCAAAAAAAAAATTAAAATTTTGTGTACAATGTAATTTATTTTTGTATGATACGATGACTATCTTAGTGAAGAATTCAAGAGATTATTATTGCATTTAAAATTGAAAAAATCAAAATGCGAAGAGAAACAATAATTTTCAGGAGTAGGATCTTGGACAAAATTAAAACAAACTATTTCAACATGCCAATATTTCGGTTAAATTTTTAATCTCCCTCAGGGCGTGTTGCTACAACGATACATTAAACAAATAAAAAAAAATAAGATAAAATAATTCTTAAACATACCTAAGTCTATGAATCTGGCAAAAAATTTCATATAAAACGTCGACAACATTAACATTACTGAAGTATTTATTAATTCTTTAACAAACAATGTTTTGTAATGTGGATGAAACACACGTGTTTGAGGCGACTAATGGTGGGTTCTTGCAACGTGTTTTAGTCTTAGTCGTAGTCATAGTCATAAGTAAAGACCGGATTTATAGAAAATATGCTTATGCTCAAAATTAAAGGTATTACAAATATATTTAAATATCTTTACGAATCAGTTAAAAATAAGTGAAATAAGACCAGGTTAGTTATGCCTTTTTTGAATTTTCATGCCTATTATTTTTTTTATGCCTATTTAAAGCCTTTTTCAACTTTTTGGCGTCTTTTCCCCAAAAATTAGTTGAATTATGAAAAAATATTTCGCTGCGTCTTACACGGGATTCCCCGTATGTGGTTTGATTTGCGTCGAGTCTTCAATTCATTTAGTTGTATTAAAGTTACTCGAGTGACAGTGTGAAGTTCTTACGTAGTACAATGCCGAAACAAAAGGCAACCGTAGAAGAATGGATTAAAGATTACAAGGAATTGAAATATGAACGCAATCGTTTATTTTGCCAAGCCTTTTCAAAAATCGTAAGTATTGATGGAGATAATCGAGTAAAAACAATTAATTATATTTTTAAATAATGATTAAATTATGTATAATACCAAAGATTTTTAAATATTTAAAACCGAAATTTAAATCTTTTTACTTTAAAAATTGGAAATTATAAAGAATAGCATGTCCCAAAATTCACTTGAAATAAAATTCATATTGATTCAATATAGTACTTCGATCACTAAAATTAATAGAACAATATATTGATTGTTTAATAATTATGGAAGATATTATAAAATACTGACGTTATTAAATTACTGTTAACAGATTAATTGTGACAAGAAATACTACATAATTCAGCATGTCAAAACATCATTGCATCAGGAAAAATTAAAACTGACTAAAAGTCAATCCAAAAAACAACAAACTATAGGTACAGCTATACAATCTGTGGCATCAACATCCGGCTACACTGAAGAATCAAAATTCAATTTTGATCTTTGCAAAGCTTTGATAAAAGCTACCACATACCAATTCATAAAGTGACAAATAAATATTTCAAAACTTTTTTACAAACATATTGTACAATGCATATTCCCGATGAAAGCCATCTCCGCAAAAATTATATTACTTCAGTCTACAAAGAAGTTATTCAAGAAATAAAAAATATTATTCGAAATAATTATATTTGAATAAGTGTAGACGAAACAACTGATGTATGTGGACGATACGTGGCAAATTTAATACTTGGAGTATTAAGTGATGAAAATTCGTCAAAAAGTTTTCTAATAAGTACCAAAGAATTAAGTAAAACAAATAATAATACGGTAACAAGATTTATTCACGACGAATTAACGCATTTTTTCTTACCGGAGCCGGTAGAAAATGATAAAATTTTACTGATGGTGTCAGACGCAGCGGCATACATGGTAAAAGCTGCGTCTAATATGATAGATTTTTTACATTAATTTAATTCATTGTACTTGCTTAGCACACGGGCTTAATCGAGTAGCAGAAACTATAAGGTTACAGTTCCCATTAGTTAATAAATTAATAAAAAGTGGTAAACAAATATTTGTTAAAGCCCCTTTAAGGGTAGAATTGTTTAGAGAGAGGTTACCAAATACTCCATTACCACCACAACCAGTTCTAACAAGATGGGGAACATGGCTAGATGCCGCTATATACTACACAACGCCTTAGATCATTTTAAACAATTAATAAATGAATTTCCGGCTACAAGTAGTAAAGCAATACTTGATTGCCAGGCCGTCCTAAAAGAAGTGGAGCTACAAAATAATTTGGCATTTATAAAAAGCAATTACAGTTATATAAGTGAATCTATAAAATCACTTGAAAAACAGCATTTACCTTTAGTGACTGCAGTAGAAATGATTAAAAAGTTTCAAGACCTTTACAAGCACCTATAGCGTACCAGGACATATTGGTCAAATAATTACGAATAAATTTAATGACGTTCTGTGTAAAAATGAAGGATTTGCCACATTTCAAAAAATTGCATCAATTTTAAGTGGTGCAATTGTTACTGGATTTATTATGGATCCCACATTAAAGTATGCACCAATTACAAGTGTGGACGTGGAGAGAAGTTTTTCGGCTTACAAGAATACGTTAAGTGAGAGAAGACACAACTTCACAATGGAACATTTAGAACAGCATTTAATAATTAGTTGTTTTCGTGGTTTAATAATTATATATGAATGTTTAGTTTAACGATGTATTTTTTAAAGAAAACGTTATTAAAATACATTATTAATTAGGTACAGCAATTTTTTCGATTTCTAATTTTTATGCCTTTTTAATGCTTTTGTTGCCAAAATTTCATGCCTTTTAAGTGCCTTTTCCCGTCTTTTGTGTACCTTTTAATCCGGTCTTTAGTCATAAGAGAGAAAAGTTAAGGTAGTGCGTTATAGTAGTACTGTTCATGCAACACCTTATGACTAAAACGGTTTTTGTCTTAGTCACAAGAGTTGCCCAACTTTTAACTTCTTAAAGCTAAAACCTTCGGTCGCAATTTAACGCATGCGCGCACTTTTCTTTTTCGTGCCTTTAATGGCAGTGTTTCGTTTTATTTTATAAATAAAGGTTGAGTTGCTTAACTTTTTGATTTTATTATATTACAATTATAACAATAATTTCAATCAGGGTTGTTATATTTTTAAGAAAGTGTTTAAAACAAACTGTTTGAAGCATTTTTAAAACTGTATGATATGTTTTAAACAGTTCAAAAGGTGATTTAAAACATGGGGTGTTTTTTAATAGAACACTTTTGTTTCAAAATTGGCAGGAAAATAGAACATTTCCCCTTTATGTATGTTTATCGCTAAACCTACATTATAATTAAAACTTAATATGTGATTAAAAACTTAAAAAAAATCGTTACCCGTTTCCGCTAGATGCATTATTTACTCCATTTAACTGTTGAAATATGCAAACTGTTTTTGCTGCTTTATCAATTCCTAATCTATTGCTTAAAGTATGGTATTAAGTCCTAGGAAGTAAAAGTCGCTTAATATTGGCAGATGATGCTACTACATCGGATGTAGCTATTAAAATAATTTTAATATAATAGCATCCAAAGAGATAAAAAAAGATCACTCTGCCAGTCGAGATTTTGCATTTTGTCTAATAGTATTTAATATTTTCGAAGGAAACTCAAACAGTTTATCAACAATATCGTGTTTTTTTACAATGAAAATGTTTTCTGCCAGAAGTTTTAAAAACAATATCAAGTCTTTTGGAAGCATTTCAATTTATCTAAAACCAGTATCAAGACTTGCAGAGGCTATATACGCTTTTCTAGAAGAAGTGCCTTCTAGGAGCATTTTAAGTCTTCCAAAAGCAATATCAAGTTTTCTGGTTCTTTAGAAACAGTATTAAATTTGCTATGGGCATATCAAATTTTCTGGAAACAGTTTAAGTCTTTTGTCACTATTGCAAGTCATTACATGTCTTCTGGCAGCTACATCAAATTTTCTAAAAGCATTTCATATCGTCTGAGAGCAAGATCAAGAATTTTGCATTTGAAAAGGCTTCTACAAGCATTTAGTATCAAGTCTTCTAGAAGCATTTCAAGTCGTCCAGGGGCAGTAGTAAGTCGTTTGGAAGTAATATCAAGTTTTCTGAAAGTAGTACTAAGTCTTCAAAAACCAGTGAAAATTTCTGGAAGCATTTTTCTCTTGTCTCTCAAAGGCAATATCAACTTTAGTGGAAGCATTTCAAGTCTTCTGAGGCATTACAAGTATTCTGGACACATTTCAAATCTTTTGGAAGCAGTATCAGGTCTGCTAGAAGCAGTATTAAGTTTTCTGTGGACAGTATCAAGTCTTTTGAAAGCATTGACAGCCTATACTTAGAGATAATTCATGTCTACATATTCAATTGCACTATCTAATTGTACGATTAATATTTGCTCCTCAAAATCGACGTTTTAGTATATTGAACAAGTAATGGCCGTTTGTTAACATCATTTCTAAACGGTCTAAAAAGAAAACATGTTTTTCCAGCTTTAATTTTAATGGAATCAAACCCAGATCAAATTGATTCAAAATTAATGGAATTGGTACAAGAGTACCAATATCTTATGATACTTATATCTCTATGATACAGCACACAAAGATCATAAAAATAAATTAATCTTTATGTTTTGTATTTGTGCGATTAATAAAGCTGTATTCAAGTTAGGGATTACAATTCCGAAGAAAATATACAATCTCGGGATTACATTTTATGAAGCCGGGATCCCGGGATTGATTTCGAGATTGGTTTATCTGTTTTCAAGTGTTTCTTTAAAAGACTTCGGTTTCTCCTGATCAACTTTCTTCTCCAGAAAGACGGCGAAATATCGCATTCTTCTTCATGGTCGACTTTGTCATTTTTACCTTCATTTCCTCTAAATCTTTCTATTATATTTTAATCTCTCTCATCTATACGTTTCTTGTACCCTTATTATTGTTAGTTTTATCGAGGAAAGGGTTAAAGGGTAAAATTCCGGTAACGACAACCGTCGTTACCGAAATTTTAAAAGGGCTGAACGAAGATAAATATAGTCTTACGCTGTTAAATCATCGAAATCAAACAATCTTCAAAGGTCTTTTCTAAAGGAGCATTACTTTTTTTTAATTTTTTGCAGCATGCATTCTAAAGCAATATCTGCTTTATTAAGATTCATATCTCGATGACAAATACCTTCAACAGTTACTTTGACCCGATCTAAAAGTCAAACCAACTTCTCATAATTTGAAACTCACTGTCATTAATGTAAATAATACAGTACTTTAGACTGTCATATTGCTTTAACATGATTAAAAGGCTATTTCATCTTCTTTTGCAGTCAAGTTGAAGTTTCAGTTCTTTTCCATGTTGTTCTTTTACATATTTTTGAAAATTTTTGTTTTTTGTTGGAGATTTTCGGTACTTGGTTATTGTGGGAACAATTCCGCGGAACTTTTCCGGAAGTTTTATCTATCAAGATCACAGTAAGTGAAGCGGTAATGTTATTTTGAGGAATATGTCGTGTTTTAATTGAAGGTGAGAAATGATACCTTCTAGTTCTTCCATTATGGCAAACAAATCCGTCTGAAGGTTCTAGTATGCATCTTATTGGAAGTATTGGGCTTAAAGTCTTGTTTCTTATTTTATGTAGTTTAGAGCATCATTATACAGCTGCTGTAATTACAGGTAACAGTATGAAGATAGAATTAATTCTTTGAATATATCTTCTTCCATAAGTTTTCGATTCAAGGGTGTGTAGCTGTTTTTGTATCTTCTCTTTGCTACAGAAGCATCGATAGTACTTCAAATGTTAATGTTTTCTCCCCAATGACTCGTCTCAAGTGACGATTCCCAGATTTCACTCTGGCTTATTAAATTCCTCTGAAATGAGGAGTGGTATGTAACCATCTTAGGTTTGGTGATATTTCGAAATTTCTGTAAGTTATTTTTTTTTCTCATACTTTCAATTGCAATATTTATGTTATTAGCTATTCTTTTATATTAGTATGCCGCAATGTCCAAATAATTCTTTCTTCCATCTTCTAATAGACAACTAAACTCTCAAATAAATTTGTTCAAGACTCTATTCGAGATAAATATCACTTCAAAAATAAATAAGTATAAATTTCAGGTCTCATATTATTTGTACGTGTCACACATAAGGTTATTGTTGAGATTCATAAGATTTAATCGGTCATTAAATCGAGTAATTACTTGTCGTTTAGGAAACCACCCCTCAAAGCAAGCAATAAAATTTACATAAAATACATTAAACATTTCATTTTCACCCAAGTAGCTACACAGCTGTACACACAACCCAACCGTAATTGTTAAAGTGAATTGAAATTATAATCAATAACATCGGGAAAAATATTTTTTAAACAATTTGTGTAATTCAATACTTTTATTTTCATTAACTCCAATCAAAACAGACTTTATACATTAAAATAATTTTACACCAGTGTTGTTTGTTTATCAAATTATCAATTAAACTATACAATTCACAAATATATTTCTCTTAATTAAACTCTATTTATCACAATTTTGTATTAAAATTGTATGGAATAAATGGAAAAGACGACACCAATTATTGTAAATTATCGAAATAAAAAAACAAAAATAAGAAATCAAAGAAACGGGTTATTTGATAGAAAATATATAACCTATGTTGAATGAAGTTTCTATTATCATCTAGGCTTTGTAATAATAACTAGACCGAGTCGAACCTGAAATCTCGTTATTTCAAATTACCGCAATTTGGTCTGACCTTTTAGAACCTCATTGTGGATATACAATATTCAGAGTCGGCAGGATTTTTCTTAATTGACCCCTTTTTCGGAATATTGCTCCAAAATAATTTATTGTATCTTATTTTTTTAATAAAACATGTTATGAAAAAATTACCCCAATATTGCGTGATTAATGAATTTATTTACAACACCATCTCCTTTAATAATATGACTCAAAAGTAATTTGAAATTTATGAATTAATATTATAAAGCGTATTATGAATTCTTATTGATAAATATTTCAAATAAACTACATAAAAGACCATTAAGTAAAAATACACAAAGAAATGACAAAAGATCTAAAGGCTAAATCATGACAAGCTTACAATGAAAATAATAATAAGCTGTATTGTACGTCATTATGATTGTTGTACAGCTTTTGACCTTTAAAAATTGATATTTTTCGTTGGATCTTTATTAAATATTTAAAATATTTTTTGGTGAATTTTCCCTACACTTCGGATAAATTAATGTTACAAAACTTAGTCGTTTAAATAAAGTTACAGCTTTCTGACTGGGTAATCGTTTTTGATTTAGAAACATGAACGTCTTCAGTTAATTTAAAATCGTCACGTTTCTTATTACCACGAGGTAGTAATTTTGGGAAAATGAAGTTATCAAACTCGTGTCGGATTTAATAAAGGTCGCGTGGACATACACAGATGGCGGACGATGTTGCGAAGGGTTGGAATCAAATTCCGACCAGAAATCTTATTTAAAGACCTTAATTTAACAACTTATTTAAACAACTAAGTTAGATATTAGTATGATTTTTTTTGACTAATCGGGTTGTGGTTCGTAACAAAAATAATGATTTTTTTACGTATTGAACAAGAATTGGTGGAAATCGAGATAAAAGATTCTTCGAATTATCAAGAATTCTTGTATTTATATTCTATATTTATTCTACATGATAAATATTTTACATATTTTTGGAGAAATTGTGGCGAAAAAAAATTTTACGAAATTATATTGCGGTTAGAATTATGACGTCAACGATTTTCCAATCAATGGGAAAATTCTTAAATTGAAAATGTAACCTTTAATATCATAACAACTTGCATTATCGATTTATTTTATACATACATATATAATTTATGGAAAAAAGAATCCTAGTCTATAATCCCAATGGTGCAAAATATCAGATAAGAAATGGGGTTTATTATCGATTCATTTTTAATCCTGATGGCACAAAATTTGTATCGAATTTTTTATTTCCCTGTTCGTTCGTAACATCTTGCTTTGTTTGCGTTATGCAGGGAAACAAGTTGTGCGTTGTAATTAGGAGATGGGGAGGTACACAGTGGAGGTGCAATATAAGTGTAGCTCTTGGTTTCATGCAAAGTGCGTTGATATTTTAGTATATTTAGCTGTTTTCCAAATGATTAAAGAAATACGTTCTGATATGCCTACGATGATTGCTGATTATGACGGCCTGGTGGATTTCTGTAGCCAGCGAGTCTCAGTTTTTTGAAAGCATCATGAAGGCTTTTCAAGAACAACTGACGGCCTTGGACAGACTTTAACATCAAAAATATTTAACTAAAAAAATTCATTAGTACTATAGGTGACTTTCTTTTCATTCCGGTTAAGATTCCATTAAGATCGATGAGTTCCGATGCTTTATAACTCAATAAAAAGTCTGCACCGGTTAACTGTGTTCCTCATATGGCCATTGTGGCGGAATGATGCTTCATTAATGAGTTAACTTCCAATTAGGTTTCTTTTGGGAAAGCAAAAAGTTCCGCTAAAGAACAACTTTCAGAAGAGCGATGATTGATGTCCTGTAGCCATTAAAACTGACACCGATATGGATAGAACGTAGTCAGTCTCCTCTTCAAATTATGTTCTTATAATCGAAAGGAATTAAAATGCCTATTTTTGCTTTTTATTATCAGAATATTTACTATCTCCTCTATAATAACCTCTTAAAATCAGATAACTAAAACTCAGAACTGGCACATTCTAACAAATAAGCGGCATTACATTCTACCGAGTTGACTATACTTTATTAATTTCTAAACTTCACCAGTTTGACATTGATAGCTACATGGCCAGAAGAACATGCGCAGAAGAACTCATACAGCGTTAATCAGAGATAACTTGGTTTGTACTATCAAGTTCTTTTCAGTATCTTTGGGTGTACCGCAGTGATTTAGGATATTTGCTGTTATAAAACATTTTGATTACTGAATGTATGCTCATGACTTGGAGTTATTTATTCTGCAACAGTACTGCGACTCAAACTAAATTACCTTGCCTTGATGGATGCTAGGTGCTGAAAAAGTTGAAAGGGTAGTTCTTACAAAGAAAAAATTGAAAAACGTCCAAGTATCTAGCGTCTATGGTTTGCTTGCAATAAAAATGTCTTCTGTCAACAATGCTAACAATTTTACAAGCAGTATCCAAACATTTTGTATTTTTTCAACAATATGTGGTATGGTTCTTTAATTAACAATTTGTACTAACATCAAGATTATACATTCTTTATATTTTGTGTAATACTACTTAACGCGATGATAACATGTTCTGTCAGCAGTTTTACAAGCAGTATCACGTCTTATAGAAGCAGTATTAAGTCTTCTGAAAGTATTTCAAGTCTTCAAGACACATTTCAAGTGTTTTGGAAGCAATATCGGATCTTCTAAAAGCTGTAACAAATCTTCTGGAAACATTTTAAGTCATAGAAGCAATATCAAGCCTTTTGAAAGCGTTTCAAGTCTTCTGAAAGCAGTGAGCATCTTTTGGAAGCAATATCAAGTCATCTAGAAGCAGTATCAAGTCTTCTGAAAATATTTTAAGTCATCTGGAAGCAATATCAAGTGTTTTGAAAACATTTAAAGTCTTCTAGATGCATTATCAAGTCTTCTGGAAGTATTTCAAGTCTTCTGACAGCATTTGAAGTCTTTAGGAAGCTGTATCAAGTCATCTAGAAGCAGTATCAGGTCATTTAGAAGCAGTATCAAGTCTTCTATCGGCAGATCAACTCTCCTGCTTAAATACAGCTTCTTCCTAGAAGTAGTATAAAGTTTCCTGTCAGCATTTCAAACATTCTGGAAGCATTTCAAATCTTTTGGACGTAATATCAAGTCATCTAGAAGCAGTATCAACTCTTCTGGAAGCATTCGGTTTATGAGGCAGAAATTAAAGATATTCTGAATGAATTTGAAAGATGATTATCCAAGTTCTTCAATCACAACTTTAAAATATCCCTGCAAGGACCAAGTTGCACTTCAACTAACTGTGCTATTTGGTTCAACTTATTTATGTGATTTTGCATTTTCTGAAATGAAAATTATTTAATCAAACTATCTTAGTCGGCTAACTGAATGTCTCTGAACGTCTGTCATCATGCTCTCTTGCACAAAACTGGGAAGAAAAATTAAAAATTCTCAATGAGTTCGGATAAAATCATTAAACATATTAGATGGGTGCTCTTTTGGAAGCATTTCAAGTCTTGCAGAGGTAATATGAGTATTCTGGAAGCATTTCAAGTCTTCTGGAAATAGTATTAAATCTTCTGGAAGGATATCAAGTCTTTTAGAAGCGGTATAAAATCTTGCTGAAGGATTTCAAGTTTGCCAAAGGCAATGTCACGTCTTACAAAAGCAGTAACTAATGTTCTGAAGTATTACAAATCTTCTGGCAACATTTCAAGTTTTCTGCAGCACTATCAAATCTTTTAGGAACAGCATCAAGTCCTCCAGGGTCAGTATCAAGTCTTTCGGAACCAGTTCAAGTCTTCTGGAAGGATTTTAAGATTTCCAAAGATAATATCAAAGTTCCTCGAAGCATTTCAAGTCTTCTAAAAGTAGCATTAAGTCTTCTGGAAGAATATCAAGTCTTCTAGAAGCGGTATAAAGTCTTGCTGAAGGATTTAATGTTTGCCAAAGGCAATATCACGTTTTATAAAAGCAGTATCAAGTGTCCTAAAGTATTGCAAGTCTTCTGATTACATTTCAACTCTTCTGAAGCCATATCAAGTCTTCTAGGAGGAGCATCAAGTCTTCCAGGGTCAGTATTAAGTCTTTGGAAAACGGTTGAAGTCTTCTGGAAGGATTTCATGTTTGCCAAAGACAATATCAAAGTTTTTGGAAGCATTTCAAGTCTTCTAGAAGAAGTATTAAGTTTTGGAAGAATATCAAGTCTTTTAGAAGCAGTATCAAGTCTTGCTGAAAGATTTTAAATTTGCCAAAGGCAATATCAAGGCTTTTAGAAGCACTATCAAGTGTTCTGACACATATCAAGTCTTCTGGAAGAAATATCAAGTCTTCTAGGAATAGTATCAACTCTTCCAGTGCCAGTATCACGTTATTTGGAAACATTTCGAGTCTTCTGGAAGGATTTCAAGTTTTTCAAAGACAATATCAAAGCTTCTGGAAGCATTTCAAGTCTTCCAAAAGTAGTATTAAGTTTTTCGGAAGGATATCAAGTTTTTTAGAAGCAGTATCAAGTCATTCTGAAAGATTTCAAGGTTTCCAAAGGCAATATCAAGCCTTCTAAAATCAGTATCAAATATTCTGAAACATTTCAAGTCTTCAGGAAGCAATGTCAAGTCTTCCAAGAACAGTATCAAGTCTTTCAGAGTTAGTATCAAGTCTTTTGGAAACATTTCAAGTCTTCTGGAAGAATTTCAAGTTTTCCAAAGACAATATCAAAGTTTCTGGAAGCATTTCAAGTCTTTCAAAAGTAGTATTAAGTTTTTCGGAAGGATATCAAGTTTTCTAGAAGCAGTATCAATAATTCTGAAATATTTCAAATCTTCAGGGAGCAATATCAAGTCTTCCAGAATCAGTATCAAGTCTTTTGGAAACATTTCAAGTCTTCTGGAAGGATTTCAAGTTTTTCAAAGATAATATCAAAGATTCTGGAAGCATTTCAAGTCTTCCAAAAGTAGTATTAAGTTTTTTGGGAGGATATCAAGTTTTTTAGAAGCAGTATCAAGTCATTCTGAAGGATTTCAAGTTTTCCAAACGCAATTTCAAGCCTTCTAAAAGCAGTATCAAGTATTCTAAAACATTTCGAGTCTTCTGGAAGCAATATCAAGTCTTCCAAGAACAGTATCAAGTCTTCCAGAGTTAGTATCAAGTCTTTTGAAAACATTTCAAGTCTTCTGGAAGAATTTCAAGTTTTTCAAAGACAATATCAAAGTTTCTGGAAGCATTTCAAGTCTTCCAAAAGTAGTATTAAGTTTTTCGGAAGGATATCAAATTTTCCAGAAGCAGTATCAAGTATTGCTGAGGGATTTCAAGTTTTGCAAAGGCAATATCAAGCCTTCTAAAAGCAGTATTAAGTATTATAAAACATTTCGAGTCTTCTGGGAGCAATATCAAGTCTTCTAGGAATAGTATCAAATCTGCCAGAGTCAGACTTGGAAACAGTTCAAGTCTTTTGGAAGGATTTCAAGTTTGCCAAAAACAATATAAATGTTTCTGGAAGCATTTAATTTCTTCTAGAAGTAGTATTAAGTCTTCTGGAAGGACACCAAGTTTTCTAGAAACAGTATCAAATCTTGCTGAAGGATTTTAAGTTTTCCAAAGGCAATATCAAGTCTTCCAGAGTCAGTATCAAGTCTTTTGGAAACATTTCAAGTCTTCTGGAAGGATTTCAAGTTTGCTAAAGACAATATCAAAATTCGTAGAGGCATTTTAAGTCTTCTAAAAGTAGCATTAAGTCTTCTGGAAGAATATCAAGCCTTCTAGAAGCAGTATAAATTCTTGCTGAAAGATTTCAAGTTTTCTAAATGCAATATCACGTCTTATAAAAGCAGTATCAAGTGTCTAAAGCATTGCAACATTTCAAGCCTTCTGAAGCAATATCAAGTCTTGCCGGAGGATTTCAAGTTTTCCAAAGGCAATACCAAGCCTTCTAAAAGCAGTATCAAGAATTCTGAAACATTTCAAGTCTTCGGGAAGCAATATCAAGTCATCCAGGAACAGTATCAAGTCTTCCAGAGTCAGTATCAAGTCTTTTGGAAACATTTCAAGTCTTCTGGAAACATTTCAAGTCTTCTGGAAGGATTTCAAGTTTTCCAAAGACAATATCAAAGTTTCTGGAAGCATTTCAAGTCTTTCAAAAGTAGTATTAAGTTTTTCGGAAGGATATCAAATTTTCCAGAAGCAGTATCAAGTCTTGCTGAAGGATTTCAAGTTTTGTAAAGGCAATATCAAGCCTTTTAAAAGCAGTATTAAGTATTCTAAAACATTTCAAGTCTTCAGGACGCAATATCAAGTCTTCCAGAATCAGTATCAAGTCTTTTGGAAACATTTCAAGTCTTCTGGAAGGATTTCAAATTTTTCAAAGATAATATCAAAGATTCTGGAAGCATTTCAAGTCTTCCAAAACTAGTATTAAGTTTTTTGGAAGGATATCAAGTTTTTTAGAAGCAGTATCAAGTCATTCTGAAGGATTTCAAGTTTTCCAAAGGCAATATCAAGCCTTCTAAAAACAGTATCAAGTATTCTAAAATATTTCGAGTCTTTTGGAAGCAATATTAAGTCTTCCAAGAACAGTATCAAGTCTTCCAGAGTCACTATCAAGTCTTTTGGAAATAGTTCACGTCTTCTGAAAGGGTTTCACATCTTCTGAAAGTAATCTTAAGAATGTATTCCATGTCCTTTAGAGATAGAGTCAAGTCATCTAGAAGCATTTTTAAGTCTTTTGGGAGCGGTATTAAGTCATCTATAAGTTTTTCAAATCTTCTGGAAGTAAATCAAGTTTTGTAGAAGCGTTGATATAGCATTTATATGCTCCCAGAGCACCCACGTATTCGGCGCCTATGGACTATTATCTTGGTGGCGCAGCAGTGTTGAGAGTATCTCATATTAGAGATCTTGGACAACAAGCTTAGCGTTGAGAAACACGTTGACGGAATTGATTCTAAAGCGTATATTCACAACTGCGTATTAAATTTTTGTAGCTCAGTTTGAAATCCCCAATGCCAACTTTATATTAGCAGAATAGAAGGAATTAAAAAAAAATGTTTGAATGTGCTAGTCAACATCGATTTTGTAGTCATGCATCAGCTTAATATAAAATTATTAATAATTGATTCATCTTCTTTATTGGGGAAAGATAATATTCGTTTCTCACCACGACTGCTTAGATTGGATTATTTATTTTTTTATTTCTATTCCTCGTACCAACGTTTACAAAACTCCCTTATGCTGAGAATCCCTGGCACTTGCAATCATTTTCAGTACACCTTGGGAATTAACACTTTTTGCAACTCTTTTCGAAAATTCAAGTTACTTTCTCTTACATCTACACCCTCCCATGGTCATCTATTGTGATGTTGATGGCTTTTATTTTATTATGTAATGTCAAGATGATGAATATTTTGTTTTCTTTTTGGTTGTAATTTTTAAGGCACATTTTTTGGAGTTTGTTCCAAAAAACAAATTTGATAATTGCCTTATGTTATATACTAGTAAATTGAAATCTGATAAATGGGGCTTTGAAGTTAACTTGAAAACAGTATTGGAGCAGAACAGCATTCACGCATTCTAACAAAGTATATCTATATCTATCTTCTCAAAAAAGTTTTAATAATTCAGTATGTAGGTTTTATTGAGCCAATAAATAACTTTAGATATATTACATAATCGGCCTATAAAAGTAGATTAAATGTGAGAAAAGTTAAAAGGTACACATAAGAGAAATTGACCTTATAAATCTAGATCAGGTGTACATAGCCTCCCTTTATGCAGGTATAAGTGAAATGGAAATTGGGTTTCGCGGTACGAATCAATCTTGCGGAGGCGTCAAATAAAACATCACCCGGATATTCTCGACGGAATTGAATCGAAAGTGGATTGGTGCACGCTACCAGACAAGCACCGCTTATTACGCCCAGTTTCTGTGTACGCGACCACCGCAGTAGCGTGACTTTTCTTCCACTCCGACTTCCCGGAATCTATTACCGCGTGTAATTTATTTATGCGATATTATTCCCAGTACAAATTTATTATGGCACGAGATTTCCATGTTTTATTCAAATATTTCAATGCATTTTACACCTTAATTATTTCTTAATACAATTTGAAGAGTTATGGTGGGTTCATGCAACATTTTTTGGTTTTAGTCGTAGTTATAGTCATAAGAGTGAAAAGTTAAGGTATTGTATTATATTAGTACTGTTCATGCAACACCTTACGACTAAAACGGTTTTTGTCCTAGTCACAAAAGTTCCCAACTTTTAACTTCTTAAAGCTAAAACCCTCGGTCGCCACTTAACGCATGCGTACTTTTCTCATTCGTGCCTTTAATGGCAGTGTTTCGTTTTATTTTATAAATAAAGGTTGAGTTTAATCAACTTTTTGATTTTATTATATTACAATTATAACAATAATTTCAATCAGGGTTGTTATATTTTTAAGAAAGTGTTCAAAAGGTGATTTAAAACATGGGGTGTTTTTTAAAAGAACACTTTTGTTTCAAAATTAGCAGGAAAATAGAACATTTCCTTTACGTTTGTTTATCGCCAGATCTACATTATAACTAAAACTTAATATATGATTAAAAGCTTAAGCAAAACTTTTAAAAAAATCGTTACCCGTTTCCGCTAGATGCATTATTTACTCCATTTAACTGTTGAAATATGCAAACTGTTTTTGCTGCTTTATCAATTCCTAATCTATTGCTTAAAGTATGGTATTAAGTCCTAGGAAGTAAAAGTCGCTTAATATTGGCAGATGATGCTACTACATCAGATGTAGTTATTAAAATAATTTTAATACAATAGCATCCAAAGAGATAAAAAAGATTAATCTGCCAGTCAAGATTTTGCATTTTGTCTAATAATATTTAATATTTTCGAAGGAAACTCAAACAGTTTATCAACAATATCGGGTTTTTTGCAATGAAAATGTTTTCTGCCAGAAGTTTTAAAAACAATATCAAGTCTTCTGGAAGCAGAATCAAGGTTTTTAGAAGCATTTCAATTCTTCTAAAAGCAGTATCAAGTCTTTCAGAGGCTATATACGCTTTTCTAGAAGAAGTGCCTTCTAGAAGCATTTTAAATCTTCCAAAAGCAATATCAAGTTTTCTGGAAGAACTCGTCTTATAAAAGCAGTATCAAGTGTCTAAAGCATTGCAAGTCTTCTGGTAACATTTCAAGCCTTTTGAAGCAATATCAAGCCTTGCCGGAGGATTTCAAGTTTTCCAAAGGTAATACCAAGCCTTCTAAAAGCAGTATCAAGAATTCTGAAACATTTCAAGTCTTCGGGAAGCAATATCAAGTCTTCCAGGAACAGTATCAAGTCTTCCAGAGTCAGTAGCAAGTCTTTTGGAAACATTTCAAGTCTTCTGGAAACATTTCAAGTCTTCTGGAAGGATTTCAAGTTTTCCAAATACAATATCAAAGTTTCTGGAAGCATATCAAGTCTTCCAAAAGTAGTATTCAGTTTTTCGGAAGGATATCAAGTTTTCTAGAAGCAGTATCAAGCCTTGCTGAAGGATTACAAGTTTTCCAAAGGCAATACCAAACCTTGTAAAAGCAGTATCAATAATTCTGAAACACTTCAAGTCTTCAGGAAGCAATATCAAGTCTTCCAGGAACATTTCCTTTATGTTTGTTTATCGCCAGATCTACATTATAACTAAAACTTAATATATGATTAAAAGCTTAAGCAAAACTTTTAAAAAAATCGTTACCCGTTTCCGCTAGATGCATATTTACTCCATTTAACTGTTGAAATATGTAAACTGTTTTTGCTGCTTTATCAATTCCTAATCTATTGCTTAAAGTATGGTATTAAGTCCTAGGAAGTAAAAGTCGTTTAATATTGGCAGATGCTGCTACTACATCAGATGTAGTTATTAAAATAATTTTAATATAATAGCATCCAAAGAGATAAAAAAAGATTAACCTGCCAGTCAAGATTTTGCATTTTGTCTAATAGTATTTAATATTTTCGAAGGAAACTCAAACAGTTTATCAACAATATCGGGTTTTTTGCAATGAAAATGTTTTCTGCCAGAAGTTTTAAAAACAATATCAAGTCTTCTGGAAGCAGAATCAAGGTTTTTAGAAGCATTTCAATTTTTCTAAAAGCAGTATCAAGTCTTTCAGAGGCTATATACGCTTTTCTAGAAGAAGTGCCTTCTAGAAGCATTTTAAATCTTCCAAAAGCAATATCAAGTTTTCTGGAAGAACTCGTCTTATAAAAGCAGTATCAAGTGTCTAAAGCATTGCAAGTCTTCTGGTAACATTTCAAGCCTTTTGAAGCAATATCAAGCCTTGCCGGAGGATTTCAAGTTTTCCAAAGGTAATACCAAGCCTTCTAAAAGCAGTATCAAGAATTCTGAAACATTTCAAGTCTTCGGGAAGCAATATCAAGTCTTCCAGGAACAGTATCAAGTCTTCCAGAGTCAGTAGCAAGTCTTTTGGAAACATTTCAAGTCTTCTGGAAACATTTCAAGTCTTCTGGAAGGATTTCAAGTTTTCCAAATACAATATCAAAGTTTCTGGAAGCATATCAAGTCTTCCAAAAGTAGTATTCAGTTTTTCGGAAGGATATCAAGTTTTCTAGAAGCAGTATCAAGCCTTGCTGAAGGATTACAAGTTTTCCAAAGGCAATACCAAACCTTGTAAAAGCAGTATCAATAATTCTGAAACACTTCAAGTCTTCAGGAAGCAATATCAAGTCTTCCAGGAACATTTCCTTTATGTTTGTTTATCGCCAGATCTACATTATAACTAAAACTTAATATATGATTAAAAGCTTAAGCAAAACTTTTAAAAAAATCGTTACTCGTTTCCGCTAGATGCATTATTTACTCCATTTAACTGTTGAAATATGCAAACTGTTTTTGCTGCTTTATCAATTCCTAATCTATTGCTTAAAGTATGGTATTAAGTCCTAGGAAGTAAAAGTCGCTTAATATTGGCAGATGATGCTACTACATCAGATGTAGTTATTAAAATAATTTTAATACAATAGCATCCAAAGAGATAAAAAAGATTAATCTGCCAGTCAAGATTTTGCATTTTGTCTAATAATATTTAATATTTTCGAAGGAAACTCAAACAGTTTATCAACAATATCGGGTTTTTTGCAATGAAAATGTTTTCTGCCAGAAGTTTTAAAAACAATATCAAGTCTTCTGGAAGCAGAATCAAGGTTTTTAGAAGCATTTCAATTTTTCTAAAAGCAGTATCAAGTCTTTCAGAGGCTATATACGCTTTTCTAGAAGAAGTGCCTTCTAGAAGCATTTTAAGTCTTCCAAAAGCAATATCAAGTTTTCTGGAAGAACTTCAAGAAGCAGTATTAAATCTTTTAAAGCATTAACAAGTATTCTGAACATTTCACGTCTTTTTGAAGCAATATCAGGTTCTTTAGAAACAGTATTAAATCTGCTATGGGCATATCAAATTTTCTGGAAGCAGTTTAAGTCTTTTGTCACTATTGCAAGTCATTACATGTCTTCTGGCAGCTACATCAAATCTTCTAAAAGCATTTCATATTGTCTCAGAGCAAGATCAAGCCTTTTCAAATGCAGTATCAAGTCTTCTAGAAGCATTTCAAGTCGTCCAGGGGCAGTAGTAAGTCGTTTGGAGGTAATATCAAGTCTTCTGAAAGTAGTACTAAGTCTTCAAAAACCAGTGAAAATTTTGGAAGCATTTCTAGTCTCTCAAAGGCAATATCAAGTTTTGTGGAAACATTTCAAGTCTTCCGAGGCATTACAAGTATTCTGGACACATTTCAAATCTTTTGGACGCAGTATCAGGTCTTCTAGAAGCAGTATTAAGTTTTCTATGGACAGTATCAAGTCTTTTGAAAGCATTGACAGCCTATGCTTATAGATAATTCATTTCTACATATTCAATTGCACTATCTAATTGCACCCGATTAATATTTGCTCCTCAAAATCGACGTTTTAGTATATTGATCAAGTAATGACCGTTTGTTAACGTCATTTCTAAACGGTCTAAAAAGAAAACATGTTTTTCCAGCTTTGATTTTAATGGAATCAAATTGATTCAAAATTAATGGAATTGGTACAAAAGTACCAATATCTTTATGATACTTATATCTCTATGATACAGCACACAAAGATCATAAAAATAAATTAATCTTTATGTTTTATATTTGTGCGATAAATAAAGCTGTATTCAAGTTAGGGATTACAATTCCGAAGCAAATTCACAATCTCGGGATTACATTTTATGAAGCCATTATCCCGGGATTGATTTCGAGATTGGTTTATCTCTTTTCAAGTGTTTCTTTAAAACACTTCTGTTTCTCCCGGTCAACTTTCTTCTCCAGAAAGACGGCGAAATATCGCATTCTTCTTCATGGTCGACTTTGTAATTTTTACCTTCATTTCCTCTAAATCTTTCTATTATATTTTAATCTCTTTCATCTATACGTTTCTTGTACCCTTATTATTGTTAGTTTTATCGAGGAAAGGGTTGTCGTTACCGGAATTTTAAAAAGGCTGAACGAAGACGAATATAGTCTTACGCTGTTAAATCATCGAAATCAAACAATCTTCAAAGGTCTTTTCTAAAGGAGCATCACTTTTTTTTAATTTCTTGCAGCATGCATTCTAAAGCAATATCTGCCTTATTAAGATTCATCTCTCGATGACAAATACCTTCAATAGTCACTTTGACCCGATCTAAAAGTCAAACCAACTTCTCATAATTTGAAACTCACTGTCATTAAGGTATATAATACAGCACTTTAGACTATCATATTGCTTTAACTGATTAAAAGGCTATTTCATCTTCTTTTGCAGTCAAGTTGAAGTTTCAGTTCTTTTCCATGTTCTTCTTTTACATATTTTTGAAGATCTTTGTTTTTTGTTGGAGATTTTCGGTACTTGGTTATTATGGGAACAATTCCGGGATCCAGGGATCGCGAACAATTTTCTTTTTATTCTTATTAAATAATGTAAGAAACAAAATGTTTCTAACACATTTGAAATCTGTTTCACTCCAGATTCCTTTTTTTATTTCTAATTTGACACGATTGTATATATGTTCAAATTTTGCTTTAATGTGCTATGCTTAAATATTGCACGAACCAATATCTTTCCTTACAACTAAAGCTAACGCAAACGGTTAAGACTAAGACTACCACTAAAACACGTTGCATGAACCCACCATTAGCCTTATTGCTTAAAATCAAACATCGGTTTTGAGTGATATTCAATTTTTGAAGGGAAAGAAGGGCAAACTTAATATAATTGTTAGATAGAACAAATCGTAAATATTCAAATTAATGAAAAATGCATCAGCGCCTCAACTATAATAATAATTTCAATCAGGGTTATTATATTTTAAATAAAGTGCTTAAAATAAACATTTCTAAAACTGTATGATATGTTTTAAAATGTTCAAACAGTTCAAAAGGTGATTTAAAACATGGGGTGTTTTTTTGAAAGAACAGTTTTGTTTAAAAATTAGTATGCTTTAGTTTCCTTTTACGTATGTTTATCGCCCAACTTACATTACAACTAAAAAATAATAAAACGAGTAATAAAAAATCATTACTCGTTTCTGCTAGATGCACTATTTACTCCATTTTACTCTTGAAATATGCAGACTGTTTTTGCTGCTTTATCAATTCCTAATCTATTACTTAAAGTAAGTTGTATTAAAGATTAGAAAGAAAAAGTCGCTTAGTATTAGTTGCTACCACATCGGATGTAGCTATTAAAATAATTTTTATGTAACAGAAAGAGTTAAAAAAAATCCACAGTTCAAAATTGCCTAGATCAATCTGCCAGTCAAGATAACTCAAATAGTTTATCAACAATATCGTGATGTTTTTGCAATGAAAATGTTTTTTTGTCAGAAGTTTTAAAGACAATATCAAATCTTCTGGAACCAATATCAAGTCTGTTGGAAGCATTTCAATTCTTCTAAAAGCAGCAACAAGGCTTTCAGAAGCTATATAGACATTTCTGGAAGAAGTTCAAGCAGAAACATATCAAGTTTTTCATCAAGCATTTCAAGTCTTCCAAAAGCAATATCAAGATTTCTGGAAGAACTTCAAGTCGTCTAGAAGCAGTATTAAATCTTTTAAAGCATGACAAGTATTTGAACATTTACGTACAAACAACAGTATTACGTCTGCTATGGGCCTATCAAATCTTTTGGTGTAAGTCTTTTGTAAGCAAAAGAAAAACAGTATTAAGTCTTCAAAGAGCAGTACCAAGCCTTCTAGAAGCAATCCATGTCTGCTGGAAGCGACATCAAATCTCCTGAATGCAGTATCAAGTCTTCTGGAAGCATTTCAAGTCGTCCAGGAGCAGTATTAAGTCGTTTCGAGGTAATATCAAGTTTTTTCATCAAACATATCAAGTCTTCCAAAAGCTATATCAAGATTTCTGGAAGAACTTCAAGTCTTCTAGAAGCAGTATTAAATCTTTTAAAGCATGACAAGTATTTGAACATTTCTTCTTTCTATTTTGACAAGTCTTTTGGAAGCAATATTAGTTTCTTTAGAAACAGTATTACGTCTGCTATGGGCCTATTAAATCTTTTGGTGTAAGTCTTTTGTAAGCAAAAGAAAAATAGTATTAAGTCTTCAAAGAGCAGTACCAAGCCTTCTAGAAGCAATCCATGTCTGCTGGAAGCGACGTCAAATCTCCTGAATGCAGTATCAAGTCTTCTGGAAGCATTTCAAGTCGTCCAGGAGCAGTATTAAGTCGTTTCGAGGCAATATCAAGTCTTTTGAAAGTTTTCGAAAAGTACTATGAAATTTTCTGGAAGCATTTTTAGTCTTCCAAAGGCAATGTCCAGTTTTCTGGAAGCATTTCTTTGAAGTATTCTGGACACATTTCAAATCCTTTTTAAACAATATCAGGTCCTCTATAAGCAGTATTAAGTTTTCTATGGACAGTATCAAGTCTTTTGGAAGCAATATCGGCTTTATTAAGCTTTATGTCTCGATGACAAATAAGACCCGATCTAAAAGTCAAACTAACTTCTCATAACTTGAAACTCACTGTGATTAATGATGACATTAATGAACTTGGTTTTTTGTTGGTAATTTGTTATTTTCTGACCATCATTGATCAACGACATTTAAATCCCAGATTCGGAAAAATTGGTTATTATAGGAACAATCCCGGGATGCAGGGATCCCGATATCCCGAGATTGCAATCCCTAATTTAAATGCATTACGCTAGCAGCGATAATAATTTTATTCTTACTCATATTAAATAATGTTAGAATGTGTTAGGAACAAAATGTTTCTAATAAACAAAACGGTTTCAGTCCGTTTTCTTTCCTTCCGTTTTTCACTCAAATTTCTTTTTGTATTTCTAATTTGGCACGATTTTATATGTCCAAATTTTATTTGAATGTGCTTGCTTAAATATTGCATGAACCAATACCTTTTTTTACAACTAAAGCTAATGCACAAGGTTTAAATAAAAACTTACTGTAGGGTTATAATCAACCTTTCAGATGGTGAAATTGCACCTTTATTTGGTGTTTATGATAAAAAAAGTGAAACCAGTTTTAACAATTGTTTAAACTCTTCGAATGACATGAGGACATATTTAAAAAATTGTAAATCGTCCTCTTCTGTCTCTATGCCTTAATAAGAGTGGCGTAACTCCCCTCTAATTCTCGATTCTTATTAATGGGCCTTCTACCAAAACGCCGTCGTCTTTTATTCTTCAATCTTTGTGCGATTAATAATGCTGCATTCAAACACATTGCATTAGCAGCGACAACAATTTTCTTTTTATTCATATTAAATCACCATCATCAACATCAAATAATATTAGAAACAAAATATTTCTAAAAAACAAAACGGTTTCACTCTTGATCCCCCAGATTTCTTTTTGTATATTTAATTTGGCACGACTTAAAAAAAATTTAAAATTTTGCTTTAATACGTTGTGCTTAAATATTGCATGAACGCAAACGTTTAAGACTAAAACTACAACTGAAACTAAAACACGTTGCATGAACCCACCATTAATGGTTGGTTCACAACATCGAAAAAAAATCGGGTTGTATTATAAAATTTTTTTGTAAGAATTTAGGTTTTACTGCAGTGTATGTGTTTAATAATCGCCTTTTCCATCGGCGCGCATAAATCTTGGTTCTTGTTTTTCGAAAATTGCGTTTTACGGTGTGTGCGGTCCGAACTAAAACTCTCATAGCTCGGGCCAAACGTGAAAAAACGAAATAGCTCTATCGGACCGTTGTGCGTTTTCTAGTATGAACCGAGTAATTCCTGTACTGTGGCCACGAGGAAATGGACAGGTGGAAAAAAAAGTAGTATGACATCGTTCGTCCATGAACTGTCCGCCATCGGTACGTCACCGGGGTGTATCGAAATGTGCGATGGCGTTTTATCAGACAAAAGGATGTTTACATTGTGCGGGGATGCGAGATGGGCGACATTTACATGGAACCGAACGCGTCCGTTTGTTTACGATTTTAAAGCCACCACCGCGTTGAACATTTTATTTCCGATCTGTGGGCGTTGCCTGGTACTTCAAACGAAAACCTTTTCTGAATACATTGACCGTAATTGAGAAGCCAACTCAATGCATCCACTTCGTTTCCAATTCTTTCATACAATTCCGTTATTAAATTATAACTTAACTTGATTAATTTCTTTTCTCAAATAAACAGACTTCTATAAAAATTGGAACACATAAATTTTTTTGACGATTTTATATGATTTGTAATGCACTCATTTAATAGCATGCTATCAATTATGTGACGATATGTCCCGTTTTGAACGGAATTGTCCCGTTCTTCTGTTAGTAGTCCCATCGCACAGTGGTTCATTTCGTAATTCTAGACCGTCAAAATTTATATTGAAAAAAAAACAACTTTTTTAAACATAATTAATAACAAATTAATAAATTAAACATGTTAATAACATTTAAAAAGTCATAAATAATGTTTTAAAAGTCTTCATCATCACTGTACGAGAGACTAGATTCTTCATCTGTTTCATCTGTTGACTCCTCCTCTGCAGTGATAGATTCCTGTTCTACAGATAACATTTTTAATAATGATATTACTTCATCGGAAATGTCCACCATTTTCTTTGGAGCGAGACTTCTTAAGTTTGTAATTAGCGGATTTGACGAAACTAATAACATGTTGAACAGATCCTCAGTGTTGGTAATTCTGGACGTTTTTCTAGCATGATCTCTACGAAACCTTCGACAATCCTTATTGCGCGCTTCCTGCGCTTCTTCTGAAATCTGTCCAATAGGAAGAAGAGCAGATTTAACAATGTCCGTCCCATGAATTAAAAGTTTATGAACACTGTCTGGCATGTTTACCAGTGTCTATGGTATACTCTTCAAATCTTTCTAAATTTATTTCATATAAACTCGCAATAGCCTTTAATAAAACAGCAAACCGCTTAATTAGATCTTCATTCACTTCTGTTATCGCACTGGATAGCGATGGATTAGAAAAAATCTTCTAGCAGTGTTGCCATCATTACTTGTTCCGTAATCAGGTTTGGAAATATCCACAAGTAGGCCCATTTCCTTGTGTTTAATCTTAATTAAACAAATAAAAAATTTAATATTAGAAATAAATTAGGAAACAATTAAAAAGGTGACAACGCATAGTTCGAACCGACCCAGTTAGCGGTCGCAATAACTCCTGACGAAGCGCTGCAACTCAGCAGGTCCATCGATCAATTGCCGATTAAGGATCAATATCGATCAGTAGTGCTCAAACAAGAATCTAGGACGCAAAATAATTATTAATTTAAATTTGTTAATAGAACACGATTGTTTTGGAATCAATCGCAAATTTTAGTAATAAGGTTTTGTATATAAACTGGAAATTTTTATAATAAAAATCAGTATGAATTAATTGTCTACTCGCTTTACTTCACCACCTTCCTACAATAGATAACCAGGCATAGTCCGGATCTGTTCATGGTCCTTCGACAACAAACCAACGATCTAATCAACTACTCTACGGCTTAAGCCTAATTGCCGTTACGGAGAGTGAGGCTGCTCTTCGGTAGAGATATATCCTTTTTACACCAACTCAAGAAGTCCTGTCATAATGTCCGAACAAGAGTTGAACAAATATGCAATGCGCCAGCAAGACTTGGGGCAAGAAATCAAGAAACTACAAACTAACATAAAGAAAGATTCCCAATCAAGAAAAACCGAAAAATACGTTCAACAACGTCGGAAAAGGCTCCAAGAACTATGGATGGAAATCGAAGAAACTCACAATAAGCTGGAAGAATTCAATGCTCCGACTCACGCATATTTCACCACATACTATATTACTCAACTAAAGAAACTATACCAAGAGGTCATGAACCAATTAGAGGAGATCCCAAGAGAACAAACCAAACAATCCCCGGGAGAAGATATAGAAGAAGAGGAAATCATGCAAGCAAGGCCGTCTTCAAAAAAAGAAGAAGAAGACATCGAACAAGCTCAACGTATCAAGAGACAAGAGGTCCGGATAGAGAAGCTGATGAAACTTCACACCAAGATTGAGGACGAGCTTAAATTAAGAAAACCAAAAAGCACATACAACTACTTGAAGAAACAAATTCAAGAACAGATGGACAACATCCAACGATTGGAGGAAGATATTCAGGTTTTCGAAACCAAATTCAAATCCAAATACTTCAAAGAAGAAAAATTTCTGACCTGTGAAGAAATTTTTCATTCCATAATGGAACAACTGCAGAAGATTACCTCTGAACCTGATGAATCTGTAACTCAAAATCCTATCATTCCTCTCCCAACAATAAAACTGCCCCTATTTGATGGAATGTATGAAAACTGGACCACATTTCACGACCTTTACCTTAAAATAATCCATTATAATCAAACCTTAAGCAACGTGGAAAAAATGCAGTACTTAAAAACTCACCTAAAAGGGGAACCAAACAGAATAATACAACATCTCAACATTTCCGAAACAAACTATGATACCGCATGGGCTTTACTTCAACGTCGATACCAAAATAATCGATTAATTTTGTCCAAGTTACTAGATAAAATACTTGATCTTCCAAAATTATCGATCGAATCATCCGAGAAGATCAAAGAACTGCACGATCATCAAGCCATTAGTAATATTGGGATTGTGACAGAAGCATGGGGTCCGATGATCAGCAGAATTATTAGTACGCAAATGGGACAACGAAACCAACAAATTATATGAACAATCTTTAAAAGATCCAAACAAGATACAAGAATTTCAAGAGCTAATGGACTTCCTTCAAACACGATTCCAATCGCTAGAAGCAATTGGTGAAAAAACAAAAAGAAATCAAGTAACAATACAACAAACAAACTACGAACAGAATAAATCATGCAGATATTGCGCTGGAGATCATTACATACATTCCTGTTCCAAATTTCAAGATCTTCCCGAAAAGAAAAGGGAAGAATTTGTAAAAACAAAAAATTTATGTCGAAACTGCTTGAGTCACAAATTCACAGGCACATGTAACAGTACCAAGCGATGTTTGAAATGCAAAAAGCCTCATCATACGTTATTACACAGGGACGAAGTAGAAATCCTCCAGTCCGAGTACCAAAACAACAGCTCACGTTTCTCAAACAAATGAAGATCATTCATCAGTATGAATTAATTGTCTACTCGCTTTACTTCACCACCTTCCTACAACAGATAACCAGGCATAGTCCGGATCTGTTCACCTTGCGAAAGCGATCTTGAATTAACCTTTTTCGCTTGTTTACATTTTCCCGGTCCTTTTTTCTCACTTGCCACTTGCCTCACTTGGTTTGAACTTCAAGCCTATAAGCAATGTGCAGCAGGCAATCGAAGTATCTTATCCATGTGTGAAGACTTGATAAACCAAAGACAAATGTCTCCTCATCAGCAGGCGCTGATGCGTGTCTAACCAAGTTGTTCATTTCTTTAGGTGATGTACCACAGATATAACACTTTTGAAATGATTCCTGTGCAATAACACTGCATTTCCGTCTATCATTGTCATTATCATATTGTGGTCCACGAATATGTCTTTGCCTTCATTTGTAAAATGTGTCGGAGAAAGAACTTCTATTTCAGTTTTCACTTTATTAACTTCTTTTCGAGTTAGTTCTGCAGTTTCTTTCTGAAACAATATCTTTATTGGGCGACAATACCGTGTTGACGAAGGGCGAGGATTTTCCCATTTTATTGCTTCATTATGTTTTAATTGTAGCGGAACTAGTGAAATTACGAATAAGAAGCCATCATCATGTCCATTTGTCATCATCCTGATGCGCCATTATAACCCCACTTGAACAACATGGTCAAATGGGCGCCTGTATCGATGTTTTTTTTTAAATATCCCTGTTACTGCCAACTAAACGCTGAATAGTGTGATCAAACAAATCTTGAAGCTTCGGATAACACCTTTTTTTGCTTCTAAAAGCTTGTGATAAGAAGGGTATATATTCGCGTTTTGTATTTTAGCTTGGTTACGAATAAACAAGTATTGTTTCTTTGTTAATTTCGCATCCACATATAGTGCTAAGGCTTTGTCGTCTGTTAATTTTATTGGAACATGTTTGTCAGGTCTTTTATATGCTTTCTTAATTCTTGTCGTTCTCATAGGCGAAATATCATTTGCTTAACAATTTCGGCAGCGTCTTTTTTCCTTTTGAGCGTAGATTCATCTGGGCTGCGTAAATGAACTCTGCAGAAGTTGATCGTGCAACTACAGGTAGTAAGCGTCTTCTCTTTGTTTTGTCGCTTGCTTCTTCGAAAAGCTTCTTTGGACGACCCAAATGTGTCTTTGGCGATAAAACTTCACGAGAGGAGCTTGATTTTCTTATTGAAGCCGCGTTTAAAACAATTTCGGAAAATTCAACAATGCCATCCAGCCACTTGGCGTTTTTTGTTAAAAAGTTTTTCAATATATGATGACATTTTTGCCACCGCGGCGGTCTTTTAAATGCACACAAAAATTGTCCGGTTACGTAATCATCACAGTCTTCTAGCCTTAATTTGTTTATTGTATAACTGTAGACACTATAGTTTCTTTGTGTCAGTGTGTCGTTCATTGTAAAATCTGCAATAATATACAAAGTTGGTGAGATATGGCTGCAAATATTATTATTTCAACTCTTGAATAATTACTCTAACAACCAGTTTTAAAAAATGTTGGAGGCACACGGAGATTTTTATATTAGCTTAATTAAAGTCGGGCATTTATAGGTAAAATTTATATTGTTACATCACTCATTTCAGAATGACATAGTCATAACAATATTTTATAAACGTACATTTAGTTACTGCAAGATACTTTACATACCTGTAAATAAAATTTTAGAAACACAGAACTGCAATCGCCGGAACACTGATTAAAAGAAACAAGATTAATAAAATAAATATAACGATTACCTACGATTGTCAATCAACCATGAAGAAATGAACTGATTTCTGTCAATTATCAATTTATAGAGACATTAGAAAGTAATTTGGGATTGTTACAAACCACATTATAAGAAAACACTTTTGTGCAATTTGTCCAGCTAAAATAGCAGTATGAACCACTGTGCATCGTCCCGAATAAACTCTAAAACGTCCCGTTTTCATAATCACATAAGTGCATAAATCTCATAAAGTATCTAGCTGTATTTACACAGCTTTTTTTATTAGTAATATTTCGTTTCTTTGTTTGCGAGACTTATACCAAACATGCCTAAATAAAAAAAGTGTAAGCAATATTTATACAAAAACGAGCACATTGTTGGAACAAGTACTAATAGGGATTGGCTGTGAAGCTCTTAATGTCCACAATGCAATTAAAACTGCCGATTGCTTACCAATTGATTTACAATGCATTATTGTCAAAATTTACTTTTTTAATATTTATAGTGTACGCATTGAAACTGTAAAAGAATTCTATGACTTGATAGGTTACAGTAAATCTAAATGGTCTGTACTTGAAGAGTGCTTAAAATGTTTGCCAGACTAGAAAACTATTTTAGATTGCTAATCTAAGAAAATGGTCTTCTAATAGGCATTCATTTTAATAGTTACTCTTCTAATAATTAATCATCTGATGTCCGAATATATTGAAGTTGTTTTCTCCCAGCTCCGAATGCTGGTTATATTTTGTGCACGCCCAAGCAATGGATGTGAATGTAACAAACCGTTTAAAAGATAACTTGTCTTTAGAAAAAATTCGGTTTTTATCCCACACGTTACACCGTTAAATTTATTAGCAAAGTTGATCAAAATCAGAGCTTGGCTAACTGCTTGAAAAAAGTAATCGAGTATAATTACTATTTCCACGAAAATAGAAGCATAGAATAATTACAGCTGCTACAATTAATAGTTAAGTATCTAATTACAGTAAAGCTTCGCTAATCCGAATCAATGAAAATCAGTTGAATTTAAATGATGGAAGCATGCACATTATAGAGTCAAATTGTATTAGATAATAACATTATCTGCTGTTTATCTTGCAATACATGATACACTAAAACTTTTACTAACTTCCTCACTTTTAATTCGGTTATCCCAACATCTTCATGGCGAAATTGCCTTATTTGCTACAGCATGATACATAAATTATTGAATGGACAGTGGAATGCCGCCATCAGGTTCTTCTTCCTCAGCTGATTTTTGAAATACACATCTCTACCATTTTGCTAATAAATTACAAGGATTTGCAATCCTTAGAAAGTATGGACTCAGCATTTTTGATAGAAATGCTCTTCAGTGTTTTGGAATTAATCGTCTGACGTTGCTCCCAAAAGACAAGATACTGCTTACAGAAGATCTGTAATGCTTTAGAAGCCTTGATAATGCTACTAATAAACTTGAAATGCTTCCTTAAAGGTTCATATTGCTTCTGGAAAGCTTGAAATGGTTCCAAAAACTTTGAAATATTTCCAAAAGAAAGCATGCAAAACTGTTGGCAGAAAGTACTATTGCAAATACTATGAAAAAAAATCTTCTTAAGAAGGTATCTGATATTATCGCTGAACCCCTGTGCGATATAATTAATACAATTTTTAGCGAGGGGATATTTCCCGACCAAATGAAGCTTGCGAGAGTGGTTCAGGTGTTTAAGAGGGGCGATCATAAAAGTCCAAACAATTATCGACGTATTGCTATACTTCCCGCATTTTCTAAGGTGGTGGAAAAGATCTTGGCCCAACGGATAGTAAAATTCTTTGAAAAAACAGCTACTTCACAAGTGCTCAATATGGCTTTCGAAGGAATTGCAGTACAGCTCTTCTCTTCAGAACTTAATTGAATTTGTATATGAACTCCTTGAAGCCCAATAAAGTTGTGAAACACACTTCTTCGATCTCACTAAGGCGTTTGATTGCATGACCCATTCTATGGTATCACTCTCCAACTCACCAAATCCTATCTAGAAGGTCAAAGCCAATTTCTGGAACGGAATGGAATGGAATGAAGAGTGGTTATAGAAGGTTACAAATGGAGGTTCCTCATGGTAGTGTCCTTGAACCGTTATTCTTCATAATCTATATGAATGATCTTCCATTCAATGTGAGTACTATGATTCTGCTTTTTGCTGATGATACAGCTTCAATAGTATCGGGAAGAACACCTGCCGAAACATGTACAAAAAATGCGGAAGCAGTAAACAAAATCGGAGATTGGTTCATCAGTTATGGATTGGTACCAAATACAAAAAAGCTGCAACTCTGAGCTTCAATCCAGCCGTAAACATCGAGATCCATGAAGGCACGGTGAAATACTTGGGATTTGTGCTGGATAGTCGTCTTACGTGGAAATGTCATGTTGAGCAACTTTGGGTTAAGTTAAGCAAGCAAGTATATGCAATTATGAGAGCTAGGCAACTTATTTCATTCAACAATGATCTATGGGCTCAAAGTTCCTCACACATGTGTCGAATATTTACTCTCCAAAAAAGAGCAATACGTGCTATAGAAAATGTCTCACAACAGACGTCTTGCAGATCGTTGTTTCGGAAACATCAAATTATGACTTAACCTTCCATCTTCGTGTTCCTCATCTTATTGGACGTAAAAAGCAAACTATCAAAGCTGCTCCACAGAAGGAACATCCATACCTATGGTACAAGGTACAATTTGCTCCTTAATTTACCTGAATATAGACTTTAGACAAATCCCACAGGAAGAGATATTTCCTTGTTTAATAGTTTACCAGAAAATATAAAGAACTTGAGTTATTCAGGTTTTAAGAAACAAGTGAAGTGTTTATTAATGGACAGGATGCTTTACACTGTGGAAGAGTTCCTTCAATTATCCTAAAATATACGTATATGTATTGTGTTATTTCAATTATGCATTTCTTTTTTTTGTGACGTCTTGTTCCCGTTTGTATGTTGTAAGATACTTATGTGAACAATAAAAAGATATTATTATTATTATTTTCCACATTGGTCTAAGATTTTTGATTACGAATTGATTATAAAAATCAATTCGATGTTGTTTCAATTCGTCAGTAATTTATTGTCTTAACTGGTTTCGATTTCTCGTAATTCTTGGATTTCGAGTACGTCTTCTGCTAATCATTTCAATTATATATGCAGAGGGAATGTTGTAATTAGTAATAATATTACGTCTAAGATATCTGGTTGTAGTTACATTTCTATACGGGTAATTAGTGTATTCATCAGGCGCGAATATTATTAATCCAATATCTTTATGTATTCCATTTAGGATATGCCCCTAGGATTGTGGCTGTACATCCCCAAATTTGATTCGTACCATTGAGGTCTTCAATAAGTATGGTAGATGTTAATGAATTAAATATTATTTCTGGTTTTTGTTTCAATTTGACTGCTTATATAGTTTCGTGTAATTTTATATCAATTAACCCACCGTCTGTCGGGCGCGCTTTCTTAACACTTTCGATCGGGTGTGGTCTGTGGAGTCCAAAATAGAAAAAACTCTAAAGAACGCCAACGTATCCTCCAGTGCTAATTTCTCATAAATATGTTTTATATGATGCTTGTACTATATAATAGCCTAATACAGGGTTTTATGTTAATTTGATTTTAAAAAAATACTTACAATTTAATCACATATTTTTCAAAATTTGGAATTAACACCTAAATACAGGAAAAGAAAATCGATCTATAATAATATTTATTTAAAAATGTATAATGTGTTATAAAAAAATGTCTTAACTAAAGAATAATATTCTATGCACAAACTGGAGGGCTTCAAACTGTGGTCTCCATATTTCCCAAACAATCATCGCAGCACGCTGTTATGTGCTCCATGTACAACCAACATTTACAAATTTTGCAAAAATAACGAGTTTTTCGTCTGTTGCAATATTTACAGTTTCCTCTTTTCCCTGGTTGTGGCTCTGGAATAATCTCCTCTTAAATACTTGAGAGCCTCAAGGCAGAAGTACGCACACTTTTGGTCAAGTGCTTATCAACGGCTCTTCTTTGCATGTTATTTTTCACTAACTCCATATCAAGATATTTTTGAAACAGTCTGCGAGTTTTAGCAAATTCACCATCTGGTATGTTGCCTTTGTAGATAACAGAAGCGTTAATTGCTGCTATATTGAGGAGGTTATAGAAAATTACCATTGGCCAACGCTTTGTGTTTCTTGCAACATTGTATGATGTGATCATTCGATCAACAACATCTACTCCACTTTTTGTGCTATTATAGAAAGTAATTATTTCGGGCTTTTTCCGATCACCGGTAGCTTCATCGATATGATCGGCTCGGTGCATTGTTGAAACTACAAGCACATTCTATCCCATTTTGGGTATATATGAAACTGCAGTCATATCATTACTAAATGCGAATAAGGAAGAATATACTTTCATGTTTTTAACTTGTGTTATTTCAAGAGGTAGTTCTCTTCTATTGGCTCTAATTGTATCAACCACAGTAAGGCGGTACTCTCTTAGCAGTTTCTTTACAATTGAATATCTTGTGAACCAAGGATCTATTGTAACATTTCTTCTTGATCCTAATAAATGTGAACACATTCTTTCAGTTATTGCAGCGGTAGAGTTGTCAGTTTTATATGAACCATTGGGTTGAACACCAGCGTAAATTTCTATGTATGAAGTGAAAAATGTTTTGGCATCAACAACGGCGAAGACTTTTAATCCGTATTTGTTTGGTTTACTTGGAATGTACATTCGGAAACTGCACCTACCCCTAAAGGCAAGCAGCATTTCATCTAATGTTACATACTCGCCCACAGAACAAGTTTTCTTACAATTGTCGTTGAACTTGTCAACAATAGTACGAACTGCTGCTAGTTTGTCCATTTCTTTTCTTTGACCTCTAGTTGTGGTATCGTCTAAGCTAATGCATTTCAATAAGAAGAGGAACCTCCGTTTTGCCATTGTAGCAGGAAATATCTCATATCCCATACCGTCTGATGACCAATACTCTGCTAGATGTATCCTTGATCCATGATGGAACTCAGCTAAATAAAGCAAACCCATCAGCGCTTGGATTTCCACAGAGTCGGTAGGTCTACACTCAGTCTTATCTTGGTATTTAACAGAAATTTTATCAATAAATAAATTAGTGTTTTCAACTACAATATCAATGCAGTTTCCAAACATGTACATCCAGCATTAAATGGGAGATAATGCGTCACGTGCTTCACAGTTTTTTATAGCGAAAACAGTTGATATTCAGATACTTGAAAGGTACTGTGACCGTGAAAGTTTTGAGCAAAATAATTTAAAAAATATTTCACATAATCATTTTGTCGTGGACTCGTAGACCACACCCGACAGACGGAGGGTTAAGATCAATTCTGAATGCATATTGTTTTTAATAAATAAATGGGTTTCTGTGAAACATGCAATATCTGTCATATATCCCGCTAAAAAAACAATAAATATATTTTTTTTATCTTGATTCCATTAACATTAAAGTTTAATATATTGATTTAATATTTAATGATAGGATTGATTCAGGCATTGAAAATAAAGTGTATTAATCCAATCCGACAAAAAATAAAACTTTTATAAAAGTCATTTATACATATTTGACCATAAATAATTCAACGACAACCCATTTCCGATCGTAACATTAAAGCATCGCGTCGTAATCACAAGAAAAGCACCTTAAGGATTATTCCTTCTTAATCTTTCATGGGTACATTAGTCCTCTTGATCCTTTTTAAATATTTACGGGTCGTATTCAAATTTCCTTTAAGGTTGTATTCTTTCGCCGTCCGTTTTGTCGGGGTGGTCGCACTTTACGACCACTCAGCCTTCGGCCAAAAACCTTGATCTCTTATCCGACCGAATTCGAATGAATAAAATTTTTAGAGGGACCGTCACCGTTGACGATATCCGAACAACGTGAGGCGGCATCGGCCCAACAACTTACAAGCATCTTTCTCCCCACGATCATCGAATAACCGTTACTCCACGAAACATTCTTTTTATATAAATTATGCATACGGTCTGAGTTTTACTACGTCGAAACTTGGAAGGTGTACACGGACATGTCGTTAGAAAGTACTCAATTTGGTGTAGACTCATTCTTTAACTTTATTTTTATCTCAAGTTGATGCAAAATGTAGCGTTTGGTGGAAGCGCCGGGGTAAAATAAAATTTATACAATAAACGTTAAGATAAGAAAAAAATTTAGTCACGTTTTGTTTGTATTTTGTAAAAGAGAAACGACTTCAATCCATCTCGAAATGGAAAAATCTTAAAATATAATCCTGCCTTATGTGTATGTATTCTGTTCAGAACATAAAGTTGCTTTTATCCTGGCAATCTCCGAACAGCACGTTCGCTTTCATAGTGCGCATTTCCCGATATGGAAACTACCTTCGGGATAAACAATCGTACACCGTGTGCTGTACCGATTTCTCTTCTGCAAATAAAGACGAAGAAGGGATGGGCCGAAATAGGACGTTTAAATGTATGCGAAACAGGGTAATTTATCACCTTAGCTTATCCGTTATATCTAACAGCGGGAAATTTGTATTTATGTCTTATAACAACAATAATAATAAGGATAGAATGTTTACGTTTAAGACACGGAGATATACGGTCCGTTCTAACGCGTAAATTTGTATTAACTGCATTGAATTTGTTTTACGTCTTTCAACTCAGCGGGAAATCCCCGTGGCGCGCACGAGGTTTAGTACAGATAGCGACCGGGTAATAGATTTATCGCGGTTATCGGGACCTGTTCCCTGTTGGTAGACGTGAACCGTACCTACGTGTCCAATAATGAAGGGGAATTAATCATTCCTGCGGGGATTAAAGGTTTAACCGGTTTCCACCCAACAAATCCCTAAGTGGAATTATTTATCGGCGATAACACCCATTTCAACCTTCCTATTAATTAATACCTTACAAATATATATTATTGTACATTTCCTATTTGATGATTACCCTTAATAGCTCATTAAAATATTCCCAATAATGATAAATTGTTAGACAAAATTTATCTTGTTTAATTAATAATAGATGTCAATTTATATGGATTCTTCTATTTTCGGGAATTAATTAATTTATGATATTTATACTATTTCATTTTTATGCCCGATTAAATGGGACTATTAAAGCCAGTTTTGATTTATTTTTGTTTTCCCAATCGCATTTAGCGCTATACCTTATCTGCTATCATTGTAATTGTTGGTTTGGCGAGTTTATTTGGGAAATGCTACGATAAAATTGTGTTTTTAATTGCAACTGCTTTTGTGTCTTCATTAAAAGTTGCTCAAAATATTTCAGCAACAAATTATTATTTAACCTTATTCTTATATTTATTTTACAAGTCGATGTTTTCGTTGTCTGCCAACTTATTGGCAGCATGAGCCACTATATATCAAAACTCCCATTTATCCTTGTAAAGTCTGCCAACTTGTTGGCGGCATGAGCTACAGCATCTTCAAACTTCTAGTTACCCTTTTAAAGTCTGCCAACTTGTTGGCAGCATGAGCTACTACATCTCAAAACTTCTAGTTAACCTTTTAAAGTATGCCAACTTGTTGGCAGCATGAGCTACTGCATCTTCAAACTCCAAGTTATCCTTTTAAAGCTGCCAACTTGTTGGCAACATGAGCTACAGCATCTTCAAACTCCTAGTTATCCTTTTAAAGTCTGCCAACTTGTTGGCAGCATGAGCTACTACATCTCAAAACTCCCATTTCTCCTTGTAAAGTCTGCCAACTTGTTGGCAGAATGAGTTTTTTTGTCTCAATGTCTTGTTCGTCAATTTGAGGTCTTTCAACATATTGGCAACAGGAGCTTCTACATCTCAAAACTCCCATTTCCCATTGCAAAGGCTGCAAACTTGTTGGCAGCATGAGTTGTTTTGTCTCAAAAGTCTTGTTGGTCAAGCTGAAGTCTGCCAACTTGTTGGCAGCATGAGTTTTTTTATCTCAATGTCTTGTTCGTCAATTTGAAATCTGCCAACATATTGGCAGCATGAGCTTCTACATATCAAAACTCCCATTTCTCCTTGTAAAGTCTGCCAACTTGTTGGCAGCATGAGTTGTTTTGTCTCAAAAGTCTTGTTGGTCAAGCTGAAGTCTGCCAACTTGTTGGCAGCATGAGTTTTTTTATCTCAATGTCTTGTTCGTCAATTTGAAATCTGCCAACATATTGGCAGCATGAGCTTCTACATCTCAAAACTCCCATTTCTCCTTGTAAAGTCTGCCAACTTATTGGCAGCATGAGTTGTTTTGTCTCAAAAGTCTTGTTGGTCAATTTGAAGTCTGCCAACTTGTTGGCAACATGAGCTACTACATCTCAAAACTTCTAGTTAACCTTTTAAAGTCTGTCAACTTGTTGGCAGCATGAGCTGCTATATATCAAAACTCCCATTTATCCTTGTAAAGTCTGCCAACTTGTTGGCGGCATGAGCTACAGCATCTTCAAACTTCTAGTTACGCTTTTAAAGTCTGCCAACTTGTTGGCAGCATGAGCTACTACATCTCAAAACTTCTAGTTAACCTTTTAAAGTCTGTCAACTTGTTGACAGCATGAGCTACTGCATCTTCAAACTCCAAGTTATCGTTTTAAAGCTGCCAACTTGTTGGCAGCATGAGCTAAAGCATCTTCAAACTCCTAGTAATCCTTTTAAAGTCTGCCAACTTGTTGGCAGCATGAGCTACTACATCTCAAAACTCCCATTTCTCCTTGTAAAGTCTGCCAACTTGTTGGCAGAATGAGTTTTTTTGTCTCAATGTCTTGTTCGTCAATTTGAGGTCTTCTAACACATTGGCAGCAGGAGCTTCTACATCTCAAAACTCCCATTTCCCCTTGTAAAGTCTGCCAACTTGTTGGCAGCATGAGTTGTTTTGTCTCAAAAGTCTTGTTGGTCAAGTTGAAGTCTGCCAACTTGTTGGCAGCATGAGTTTTTTTATCTCAATGTCTTGTTCGTCAATTTGAAATCTGCCAACATATTGGCAGCATGAGCTTCTACATCTCAAAACTCCCATTTCCCCTTGTAAAGTCTGCCAACTTGTTGGCAGCATGAGTTGTTTTGTCTCAAAAGTCTTGTTGGTGAATTTGAAGTCTGCCAACTTGTTGGCAGCATGAGCTTCTACATCTCAAAACTCCCATTTCCTGTTGTAAAGTCTGCCAACTTGTTGGCACCATGAGTTCTTTTGTCTCAAAAGTCTTGTTGGTCATGTTGAAGTCTGACAACTTGTTGGCAGCATGAGTTGTTTTATCTCAATGTCTTATTCGTCAATTTGAAATCTACCAACATATTGGCAGCATGAGCTTCTACATCTCAAAACTCCCATTTCCTGTTGTAAAGTCTGCCAACTTGTTGGCAGCATGAGTTCTTTTGTCTCAAAAGTCTTGTTGGTCAAGTTGAAGTCTGCCAACTTGTTGGCAGCATAAGTTTTTTTATCTCAATGTCTTGTTCGTCAATTTGAAATCTGCCAACATATTGGCAGCATGAGCTTCTACATCTCAAAACTCCCACTTCCCCTTGTAATGTCTGCCAACTTGTTGGCAGCATGAGTTGTTTTGTCTCAAATGTCTTGTTGGTCAAGTTGAAGTCTGTCAACTTGTTGGCAGCATGAGTTGTTTTATCTCAATGTCTTATTCGTCAATTTGAAATCTACCAACATATTGGCAGCATGAGCTTCTACATCTCAAAACTCCCATTTCCTGTTGTAAAGTCTGCCAACTTGTTGGCAGCATGAGTTCTTTTGTCTCAAAAGTCTTGTTGGTCAAGTTGAAGTCTGCCAACTTGTTGGCAGCATAAGTTTTTTTATCTCAATGTCTTGTTCGTCAATTTGAAATCTGCCAACATATTGGCAGCATGAGCTTCTACATCTCAAAACTCCCACTTCCCCTTGTAAAGTCTGCCAACTTGTTGGCAGCATGAGTTGTTTTGTCTCAAATGTCTTGTTGGTCAAGTTGAAGTCTGTCAACTTGTTGGCAGCATGAGTTGTTTTATCTCAATGTCTTATTCGTCAATTTGAAATCTACCAACATATTGGCAGCATGAGCTTCTACATCTCAAAACTCCCATTTCCTGTTGTAAAGTCTGCCAACTTGTTGGCAGCATGAGTTCTTTTGTCTCAAAAGTCTTGTTGGTCAAGTTGAAGTCTGCCAACTTGTTGGCAGCATAAGTTTTTTTATCTCAATGTCTTGTTCGTCAATTTGAAATCTGCCAACATATTGGCAGCATGAGCTTCTACATCTCAAAACTCCCACTTCCCCTTGTAAAGTCTGCCAACTTGTTGGCAGCATGAGTTGTTTTGTCTCAAATGTCTTGTTGGTCAAGTTGAAGTCTGTCAACTTGTTGGCAGCATGAGTTGTTTTATCTCAATGTCTTATTCGTCAATTTGAAATCTACCAACATATTGGCAGCATGAGCTTCTACATCTCAAAACTCCCATTTCCTGTTGTAAAGTCTGCCAACTTGTTGGCAGCATGAGTTCTTTTGTCTCAAAAGTCTTGTTGGTCAAGTTGAAGTCTGCCAACTTGTTGGCAGCATAAGTTTTTTTATCTCAATGTCTTGTTCGTCAATTTGAAATCTGCCAACATATTGGCAGCATGAGCTTCTACATCTCAAAACTCCCACTTCCCCTTGTAAAGTCTGCCAACTTGTTGGCAGCATGAGTTGTTTTGTCTCAAATGTCTTGTTGGTCAAGTTGAAGTCTGTCAACTTGTTGGCAGCATGAGTTGTTTTATCTCAATGTCTTATTCGTCAATTTGAAATCTACCAACATATTGGCAGCATGAGCTTCTACATCTCAAAACTCCCATTTCCTGTTGTAAAGTCTGCCAACTTGTTGGCAGCATGAGTTCTTTTGTCTCAAAAGTCTTGTTGGTTAAGTTGAAGTCTGCCAACTTGTTGGCAGCTTGATTTTTTTTGTCTCAATGTCTTGTTCGTCAATTTGAAGTCTGCCAACTTGTTGGCAGCATCAGCTTCTACATCTCAAAACTCACATTTCCTGTTGTAAAGTCTGCCAACTGCATCAGTTAATTGTCTCAAAAGTCTTATTGGTCAAGTTTAAGTCTGCCAACTTGTTGGCAGCATGAGCTTTTTTGTCTCAATGTCCTGTTCGTCAATTTGAAGTCTGCCAACTTGTTGGCAGCATGAGCTTCTACATCCCAAACCTCCCATTTCCCCTTGTAAAGTCTGCCAACTTGTTGGCAGCGTGAGTTGTTTTGTCTCCAAAGCCTTGTTAATTAATTTGAAGTCTGCCAACTTGTTAGCAGCATGAGCTATTACTGTTCTAGACACTATGTACTATCTTAAAGACTGCCAACTTGTTAGTAGCATCAGCTACTACATCTCATAACCTCCATTTATTCTTTTAAAATCTGCCAAATTGTTGGCAAGATAAGCTACTGCACATCCAAACTCCCATTTATTCTTGTAAAGTCTGCCGACTTGTTGGCAGCATGAGCTGTTTTATCTCAAAAGTCTTGTTCCTCAATTTAAAGTCTGCCAAGTTTGGGGACTTTATTTGGGAAATGTTACGATAAAATTGTGTTTTTAATTGCAACTGCTTTTGTGTCTTCATTAAAAGTTGCTCAAAATATTTCAGAAACAAATTATTATTTAACCTTATTCTTATATTTATTTTACAAGTCGATGTTTTCGTTGTCTGCCAACTTGTTGGCAGCATGAGCTGATTTGTCTCCAAAGTCGTGTTCATCAATTTGAAGTCTGCCAACTTGTAGGCAGCATGAGCTACTACATCTGAAAACCCCCATTTACTTTTTTAATGTCTACCAACTTGTTGGCATCATGAGCTATTACTATTCCAGATTACATATTATCTGGAAGACTATCAACTAGTCTATTTTGTCTATTTTGTCCCTAAATTCCTACTTATTAGTTTCAAGTTTGCCAGCTTGTTGGCAGCGTGAGTTACAACATCTTCAAACTCCCCTTTATCATTTTAAAGTGTGCCAACTTGTTGGCAGCATGAGCTGTTTTGTCTCCAAAGAACTGGAAACACTGAAACATATTAACAAAAATTGTTGGTAATAAGTAATTATAAAGATAAAATTTTTAAAAATAAACAAATAAAGGTTAAAAATAGTTGGTGGAAATTCGATGATTATCTTCCTACTATTTGGTGAATTTTATTTCCCTCAGCTAGCAACATTAGAAATAGTGAAATATTAAGTACGTCACTAGAAAGTTTGGTTTATTCTTCGTATAAATCCGTCCATATCATACATTGTATAATAAAAGAGATTCGGTACAACTCTTTGATTTCATGGAAACAAAAACTAAAAATCGGAACTAGAAACATAAAAAGCTTCTGCTCTTATTACTGATGCATCAGGAAATGGAATATGATTGGAAATTGTGATAAAATCACAATTTCTTTTGTAAAAATATTCGTTTACCAAAACATTTTCCTTTAATAACTTTCTTATATGATCTGAATCAAATTTTGAGAGCATATATGAGGCTTTTGCATTGAGTATGTTATAGCAAACTATTAATACATAAGTGGACTGTTGAGGGTTAGTCCATTTTTGTGTTTTGATATGATAGATTATGATTAAAGCTTTGACTGAAAGAATCGATGAAGCTTTTAAAAAATTTATAGACAAATTTCTGACTTATAAAAGTCATTACTCATGAAATTAATCGTTGAATTACAAATACCTTGCACCACACTTAAGTATAAACAAAGTGCATACACTTGATTGTAATAACAATAACAATCAAAATTTAGTCAGTATCCAGGATTGCTATAATTTAACATTCCATGCTCCAATTTCTGATACTTGTCGTAAATGTGACAATTTTGAAGTAAAGATACTTGCTTCGGAATCTGACGTGGACAAAAACAATTTAAGCGTATAAAAGAAGTTTCATTTGGCTAAACCAGAGTCAGCCAGATCACAAATATGTGCGGACGGACTGAACGCAAAAACTATTGAAAATACAACTGCAATTGCCTTTGATTAATGATGATATGAAAACATTGCCTACATCAGTATTAAGAACTAATATTTGTTATTGCAAAAGACAATTGTGGAGATATTGTCTGGGTATCCACAATTTAGCAACTGATCAGGTAACTATGTTTGTATGGGATGACTCAGTTGCATCTCGCGGGTTCAAGAAGGGGGATCATGCATATTGTAGTGTGTCAAAACTACGAAGCTGATCATGTACTCTAATCAGTGTGGTAGTCAAAATAGAAATATTAAACTTTCTATGTTATGTCAATACATTGTATCATATCCTGATTATGTGGTAAATGAAATTAACCACAATTTTTAGTCAGTCAAGACTTTGGTTTAGTAAAGAAACAAAAAAAAGACATATTTATACCTGACAATTGGATTGATGTTATCAAAGCTGCCAGAAAGAAAGAATAATTTATAGTCAAAATGAAAGCAGAACATTTTAAATCAACTAAAAAACTTAAAAGCAATATAGTAAACAGGAAAAAGAGTCATGATGGTTATAAAATAGAGGGGCTTAAATTCCAATGTTTAAGATTTATTAAGGATGAACCGTTTAAAATTTTTTATAAATATTCTAACGATCCTGCAGTTGAATTTCCACATATAGATATTAGCAAAATAAATAACGTTACAATTAATGAAATGGATTTGTTATATCCTCATGGAAAGACAATTTCAGAGCTAAAGAAAAAAGAGTTGATTGTTCTTTTAGATTTTGTACCGCCAATTTATCATGACGTAATTGATACCCGATCGATTTCCAGTGATTCAGAAGATGATTAAATATTTTTATATGGTTTTGTCTTTTTGTCTCCTATATTATTGCAAAAGTGGACTAATTCTTAATAATTATTTAGATCATTCAAGACATTTTACAAACTACAGCGTGTATTAATTCAATTCAATTAATTTCTATTATTAATCATGTAACAGATGGAGAAATATAACTCAATAGTTAATCTTGTCATTACTCACAACATAAGCTTACAGGGTTAATCCACTTTTGCTCTCATTGCAGAACTTCTTGTATATAGAACGTATCGAAAGTTTTCCATTCTTTGATATGATATAAAACTTTAGTAAATCACGCGATTTGAATCACTCGATTGATTGAGATCGTCTCATGAGTAAAAATAGATGCTAATAAAACTCACACAGTGTGAAAAGTGTTTTAAATAATATTGATTTAAATTTCTTTTTAGAAGTTTTATAATTTCTTATTTCAATGAAAGTAAAAACGTGATATCAATATTTTTCGTTGAAAATGACGCATACAAATAATAAATACAAACCCTTCAAATCTTGTATACTTGGTGAACCACAATTGGTTATTTTAGCCTGTATATATTTTTAATATTTGTTATTTTTATTATCTTAAATGATGACCTCCGAGATCAATACTGAAAATAATAAGTTGTATAAATTAAAGTTGAAAATGATAGATTGAAACGAACGAATTGCGGATAATAAATCATAATCATAAAAATATTCAATTTCTTTTCATAGATAAACCATAAAATATCAGAAAATCTAAAATGTTAAGATAAAACGTTGTAGATGTGTGATTGATTTACTTTAACGTTAACAGTTTAAGCAATTTATCTTGGTGGTAACTAAGATCATATTCACTATTAATAATTCTACGTCGACGTTGCTGTTCTTGAAGTTGCGGTAACTTGCTCTAAGCGGTTAGAATCAATTAATTAAGGTTAAATTCTTGTCACTAAAATTATCGGATGGCAAGATCCGCATTCCTTTCTATTATAGCCCCAATTACATAAATTTTTTTATGTAGAGTATTTTGATTATAACAAGATGGCGATTATCTGTACGTAATCGTATGTACGATGATATCTGTATGTCATTCGATTTGTTATAGTTTCTTCTATTAAAAATCGCAATATGCAAATTTTTTTCCCGTTAAACTTGCATAGATATCACAGCTGTCATTCGGAGGACTGCTTAATATTAATGAGAGGCAATGAGATCGAGTATTTTGTGAAAACAAATTATGATAACATAAAAATCATCACTTCTGTGTTATTTTCGTACTAATAATGATATTTCAAGATTCCAAATAATAAAAGCACCAATTGCTGAAACATCTTAGAACTAGTTGTAACAGGTACACATAAAGCAGTCGTAGCTAAATTTGAACACAGAGTTGTTACAGGTAGTACAATTCTATTAGATCCAGTAATCTTTTTTGTAATTTTGTTCTTTAGTATGCATTGATTTTTCTATAGTACTTACTTTTCCAAAATTAGGGCGTCAATGGAATTATGGTGATTATGTAGACTGATTCACTCTAATTCATGATTTGCGATCTAAAAACTAAAGTATACTGCGACTGACTGTGCACTTTCCTTTGCTGAGTCTGGTTCTAGGGATTCCCAGGGTTGTTTAACAACAGCAAAATTTGTAGTCACAATAGGTTCATGCTCTGTGAAGCACAATTGCACGCAAAGCTGATAAATATAAGCATAACTGATCGTCTATGGCATAGACATTATCTCCAAAAACTGAAGGTACCTAAATACGTGCTAGATTTTGCATGATTCGTCAGTTTCTCCATACATTAGACTTGGATCTAGCAATATTTAGGTTTAACAATCCTAAGAGACGTGAGGCAAAACCTAAATGTTTTGAGTGCTAGGTATAGTATTAATTTTAGCTGCAAAAAGGTAATATCAATTCTTCTGACAGCATTTCAAGTCTTCTAGATGCAATATCAAGTTTTTGGAAACATTTTAAATCTAAAAGCAGTATGAAGTTTTACGGAAGCATTTCAAATCTTTTGGAAACATTGCAAACCTACTGGAGGCAACATCGAATCTTTTGAAAGCACTTCAAATTTCCTAGAAGCAGTGTCAAGTCTTCTGGGAACATTTCAATCTTTCGGTAGCAATATTAAGTCTTCGAGACGCAAAATCGAAGCTTTTGGAAGTATTTTAAATCTTATACAAGTAGCTGGAAGCATTTCAAGTCTTCTAGATGCAATATCAAGTTTTTCAGGAACTGCATCAAGTCTTCTGGAATCATTTCAAATATTCTAGAAGCAGTATTGTCTTACACGGGCATTATCAAGTCGTTTGGAAGTACTTTAAAACTTCTAGAAGTAGTATCGGATCTTCTGGAAATATTTCATGCCTTCTAAAAACAGTACCATGTCTGGAAACATTTCATGTCATATAGAAGCATTGCAAGTGCTCTGAAATCATTATAAATCTTTCGGAAACTTTTCAAGTTTTGCGGAAGCAATATTATGTCTTGTGGAAATATTTCAAGTTTTCTGGAAGCATTTCAAATCTTCTGGAAGCATTCAAAGTCTTTTAGATACAATACCAAGTATCAGTATCAAGTCTTCTGGAAGCATTCCAAGTCTTCCAAAAACAATACCATGTCTAGAAGCATTTCAAGTTTTCTAAAAGCATTTTAAATCTCCTGGAAGTATTCAAAGTCTTTTAGCTACAATATCAAGTATCAGTATCAAGTCTTCTGGAAGCACTTCAAGTTTTCTGAAAGCAATACTATGTCTAGAAGCAATTCATGTCTTCTAGAAGCATTGCAAGTTCTCTGAAAACATTACAAATCTTTTGGAAGCATTTCAAGTCTTTTAAAAGAAATATCATGTCTTCTGGGAGCATTTCAAGATTTCCGGAAGCATTTCAAATCTTCTGGAAGCATTCAAAGTCTTTTAGATGCAATATCAAGTATCAGTATCAAGTCTTCTGGAAGCATTCAAAGTCTTTTAGATACAATATCAAGTATCAGTATCAAGTCTTCTGGAAGCATTTCAAGTCGTCTAAAAGCAATACGATTTCTAGTAGCATTTCATGTCTTTTAGAAACATTACAAGTCCTCTGGAAACATTACAAATCTTTTGGAAGCATGTCAAGTCTTTTAAAAGCAATATAATGTCTTCTGGAAGCATTTCAAGTTTTCTGGAAGCATTTCAAATCTGCGGGAAGTATTCAAAGTCTTTTAGATGCAATATCAAGTATCAGTATCAAGTCTTCTGGAAGCATTTCAAGTCGTCTAAAAGCAATACGATTTCTAGAAGCATTTCATGTCTTCTTGAAACATTACAAGTCATCTGAAAATATTACAAATGTTATGGAAGCATTTCACGTCTTTTAAAAGCAGTATAATGTCTTCTGGAAGCATTTCAAATCTACTGGAAGCATTCAAAGTCTTTTAGATACAATATCAAGTATCATTATCAAGTCCTTTGGAAGCATTTCAAGTCTTCTAAATGCAATACATTGCCTAGAAGCATTTATGTCTTCTAGAATCGTTGCAAGTCCTCTGAAAACATTACAAATCTTTTGGAAGCATTTCAAGTCTTATAAAAGCAATACCATGTCTAGAAGCATTTCATGTCTTCTAGAAGTATTGCAAGTCCTCTGAAAGCATTACAAATCTTTTGGAAGCATTTGAAGTCTTTTAAAAGCAATATCATGTTTTCTAGAAGCATTTCAAATCTTCTGGAAGCATTCAAAGTCTTTTGGATGCAGTATCAAGTCTTCTGGAAGTATTTCAACTCTTCTAAAAGCAATACCATGTCTAGAAGCTTTTCATGTCTTCTAGAAGCACTGCAAGTCCTCTGAAAACATTATATATCTTTTGAAAGCATTTCAAGACTTTTAAAAACAATATCATGTCTTCTGGAAGCATTTCATGTTTTTTGGAAGCATTTCAAATCTTCTGGATGCATTCAAAGTATCAGATACAATATCAAGTATTAATATCAAGTCTTCTGGAAGCATTTCAAGTCGTCTAGAAGCATTTCATGTCTTCTAGAAACATTACAAGTCCTCTGAAAACATTACAAATCTTTTGGTAGCATTTCAAGTCTTTTAAAAGCAATATAATATCTTTTGGAAGCATTTCAAGTTTTCTGGAAGCATTTCAAATCTTCTGGAGGCATTCAAAGTCTTTTAGATGCAATATCAAGTACAGTATCAAGTCTTCTGAAAGCATTTCAAGTCTTCTAAAAGCAATACCATGTCTAGAAGCAATTCATGTCTTCTGCATGTCTTCAGCATTACAAGTCCTCTTCAAAACATTACAAATCTTTTGCAAGCAGTTCAAGTCTTTTAAAAAGCAATATCGTGTCTTCTAGAAGCATTGCAAGTTTTCTGGAACCATTTCAAATCTTCTGGAAGCATTCAAAGTCTTTTAGATGCAATATCAAGTGTCAGTATCAAGTCTTCTGGAAGCGTTTCAAGTCTTCTAGAAGCACTGCAAGTCCTCTGAAAACATTACAAATCTTTTGGAAGCAGTTCAAGTCTTTTAAAAGCAATATTGTGTCTTCTGGAAGCATTGCACGTTTTTTGGAAGCATTTCAAATCTTCTGGATGCATTCAAAGTCTTAGATGCAACATCAAGTATTAGTATCAAGTCTACTGGAAGTATTTCAAGTCTTCAAAAAGCAATACCATGTCTAGAGACATTTCATGTCTTCTAAAAGCATTGAAAGTCCTCTGAAAATATTACAAACCTTTTGGAAGCATTTCAAGTCTTTTAAAAGCAATATCATGTCTTCTGGAAGCATTTTAAGTTTTCTGGAAGCATTTCAAATCTTCTTTAAGCATTCAAACTCTTTTAGATATAATATCAAGTATCACTATCTAGTCATCTGGAATCATTTTAAGTCTTCTGAAAGCAATACCATGTCTAGAAGCATTTTATATCTTCTAAAAGCATTGAAAGTCCTCTGAAAATATTACAAATCTTTTGGAAGCATATCAAGTCTTTTAAAAGCAATATCATGTCTTCTGGAAGCATTTCAAGTTTTCTGGAAGCATTTCAAATCTTCTGGAAGCATTCAAAGTCTTTTAGATGCAATATCAAGTATCAGTATCAAGTCTTCTGGAAGCATTTCAAGTCTTCTAAAAGCAATACAATGTCTAGAAGCATTTATGTGTTTCTAGAAGCATTGCAAGTCCTCTGAAAACATTACAAATCTTTTAGAAGCATTTCAAATTTTTTTTTAAGCAATATCATATCTTCTAGAAGCATTTCATGTCTTCTAGAAGTATTGCAAGTCCTCTGAAAGCATTACAAATCTTTTGGAAGCATTTCAAGTCTTTTAAAAGCAATACAATGTATTCTGGAAGCATTGCAAGTCCTCTGAAAACATTACAAATCTTATGGAAGCATTTCAAGTCTTTTAAAAGCAATACAATTTATTCTGGAAGCATTTCAAATCTGCTGGAAGCATTCAAAGTCTTTTAGATACAATATCAAGTATCAGTGTCAAGTCCTTTGGAAGCATTTCAAGTCTTCTAAAAGCAATACCATGTCTAGAAGCATTTATGTCTTCTAGAATCGTTGAAAGTCCTCTGAAAACATTACAAATCTTTTGGAAGCATTTCAAGTCTTTTAAAAGCAATATCATGTTTTCTAGAAGCATTTCAAATCTTCTGGAAGCATTCAAAGTCTTTTGGATGCAGTATCAAGTATCAGTATCAAGTCCTTTGGAAGCATTTCAAGTCTTCTAAAAGCAATACCATGTCTAGAAGCATTTATGTCTTCTAGAATCGTTGAAAGTCCTCTGAAAACATTACAAATCTTTTGGAAGCATTTCAAGTCTTTTAAAAGCAATATCATGTTTTCTAGAAGCATTTCAAATCTTCTGGAAGCATTCAAAGTCTTTTGGATGCAGTATCAAGTATCAGTATCAAGTCCTTTGGAAGCATTTCAAGTCTTCTAAAAGCAATACCATGTCTAGAAGTATTTATGTCTTCTAGAATCGTTGCAAGTCCTCTGAAAACAATATAAATCTTTTGGAAGCATTTCAAGTCTTTTAAAAGCAATATCATGTTTTCTAGAAACATTTCAAATCTTCTATTCAAAGTCTTTTGGATGCACTATCAAGTATCAGTATCAAGTCCTTTGGAAGCATTTCAAGTCTTCTAAAAGCAATACCATGTCTAGAAGTATTTATGTCTTCTAGAATCGTTGCAAGTCCTCTGAAAACAATATAAATCTTTTGGAAGCATTTCAAGACTTTTAAAAGCAATATCATGTCTTGTGGAAGCATTTCAAATTTTTGGAAGCATTTCAAATCTTCTGGATGCATTCAAAGTCTTTTAGATGCAATATCAAGTATCAGTATCAAGTCTTCTGGAAGCATTTCAAGTCTTCTAAAAGCAGTACCATGTCTAGAAGCATTTATTTGTTTCTAGAAGCGTTGGAAGTCCTCTAAAAACATTACAAATCTTTTGGAAGCATTTCAAGTTTTTTTTAAAGCAATATCATGTCTTCTAGAAGCATTTCATGTCTTCTAGAAGTATTGCAAGTCCTCTGAAAGCATTACAAATCTTTTGGAAGCATTTCAAGTCTTTTAAAAGCAATATCATGCCTTCTAGAAGCATTTCAAGTTTTTTGGAAGCATTTCAAATCTTCTGGAAGCATTCAAAGTCTTTTAGATGCAATATCAAGTATCATTATCAAGTCTTCTGAAAGCATTTCAAGTCTTCTAATAGTAATACCATGTCTAGAAGCATTTCATGTCTTCTAGAAGCATTGCAAATCCTCTGAAAGCAATGTAAGTTTTCTGGAAGCGTTTTAGGTCTTCTACAGGCACATCTGGGACTGAAAAACTTCTTTTCTTTGGAAAATGAAAGTAAGGAAGTGAATGATAGTGAGTATAATTTTGTAAAGAAGAAAATTAATTCAATGGGGATTTATTTCTAAAATGAATATAAGAAAGTAGAGTTCAAGAAATGTGGTACAGATAGCAAGAACATCTTTAGCGAAAATCATCATTGTTGAAAGTGATGATGGTAATGATGTTAAAACAGATATTTCGTATCATCCCACATCTAGATCAGCTACTTCTACATTATTATTGTCATCTATAAACAAACTACGTAGGCAAAAGGAAAACAAAATAGACAGTGATAACACTCTAGAAGTCGTTGAAGACTTAAAAATAGCGTAAAAGATTCAAATGTTTAATCTTTCCTAATTAAGAATAATTTAATTAATAATAAATTCCAAATAAAAAGTTTAATTAATATTGCTTTATAATCATGTTTGATAAATAACTTAAAGAGGTTATCCTGATTAGATATATCAGGGTAGCAAAGTCTTCCTGAAACAAACCTATTCCCGCCGTAAGCCTTAAATTAAACTTCTGGCTGCTATCGTATCACGCTAGATCTTAAACTCTAAGTAATGTACCAAGTATAATAATCCTAAATCTTTCCCAGTGACTGGGATAGCGTGCGTCCCGGCATCTTGTTATATCCCGAAACTTCCGACCGCATTGCAAACTAGTCTTGAGAGGTGTCGGATATTCTAAACAAGGTGTCCTTCAATTTAAAGAGAAAATTATTACCGCCGCGTTTATTTATATATTCGATCCGGTTTCTGTGTCGAGTTAAATTAGTTAACACGCTTCGAAGGGTCGAGGTACGATAAATGAGATTAAGTATACGCTATGTGCGCAGATAGAATTTCCTATGCATGGAATGGTTAGAACCTGCACTAAGGAAAACAAAGTAATATTACATCCGCACTGAAATCCCACCTCGAATCTTGGTAGAAAATTGGATCTCGATGCAATCATAACAATAATACAAGCGAAGTGCTTTTGGGGTAATACATATTTGAATTAAAATTTTAAATGATAATAATAATTAAAATATTTTGAATTAGAACGGTTGAGTAAATAAACATAGGTAAGTACTACTAGAAACTAAAATATGGGTTTGAAATATAAATCTCTTGAAAGTTCTTTTCTCGATTACCATCCAGAAGCAATTAGAGGGAACAATTAAACGGGAAACTTAGCGCGAAGCCGACTTTATGCATTATTCCGTAGTCGACAATTAAAACTGATTAATCATCCTTGGCTAATTATTGCAGGCGTCGATTTAATCCTGTTTCCTCTAATTTGAGCCCGAATGATGGATTGGAATCCAAGGCGACGATTAAGAAATCTTCTGACCGACATCCCTCGTTTGAGAATTTCATAATTGAATAAAGACGTTATAAATAAATTTTTGTCATAATTTCGAACGGAAAACTCGAGGAAAAGAAAAAGAAAAAGTTTTCAGAATTAATTTGGAGCTCAGTGTTTAGCGATGGTATAAATCAACGTGAAACGAAAAATTTTGTCTCTTCCTTAATTCATTTGGATTGCAAATCTAACATTCATTTACTTAATTGGAACCGAAAGAACCGAAGATATCGACCAGAAAGATAATAATGGGATTGGAAAATTTAAACGGAGAGATAAAAATCTAGAAAGAAGCATTTTCTTGTTATTTAGTTTTATGAGTTTATTGAGTTTTCATGGTAACTTGCCCTGCCATTAATTACCCCATTAAATATGTTTATACGTTCGATAAGTTTTGGTGGCGGAGGGTAACTTCGCTTTAAAGTCACGACTGCTCTGAAGCCAACGGCGTATCGCTTTACGGTTAGTTAACGTGTGTACTTGAGCACTTAACCCCTTTTACCAACGTTATACGTGTATCGGAGTCGCTCCACCCCCATCGTTACCGGATTCCATTTGCCTCCTGGAACCTGAACAGGCATTTTCGCAGTCCACTCCTCTAATTATAGACTTCGTGCTCGTAGGATCAAACAAGTTAACTTGTATGATGTTTTCAGTAACTTCATTATACTTATTATAGATAATCTTGGTCTGAAATATCAACAGAAAATCGTCCATTTGGAAAGATTATAGCGCCTCGCCCGCAAGTGACGTCGGCGGAGTGAGAATAAAATCGTCCTTATAGGAGAGTTTATGTATTTATTGTGATATAGCAGGAACGATTTCACCTCAAATCGCCGAGGTGGCTTGCGGACGAGGCGCTATATTTGAAATATCAACAGAAAATCGTCCATTTTGGAAGATAGTAGCGCCTCGCGCGCAAGCGACCTCGGCGGGGTGGGAATAAGATCGTCTTATAAGAGGTTTTGTATATTTACTAAGATATACAAGGAACGTTTTCGCCTCAAATTTCCGAGGTTGCTTGCGAGCGAGACGTTGTATTTAAAACATTAGTTTGGTGTTAATAAAAATCGTTCATTTTGGAACATTGTATGCCTCGCCCAGAAGCGACATCGGCGGAGTGAGAATAAAATCGTCCTTATAGGAGAGTTTATGTATTTATTGTGATATACCAGGAACGATTTCACTTGAAATCGCCGAGGTGGCTTGCGGACGAGGCGCTATATTTGAAATATCAACAGAAAATCGTCCATTTTGGAAGATAGTAGCGCCTCGCGCGCAAGCGACCTCGGCGGGGTGGGAATAAGATCGTCTTATAAGAGGTTTTGTATATTTACTAAGATATACAAGGAACGTTTTCGCCTCAAATTTCCGAGGTTGCTTGCGAGCGAGACGTTGTATTTAAAACATTAGTTTGGTGTTAATAAAAATCGTTCATTTTGGAACATTGTATGCCTCGCCCAGAAGCGACATCGGCGGAGTGAGAATAAAATCGTCCTTATAGGAGAGTTTATGTATTTATTGTGATATACCAGGAACGATTTCACTTGAAATCGCCGAGGTGGCTTGCGGACGAGGCGCTATATTTGAAATATCAACAGAAAATCGTCCATTTTGGAAGATAGTAGCGCCTCGCGCGCAAGCGACCTCGGCGGGGTGGGAATAAGATCGTCTTATAAGAGGTTTTGTATATTTACTAAGATATACAAGGAACGTTTTCGCCTCAAATTTCCGAGGTTGCTTGCGAGCGAGACGTTGTATTTAAAACATTAGTTTGGTGTTAATAAAAATCGTTCATTTTGGAACATTGTATGCCTCGCCCAGAAGCGACATCGGCGGAGTGAGAATAAAATCGTCCTTATAGGAGAGTTTATGTATTTATTGTGATATACCAGGAACGATTTCACTTCAAATCGCCGAGGTGGCTTGCGGACGAGGCGCTATATTTGAAATATCAACAGAAAATCGTCCATTTTGGAAGATTGTAGCGCCTCGCGCGCAAGCGACCTCGGCGGGGTGGGAATAAGATCGTCTTATAAAAGGTTTTGTATATTTACTAAGATATACAAGGAACGTTTTCGCCTCAAATTTCCGAGGTTGCTTGCGAGCGAGGCGTTGTATTTAAAACATTAGTTTGGTGTTAATAAAAATCGTTCATTTTGGAACATTGTATGCCTCGCCCAGAAGCGACATCGGCGGAGTGAGAATAAAATCGTCCTTATAGGAGAGTTTATGTATTTATTGTGATATACCAGGAACGATTTCACTTCAAATCGCCGAGGTGGCTTGCGGACGAGGCGCTATATTTGAAATATCAACAGAAAATCGTCCATTTTGGAAGATTGTAGCGCCTCGCGCGCAAGCGACCTCGGCGGGGTGTGAATAAGATCGTCTTATAAGAGGTTTTGTATATTTACTAAGATATACAAGGAACGTTTTCGCCTCAAATTTTCGAGGTTGCTTGCGAGCTCGGCGGAGTGAGAATAAAATCGTCCTTGTAGGAGAGTTTATGTATTTATTATGATATATAAGGACCGATTTCGCCTTAAATCGCCGAGGTCGCTTGCGGGCAAGGCGCTGTATTTAAGACATTAACTTTGAGTTAATAAAAATCGTTCATTTTGGAACATTGTAGTGCCTCGCCCGCAAGCGACCTCGGCGGAGTCAGAATAGAATCGTCCTTATAGGAGAGTTTATGTATTTATTATGATATACAAGGCCCGATTTCGCCTTAAATCGCCGAAGTCGCTTGCGGGCAAGGCGCTGTATTTAAGACATTAACTTTGTGTTAATAAAAATCATTCATTTTGGAACATTGTATGCCTCGCCCGCAAGCGACCTCGGCGGAGTGAGAATAAAATCGTCCTTATAGGAGACTTTATGTAATTATTATGATATACAAGGCCCGATTTCGCCTAAAATCGCCGAGGTCGCTTGCGGGCCAGGCGCTGTGTTTGAAACATTAACTTGGTGTTAATAAAAATCGTTCAGTTTGGAACATTGTAATGCCTCGCCCGCAAGCGACCTCGGCGGAGTGACAATAAAATCGTCCTTATAGGAGAGTTTATGTATTTATTATGATATACAAGGCCCGATTTCGCCTTAAATCGCCGAGGTCGCTTGCGGGCAAGGCGCTGTATTTAAGACATTAACTTTGTGTTAATAAAAATCGTTCATTTTGGAACATTGTAGTGCCTCGCCCCCAAGCGACCTCGGCGGAGTGAGAATAAAATCGTCCTTATAGGAGAGTTTATATATTTATTATGATATACAAGGCCCGATTTCGCTTTAAATCGCAGAGGTCGCTTGCGGGCAAGGCGCTGTATTTAAAACATTAACTTTGTGTTAATAAAAATCGTTCATTTTGGAACATTGTAGTGCCTCGCCCCCAAGCGACCTCGGCGGAGTGAGAATAAAATCGTCCTTATAGGAGAGTTTATGTATTTATTGTGATATACCAGGAACGATTTCACTTCAAATCGCCGAGGTGGCTTGCGGACGAGGCGCTATATTTGAAATATCAACAGAAAATCGTCCATTTTGGAAGATTGTAGCGCCTCGCGCGCAAGCGACCTCGGCGGGGTGTGAATAAGATCGTCTTATAAGAGGTTTTGTATATTTACTAAGATATACAAGGAACGTTTTCGCCTCAAATTTTCGAGGTTGCTTGCGAGCTCGGCGGAGTGAGAATAAAATCGTCCTTGTAGGAGAGTTTATGTATTTATTATGATATATAAGGACCGATTTCGCCTTAAATCGCCGAGGTCGCTTGCGGGCAAGGCGCTGTATTTAAGACATTAACTTTGAGTTAATAAAAATCGTTCATTTTGGAACATTGTAGTGCCTCGCCCGCAAGCGACCTCGGCGGAGTCAGAATAGAATCGTCCTTATAGGAGAGTTTATGTATTTATTATGATATACAAGGCCCGATTTCGCCTTAAATCGCCGAAGTCGCTTGCGGGCAAGGCGCTGTATTTAAGACATTAACTTTGTGTTAATAAAAATCATTCATTTTGGAACATTGTATGCCTCGCCCGCAAGCGACCTCGGCGGAGTGAGAATAAAATCGTCCTTATAGGAGACTTTATGTAATTATTATGATATACAAGGCCCGATTTCGCCTAAAATCGCCGAGGTCGCTTGCGGGCCAGGCGCTGTGTTTGAAACATTAACTTGGTGTTAATAAAAATCGTTCAGTTTGGAACATTGTAATGCCTCGCCCGCAAGCGACCTCGGCGGAGTGACAATAAAATCGTCCTTATAGGAGAGTTTATGTATTTATTATGATATACAAGGCCCGATTTCGCCTTAAATCGCCGAGGTCGCTTGCGGGCAAGGCGCTGTATTTAAGACATTAACTTTGTGTTAATAAAAATCGTTCATTTTGGAACATTGTAGTGCCTCGCCCCCAAGCGACCTCGGCGGAGTGAGAATAAAATCGTCCTTATAGGAGAGTTTATATATTTATTATGATATACAAGGCCCGATTTCGCTTTAAATCGCAGAGGTCGCTTGCGGGCAAGGCGCTGTATTTAAAACATTAACTTTGTGTTAATAAAAATCGTTCATTTTGGAACATTGTAGTGCCTCGCCCCCAAGCGACCTCGGCGGAGTGAGAATAAAATCGTCCTTATAGGAGAGTTTATGTATTTATTGTGATATACCAGGAACGATTTCACTTCAAATCGCCGAGGTGGCTTGCGGACGAGGCGCTATATTTGAAATATCAACAGAAAATCGTCCATTTTGGAAGATTGTAGCGCCTCGCGCGCAAGCGACCTCGGCGGGGTGTGAATAAGATCGTCTTATAAGAGGTTTTGTATATTTACTAAGATATACAAGGAACGTTTTCGCCTCAAATTTTCGAGGTTGCTTGCGAGCTCGGCGGAGTGAGAATAAAATCGTCCTTGTAGGAGAGTTTATGTATTTATTATGATATATAAGGACCGATTTCGCCTTAAATCGCCGAGGTCGCTTGCGGGCAAGGCGCTGTATTTAAGACATTAACTTTGAGTTAATAAAAATCGTTCATTTTGGAACATTGTAGTGCCTCGCCCGCAAGCGACCTCGGCGGAGTCAGAATAGAATCGTCCTTATAGGAGAGTTTATGTATTTATTATGATATACAAGGCCCGATTTCGCCTTAAATCGCCGAAGTCGCTTGCGGGCAAGGCGCTGTATTTAAGACATTAACTTTGTGTTAATAAAAATCATTCATTTTGGAACATTGTATGCCTCGCCCGCAAGCGACCTCGGCGGAGTGAGAATAAAATCGTCCTTATAGGAGACTTTATGTAATTATTATGATATACAAGGCCCGATTTCGCCTAAAATCGCCGAGGTCGCTTGCGGGCCAGGCGCTGTGTTTGAAACATTAACTTGGTGTTAATAAAAATCGTTCAGTTTGGAACATTGTAATGCCTCGCCCGCAAGCGACCTCGGCGGAGTGACAATAAAATCGTCCTTATAGGAGAGTTTATGTATTTATTATGATATACAAGGCCCGATTTCGCCTTAAATCGCCGAGGTCGCTTGCGGGCAAGGCGCTGTATTTAAGACATTAACTTTGTGTTAATAAAAATCGTTCATTTTGGAACATTGTAGTGCCTCGCCCCCAAGCGACCTCGACGGAGTGAGAATAAAATCGTCCTTATAGGAGAGTTTATATATTTATTATGATATACAAGGCCCGATTTCGCTTTAAATCGCAGAGGTCGCTTGCGGGCAAGGCGCTGTATTTAAAACATTAACTTTGTGTTAATAAAAATCGTTCATTTTGGAACATTGTAGTGCCTCGCCCCCAAGCGACCTCGGCGGAGTGAGAATAAAATCGTCCTTATAGGAGAGTTTATATATTTATTATGATATACAAGGCCCGATTTCGCTTTAAATCGCAGAGGTCGCTTGCGGGCAAGGCGCTGTATTTAAAACATTAACTTTGTGTTAATAAAAATCGTTCATTTTGGAACATTGTATGTCTCGCCCGCAAGCGACCTCGGCGGAGTGAGAATAAAATCGTCCTTATAGGAGAGTTTATATATTTATTATGATATACAAGGCCCGATTTCGCTTTAAATCGCAGAGGTCGCTTGCGGGCAAGGCGCTGTATTTGAAACATTAACTTTGTGTTAATAAAAATCGTTCATTTTGGAACATTTTATGCCTCTCCCGCAAGCGACCTCGGCGGAGTGAGAATAAAACCGTCCTTATAGGAGAGTTTATGTATTCATTATGATATACAAGGCCCGATTTCGTCTTAAATCGCCGAGGTCACGTGCGGGCAAGGCGCTGTATTTGAAACATTAACTTTGTGTTAATAAAAATCGTTCATTTTGGAACATTTTATGCCTCGCCCGCAAGCGACCTCTGCGGAGTGAGAATAAAATCGTCTTTATAGGAGAGTTTATGTATTCATTATGATATACAAGGCCCGATTTCGCCTTAAATCGCCGAGGTCACGTGCGGGCAAGGCGCTGTATTTGAAACATTAACTTTGTGTTAATAAAAATCGTTCATTTTGGAACATTTTATGCCTCGCCCGCAAGCGACCTCTGCGGAGTGAGAATAAAATCGTCTTTATAGGAGAGTTTATGTATTCATTATGATATACAAGGCCCGATTTCGCCTTAAATCGCCGAGGTCACGTGCGGGCAAGGCGCTGTATTTGAAACATTAACTTTGTGTTAATAAGAATCGTTCATTTTGGAATATTGTAGTGCCTCGCCCGCAAGCGACCTCGGCGGAGTGAGAATAAAATGGTCCTTATAGGAGAGTTTAATATTTTTGGGTTTAGTTTTATCTTTGAAATATTTCATCTGGTGAGATGTGGATCGATCGGGCAGATTTCATGAATCGGATATCACCCGACGGTGTTATCCGTGCCATGTCTGTCACGGGTGTCCGTTGTCCGGACGAACGGATATATCGAAACGCGTGATAAAGTTCCCAGCAGCGCCACAAGCCGGCGATAAATCTACTTAATTTTCCCTTGGGATTCTACTTTCACTCCCCGTTCTATTTCCGGCAGGAAGTCTCAAAAGATATCGCGCGACTGACTTTTTGCAATCATCTTCGGAGTAAGAAAATCGAGATTTCTGGTAACATTTTCATGACATTTACTTTAATTGGAATTGAGGAAGCTTTTTTTGGAACATTACAATATTTAAACTTTAACTCATATTTATGTTCTAACTTTTCGCAAATATTAAAGCTTTGATTATGTAGTATAGTATAGATAGCCCATGTCAATAGTAAAAAGTGGAAGTGGTTTCGAGACCCAAATGGGACCATAAAATATCAGCTGATGGGACTACAGCTCAGCTCATAACCTACTAACGGTCTTGTAGGTTACTGATAGATAACAGCAGATGACACTGTTCGAAACTAAGATTTATTGTTAATTTTTTAGTAAAAAATTGATTTCTCAGGTTAATTAAAAATTATATAATTGATTTAAAGTAAAATATTTTAGATAATTACGTTACAAAATGATCTGCAAAAAATTATTGAACCAAAGAATATTTCTGATTTGCAATCTACTGTATTCCTCCGTTGATTTAGTAGACGATACGTCCCACCACGTTTGTAGGGGCGGCGGAAAGGTTGTTGTATTTAATTTATGGATTCATAAAAAACGGCACTATTCATTTTTTTCTTGATAGATTTTGTCTCTGAAGATTACAAATTGTAAAATATTGAATGTGTATTAACTTCAACATTAATCTTTTTACATACACACATTGTTTGTGTCGATAACAACAAAACTAAGAACATTGCATACAAGAAAATATCATCTAAAAGTGTAATTAATAAAGTAACATTATTATATTCTAGACATTTGACACACCTTGTATATTATCTGATTTCAAAAACTATTTTGTAAATAAACTTATAATGAACTTTTAATAATAATGTGTAAAAGAACACAACATTTCGTATAACAGAAATGTAGTAATTGCTTGTGTATCCTCAACTAATAAAACATTAATGTACTATTATTGGTGCAAGAAGTCAAGACCCATCACTTTTAGCCTTCGTACTTTTTTTAATGCAGTTTATATCATACGTTTGGGTAAATGTTTAAAAGGTGATTCAGCAAGAATGACTATGTTCCTTAAAAATCATGGGATCGCTCTCGTCTCTAATTGTTTCCAGTAATAAACTATTATAAATAGAAAAAAATTGATTCGAGTAGCTTTCTCAAATAGAAAATATGGTTCGGACGTTGAATATGAAAAGATTTCAGTAACATTGTTGGTGTCGATAACAACAAAACTAAGAACATTGCAAACAAGAAAACATCATCTAAAAGTGTAATTAATAATGTAACATTATTATATTCTAGACATTTGACACACCCTGTATATTATCTGATTTCAGAGACTATTTTGTAAATAAACTTATAATGAACTTTTAATAATAATGTGTAAAAAACACAACATTTCGTATAACAGAAATGTAGTAATTGCTTGTGTATCCTCAACTAATAAAACATTAATGTACTATTATTGGTGCAAGAAGTCAAGACCCATCACTTTTAGCCTTCGTACTTTTTTTAATGCAGTTTATATCATACGTTTGGGTAAATGTTTAAAAGGTGATTCAGCAAGAATGACTATGTTCCTTAAAAATCATGGGATCGCTCTCGTCTCTAATTGTTTCCAGTAATAAACTATTATAAATAGAAAAAAATTGATTCGAGTAGCTTTCTCAAATAGAAAATATGGTTCGGACGTTGAATATGAAAAGATTTCAGTAACATTGTTGGTGTCGATAACAACAAAACTAAGAACATTGCAAACAAGAAAACATCATCTAAAAGTGTAATTAATAATGTAACATTATTATATTCTAGACATTTGACACACCCTGTATATTATCTGATTTCAGAGACTATTTTGTAAATAAACTTATAATGAACTTTTAATAATAATGTGTAAAAAACACAACATTTCGTATAACAGAAATGTAGTAATTGCTTGTGTATCCTCAACTAATAAAACATTAATGTACTATTGTTGGTGCAAGAAGTCAAGGCCCTTCACTTTTTGCCTTCGTATTTTTTTTTAATGCAGTTTATATCATACGTTTGGGTAAATGTTTAAAAGGTGATTCAGCAAGAATGACTATGTTCCTTAAAAATCATGGGATCGCTCTCGTTTCTAATTATTTCCAGTAATAAACCATTATAAATAGAAAAAATTTGATTCGAGTAGCTTTCTCAAATAGAAAATATGGTTCGGACGTTGAATATGAAAATATTTCAATAACATTGTTGGTGTCGATAACAACAAAACTAAGAACATTGCAAACAAGAAAATATCATCTAAAGGTGTAATTAATAAAGTAACATTATTATATTTTAGACATTTGACACACCTTGTATATTATCTGATTTCAAAGACTATTTTGTAAATAAACTTGTAATGAACTTTTAATAATAATGTGTAAAAAAACGCAATATTTCGTATAACAGAAATGTAGTAATTGCTTGTGTATCCTCAACTAATAAAACATTAATGTACTATTGTTGGTACAAGAAGTCAAGGACCTTCACTTTTTGCCCTCGTATTTTTTTAATGCAGTTTATATCATACGTTTGGGTAAATGTTTAAAAGGTGATTCAGCAAGAATGACTATGTTCCTTAAAAATCATGGGATCGCTCTCGTCTCTAATTGCTTCCAGTAATAAACCATTATAAATAGAAAAAATTTGATTCGAGTAGCTTTCTCAAATAGAAAATATGGTTCGGACGTTGAATATGAAGAGATTTCAATAACATTGTTGGTGTCGATAACAACAAAACTAAGAACATTGCAAACAAGAAAATATCATCTAAAAGTGTAATTAATAAAGTAACAATATTATATTCTAGACATTTGACACACCTTGCATATTATCTGATTTCAAAGACTATTTTGTAAATAAACTTATAATGAACTATTAATAATAATGTGTAAAAAACACAATATTTCGTATAACAGAAATGTAGTAATTGCTTGTGTATCCTCAACTAATAAAACATTAATGTACTATTGTTGGTGCAAGAAGTCAAGGACCTTCACTTTTTGCCCTCGTATTTTTTTTAATGCAGTTTATATCATACGTTTGGGTAAATGTTTAAAAGGTGATTCAGCAAGAATGACTATGTTCCTTAAAAATCATGGGATCGCTCTCGTCTCTAATTGCTTCCAGTAATAAACCATTATAAATAGAAAAAATTTGATTCGAGTAGCTTTCTCAAATAGAAAATATGGTTCGGACGTTGAATATGAAGAGATTTCAATAACATTGTTGGTGTCGATAACAACAAAACTAAGAACATTGCAAACAAGAAAATATCATCTAAAAGTGTAATTAATAAAGTAACAATATTATATTCTAGACATTTGACACACCTTGCATATTATCTGATTTCAAAGACTATTTTGTAAATAAACTTATAATGAACTATTAATAATAATGTGTAAAAAACACAATATTTCGTATAACAGAAATGTAGTAATTGCTTGTGTATCCTCAACTAATAAAACATTAATGTACTATTGTTGGTGCAAGAAGTCAAGGCCCTTCTCTTTTTGCCCTTGTATTTTCTTTTTATGCAGTTTATATCATACGTTTGGGTAAATGTTTAAAAGGAGATTCCGCAAGAATGACTATGTTCCTTAAAAATCATGGGATCGCTCTCGTCTCTAATTGTTTCCAGTAATAAACCATTATAAATAGAAAAAATTTGATTCGAGTAGCTTCCTCAAATAGAAAATATGGTTCGGACGTTGAATATGAAAAGATTTCAGTAACATTGTTAGTGTCGATAACAACAAAACTAAGAACATTGCAAACAAGAAAACATCATCTAAAAGTGTAATTAATGAAGTAACATTATTATATTCTAGACATTTGACACACCTTGCATATTATCTGATTTCAAAGACTATTTTGTAAATAAACCTATAATGAACTTCTAATAGTAATGTATAAAAAAACAATATTTCGTATAACAGAAATGTAGTAATTGCTTGTGTATCCTCAACTAATAAAACATTAATGTACTATTGTTGGTGCAAGAAGTCAAGGACCTTCACTTTTTGCCCTCATATTTTTTTTAATTCAGTTTATATCATACGTTTGGGTAAATGTTTAAAAGGTGATTCAGCAAGAATGACTATGTTCCTTAAAAATCATGGGATCGCTCTCGTCTCTAATTGTTTCCAGTAATAAACCATTATAAATAGAAAAAATTTGATTCGAGTAGCTTCCTCAAATAGAAAATATGGTTCGGACGTTGAATATGAAAAGATTTCAATAACATTGTTGGTGTCGATAACAACAAAACTAAGAACATTGCAAACAAGAAAACATCATCTAAAAGTGTAATTAATAAAGTAACATTATTATATTCTAGACATTTGACACACCTTGTATATTATCTGATTTCAAAGACTATTTTGTAAATAAATTTATAATGAACTTTTAATAATAATGTGCAAAAAAAACAATATTTCGTATAACAGAAATGTAGTAATTGCTTGTGTATCCTCAACTAATAAAACATTAATGTACTATTGTTGGTGCAAGAAGTCAAGGACCTTCACTTTTTGCCCTCGTATTTTTTTTAATGCAGTTTATATCATACGTTTGGGTAAATGTTTAAAAGGTGATTCAGCAAGAATGACTATGTTCCTTAAAAATCATGGGATCGCTCTCGTCTCTAATTGTTTCCAGTAATAAACCATTATAAATAGAAAAAATTTGATTCGAGTAGCTTCCTCAAATAGAAAATATGGTTGGGACGTTGAATATGAAAAGATTTCAATAACATTGTTGGTGTCGATAACAACAAAACTAAGAACATTGCAAACAAGAAAACATCATCTAAAAGTGTAATTAATAAAGTAACATTATTATATTCTAGACATTTGACACACCTTGTATATTATCTGATTTCAAAGACTATTTTGTAAATAAACTTATAATGAACTTTTAATAATAATGTGTAAAAAACACAACATTTCGTATAACAGAAATGTAGTAATTGCTTGTGTATCCTCAACTAATAAAATATTAATGTACTATTGTTGGTGCAAGAAGTCAAGGCCCTTCTCTTTTTGCCCTCGTATTTTTTTTTATGCAGTTTATATCATACGTTTGGGTAAATGTTTAAAAGGAGATTCCGCAAGAATGACTATGTTCCTTAAAAATCATGGGATCGCTCTCGTCTCTAATTGTTTCCAGTAATAAACCGTTATAAATAGAAAAAATTTGATTCGAGTAGCTTTCTCAAATAGAAAATATGGTTCGGACATTGAATATGAAAAGATTTCAATAACATTGTTGGTGTCGATAACAACAAAACTAAGAACATTGCAAACAAGAAAACATCATCTAAAAGTGTAATTAATAAAGTAACATTATATTCTAGACATTTGACACACCCTGTATATTATCTCATTTCAATGACTATTTTGTACATAAACTTATAATGAACTTTTAATAATAATGTGTAAAAAAACACAATATTTCGTATAACAGAAATGTAGTAATTGCTTGTGTATCTTCAACTAATAAAACATTAATGTACTATTGTTGGTGCAAGAAGTCAAGGCCCTTCACTTTTTGCCTTCGTATTTTTTTTAATGCAGTTTATATCATACGTTTGGGTAAATGTTTAAAAGGTGATTCAGCAAGAATGACTATGTTCCTTAAAAATCATGGGATCACTCTCGTCTCTAATTGTTTCCAGTTATAAACCATTATAAATAGAAAAAATTTGATTCGAGTAGCTTCCTCAAATAGAAAATATGGTTCGGACGTTGAATATGAAAAGATTTCAATAACATTGTTGGTATCGATAACAACAAAACTAAGAACATTGCAAACAAGAAAACATCATCTAAAAGTGTAATTAATAAAGTAACATTATTATATTCTAGACGTTCGACACACCTTGTATATTATCTGATTTCAAAGACTATTTTGTAAATAAACTTATAATGAACTTTTAATAATAATGTGTAAAAAAAAACACAATATTTCGTATAACAGAAATGTAGTAATTGCTTGTGTATCCTCAACTAGTAAAACATTAATGTACTATTGTTGGTGCAAGAAGTCAAGGCCCTTCACTTTTTGCCTTCGTATTTTTTTAATGCAGTTTATATCATACGTTTGGGTAAATGTTTAAAAGGTGATTCAGCAAGAATGACTATGTTCCTTAAAAATCATGGGATCGCTCTCGTCTCTAATTGTTTCCAGTAATAAACCATTATAAATAGAAAAAATTTGATTCGAGTAGCTTCCTCAAATAGAAAATATGGTTCGGACGTTGAATATGAAGAGATTTCAATAACATTGCTGGTGTCGATAACAACAAAACTAAGAACATTACATACAAGAAAATATCATCTAAAAGTGTAATTAATAAAGTAACATTATTATATTCTAGACATTTGACACACCTGTATATTATCTCATTTCAAAGACTATTTTGTAAATAAACTTATAATGAACTTTTAATAATAATGTGTAAAAAAACACAATATTTCGTATAACAGAAATGTAGTAATTGCTTGTGTATCCTCAACTAATAGAACATTAATGTACTATTATTGGTGCAAGAAGTCAAGGCCCTTCACTTTTTGCCTTCGTATTTTTTTTAATGCAGTTTATATCATACGTTTGGGTAAATGTTTAAAAGGTGATTCAGCAAGAATGATCATGTTCCTTAAAAATCATGGGATCGCTCTCGTCTCTAATTGTTTCCAGTAATAAACCATTATAAATAGAAAAAATTTGATTCGAGTAGCTTCCTCAAATAGAAAATATGGTTCGGACGTTGAATATGAAAAGATTTCAATAACATTGTTGGTGTCGATAACAACAAAACTAAGAACATTGCAAACAAGAAAATATCATCTAAAAGTGTAATTAATAAAGTAACATTATTATATTCTAGACATTTGACACACATTGCATATTATCTGATTTCAAAGACTATTTTGTAAATAAACTTATAATGAACTTTTAATAATAATGTGTAAAAAACACAATATTTCGTATAACAGAAATGTAGTAATTGCTTGTGTATCCTCAACTAATAAAACATTAATGTACTATTGTTGGTGCAAGAAGTCAAGGCCCTTCACTTTTTGCCTTCGTATTTTTTTTAATGCAGTTTATATCATACGTTTGGGTAAATGTTTAAAAGGTGATTCAGCAAGAATGACTATGTTCCTTAAAAATCATGGGATCGCTCTCGTTTCTAATTATTTCCAGTAATAAACCATTATAAATAGAAAAAATTTGATTCGAGTAGCTTCCTCAAATAGAAAATATGGTTCGGACGTTGAATATGAAAAGATTTCAATAACATTGTTGGTGTCGATAACAACAAAACTAAGAACATTGCAAACAAGAAAACATCATCTAAAAGTGTAATTAATAAAGTAACATTATTATATTCTAGACGTTCGACACACCTTGTATATTATCTGATTTCAAAGACTATTTTGTAAATAAACTTATAATGAACTTTTAATAATAATGTGTAAAAAAAACACAATATTTCGTATAACAGAAATGTAGTAATTGCTTGTGTATCCTCAACTAGTAAAACATTAATGTACTATTGTTGGTGCAAGAAGTCAAGGCCCTTTACTTTTTGCCTTCGTATTTTTTTAATGCAGTTTATATCATACGTTTGGGTAAATGTTTAAAAGGTGATTCAGCAAGAATGACTATGTTCCTTAAAAATCATGGGATCGCTCTCGTCTCTAATTGTTTCCAGTAATAAACCATTATAAATAGAAAAAATTTGATTCGAGTAGCTTCCTCAAATAGAAAATATGGTTCGGACGTTGAATATGAAGAGATTTCAATAACATTGCTGGTGTCGATAACAACAAAACTAAGAACATTACATACAAGAAAATATCATCTAAAAGTGTAATTAATAAAGTAACATTATTATATTCTAGACATTTGACACACCTGTATATTATCTCATTTCAAAGACTATTTTGTAAATAAACTTATAATGAACTTTTAATAATAATGTGTAAAAAACACAATATTTCGTATAACAGAAATGTAGTAATTGCTTGTGTATCCTCAACTAATAAAACATTAATGTACTATTGTTGGTGCAAGAAGTCAAGGCCCTTCACTTTTTGCCTTCGTATTTTTTGTAATGCAGTTTATATCATACGTTTGGGTAAATGTTTAAAAGGTGATTCAGCAAGAATGACTATGTTCCTTAAAAATCATGGGATCGCTCTCGTCTCTAATTGTTTCCAGTAATAAACCATTATAAATAGAAAAAATTTGATTCGAGTAGCTTCCTCAAATAGAAAATATGGTTCGGACGTTGAATATGAAAAGATTTCGCGTATTTTTCAAGTCGAATGGTCCCGAAAAATGGCGCAACCATTCGGCAGGCAACAATGGGGCGGCTCCAATTACATTTTCCGCGCCAAGTGTCGCAGTTTCCGGGGAAAAGGTGGAACGGTATATCATCGCTGTTTATACCATTTCCGTCGCGGGCGAATGATTTATTCGAAACAGACACCAACGCCCCGCATCGGATCCGTGACGGCTTCGTGAATACGATTATTTACGCGTCTTGTTGAAGATTTACGTTTCTTTAACGGAAACGGACCGTTTCGATCGGGACGTGAGACGTCTTGAGATATTCGCCAGGTGTAAAGTGAAATGTAAGATATCCACGTGAGATAATAATCAAAAATGACAGAAAATGTTTCAATATTACTAAAATTTATTATTATTTATTATTATTCAATAGTCGATTGAGGTTTGGTGACAACGTAATAATTTATTAATATTTTGTCGAAACGAATTACATTGAAAGACAACAAAAACAAACGCTGCGTACGATTTGATTATAAAATTTAATTGGCGTTGTAATGAAACATCCCAATTAAATCAGGTGTGTAACCCGACCAAACAAACGCAAAATGTTTCGTCCAATCTCAACAAAACTATTATTGCAATAAACCGAAATTAATGAACGCATGTATATATTTTGTTTTAATGAAAATTCTTTCGGAAAAGCTACATTTCATTAATTTTCAATTCGATCAATCCTATTCGTTACTCATTCACCGCATATAATTAAAATTTTATTATTTTAACAACGATTTAAGATTAAAATTATAATAATTACATTCATTCGGATTAATTTAAATTTTGCATATTTTAATTTAACCGAAATAAATGAAAAAATATTTAACAATACATATTCATTTATGAATTTATCGATTGAAAATTTTAATTATTGGAAATTTCTCGATATTTTGAAACTTTGTAATAATAATAACGAATAATTTGCTTCGGAGATAGGTTGAGATTTCTCGAGAAAACTTCACCTCATCTCCGGAAGTTGCGGCCCTTTCAAGTTTTGTTTAAGTCTTCGCCGAACTTCGATGTCCCTGTACCAATTTCGTCGTTGTACTTGGTACCGGGTGAAGTCATTAGAAAACGAAACGTCGTCGCTTCAGCCCTTAATTTACATTTCATTGCTTCTAGATTTTTCCCACGCTTAATTGGTTACCCGGAAAACTAATGAATAAATTAACACGCCGGCTTGCCGACGAGGAATTAACCTGATTAAAGTTTCGCTTTATCAACAAAATAATTTCGTAACGGCAAACATATTAAATAATTTCACTTAACTTTTTTTTTTTAATGTAATGAATTTATGTTTTGGACGTGTGGTAAAACTTTAAAACGAATCATGGCAAACGACCAATGTAAATTCCTTTGTAGAATTAATATGGTTTATAACAATAATAAAGTCTGGTGCACAAAATTACGAGCATCTCGAGTTTATGATATTATTACGTGACTGGAATATACGGCTTCCCGTACGTTTTATGCGGCCATCGACTGGTTGAACGTTTTCAACAATTTGCTGTACTCCTGTTAATGGCTATAGCTTTTTAACGAAACCCGGAACAACTGGTCATCCCCATTTCCCATCACGAACCGATGTTTCAAAGAAGATTAAAAGCGCTCATACGGTATTAGTCATTACATTTACGTTTTTAACGAGAACCAGACATGGCGGATTACTACTATATCCTCAAAGGGAATCATATTAATAAATACGTCCATTAGACATAATACTATTATTAAATCAAACGGATTAAGGTGTCATTATATTTCATTATGTAAGATCTCCCGACAAGATCCTTTGGTGGGGTGTCAAAAATGTAATACTAATCCTAATTCTTTTTACTCAGAAGTTTCATTTATTATGATTTATATAAGTCGGTCGAAGTCAGATCGTACTTCACAGTTTCCTTCCGTCTTTTTTCTTCTTTATTGCTATATTGTAAATTGTAATCATTAAACCCGTTTCAACAATTTTTTCATAAACTGTTTGTAATGATTTTATCAAATTTATTTATTTATTTATTTATTGCTGCCAGTGGACACAAAACGGGACAAACCCAAAAGATTGTGTCACTACATTGACAAAAACTACTATACTACAAATACATTGTGCGGTTAATTACGAATAAATTAACTAAAAACAATAATTATTCTATAAAGCAGAAAATAAAATTAAGAAAAATAAAACATACATTTGTTTACGCTACAGTAATGTTGATCAATGCTTTCTGTAACTCAACGGCAGTTATCAAGCTCTTAAATCTCCTATATGTATTACTAAACACATCTATACCGTTGCCAGTAGTATGGAACCGATCACAAGCAATCGCCATCCGAATCATAGGAGAATTTTGAAATAAATTTGTTCTCGGAATGGGAGTATAAAAAATTGACCTTGCCTTAATAATGCCTTAAAGATCGGGAAGGTATACGTATATTCACACATCCCAATAATACCGAGGAGGCACATCTATTGTTGACAATCTTATGAAATGTAAGAGCATCGTTACAAAAGCGGCGCTGGTGAAGTGGAAGAAGTTGGAAAGAGCTGCACGCAGAATTATAATCTTTATAGCTTAAATTAAATTTATAGGCTAAGTGCTTTAGAAACTTCTTTTGAATTCTTTCAATTCTGTTTATATAAGTGTGATACTGCGGATTCCAAATGGTAGTGCAAAAATTTAGTACACTGAATACGTAAGCAAAATATAAAACGTTTACTGCTTCTACGCTTTTGAAACATTCTGTGGATCTTATGACAAAACCCAACATTCGCAGCGCCTTTCCAACCACTCCATCAACGTGACCAGAAAATGTAAGCTTGTTGTCAAACGTAACACCAAGATCTTTAATTTGAGATGCTCTAGGTAAGACATAGTTTTCCAATTTGTACTCATATCTGATGGCATTCGAACTTCTTGAAAAAGAAATAACATTACATTTAATAGGATTGAGTGTCATAAAATTGTCATTGCAATAGACTTTCAGTGCGTCAATGTCACGCTGCATCCTCGAGCAGTCGAGTGGAGAGGAAATACGTGCAAACAACTTCAAATCATCAGCATACATTAAGCACTGGGAGTGTTTTATGACTGTGAAAATGTCATTGATGTAAATATTGAAAAAGAGAGGGCCAAGATGGCTACCTTGAGGTACACCTGACGGGACGGACATTACATCAGAATAGTATCCATTAATAGATACTACCTGAGTTCTTCCACGTATATAAGAAGCAATCAATCGCAACAAATAGTTATCAATTCCCATAAACCGAAGCTTTGACAACAGAAGATTGTGATCAACACGATCGAAAGCCTTACTGAAGTCAGTATAAACGGCATCCACTTGAGTTACTTGATCAAGAGAAGTAAAAATATAATTACTGTACTCAAGTAAGTTACTCTCGACCGAGCGACCCACAAAAAAGCCATGCTGTCTTGTATCAATTTTATTTTTAGTAAAAAAAAATAGCCGTTTATAAATTAGCATTTCAAAGATTTTGCTTAACACCGATAATAAAGATATTGGTCTATAATTGGATACATCACTTCTATTACCAGACTTAAAGATAGGAACTATATGTGCCTGCTTCCAAAGACGTGGAAAAACTCCAGATTCAATGGATTTGTTCAGTATAATGGTTACAGGTAGCGACAAAGACGCGTAACATTCTTTAATAAAAATTGCTGGTATACCATCCGGACCCGGGCCCTTTGAAGCATCAATTCCTGCCAGTACCTCCTCAACCTCAATCTGATCGAAGCAAGTTGCAACTGTACCACTGATGTCGGGCATGACACCAGACACCGCATCAGTCTGGTGGATTGAGTACACAGAATGAAAAAAATCTGCGAACAATAAGCAGATGGACGAAGGATCGGAAGCTGTGCAATCATTCAGGTGTACCGCAGACGGTATATTATTACTGCCCTTTCTTCGTTTTAAGAATGACCAGAAATGTTTGGGATTGTGCGTTATATTTATTTCTGCCTGGCTAACATAATTTTTATAATCCCGATCAATAAGGAATTTTGCTCGCCCTCTCAGCAGAGAAAAGGTAAGATAATCAACGTGATTTCCATAACGCTTCCATCTCCTATGCGCCTTCCTCTTTTCATTAATCGTCCGCACAGCACTGAACGAAAACCACACGGGAAAACCACTCTCTCTCTTATGCATTTTGGGTACATGTTTCTCAATACCGCGATGCAAGTGAGCATAAAATGCATCCACAGAATCATTAACATCATCGCACTCCAACTCTCTTTCCCAGTTAACCCCATTAAAATGTGAATTGAGTAAATCAAATTTTGCTTTTCTGTAGTTATAGCAAGCGGGAAAGTTATATTTAAGATTTGGAGGTGCGATTACCTGACAGGAAAACTCAAGAGTAGTGTGAGATATGTCTTCACGAATTAAAGGGCTATCGCTGAGCGCTATGTCAGAGATAGAACAAAAATTTGCAATAATAAGATCCAAAGTATGGTTGTAGGCATTAAAATGGCGATTAAATTGATTAAGGCCGCAGAGGGACAGGGCATCCAGAAAATCACGAGATCGAGCACTACTGCATGATGGTACACAATGACGAAGGCAGAGATCAATCTCCCATTTAATTTCTGGCAAGTTAAAATCGCCACATATAAGAAATTTGTCGTCAGGATATCGCCGTGTGAGTACAGTAAGTTGATCTATGAATGAATAGAGTGTTAAGTTATCATTTGGACGAATATATACACAGCAAACATGTAGCGAAGAACCCCCGGTCTTAAGCGTTACACTCACTACCCCAAGATTCACAAACCAGTCAGCATGGGCTACCGCCGGTATAGCAGTAGATACCCCAATTAAGACACTAACCGTTTCACTAGCCGTGATTAGCTATTTTACCAGTAACTATACAAAATATTCTGTAGTTAAATTTAACAAAAGGTGAATAAAAGGAGCCTTAGAGCTCTACGCTGCAAGTTAAAAACCCGTTTGCTAGCAAGAGTGTTTCTCCATGCTAAAATAGCATAAGATATAGACTTAGTATAAGGACGAATTAAGCAGTTTCGTTACTACCTATAGTCCCACGTTAACTATAATGTTTCATTAAACGTTTTATTAATATTATTCTGACTTGTTAACTTATTATTCATACACAACTCATTCACGATGCATCATTCACGTGCTCTATCTAGGACCATTTTAGATTTTTCTTCCAAATTTAAGTTCTTCCCTACCAAATCAATACGGAACGGATAAATATGACATTACACTGACGATCTACAACATTTATCTTACGGTATACTAGTGCCGGCCGATTCTTACCCTTTGGTAAATCATTACAACTCCCTATTACAAGATTATAATCATTTTATTATTAAAATATCGCGACATATCTAACCAGTATATTAGCACAGTCAGCATTAGGCTAACATATAGTGAGTAGATCGAATTTTGATTTGTTCAAAAAATTACTAGATTCTCGTGCATGGCTGTCCAAAGGATAAAGCTCTTGGTTTATCCATTGGTTGAAAAATGTGATTTATCCCAGTAAATTTCGATGCATGGATGTAACTTTTATTTGTTACTATGGTTTCACAACTAGTTTTTCTCCAGTACATTAGGGATCTCTATAAGGGCACTATGGTTATATTTAGCCGTTTTGAAAGTGGTTTCTCTTTATTAGCATCTCCCACAACGAATTGGGGAATGCAGTCGATAACTTCTTGTTTTTATTTTGAGTCATTATATACTTTGCAATTTGTACAGACAACAAATTGACCGTACGTTCCAGAGACTCTATTTTATTTGAAAAATTAAAAACAGAGTTTATATCGTTTTGTAGGTTTCTTTTCATTAATTACGATTACTTTCCCCTTCACTTTCCATTTTTTCGTTCAGTTCGTCAGATAAAAATGAAATATATATATATATGATGGAATAAAAATGATTCGTTTAAGCTATCTCGGTTGGAAATTAACACAATTTTAAGGTTTTGCTTTAGATCATCCCTCATCATTAAGACCGAGTTTCTATAATTTTTATTTAATTTAAGTATGTTTGAAAGAGTCTATTTTTAGAAGATCTATTTTCACTCATATTTATGTTTATTGAAGCATCAGGTTTTTATCAGAATGGCATTTCTTGCGAGAAATAGTACCCTCTATAATGTATATTAATTTGTTACTTATGTAATCGACATTTAAAGGTTAAACGTTTACAATCCTTTTAATTAGATGTGATTCTGTATAAAATACTAAAACTCTAAAAAATATATAAAACACTATAAGACACAAAAACAAAGCTTTTCTCAAAGACATTAAGTCATAAATTCAACTGATTATTTTAGAAATCTTCTTGTAAAATCATAATACATACGGAGCACTTCAAGACAAGTGTTTATAAATGCTCCCTTGCTGAGGTCACTTTTCGAGTAAGATGTTAGATTTGCTAATTTGCAAAAAAATTATAAATATTAGTAAAGACGTGATATATTTTAGCACACTTTTAAGAAAATATTTATTCTTACTTTGTCCAGATCGCTTTGTGAGCGAGGCACTAAATTTGGTAAATCAACACAAATGTTAATCTTGGACGAATTTAGTGCCTCGTCCGCAAGCGACCTCGGCGATTCAGATCAAAGAGAGATCAAAAGAGAGATCAAATCGTTCCTGATATATCTTCTTAGAGATGGAAGGTATTCAACATTCTGTTAAGAAAATATTTATAACCATTTCGCCAAAACGTGCAAGCGATTTCGGCAGTTTGTTATCAAAACGTTCCTCATACATCTTGATACAGATGTAAAGTATTCTATATAGTTTTAAGAAAATGTTTAAACTCACTTCGCCGAGGTCGCTTTGCGGGCGAGGCGTCAGATTTGCTTCATCAACACGAATTATTCACTTTGGAGGATTTAAGGGGCATTAAAAAACTTCCTTTTATTGGTTACTAGAGGATCATAACTTAACAAATACATGTTATATATTATTTTAGTTTGCACGACTACTTTTTTTAGAGTAAATGTTTCTTAAGCCTCTTTAATCAATTGCCAAATGGAGTATTAAAGCGGAGGTAATAATTTTTAACCCGTGTGTGGAGAACATTTGTGCAGAAATTTATTCATATCAATTGTTAAATATCTACCTTCGTAATTTCCGCAGAAAGCTCTGGCTTAGCAAAGAGACTACCATTAAACCAGATTTGTCCCTAAAGAGTTTTTGAATACTTCTGTTGGTTTTAAAGTGAAAAAAGTGGAATACTACTATTTATGGTAGATTTTATAAGATAAATGAAAAAGGCATTCATAAAATCGAATCCAACCAAGAACATTTGATCAATAGAATTAAAGATTTTCAATATTGGACTTCCTAAAATCTATCTGAAATTAATTGTCCATTATAAATTAAATCACTACATTTGTGATATCTTTATCAACTCTATTTTTTGTCTACTTAGAAACTTTTGAACACTCTTTAAAAGATTGGCAAAAAAATGATAAAAGATGGTTTTTAAAAATTTGCAGAATCTTAATAATAACACATTTATTGCCTCAAAAAAAAAAGAAATTACAATAAGAAAAGTATACATTAGCAACATATAAACATCAAGACAAAAGGATCAATTTATCGCTGTAAGCGATATCTTCCAAGAGACCCAACTATTACTGTGTATAAAATTAAACTCAAAGATTATGGCTAGCTGCGGTAATATGATATCCTTTGCAGGATTAGAAATGGAGCAAACATCAATTATCATCATACAGGATAGATAACAAACACAAAGAAGTCAAGAAGACAGTTGGAGAGTAAGAAGATGGCATTTCAATAAATTTTTAAAAGACACAAAACTTGTTGCATTGCGAATAGTAACAGGTAGATCATTCCATAACGCAATCGATTGTACTGTAAAAGATCTGTGAAAAATCTCAGTTGCATGAACCGGAAACATTAAGGTGGTAACAGAACTGGATCGGGTGGACAAACCATGCGACGACAAAAACTTAAATGAATCAGATAAATATGCAGGAGTGCAGTTCTGCAGAACCTTGTACAAAGTAGAGAGAGATCCGAAAATACCTACGATTCTACAGAGTAAGCATCTGCAAATAATTACGATACGGCGTTATGTGCTGAAACCTCCCCAGATCAAAGATGAACGAATACAATTATTCTTAAGTCTCTCCAATTTATTTTGGAGAGTTAAAGAAAGATTAGGATATACCACATCACCATAATCAATATGAGGCAAGATAAGAGAGTAACAAAGGTTGCGACGAAGAACAGGCGGGAGGAAACACCGAAGTTTTCTCAAAGTGTGGAAGCAGTGGTAAACCCTTTTAAAAACACTCTGTACCTGAGGTCTCCAGGACAGTGTCGAATCCATAATCAAACCAAGATTCTTAACAGTGTCCGAAAACTGAATAACGTTGCCATCAAGCATCACTTGAGGGGAAGAGTGAAAGTTCATCTTTGATAGTAGAGGACGAGTGCCAAAAGCAATGGCTTGCGTTTTCGACGGATTTAATTTAAGCCCATAACGATTAGACCATTCAAGAATACTGGCAAGGTCATTTTTAAGACGAAGAACAGCATCTTCAAGGTTATCAATAGGTGTTGAAGTGTAAATTTGAAGGTCATCAGCATACAAATGATAGTTACATGAAATATTATCCGTAATACCATTTATAAAAATCGAAAATAGTAAGGGTCCTAAAACACTGCCCTGGGGAACCCCACATTTAATTCCATAACTGGAAGAGAGCTCAGAACCAACACGCACATATAAAGATCGAAAGGAAAGATATGATTGGAACCAGGATAAACAAGAAGAGGAACATCCAATAGAAGTAAGTAAGGATAATAAAATAGTATGGTCAACAGAGTAAATGATCAATCCTGTAAATGATGGGCGAGGATTTTGGGAATTCGCTATCACGTATCAAACGAAGTGGTGCAAGCCATGTTATAAATACAGATGTTTTTAGGAACTGTGGCCGGAACTACCATCAAATCTCCACTTGGTTATTAAACAAAGTTTACTCAAATCAGGAAAGAGAATATAAGTTTGGGTAATCGAAGATTAATCAATGTATGAAATTAAATCAAACTTTGTCCTTATTTCTTCGGAATTATATTTATTCCTTTATCAGGCAAACTTTGTTTAATCAAAACAAAGTATAACAATTCAAAGAGAAAAAAAATCCTTACTCAAATCCTTATCATTTAGTGAATTTATGATTTCCTTATTTCCAGTAATCTGCTCATCAGCTGTGATGTTTACACTTTCCTTATTTGGATAGCAGTTCGTTTTCTCTTCTCTGTACAACTTGTAGGATAGGAATATGTCAAGATTTGACATTCTAATGATATTGTATTGATCTTCCGCCCACATATGACTAGAACGAGATTCTTGCTGAAATTTGTAAGCATTGATGTATTTGCTTGCTCGTGTTGGACAAGTGCTAATAACTTCTTGCACCAATTTTGATGCCTTTGTGTTGCCAAAAACTCATCAACCCATTTAAGCAGTATAATTCAATTCTGCAACGGATTTAGACTTACGTAGAAGTCATAGCAAGGAAACGAAATTATAGTTGGTAACCAATTATAATATTTCTTGGAAACAACTTTTTTCTGTTCGCATTTAGATTTAAAGTGGTAAAGTCGCTATCTTCCGTTTGTAAACTATTGACTCACCCTGTATATCTTGTTCGTGAATGTATTACATTTTATATTATTTTATTATATTTTTTGCAATATTTTTATACACAAAATTGTTATTATTAACATTTAACTGTAATAAGTTGCTGGATTTCTTTTTACTAAGATAGGGAAATATAAGATATAAGATTATGAATATTATGAATATGTGCATATCAATATTTGATCACCTTTTTTAACTGAACTAAAATTTTATTTCTTTTATACAAGAATGTATTAAAAAGAAAATGTGTGTCAAAAAGGTATTCAAAGGATTCGTTTTGTTCATAAAACCCAGCCTTGGGGTGTCGCGTATCTTACGACGGCTCTGGTTCAAATATACAGGGTTGGATTGGGTTGGGTTTAGCCGTGCATTTGAAGAGTTTTTTTAACGAACGCCTTTATAATAGTTTCTAAAACTAGAACTAACACTAGACCTAGAAGTAGAAAGTTTTTGATTTAGCTGTGCGTCTGAAGCCTAGTTCTGAATGTTACTAGTTCTAGATCTGGAGTTAAATGTAATGATATAGAATCGTTTTTTATTTTTATATAAAAAGGGTCCGATTTTTGTTGGTCCAACACTTCACCTTTAGATGACTTCGTTCAGATGTTATAAAGCCTGTCTTATAACATCCTATTTCATCGTTGTTAAAAATGTCATCTATGTTGTATAAATTTAATAACCCCTGAATATTTCCAGATTTTCCTTTTTCAGATGCAACGACGTCGACATTACACATTTCCCGTGTGCATCTTTAAATTTTATATCATGTGTTACGTTACACCCTTCCCTTGCTGTAAAATCTTCGTGTCCTAATTTCATTTTTCAGCCTTTCATTTTAAATTGCGATCCACTGACGCTTCTTCCCCAGTAAAACTCATTTTTTTTAAACCCATCAATCGCTTCACACTGGGTTGAATAAATTTCGATTTTCCGATTCCAGCTGGATAAAAATCATAAAATGACGCGGACGAATGAAACTACACAAGTTTGACTAATTAACCGAATTATTGGACCGTATAAGCGAACCAGAAAATAAGTTAAAAGTTTTATCTTGTATGTTTTGTCCCAATTAAGCCTCAATTAAAGGATGAATCAAATAAGAAAATACTACACTCTGCTTATTTGATTACCTTATTAAAAGCTAAATGTAGGGTAATTTGAAACGTATTGAGATTCGAATGAGCTATTCAACACAAATATAGAGCCCGGAAACTGAAATTTGAATGGAATTATTGATATCCATTCAAAGAGAATTAATTAACTACACATAACATAAAGCTTTTATATTACTAATAAGTTCTTATTATTAGTTATTAAATTATTATTTATAGTATGATTATTTCAAGTAATTTGGTTGTTATGAATATTGATCGATATCCAATAAAAGTTCACGCGGACCTTTAGTTAACCTTTAGAAAGACATGCAATGTTGGTAATCGTAGTTGGTTGCATGTTTTCTTTTGTGGTGGTCGCGTAACCACAATAATTTTCCCAAAGGTCGAAGTAAATGTAAATAAGCATTTAAATCTTTTATTTTCCATCATAACTTTTGAAGTAGATCTATTTGAAAGAAAATGATTTTGAAGTGGATGGCTTAGTGGAACGAAATGAAATAGTGAAAAATGTAAGAAGAAATAAGATTTGGATGTTTCGAAGCGTTGTAAAGTTTTGAGGTAGAAAATTTTGCGGCGCGAAAACGATTTCAAGTGGAAGTCGTCATCATTCCGGACGGGTTGGTGTGAACGCCTCGCGGCCGCGCTTCTGACTCGCTCGCTTTAATCTCCTCGGTGGCGCGATGCGTGCTTCCGGCGGAACGTAAAAGTACAAACTCCAGTGAAGGGTCGTACTTACGGACCACCGCCTTTGTCACGAAAACCGCCGGTTGCGAACTTAAGAGGACGATGTAATTGCTGAAACGTGGAATAAAGCGCTTCGCCGGCCGCCAACATTCGCGATGCCGTTTGTCCAAACGAGATCAAAATTACTAAGAACGTTTCACTTTACTGTTCTATCTACCGTATTGGAACTTCCTTAATGAACTACCCTCAATGGTAATCCACCCTCAGACTATATACGTTCATATAAGCAAATTACACTCACTTTCAAATAAAATACACTCAACCCAACCCAACTCATTAAGAATTAGAGTACAATTTTGAAATTAGGAGATAAGTAGTATAATGTAGAACTCTAAAAATTAACTTTATTTACTTGGAACTAGTTGCGACGTACTATGATGACATCATCAGCCAAATCTACAAAACAGACCACTTCAATCCAAAGCATTTTCTTTCTGCTTATACTTAGAAATGGAATTACCTATTTGTCCATTACATTTAAAGTTAACAAACATACCATCATTTTGTAATATGGAACTTCCTTAATGAACTACCCTCAATGGTAATCCACCCTCAGACTATATACGTTCATATAAGCAAATTACACTCACTTTCAAATAAAATACACTCAACCCAACCCAACCCATTAAGAATTAGAGTACAATTTTGAAATTAGGAGATAAATAGTATAATGTAGAACTCTAAAAATTAACATAATTTACTTGGAACTAGTTGCGACGTGCTATGATGACATCATCAGCCAAATCTACAAAACAGACCACTTCAATCCAAAGCATTTTCTTTCTGCTTATACTTAGAAATGGAATTACCTATTTGTCCATTACATTTAAAGTTAACAAACACACCATCATTTTGTAATATGGAACTTCCTTAATGAACTACCCTCAATGGTAATCCACCCTCAGACTATATACGTTCATATAAGCAAATTACACTCACTTTCAAATAAAATACACTCAACCCAACCCAACCCATTAAGAATTAGAGTACAATTTTGAAATTAGGAGATAAATAGTATAATGTAGAACTCTAAAAATTAACATAATTTACTTGGAACTAGTTGCGACGTGCTATGATGACATCATCAGCCAAATCTACAAAACAGACCACTTCAATCCAAAGCATTTTCTTTTTGCTTATACTTAGAAATGGAATTACCTATTTGTCCATTACATTTAAAGTTAACAAACACACCATCATTTAGTAATATGGAACTTCCTTAATGAACTACCCTCAATGGTAATCCACCCTCAGACTATATACGTTCATATAAGCAAATTACACTCACTTTCAAATAAAATACACTCAACCCAACCCATTAAGAATTAGAGTACAATTTTGAAATTAGGAGATAAGTAGTATAATGTAGAACTCTAAAAATTAACTTTATTTACTTGGAACTAGTTGCGACGTACTATGATGACATCACCAGCCAAATCTACAAAACAGACCACTTCAATCCAAAGCATTTTCTTTCTGCTTATACTTAGAAATGGAATTACCTATTTGTCCATTACATTTACAGTTAACAAACACACCATCATTTTGTAATATGGAACTTCCTTAATGAACTACCCTCAATGGTAATCCACCCTCAGACTATATACGTTCATATAAGCAAATTACACTCACTTTCAAATAAAATACACTCAACCCAACCCAATCCATTAAGAATTAGAGTACAATTTTGAAATTAGGAGATAAATAGTATAATGTAGAACTCTAAAAATTAACATAATTTACTTGGAACTAGTTGCGACGTGCTATGATGACATCATCAGCCAAATCTACAAAACAGACCACTTCAATCCAAAGCATTTTCTTTTTGCTTATACTTAGAAATGGAATTACCTATTTGTCCATTACATTTAAAGTTAACAAACACACCATAATTTTGTAATATGGATCTTCCTTAATAAACTACCCTCAATGGTAATCCACCCTCAGACTATATACGTTCATATAAGCAAATTACACTCACTTTCAAATAAAATACACTCAACCCAACCCAACCCATTAAGAATTAGAGTACAATTTTGAAATTGGGAGATAAGTAGTATAATGTAGAACTCTAAAAATTAACTTTATTTACTTGGAACTAGTTGCGACGTACTATGATGACATCATCAGCCAAATCTACAAAACAGACCACTTCAATCCAAAGCATTTTCTTTTTGCTAATACTTAGAAATGGAATTACCTATTTGTCCATTACATTTAAAGTTAACAAACACACCATCATTTTGTAATATGGAACTTCCTTAATGAACTACCCTCAATGGTAATCCACCCTCAGACTATATACGTTCATATAAGCAAATTACACTCACTTTCAAATAAAATACACTCAACCCAACCCAACCCATTAAGAATTAGAGTACAATTTTGAAATTGGGAGATAAGTAGTATAATGTAGAACTCTAAAAATTAACTTTATTTACTTGGAACTAGTTGCGACGTACTATGATGACATCATCAGCCAAATCTACAAAACAGACCACTACAATCCAAAGCATTTTCTTTTTGCTTATACTTAGAAATGGAATTACCTATTTGTTCATTACATTTAAAGTTAACAAACACACCATCATTTTGTAATATGGAACTTCCTTAATGAACTACCCTCAATGGTAATCCACCCTCAGACTATATACGTTCATATAAGCAAATTACACTCACTTTCAAATAAAATACACTCAACCCAACCCATTAAGAATTAGAGTACAATTTTGAAATTAGGAGATAAGTAGTATAATGTAGAACTCTAAAAATTAACTTTATTTACTTGGAACTAGTTGCGACGTACTATGATGACATCATCAGCCAAATCTACAAAACAGACCACTTCAATCCAAAGCATTTTCTTTTTGCTTATACTTAGAAATGGAATTACCTATTTGTCCATTACATTTAAAGTTAGCAAACACACCATAATTTTGTAATATGGATCTTCCTTAATGAGCTACCCTCAATGGTAATCCACCCTCAGACTATATACGTTCATATAAGCATATTACACTCACTTTCAAATAAAATACACTCAACCCAACCCAACCCATTAAGAATTAGAGTACAATTTTGAAATTAGGAGATAAATAGTATAATGTAGAACTCTAAAAATTAACATAATTTACTTGGAACTAGTTGCGACGTGCTATGATGACATCATCAGCCAAATCTACAAAACAGACCACTACAATCCAAAGCATTTTCTTTTTGCTTATACTTAGAAATGAAATTACCTATTTGTCCATTACATTTAAAGTTAGCAAACACACCATAATTTTGTAATATGGATTTTCCTTAATGAACTACCCTCAATGGTAATCCACCCTCAGACTATATACGTTCATATAAGCAAATTACACTCACTTTCAAATAAAATACACTCAACCCAACCCAACCCATTAAGAATTAGAGTACAATTTTGAAATTGGGAGATAAGTAGTATAATGTAGAACTCTAAAAATTAACTTTATTTACTTGGAACTAGTTGCGACGTACTATGATGACATCATCAGCCAAATCTACAAAACAGACCACTTCAATCCAAAGCATTTTCTTTTTGCTAATACTTAGAAATGGAATTACCTATTTGTCCATTACATTTAAAGTTAACAAACACACCATCATTTTGTAATATGGAACTTCCTTAATGAACTACCCTCAATGGTAATCCACCCTCAGACTATATACGTTCATATAAGCAAATTACACTCACTTTCAAATAAAATACACTCAACCCAACCCAACCCATTAAGAATTAGAGTACAATTTTGAAATTGGGAGATAAGTAGTATAATGTAGAACTCTAAAAATTAACTTTATTTACTTGGAACTAGTTGCGACGTACTATGATGACATCATCAGCCAAATCTACAAAACAGACCACTACAATCCAAAGCATTTTCTTTTTGCTTATACTTAGAAATGGAATTACCTATTTGTCCATTACATTTAAAGTTAGCAAACACACCATAATTTTGTAATATGGATTTTCCTTAATGAACTACCCTCAATGGTAATCCACCCTCAGACTATATACGTTCATATAAGCAAATTACACTCACTTTCAAATAAAATACACTCAACCCAACCCAACCCATTAAGAATTAGAGTACAATTTTGAAATTGGGAGATAAGTAGTATAATGTAGAACTCTAAAAATTAACTTTATTTACTTGGAACTAGTTGCGACGTACTATGATGACATCATCAGCCAAATCTACAAAACAGACCACTTCAATCCAAAGCATTTTCTTTTTGCTAATACTTAGAAATGGAATTACCTATTTGTCCATTACATTTAAAGTTAACAAACACACCATCATTTTGTAATATGGAACTTCCTTAATGAACTACCCTCAATGGTAATCCACCCTCAGACTATATACGTTCATATAAGCAAATTACACTCACTTTCAAATAAAATACACTCAACCCAACCCAACCCATTAAGAATTAGAGTACAATTTTGAAATTGGGAGATAAGTAGTATAATGTAGAACTCTAAAAATTAACTTTATTTACTTGGAACTAGTTGCGACGTACTATGATGACATCATCAGCCAAATCTACAAAACAGACCACTACAATCCAAAGCATTTTCTTTTTGCTTATACTTAGAAATGGAATTACCTATTTGTTCATTACATTTAAAGTTAACAAACACACCATCATTTTGTAATATGGATCTTCCTTAATGAACTACCCTCAATGGTAATCCACCCTCAGACTATGTACGTTCATATATCTATATATCTATCTATATCTCTATCTATCTATTCATATATATCTATATATCTATCTTGTCTCCGACGTTGTTTTGTATTTACACCTCCTTTCTTAGCAGTCTTCATACATTGCAAGGTCCAGATTTATGCGGATGACACACAGGTATATATTTCCTTTTATCCAAACGATCTTTTTAAAACTTTAAAAATAATTAACGACGAATTATCCGAACTCTTTCTGCTAGCACAGCAATACAACTTAGTGCTTAATCCGCAGAAATCTAAACTTCTTTTATTTGGTAGAAGGAAAGATGTTCAAGAATGCAGAAACCGGATTAATACAGATATAGGTGGTATTAATATTCCTTTGGTAGATGATGCTAGGAATCTTGGTCTTACTTTTATTCAGAGTTAAGATTTTCAAGACATGTATCATTGACCTTACAATCTGGATATGCAAAACTGAAAACGTTGTACCCTATGAGACATATGCTTCCTGTTAACATTAAGACGATGCTGTGTGATGCACTTATTCTGTCTAAATTTAATTATGCTGATATTATATATGGTTCTTGTCTACCTAAAAGCGATGAAATACGCATCCAACGTATTCAAAATACATGTTTAAGATTTATTTTTTGTCTCAGGAAGTATGATAGAATTTCGCACAAGTTAATAGACCTGAATTGGTTGAATATGAAAGGACGACGTGAATTGCATAAGGCTGTTTTCTTTCACAAGATACTTCGTACAAATACTCCCGAATACCTTCTCAACAAGGTGACCTTCAGAACCGATGTCCATAACCTCAATCTCAGATAGAAAGGTCTCATTACTCCACCTCTTCACCAAACGGAAATGTTCAAAAGATCATTCTCTTATCAAATTGCTAAAGTATATAATGATATCGCAAACTCATTGAAATTCTTGTCGGTGCTCTCATTTAAAAGAAGGTTACGGGCGAGCTTGTTGCAAGAGCAAAACGTGTCTTTAGTATAAATCAATTCGTATTGTTTTGACATACTGATGTTTGGAGTTCTTACATCTTTTACCCTAACGTATATATGTTATTATCAGATCGATTGTAGTAGTTTAATGGCTCAATGTTTTTTAAAGGTTAATTCTTTTTTCTGTACTGAAACCATACCGGACAATCAATTACTAATTCAATCAATTTGTATATTCATGATGATATGCATCAATTTAAGTTTTCATTTTTTTTTGTTATTTTGTTTGTTACTTTCATTTGTTTAAATGCAAGTTATTTAAGTTATGTCCTTGTGATTTAGTTAGTTAGTTAAATAGATAGATAGTAAAATAAGGGTACGGGTTAATTACGAGCAGAGATACTATACTCTCTGAACTTCGCCTTTTCAAACCGGCAGTTACTATTTAGTTACATATATATTTTATGACAGTTTTCTGTCCAGTTGATACTTTTTTTTATAATATTGATAATTTTGTATATAATACTGTTCCTTCTCTTTTGTACTTCACGCTTGCTTGAATAAAGTCATTTTTTATTATTATTATTATTATTATTATTATTATTATTATTATTATTATTATATAAGCAAATTACACTCACTTTCAAATAAAATACACTCAACCCAAACCAACCCATTAAGAATTAGAGTACAATCTTGAAATTAGGAGATAAGTAGTATAATGTAGAACTCTAAAAATCAACTTTATTTACTTGGAACTAGTTGCGACGTACTATGATGACATCATCAGCCAAATCTACAAAAGAGACCACTACAATCCAAAGCATTTTCTTATTGCTTATGTTTAGATATGGAATTACCTATTTGTCCATTACATTTAAAGTTAACAAACACACCATCATTTTGTAATATGGAACTTCCTTAATGAACTACCCTCAATGGTAATCCACCCTCAGACTATATACGTTCATATAAGCAAATTACACTCACTTTCAAATAAAATACACTCAACCCAACCCAACCCATTAAGAATTAGAGTACAATTTTAAAATTAGGAGATAAGTGGTATAATGTAGAACTCTAAAAATTATCTTTATTTACTTGGAACTAGTTGCGACGTACTATGACGACATCATCAGCCAAATCTTCAAAACAGACCATTACAATCCAAAGCATTTTCTTTTTGCTTATACTTAGAAATGGAATTACCTATTTGTCCATTACATTTAAAGTTAACAAACACAGCATCATTTTGTAATATGGAACTTCCTTAATGAACTACTCTCAATGGTAATCCACCCTCAGACTATATACGTTCATATAAGCAAATTACACTCACTTTCAAATAAAATACACTCAACCCAACCCATTAAGAATTACAGTACAATTTTGAAATTAGGAGATAAGTAGTATAATGTAGAACTCTAAAAATAAACTTTATTTACTTGGAACTAGTTGCGACGTACTATGATGACATCATCAGCCAAATCTTTTCGATATAAGAATCTGCTTAATGTCGGGTCTATCCAGACATAGAGTGAATTGTGCAATAATAATTAAGCACAAATATACTCACTTACATGTGAAACCCACCACCCACTGAGATTCAGTCTACCATGTTGATACTTTGGTAAAACAATACTCAACTCTTATGTTTCCTGTACCATTACCTCCAACTTTGAATATTTTCTTGTTAGCAATTAATGAATTTTTGCTCATAAAATGTAAAAAGAACGAGGCCGATTGCTTGTTTACAGAAGAATTTTTTCCTTTGGGCTTCATTCATACTGTTATTAACTTATCTATTTTGGTTCTCGAGTTATAACCTATGCTTATAAACAACATTGTCGATTTTAACATTTTGATAGTTCCCGCTGCATACGTAAGGAACTGTCATTATTAGACTTTTTCTAGTAATGATTTATGTATTTTGAGAGAATTGTGAATATTTTTTATTAAAGGCATTTATTTCTATCCAGTTTGGTTCTCGAATTGTAACCTATGTTTATGACCAAAATTTTCGATTTTAACATTTTGATAGTTCCTGCTGCATACATAAGGATCCGTTATTGTAAGACTTTATCTGGTAATGAAATATGTATATTAGGATAATTATGAACAACATTTGTTAATGACATTATTTCTATCTATTTTGGTTCTTGAGTTACAACCTATATTTACATCCAAAATTATCGATGTTAACATTTTGATATTTCCTGCTACATACGTAAGGAACTGTCAATTATTAGACTTTTTTAGTAATGATTTATGTATTTTGAGATAATTGTGAATATTTTTTATTAATGGCATTTATTTCTATCCAGTTTGGTTCTCGAATTATAACCTATGTTATGACCAAAATCGTCGATTTTGACATTTTGGTACTTCCTGCTAGATGCATAAGGAACTGTCGATATTAGACTTTATCTGATAAGAGAATATGTATTTTAGGATAATTATGAAAAATTGTTGTTAATGACATTTATTTCTATCTAGTTTGGTTCTCGAATTGTTACCTATGTTTATGACCAAAATTTTCGGTTTTAACATTTTGATATTTTCTGCTAAACACATAAACAACCGTCATCATTAGACTTTATCTAGTAATGGATCATATATTTTGGGATAATTATAAACAATGTTTGTTAATGACATTTGTTTCTATCAATTTTGGTTCTCGAGTTACAACCTACTATGTTTATATCGGTAAGTGTGCGTTAATTAATGGAATAACATCGTTTTAAGTAGTTAATCAATGTCTTTTTTATGGGTGAATGATGATCATAGACGTATGCAGCGACATGAAGGGGAAAAAAGCGATTTGCAGTTCGTTCAAACACGACACACATCCTTAACACCTAAGTATTATGGTTTTGGGGGCGATATGTACTCGATGAAGGTCACCCTTACTTTCATTCTACATCAACAACCTTCCATCAACTGGTGTTAGTACCTTTTATGAAGACGTTGCAAAATGTTATCCTCTAACATGGTAGAGACACATCATAACATGTAATATGTAATTATAATGCAACTCATCCATTCCTGAAATCAAATCTGTGTTACTGAACGAAGGGTTCTACATAAAAATTAACTCAAAAAAGTTTCCCAAGCGATCATAAAGATTAAAAAATACTGGTCTAGAGAATAGTTCAACAATCTGACGATATTGGTCAGAAACGAAGCTAATTTGTAATTGTTGGGATGGAAAGAATCGCAAAGAATGATGGCATTTAGTAGATGTTGTTTAGTAGATGTTTAGCAAGTAGTATAATGTAGATATAGTATATATGTAGAATAAGTAGTATTTTCTTTTTGCTTATACTTAGAAATGGAATTACCTATTTGTCCATTATATTTAAAGTTAACAAACACACCATAAGTTTGTAATATGGTTTTCATTTTGTTTTTCAACTTTTTCCATTAAGTCTTAATACAGTAATTTATTGATGATATAACATTTTCTCTAACTAATCTCTTAATAAATTTAAATAATTTATTCTAAATATGGGCGAAGTTGATTTCACGATAAATCAGAGATATGTCATGCTTTCTGCGAAGTGGAACTACTTAATCGTGTGTTACACCACTTTAAAATCTACATATGTAGATGGCTTCTGTCCATTTTCAATCAAATTAATGGATGAATATCCAGAAATTTCCAGAGACGCCATAAAAAGAATTGATGCCTTTCGTAACAACTTATCTCTTAAGAAATTCTTTTCGATATAAGAATCTGCTTGATGTCGGATCTATCCAGACATAGACTGAATTATGCAATAATAATTAACTAAAATTCAATCTACAATATTGATGCTTGGGTAAAACAATACTCAAATGTTATGTTTCCTATACCATTGTTATCTCTTTAAATATTTTCTTCTTAGCAATTAATGAATTTCTGCCCATAAAATGTAAAAAAACGAGGTCAGTTATTGTGAATGTTTACAGAAGAATTTCTTCATTTGGGCTTCATTCATACTATCATTAACTTCGGTTTCTTGCGCAATACAATCTACGTTTATAACCAAAATTATCCATTTTGATATATCCTGCTACCTACATAAAGAACTATCATTCTTAAGCATTGGTAATGGATAAACACTTTGTATGCATTTTGGTATCATTATGATCAATTTTTATTAATCATATTTATTTTTATCTATTTTGGTTCTCGACTTACAACCTAAGTTTATAACCAAAATTGTCGATTTCGACATTCTGTTATTTCCTGTTACATACATAAGAATCTGTCATCATAAAACTTTATCTGGTAAAGAATTACGTATTTAGAGATAATTATGAACAATTTTTGTTAATGACATTTATTTTCATCTATTTTGGTTCTCAAGTTATTCCCTATGTTTATATCCAAAATTGTCGATTTCAACATTCTGTTACTTCCTCTTACATACATAAGAATCTGACATCGTAAGACTTTATCTGGTAATGAATAACGTATTTAGAGATAATTAAGAACAATTTTTGTTAATGACATGTATTTTTATCTCGTTTGGTTCTCGAGTTACAACCTATGTCTATAACCAAAATTGTCGATTTCGACATTCTGTTACTTCCTGCTACATACATAAGGATCTGTCATCGTAAGACTATCTGGTAATGAATTACGTATTTAACGATAATTAAGAACAATTTTTGTTAATGATGTGTATTTTTATCTATTTTGGTTCTCGAGTTACAACCTATGTTTATAATTAAAATGATCGATTTTGGCATTTTGATATTTCCTGCTACGTTCGTAAGGAACTGCCATCGATACAATTCATCTGGTAATGAATTGCATATTTTGGCACAATTATGTACATTTTTTATGAATAACATTTATTTCTATCTATTTTGGTTCCCGAGTTCCAACCAATTTTTATAATCAAAACTGTCGATTTCGACATTCTGTTAATTCCTGCTACATACATAAAGATCTTGTCATCGTAAGACTTTATCTGGTAATAAATTACGTTTTTTTAGATAATTATGAATAATTTTTCAGTCGTTTTCAGTGGTTAATCAAGGTTTTGTTTATGGGTTAATGATAGCTATGGAAGGGTGCGGCCATGTAGGGGAAACACGGATTTTACTATTCCTTCAAAGATGACGACACATCTCTGGGGTTATGGTTTGGGGGCTGGATGAAGGTCTACCCTTATTTTCATTCCAGTCCCATTAAACGTACGTCGTTACATCAATAACGTTCTGTAACCGGTGTTAGTATCTTTTATGAGGCGTGAAGTTTTTATAACGAAGGTATACACATCATAACATCTAATATGTAATTATAATAGAACACGAACGAAGGGTTCTATTAAAAAAATTGCTCAAGAAAGGGTTTTGGGCGATGACAATGATTGAAGAATATTGATGTAGATGATATAGGTCGGAAACGAAGCTAATTTGAAATTGTTGGGATTGAGGGAATCGTAACGAATGATTGCGTTTAAACACGAAGCCTTCCTGAAAATGTGAAATTTAATTTTAATCGACTTTTTTGTATCATTAAGAAATTCAAGCAGTTGTTCTTTTCTATCTTTAAGGCGAATTTAAGATTCTTGTCGATGTTTAGATCAAACTCATTTCCATTCCATACATATATAATGTCATAGACATATCTATACCGTTTTCGTTATCCTTGAAGAACGTATTTTTTGAATTAACAATAAAGCTCTTTAATATTATCCAAATACAAATTAACTAATAAACCAGAAATTGAAAGATCCATATGAAGTAGTGTAGTAAGGTTTCTAATATTGTTCTTTTAATGAAAGAGTGTGCCATTATTGCTGCATGATAATTCATAATTTTTCATAATAATCAATCTCTATGACAGTTAAGTGAATATCTGGTTGGGTTTGAATTCTGAATTTATGGCCTTTGTTATAAGTAACGATAAATCTTAATCTGAGTAGCCTCTAGTTCATGTATCTTATGGTAGGCATTTTTTATAGAATTCTGATTATGAATTCTCGTTCTTAAAAGGTGTAATTTTCGTCTTTTATTTGTGAAATCATCATAACCACATTGCTAGATTTCTTTCCTAGTCTTAACTATAATTTCTTCTAACGAAACTATATCTGGAATATCTGGAAATTATATCTGGATACTTCTATTGTTTCCAGAATTGGTAAAATTTCACCACATGTGAAAAAGTTTCCAAAGTTTCTGGTGATTTCAACTTTTCATTTCTTGATTAAAATTACGAAAAAAGTATCTGATATACAATAAAAATGACTGCCAACTCGTTGGAAGTATGAGCAATTAGGTCTCCAAAGTCTTGCAATTAGTTTATAGTCTGCCAACGTGTTGGCAGCATGAATTATTACAGTTCCAAACACTATATGTTATCTTAAAATTTGCCAACTTGTTGCCAGCATGAGATATTTTGTGTCAAAAGTCTTGCTCATCAATTTAAAGTCTGTCAACTTGTTGGCAGCAAGAGTTATTACTGTTCCACAGCTGATGTATTACAGTTCCAAACGTTGTCTATTATTTTAAAGACTGCTAACTTGTAGGCAGCATGAGTTGTTATGTCTCCAAAGTCCTGTTTATTAAGTTAAAGTCTGCCAACTTGTTGGCAGCATGAGCTATTATTGTTCCACAGACTCTATGTTATCCCAAAAGCCTGCCAACTTGTTGGCAGCATGAGCTGTTGTGTCTCCAAAGTCCTGCTCATCAGTTTGAAGTCTGCCAACTTGTTGGCAGCATGAGCTGTTATGTCTCCAAAGTTCTGCTCATCAGTTTGAAGTCTGCCAACTTGTTGGCAGCATGAGCTATTATTGTTCCACAGACTATATATTATCCTAAAGACTGCCAACTTGTTGGCAGCATGAGCTGTTATGTCTCCAAAGTCCTGCTCATCAGTTTGAAGTCTGCCAACTTGTTGGCAGCATGAGCTATTATTGTTCCACAGACTATATATTATCCTAAAGACTGCCAACTTGTTGCCAGCATGAGCTGTTATGTCTCCAAAGTCCTGCTCATCAGTTTGAAGTCTGCCAACTTGTTGGCAGCAAGAGTTATTACTGTTCCACAGACTATATATTATTTGAAAGACTGTCAACTTGGTATTATGAACTATTTTAACTCCAAAGTCCTACTCATTAGTTAGAAGTCCTATTTGTTATAAGCATGAGCTATTAGTGTTTCAAACACTGTACTTTATCCTAAAGACGACCAACTTGATGGCAGCATAAACTATTACTGTTCCACAGACTATATTTTGTTTTAATGGCTGCCATTAGTTGGCAGCATGAGCTGTTTTGTTTTCAAAGTCCTACTCATCAATTTGAAGTCTACCAACTTGTTGGCAGCATCAGCTATTACTGTTCCACAGATTATATATTATCTGAAAATCTGGCAACTTCTTGACAGCATAAGTTGTTTTGTCTCCAAAGTCCTGCTCATCAGATTAAAATCCGCCAACTTGTTGACAGTATGAGCTATTACTGTTCCACAGACGACATATTATAAGTAAAACTACCAACTTGTTGATAGCATAAGTTGTTTTGTCTCCAAAGTCCTGCTCGTCAGATTAAAATCAGCCTGAGGTACTACAGCTCCAAACTCTCCTTTATCATTTTAATGTCTGCCAACTTGAAACAAAACAACTCATGCTGCTTGTTGGCAGCATGTGATGTTTTGTTTTTAAAGCCCTGCTAATTAGTTTAAAGTTTGCCAACTTGTTGGCAGCATGAGCTATTACTGTTTCAAAGACTATATATCATTTTAAAGACTGGCAACTTGTTACCAGCATAAGGTATTATCTCTTCAAAGCCCTGCTCATCAATTTAAAGTCTGTAAACCTAGCAGCATAAGTGATTACTGGTGAAGTAATCACCAGTAATCACTTCAGAGTTAATGATGTATATAAGCGAGTCTGGTATATAAAGAATCGATTGATTGAAAGTGTTCTGCGTTGTTTCTTTGAAATTCTTCTCTTGAGTTGTCTACTTACTTTAATGTTAATGTTTTTAGATTTAATTAAGGTAAAGTTAAGTGTGAGATTTTCTCTTACACAACAGTTAACAAAGAATATGTAATTTTTGATGATGTTACTACGTTTGTAGACTTTCTTATGTTAATGATTGCAGGTGAGATCTTAGATTAGATTTATGTATTAGATCTATTGGAGATTTAAGATCCATAGTATTAAAGATATAGTTAAAATTGGGAGATAAGTAGTATGATGTAGATTAACTTTATTTACTTGGTACTAGCTTCGACATACTAAAATGTCATCATTTTATCTACTCCCGTTGGATATTTCTCATTACCACAATAATATTGGACTGCCAGTTTCTTACTTTCCTCACTCCCTTCTTTCACAAGGTATTTTAAAAGCTTTTCCATCATTATGTATCCATAGTTGCATTGTACTATCCCTCTGTTATCAGCGTCCCTCCCTCCTATCTCCAGACGTTACTATACTTGTCCCTTGCCTCATCCCACTGTGTAATAATACTACTCAACCCAACACAACCCAACTTAGTCAAATCTAACCCAATGGTACGACTTAAATGAGACTAATCTGTCAAATTATTAGACAAAGTAAACACCAAGGATAAGAAACCCTTTAATGATCATAGAAAGTAAAAAGTCTGTTAGATATCATTTTACAATAGAAACAGAACAATATGCACTGAAAATTTTACTAGTAGTCTTCAGACATATTTGAAAATTATTGATTTGCGTATTCCTGAAACAAGGTATGGCCCATTTGTAGACAATGAACATAGTGGACCTAAACAAAGTAATGTATCAAATTCATTTATCAACAAATATCAAGTTCTATTTTATGGCGATATTTGGACAATGTGAGACGTACTGGTTGGTGTCCTTGTTTTGTCTCCTCATCTGAGTTTTTGACATTTTTCTCCACAAAAGTTGATGGCAAATTAGCCATCTTGTTATCTTTCCAAGCTACGGTTGCAATAAGCTCTTGGACATGTGTTTGGATAATTTGCAATCTAGATTCCTGTTTCGACGTGCCAAGATAGTACCAAGACTCAATATACCATTTTTTGACAAATATTCTAGTAATGGCAAAGCAGTACAGTAATAGGCGAAATACAATTTGTAAATTTTCTGTCAGTTTTATGTTCGATTATGTTCTGTCGTAAATTAAAGTTATCCCTTGATTTCGTAGATAACATTTGCTCATTGATGCAAAGATATGGGTCTAAAGGAAATTTCTTCCTTTCTGTCTTTTTCCAAACAGTCTGTAAAATTATGGATGTTCGCGGGGCAAATTTTGTGAATTATCATTAAAATGAATGGATTGGTGAATTTTTTCAAACATCTTTACAGGTATTATTACTTGAATTATAGGAGTTCCAATGGTGCCATTTCAACGACTTAGTAACTCGAGAAATATGAATCAAAGATACGATACATAATATCATAATACAATTGTTGTGATAAGATAAATATCTTTAAAGATTAAGAAAATAAAGACGAACATGATTCAATTTTTTAACTAAACAACTCAATAAGATATCTGGTATAAATACGCACGAGCGAAATAAACACGTAAGAGACAGGTATTAAGGCGGGGGTTGGAACCGATTACCTGAGATTGATTTACGACCTCCTCAGTCGTTTCCCAGAATCGTTATTGGACAACTTTAAACAGTTTCCATGTGGTTATCAAAAATAATATATAAAAACTTTGTTGGAAAAATCATCTCAAAATAATGTGTTCTCCATCGCTATATACCTCTGATTTGGAAGATGCTGTATATAAATTAATCAATCAAATTTTTGGAAATAAAAATAAAAAAATTTAGATCGATGTGTGAAGCTCTAAAACATATTGTAGCGCTTTTTTTTCTAAATAAATAACCACAAAAGAAATAATAACAATCAGCACACAAACACATTGGGCTCCAAATCAGCACCTATAACTCTATCTATAAGGGGGTACCAAGACGCGGGAGAATTGTGACCAACAACACCTATATCTGCCCCACCTCGTGCCCTAAGCCACCAGTTCTTCGGCAAATCGGCCGGCAAAGAAAGAAAAAAATATTATCAACACCGAGACATCTTCGAGAAGTGAGAATACTCCAAAACAACAAAAAAACTTTAGCAAAAAGAAAACAAAGTGAAACTGGTCAAGAATATGAAGATAGGTCCAGTTAGTGTTGAACCACACAACATTCCAAAGATAAATTCAGCGTTATGTCAACCATAGCGTCCATCACTCATACAATTCAAATATTCAAACCCAACCCACAACAAAAAAATACCGATCCGAACTACCGGTGGCGAAAACATGCCGTTAAAACTAAACATGGAAACAAAACAAAAATATGGCCAAACCCCCACGGACTTTGTGGTACTGGCTCTGAAAAATAGGGGAGGAAAATGAAGTTAACAGCTAATGATGTACCACACAAACAGGAAATACAGATCATTGTTGTACTATCCATAACAATTACGGAATAGCACGAAATAAAGTTACACTGGCGTAAACACCAGGTAAGGCAACTAAAGCAATTCTCAAAAGAGAAGAAAACCAACCAAAGATGTAAGATGGTAAGGTATTAAACCGAAAATCATTCACGCAGAGAATGGCAGCGATATTATAAGGCCCTCAGCCGCAGGGCCATGAGAAAAACAAAACAAAGCATACCCATTCAAGGAGGTTCATTATAGGGTTTGAAATCTTTAGCATGCCAAGTACCCTTCAAATTACCCCTATCATCTCTAAGCACATAAGTCCACGGTGATACGACCTGATGCATCACAAAGGGCCCCACGTTGGGCGCCAAATATGTAGCGCTTTTTCTTTCTAAACAAATAACCACAAAAAAATAATAACAATCAGCACACAAACACATTGGGCTTCAAATCAGCACCTATAACCCTATCTATAAGGTGCTGCCAAGTCGCGGGAGAATTGTGAAGACCGAAATAATGAAACGATAAAATTAAACCCGTTACAATATGCTGAAAAGTTTTCATTCCATAGAGCTCACAATTATTCCTCAATCAAAAGCAGACTTTTCTTCTTCCATCGCAAGTTGAGTTTTGATGTTCCACGGATTGTGTTGGTTGTAATTCAGTTCTTCAGCATTTCTAAGCTATGAATAATCTCATCAATGTTCATTTCATTGTCTTTATTTTCATCACTAGAAAAGAGCTTTTGCTCCATTTCATTTTCAGCTTGATAATCAAGATCTGTGTCACTGTCATCATCATCTTTCATGCTATCTTCACTGTCTTCGCGAGACGAAACATGTCTGTTATTTCGCTATCCCAGAGAGATCAAAAAGTTATTCAAATGAAGAAAATCAAATTATCAACTTCGGGCTTCACGTGTGTTGATTCTTTGGGTGGGTCTTCTAGCAAAATCAATACTGTCTTCGAACTATAAAAACCATATCAATGTGGAATTAATCATTATCAATGTCAGCATTACCAGACGTTTATTTGATAGTTTAACAATGAAATAAACTGGCATTTTGTGGGTAGAAATTCATTAATTACTTAAGAAGAAAATGTTAAAACTTGATAGTAAAGTTTCAAAATTGTACATTGAATTTAAGTAAGTGGCAGATTTCATATAAAAGTAAGCATCCACATCTATACGAGATAAGTGGAATATTTTTATCTATTTTCGAAAGGACAATTCAAAACATTCCCGTTCACGAATTGGTCGCACAAAAAGATTTTAGTAAGAGTCCAGTTTAAGTATCCACTTGGGCCCAGCAGGAGAAAACAATAAAACGGGCCGATATTTCCACGAGACTCGTGACATTTTGGCCTCTGGTTGTTTCTATACGGTGGTAGGAGGTCCGAGTTTAGAAAATTTCCACTCGACTTCGCGGGGGATTGAAAGTTTTCCGGACACAAAACTTTTCGCCCGTTTTTCTCGCAGTCCGGCCCTTTTTTCCGGGTCCTAGGGGCTTCTTTCGCCTCCCTGTCTTCCCGAAATATGCCCCACTTGTTTATGGCGGCGGCGCTGCAGAAGCTCTTTTCAATACGCCGACGTCCCTTAGGCGCCTCCGCCAAAACAACAATGTCCGTTTTTTTTTATTATTTCGATTCAATACTACTCTTGAATACTTTATTCAGCAAATAAAAAAAATCGAAGTTTTCAATGGAATAAATTCCAAAATTATCATTAATTTAATATTTTTGTTTAAAATATGAATTGTTATGTCAGATCGTAATGGAATGTTTAATAAAACGTATATCCACAACGACTATACATCAAATGTAGTAACATCTCGTTTATTGTACCTGTTGTAATGTGTCACTGCGACAAGCTGCATGTAACTTTGCTACAACGTCATGTTACAATCGTGAAAATTTACTGCATACATGTATTTTTCCCTTGAGAACCTTTCCAATAAAGGAACCAAGTTCTGTTTGAATGATGCAAGCAAGGTTTCTCTTTACTCATTTTTCTCAGATATAATAAAAATATTTTTCGCATATCAAAACCTATCTTTGTAATAATACAAAAATAATACACTTTTAAATCATCCTATAACTAAAATCCAACTATAACGAATACATTGATCGGATAATGTTCATGATGTTAACAAATGGGAACAACGCATTTGAAAGGGTTCCTAATACTGTAAAAAACTTTTTTGTTGTTACCCCTTTCAGATTTTCAAAATCAATTCATTAAACGTTGTTTAATCGTTTTAACATTTTCGCGTTCCAAATAACTCTGTATACATTTGAAAGCACCTAACAAAAAAAAAATCTGACCATTGATGCAGTTTGATAAAAAATGAAACGCAAAAATTTGTTTGACGGGCAAATATACGCTACATTCATAAATGTAGAGTTCAATTACGACTTGTTCGATTTAAAAAAAGTCGAAACAAATTTTATATTTTATAATTTTATTTATTATAATGAACGTTGTGCCCGTCCATTATAATACGTTGTGCCATTTTTTACACAATAGAATGGATAATAGAAATTTTGAATTCTTTTTTTTACATTAATTGAAATGGATGCTGATATCAATATCTTATCCGATTCTTCTTCTTCATCTTTCTATTCTTGCAACTTTTCTCTTGAATCGTCTCTGTCGACGTCATCCGATTCATTCCATGACGTCGATGGGGGTGTTGATTGCAATGCTTCGAGTCTTTTTACTGGGATACCTCCAGCTGATCTTTTCCAAGAATTTAATAGTTTCCTATCTGTTTATCATATTAATTCACAAAGCTTGAATGCTCACTTTAATGATTTCTTGGTAACATTTGAGACGGGTGTGTTTGACATTATAATGGTCAGCGAAACGTGGCTTAAGCCCTCCTTGCCGTCTGCTTTATTTACTCTCCCAAATTATCAGCTTTTCAGAAACGGTCGACAGTTTACATGCTACCGTCGTTGAGTCTGTGGAGGTCGTCCGGCTTATGGAGGAAGACAACTAATTATGCGTTATTACTTGGTACTTTTTATTGTCCTCCACTTACTAATTACTTTGGTCAGTTGGAGGAGATTCTTGAGAGACTTCCTCTCAATTATAATACAATACTTTTGCTGGGAGATTTCAATACCTGTTTATTGAAAAACGATATACGTTTTATTACTTCTTCGCTAAATTTAACCATATTGCCTTCTCTTCCAACTCATCATCTTCCTTCTTCACACTCTCTTCTGGATTTAATTATTACATCCTGTCCGGATGATATATTAGCTCACGGGCAGTTGCCGGCGTTTCAATTTTCTAATCATGATTTAATTTATTGTGCATTGCGATTGCGACGTCCGGTTTCTTCTCGGCGTATTATATCCTATCGCGATTTTGGACGTATTGATAATAATTTACTGTTGTCTGATGCGTATAACATTGATTGGTTGCCTCTTTATAGATCGGATGACATCGATGTTAAGGTTGAGTATTTTAACTCGAAGGTTATCGATCTTTACAATAAACATGCTCAAGTGCGACAGCGGAGGGTGAAGCATCTGCCAGCACCTTGGTTAAATGATGAAATAAGGTCTCTCATGCGAGAGCGTAACCGATCTAAGTTATTATTTAGACGTGTACCTTCAACTGCTAATCGTGAACAACATCGTATCCTACGTAATCGTTGTAATCATCTGTGCAAAAATGCTAAAAAAATTTATTTCTGCCGAAAATTATCTTGTGCCACCCCTAAAACTTTTTGGAGAACCATGCGATCTCTTGGAGTGATCGAACCTCCTGCCGATAAGACTACTTTTGATTGTGAAACGTTGGCTAAAAGTTTTGCTGAGCCTCCCTTGGTTATTGATAATACAGCAAGAGCTAGCACTATTGCTGATATTGCTGCATCATCCAACTTCTCTTCGTTTTCTTTTAACTTAATCACAGCTTCTGAAGTATGTGACGCCTTGTTATACACTAAATCTACTAGTGTGGGAGCGGATGGAATTGACCTTAAAATGCTGTTACCAATATTAGATGTTATTATTACACCATTAACCCATATTTTCAATTTTTTTTTGAACGGTTTATATTTCCCTCAAACTGGAGGTATGTTAATGTGATTCCTATCCCTAAAACTAGATATTCCTCTCATATTAGTGACTATCGTCCCATTTCCATTTTATCTACATTGTCAAAGGCAATTGAACGTTGAGCTTATTTACAAATTACCAGATATCTAGAGGAATTTAAATTAATCAATAAGATGCAATCTGGATTCCGTAAAGGACACAGCACAACTACAGCTCTTATTAAAATTACCGATGACATTAGATCTGCTTGCGACGAACGTTGTGTTTCTTTACTGGTTCTTCTGGATTTTAGTAAGGCCTTCGACTCTGTTGACCATACTATTTTATTATCCTTACTTACTTCTATTGGATGTTCCTCTTCTTGTTTATCCTGGTTCCAATCATATCTTTCCTTTTGATCTTTATATGTGCGCGTTGGTTCTGAGCTCTCTTCCAGTTATGGAATTAAATGTGGGGTTCCTCAGAGCAGCGTTTTAGGACCCTTACTCTTTTCGATTTTTATAAATGGTATTACGGATAACATATCATGTAATTATCATTTGTATGCTGATGACCTTCAAATTTACGCTTCAACACCTATTGACAACCTTGAAGATGCTGTTCTTCGTCTTAATAATGACCTTACCAGTATTCTTGAATGGTCTAATCGTTATGGGCTTAAATTAAATCCGTCGAAAACGCAAGCCATTGTATTTGGCACTCGTCCTCTACTATCAAAGATGAACTTTCACTCTTCCCCTCAAGTGATGCTTAATGGCAACGTTATTCAGTTTTCGGACACTGTGAAGAATCTTGGTTTGATTATGTATTCGACACTGTCCTGGAGACCTCAGGTACAGTGTTTGTAAAAGGGTTTACTACTGCTTCCACACTTTGAGAAAACTTCGGTGTTTCCTCCCGCCTGTTGTTCGTCGCAACCTTTGTTACTCTCTTATCTTGCCTCATATTGATTATGGTGATGTGGTATATCCTAATCTTTCTTTAACTCTCCAGAATAAATTGGAGAGACTTCAGAATAATTGTATTCGTTACATCTTTGATCTGGGGAGGTTTCAGCACATAACGCCGTATCGTAATTATTTGCAGATGCTTACTCTGCAGAATCGCAGGTCTTTTCGGATACTCTCTACTTTGTACAAGGTTCTGCAGAGCTGCACTCCTGCATATTTATCTGACTCATTTAATTTTTTGTCGTCGCATCGTTTGTCCACCCGATACAGTTCTGATACCACCTTAATGTTTCCGGTTCATGCTACTGAGATTTTTCACAGATCTTTTACAGTACAATCGATTGCGTTATGGAATGATCTACCTGTCGCTTTTCGCAATGCAACAAGTTTTGTGTCTTTTAAAAATTTATTGAAATGCCATCTTCTTACTCTCCAACTGTCTTCTTGACTTTTTTGTTTGTTGTCTATCCTGTATGATGATAATTGATGTTTGCTCCATTTCTAATCCTGCAAAGGATATCATATTACCGCAGCTAGCCATAATCTTTGAGTTTAATTTTATACACAGTAGTTGGGTCTCTTGGAAGATATCGCTTACAGCGATAAATTGATCCTTTTGTCTTGATGTTTATATGTTGCTAATGTATACTTTTCTTTTTGTAATTTCTTTTTTTTTTGAGGCAATAAATGTGTGTTATTATTATTATTATTAGAAATGATGTCGATAATATTCTCAAATAATTGCATATCTGCACTGAGCAAAACTTTTGTAGATTCGATAATAAAATATATGAATTTCATGACGGTCTCCCAATGGGATCACCGCTCAGCGGACTTATTTCAGATATATTTTTAAATAAATTAGAGGAAGATCTTATCGTAAACCCAATAAACCCACATCATGAAAATATTATCACATGGTTACGTTATGTTGATGACATTTTAGTTGTAACTAAGACAAATGATACAAAAATGATTAATGACCTACATAAATACGTAAATAACCTCCACAGAAACATAAAATTTACTTTGGAAATGGAAAAAGACAACAAGCTGAACTTTTTAGATTTTAGGCTAATCAGAAAAGAAGATAGGATTGAGTTCGATATATACCGGAAACCGACACAGCACAACAAAATAATTCCGCATGATTCATACCACGATTATACACAAAAGTTAGTAGCATTAAGATCATATATACACCGAGCTTTTAATTCAGAACTAAGTCAGAATAATTTTGAAAAGGAAATATCAATAATACAAACTATAGCAAAAGATAATTTCCCCGAAAAAAGAGTACAAAAATTAATAGACAAAAAACATAATAAAATAAATTTAAAACAAAAAATATAACATAAATCTAACATTCAAAACTACACACACTATTCAAAATATTCTTGATAATAGTAAAGACAAATTTGATATCTTACAAGAAAACGGTGTATACCAAATAGAATGGAATAGTTGTCAAGCTACATATATCGGAGAGACCGGACGTAATTTCAAAACAAGGATCAAAGAACATTTAACGAAAGAAAATTCGGCATTTGGAAAACACTTACTTTTTAACAACCACGAATTTAATATAGAGAAAAATACAAAAATATTACACAAGAAAAATAAAGGCTATTTATTAGAAACACTCGAAATGTATGAAATAACTAAATTTAAAAAACAAAATCCGGATAAAATAGCATTAAATGAACAAATAAACCATATTACCCCTCCATTATATAATAATTTAAAAAATCCTTTCAAAAATCTTTAAAACCACTTTCCTTTTCTATATTCTTTAAAAACAAGTTTTAGTCGTCCTCGTGATACCACTGTGATGTTGTATTTTGAGAAATATATGTTTGTGAACACTTAAAATGTATAGTGATTGTTTTAACTTTTAATTTGTTAAATGACGTAAGTTTTTAAAGTAGACATAAAATTCTCTTTTATTTTAATATCTGAACCTCTTTATATGTAGATGTTCTTCTGAAGATGGTAATATAATTACCGAAACCGGTTAAGACGTACATAAAAATTTTTTAAATATATCACTTAGTACAAGGTAATATTTTATATTTCTATAACATATTAGAGATAATGGATAAAAACATAACTAAACATTATAATTTCGTTGAGCAATAAAAATTGAGATGTGTAATAATGAGTTGAGTTGATGTACAAGATATTGACGAGATTTAAGAGCATGTACATGTTAGGTTGGGACCTAACAATACCAGTTTATTGCATCAGGCATTCTCCCTGGGTGATGTACTTGATGCATATTAATGAAAACCACTCAATGTTCGGTGTCAATTAATACAATTTAGACTAACCTACATTCTCTCTTCTATTTAACAAGGAACCTCTAAATTTAATTTGAATTGGATTATTTCTATTGTAGAAGTATTTTCTTCGAAATGTCTCATCGAGTATTCTTTCAAAAATTACGTTTTATTAACAAAAAATTTATATTTAAATAAATTAATAAAGCTCGAATGCTTGTTTCCCATCACATCTAATTTAGCAAGTAGCTCATAGATCCAAGTTCAACCGCTTAATTACCCCTTACCGCAATTAATTACCCGTTTCAGTTTCTACTGCCTCAGCGAAGCTTCTGCTGTCTGTATTCATCACATTAAAGCAATTAAAAAGATAACGATGATTTGGGTTAATCGACGAAATTATGTCTATTGTAGATAATATTTTTGATTCAAATTGTTTTTAAACTCAAACTTTATTTTTAAACATGAATTTTTAATTAAATTTAAATTAAAAATTGTTACAATTTTGTTAAAAATTGTTGTTATTGTTATCTTTGCGGAACCTACGTATTTAAATATAATAGATTTTTGCACTTTTTGATGCATTTATTTTATTTTAAGTTTTACAAGTTTCGATTTGAGCTGTAAATCATCTTTATTCTTATATTCTTATTAAAGTATTGCAAATTTCTTCATCTGGTGCAGTAATTTACTGTTGAAAAAGGTTTTTTTCAAAGACACAATGGAATTTTGAAAAACATTTTCAATTAAACAGATTTCTCACATGGTTCTAGAATCGGAAATTGATCGAAGTAAAAGAATGGGAAGAATGAGAGTCACCGAATTCATTCGTAAAGTTAAATGTCTTACCGAAAGAAGCAAGAATGTTTCTTCTATATTGGATACATTCAGACTTTTTATATCAGACAATATCATAGATCTTATTGTGAAACATACAAATAAACGAGCCAGAGAATTTGTGAATGTCTACAATGAAGAACAACAAAATGCAGAAAATCCGAATAGGATGACATGGAATGACGTCGATATCACTGAAATGTTTGGATTCATAGGTATTCTTGTTCTGGCTAGTCGTTGTAGAGAAAATAAAGAAAATCCTCATAGCTTATGGTCAGTTACCAACAAAGACAGACCAACAAACAGACCTATCTATCAAGCAATAATGAGTAGAAACAGATTTTTATCTATTATGAGACATATTAGGTTCGACGATCTTAATACCAGACCTGAAAGAAAGAAAAAAGAAACATTAGCTCCTATTCGTGAGATATCTGATATTTTTGCTCAAAATTGTAGAGATAGTTACAATCCTTCACCTTGGGGAACCATTGATGAACAGTTAGTATCCTTTAGAGGGCGATGTCCTTTTCAAGTCTACATACCTAGTAAACTCGGGAAGAACGGGATAAAAATTTGGGCACTTTGCGACGTAAATACATTTTTTTGTTGCAACTTCGAAGTGTATTTGGGAAAAGTAGGAGATATAAGTGAAAAAAATCAAGGTTCAAGAGTTGTCAAGACTTTAGCACATCACTGGCATGGAAGCGGGCGTAATATTACGACTGACAACTTCTTTACAAGCATTCCTTTAGCACAAGAATTACTCAGAAAAAAACTCACGTTGGTTGACACCTTGAGAAAGACTCGTAAAGATATTCTAAAGCAATTATTGGACGTGAAACAACGAACGCTGTATTCGTCTGATTTTTTGTTTACCAAGGAAATGACTTTAGTGTCCAACATTACAAAACCCAGAAAATTTGTCGTACTGCTGTCGTCTTTACATCATCAGCATGATATATCCACAGCAGAAAATAAATTCAAGCCAGAAATGATTTTGACATACAATAAAACAAGAAGTGATGTTGACGTTTTAGATAAACTAGTGAGAGAATACTCATGTAAGAGAAGCACGAGGAGACATTGCGTGGTACAACAGTTTGGTGATACGGCTTTTGAAAAATCCTGAATGGAACTCAAATTCATCAATAAAATTTCGAAGAAAACTTTTTCTAGAAGAACTAGGAATGGAGCTTAGCAAACCCCATATCTCTAAAAGGTCTTATCAAATTATAGACGATGGTCGAGGATTTTCAAATACAGTGTTGTTCGCGGCTTACATACAGCTTCAGGTGTGGCTGTTCGTAAAAGGCAGGGAAATCCTGTATCGGGTACCAAACGTGGCAGATGTCATACCTGTCGCGGCAACGACAATAAGTACAGTACCAAATGTAAAGGTTGTGGACGGTTTGTGTGCCCGAAGCAGAGCAAAACGACTCAAACTGTCAAAAGAACAAGTTGTAATAATAATAATAATAATAATAATAATAATCCTTTATTGTGCTGATAAGAAAGTACAATCCTTACACTCGTTAATTCAAAAAAACAAATACATGAGAAAAAATAGAAAACCTCGTTAATCAACCGAACAAATCGCTGAACCAATCTTTACAAATTATATGCCACTACTTTTCAATCAACGGGATCACTATATAACTATCAATTTTTGTGCACTTTGACTATCATTATATAGAATAACAGTTTTTACATCTTGAAATTCACCTAATAAATTTTTCAAATATATTGCCTCCTTAGTAGCTTCGGAAATAGCCATGCACTCAGCCTCCGTACTTGACATAGGTAGTGTCCTCTGACAATTCAAAAATATAATTTTTTGTTCCCTTTAGATATTTCAAAATCCTTTTTGCACATTTCCAATGTGATTCATTATAACCATTATTATATTTACGCAAAAAACTAACAGCAAATGAAACATCTGGTCTAATCAGTACTCAAATATACATCAAACATCCTATAAATTGTCGATAAGGAACATTACAATCTTTTTTATAATCATCTTTAAATACAAAATTTAGGTCTATAGGATTTACCGACGATTTGCAATGTTCCATTCTAAATTTTATCAATAAATCATTAATATATTCTTCCTAATTTAATATTATTTTATCCTTATAATCATTAATCGTAACACGCATATCTAAACATCTACTTATTTCTCTCAAATCTTTAACCTGAAAATTATTCCCTAATTCTTGTTTTATAAATTTGGTATCAATTTCATCATTCGAAAATACAAAAAAATCATCCACATACAATGCTACAATACAAATTCTTATTTTTGTTTTCTTTATATATAAACAAGGTTCAAAATCAGATTTTTTTATATTCTATTTCTTTCAAAACTAATAGTTCTCTGCAATTTACAAACCTTGTCCTCAAAACCCACCCTTATGAACCCTTCAGGTTGTGCACTTCTTACTACTTTTGGCATTACAGTTACTGCAAGCTGTCTTAAAAGAAATATATTACGGTTAACCTTTTTGCTCATTTCCACACTATGCTCATTAAAACGCAGCGCAGGACTAGTTATGTAGAGGCCCAAAAACTTGGTTACACTGGGACAAGGAGTCTCAATCTGCCTCAATGTAAACGGAAGTTTGACTGTTTTATTTTCATTAAGGCAAAGTTCGTTCGCAAGGCACCAATCACGTGCTCTCGACAGCGCCATCTCAACCCACCTATCAATATCATCCTTATTTCTACCCCGTATTAAAATTGTAGCATCATCAGCATATAGGATGCACTCACAGTTATTAAGACTTGCTTTTATGTAGTAAGCAAAATCATTGAAAAACAACAAAAATAAGAGGGGACCCAAGATTGATCCCTGTAGTACCCCTCTCATTAACGGTAAGGAGTTAGATGTTTAGACGTTTAGATATGAATGAATTAGACTTACAGAAGAAACATCAAAATTATATATATTTATTAATTTATGTATTAGAATGGTATGCGATACACAGTCAAAGGCACGAGATAGGTCCAAAAACAACGATATACAATATTCGCCACTCTCAAAGGTATCCATACAAATATTCGTTAATTTTAGTATTGCATCTTCCGCACATTTACCTCCTTGAAATCCAAATTGATTGTCATATAATATATTATATTCTTTTACGTGAGACATTATTTGATTGTAGATCGCTCGTTCATACACCTTGGAGAACACGGGAAGAATGCTAATCGGTCTATAATTAGTGACCACGCCCCTGTCACCGCTTTTAAGCACCGGTACAACAGAAGCTTTCTTCAGGCTGTCAGGAAACATTCCCTCCTTAAATGCAGCATTTATCAATTTACTTAAAGGAAGAACATATAAGCTTATTTTATTTTTTATGAAATTAACCGACAGGCCAAAGATATCCCTATTTTTTAGACCGCGAAGAATTTCGCGAATGTCGCTGTGTGTTACTGCCTGTAGGCTAAATATATTGGAATTTCTTGGAATAGTGCAAACACTGCTATGATCATTGCGTATTCCAGTTAGGTTTTGAACAATAGTTATAGGCATCTTCACAAAATAACTATTTACTTAATCCGGATTCACATCTACACACAGACCCTTTTCATCATTCCGCTGAGCATTAATTATTTTCCATACGGCGCAAGATTTATTACTAGAATTTTCGATAAAATAGCTAGCCGCGTTAATTTTTGCTTCAGATATAACTTTTCGATAAAAAGATCTTGTAGTGTTCCGTAGATGAAGTAAGTTATCTGTTTTATAACGTCTATACAATTCACAGAGCAGGTTGTACCTAGACCTTAAGTCTGATAACGACTGATTAAACCATTTTACACAGCCACCCGATGACCTAGATACCTGACGGCGCAAAGGAAACGCCACATAAAAAGCTTCCAGAACATATTTAAAAAATACTTCATATTTATCACCAGCCGTAAGGTGATTGCCTGACAGCAACAGATCCCAGCTGTGTTCACCAAGTATATTGAAGTATATATTCAGACCGTACCGAGTAATTGGGCGAATTATCTTTCTTTCATACGTGACTTCTGAAGCAATAGATATTGGCACGTTTGTATACTGAGCATAGTGGTCTGATAGATTACAATTCTTTAATACACCTGCCGTGAAATCATTATAACTAAAATTTGAGAATATATTATGAATGCAGTTATTTACTCTAGTTGGTTCATTAATAGTTCGCACGAAACCGAAAAATAGAAAGAGTTCACACACCTCGCCTGCAGCAGCGTTATTTCTATCAAAGTGTATATTAAAATCACCAGCCATAATCACATACCTACGCTCCCTTAAGCTCTCCAGCAGACGGGTCAAGACATCAAAAAATATCCGAAAGCAGCCCTCCGTCGACCTATAGTTATCGATACATAATAGTTGTCGACGAAGATCTACAGATATTGACGAAGATGGTGAACCATACATTTTTTGATGTTGAACTTCAATAGCATATATTAGACCGCTTTCTAAGTTAGGCCACTGTTTACGAGTAAATTTGACCTCCATTGTTACTTTCTGTTTGAGTTTTAATTTAAGATTTTTTATCCTTCGACAATAAGAGGTCAAGTTGACTTTTTTTTGGAGATCACATTCAAACAGTGGGTTAGCTTCAATACAGGGAGCTTGCCACTGCTAAGTATGTTACACTAAGTTTGTAATTTTTTAATAATAAATAGATATAAAATGTATTTAACGTTTCAAAATTTATCTATACTATAATGTAAATATTCAGTAAATATCACAAATTTTGATATCTTATTCTGACATTAACAGTTTTTAAATGAAATTAAAGTTTACTGAATATTTACAAATCATATAACCTTAATTATTAAGTGGGTCAGCATTGACCCGGTTTAGGGATTTCATGTAAGTTTATCATTTTAGGACGGCGAGGGTTAATCAATTGGAGAAAATGAAGTTTATAATAATGCATTTAAAAAATTCATTTATCACACAGTATAATTAAGGGCATGAAAAAAAGAAAAAAGATCATGTTTCTCTCTCTCTCTTGTATTTAAATTCAATAATCAATATTTGTTTTTGTCTCTTCAATTCCTCTCGTGGTGCCGTTTATCCTAAAACGATTAACAGTAGGCGTGAACGAACACACAATTCGGATTAATTAAATTAACGCAGTAGCTCGAAAAGTGCTCTTCGAATGTCGTAGTTGTGTTGATTAAGTATTGCCGTACCATCCAGAATCGTGTAAATAATTAAACGGGGCCGTGGCGGAGGCCTTCGGCCAAGAGATTCCTCCGTTGAAATTCGACGGTAATTTGAATTTTAGCCGAGGAATCCCCTCTTGACTAAAATTCAAATTACCGCCGAATAAACGTGTCGACCTCCTATGCCATGCCACCACCATCCGTAGTCCGCTCCTAGCGTAGACGCGCAAATTAGAATTTATTGCTAGCGCTCCGTCGCCGTCGGTCGGTCTGCAACGGCCCTCTCCTCTCTCGAGTACTGAACGATCATCAGAAATCCATCAAGGCTCACTCTTGATCGATAAGAGTGGGATATACGGCTCAATCACGTCTTCTCAATTTGACTGCGAAACCGGCCGGATTGGGGGAAAACGGGGTTCTCCCCTTTTTTGGAATTTGCCCCTAATTAAATTGAGGTTTGTGGGATGTGTCGAAGTTTTTAGACTCCAATCAAGCAATTATAATGCCCTTTCTTGTTTAATAAACGATTCGTGGTTTGAATATTTTACTTTTTACATGTACCGGGTGGGCCACTAAGAAAGGACGTTTATATCTCTGAAACTGTTGACTGCACAGTTTTCAGATAAAAAAATTCTTATACAAAGTGACCCATAGAAACTGCTGGAAATTATTTTCAATATTGTAAAACTACCGCAAGGGGGCGTAATGCCAACGACAAAATTTAAAATGTAGATTTTCGTAAAATTTTGATAATAAACTTCATTCGGCTATAACATTTTCAGAATCTTTAGATAATTTCTGACAACTTTCGTTATTCTTTTTGTTTGCATACTGATTAAATAAGTGAGGTGCGGGGTGTTACATTTACTATTATAAAAGTAGCCCTAACTTTGGAATTGTTCATCCGAATACATCAAAATTGGTCTTGTTGGAAAGAGGAGGAATTTTTGTATTCGATGACATCCGAAATTAGCCGATTTACTTTCTATGTCAAACGCTAGGTGGCATAATTTGACAGTTCTGTTAATTTTTACAATTTTCTTGAAAAATTCAAATGGTAACGTATATTTTTGACAAGGTATGTGAAAAGAGCGTTAAAACGTACGCCATACAGTGAAAACCGCAATATCGTACGTGTTTTAGTCTTAGAGTTATTCAAAAAAAGAGGGATAAATTAAAACGTAATTATGTTTGGGTGATTATTTAATATCATAACAAGCTTTCAAAGAACAATTACCTACAACAAGTTAAAACAATAATAACGTTTTATATGTAAAACTTACAAAGAAACAGTTTTACTACTTTTTTTGTTCACTTATATAATATGTTGAAGGGTGATCTGAGTAGGTAATATCAAAATATTCTCATTGATCTCGTCAAAGTCAAACTGTTGTTACTGTCAGTTAGTGTTTTCTCTGTCGTGTGAGTAAATTAATTTAGCTATTTTAAAAATGCCGACCAATGAAGATGCGTATGATATACTTGCGACTTACTTTGAATGCAACTATTGCTGCAAGACATTACGCAGTTAAGACATTACCGTATAGCCCATCAGTTAAGGACTATATGAAGTATTCATCGTCCTATACTTATATCGTAGAACATGTAAAACGTAATAAATGTTTTAGCGTATGTGGAATTCAATCCACAGCTTATTTATTTTATTTTATTTTATACAATTTGGGGCGCAAACAGGGAGAACATCCCCAGCAAAGCGTCCACTTACAAAATACAAGAATACAATACAATTAATACAGTATAGTATTAAAAACAAGTAATATGAACAAGTATAATCAATACAAAATAATAATGCTTAAAAAGTATTAAAAAATCTAATTAAATACCAAGTGTTCCGCTACTAACGAGTCTGAATAAAATACATTTAAACGATTGCAACGGGATGGCAAATAGAGAAACATGATTGAGCCTCTGGTTATAAGTGTCAAGAATCCGTATAATAGGAGAGTTAGAATAAGCGTTTGTGTTAGGTGTTTGTAAACGAAAAGTAGAATTGTTCCGAGTAAATCGCTGTGGTACGTTAAAATTCAGCACAAATAGCAGATCAGGAGCGTCAACCATGCCATTAACAAGTTTGAAAAGAAAAATCTGATCAGATAAAAGACGGCGCTGACCCAAGGGTAGTAAGTTAAAAGCTGAACAACGCATAATATAATCGCAGTGCGGAAGATAATACTTACGCGCTAAGTAACGGACAAATCGACGTTGAACTGATTCGATACGGTCACGATAAACTGCGTACAAGGGATTCCACACTACAGAACCATAGCTCAACACACTGTTAACAAATACCATATAAAGAGACCTAATACACTTCAAGTTGGTGAAGTTCTTGCTCAATCTGATAACAAACCCCAGATTGCGCAGAGCTTTTTTCACCATAAATTCGATGTGCAAGTGGTATCGCAGTTTGGAGTCAAGCACAATGCCGAGATCCTTAACGCTATCAGTGGCCACAATAGCTTGACCGTTAAAGTTGTAATTAAAATTAATCGGATAACGCTTACACGAAAACGATATTTTTGACACTTGTCATAGTTAAGGTGAAGTTTATTGATTACACAGTAATCATGCAACCGGTCAAGGTCCTCCTGAAGCCGTAGGCAGTCAAGATTTGAGCCAATTTTTGTAAATATTTTATTGTCATCAGCATACAACAAGAATTTGGAGTATTTGAAACAAGAAGCAATATCATTTATATAAATTAAGAATAATGTTGGACCAAGGTGGCTACCTTGAGGTACTCCTGATGTGATAGGTCTATAATCGGACAGAAAGCCACCAATCTTGACCGCCAGACTTCTATCCGATAAATATGATATGATCCAGTGAATAATACCATTTGGGATATTTAAGTATAAAAGTTTTTGCACGAGAATAGTATGGTCAATTTTGTCAAAGGCTTTAGAATAATCAGTGTAAATGGCGTCGACCTGGCAGTCCCCATTCAAGGCAGATTGGAGAAAGTCAACATAAGACACCAAGTTGGATTCAACTGATCGCCCGGGCACGAAACCGTGTTGTTCTTTAATAAGAATTAAACACATTCTTATCGAGTGGCTAAGGTATTCGTATACAATTTTTTCGAAAACTTTGGGAATAGACGAAAGAATGGATATCGGACGGTAATTAGATAACACCTGTCGGTCACTTGCTTTAAAGATTGGCACGACAAAAGCCGTTTTCCACTGGGATGGGAAAATACCTTCACGTAATGATTTCGAAAAAAGTAAAAACAGAGGCTCAGATAGTTCAGTAGCAAATTCTTTGAGGAAGGTGCATGGAATACCATCAGGACCAGGCGTAGAAGACTGGGCAATATTTATCAAAATTTTATAAACCGCGTCCGCAGAAAACCAAGGCGAAACACCTGAGCCACTAGATATTTTAGTGCTGTCAATGGTACCATCCACAAAAACTGAGGAAAAATAATCCGCAAACGCACAAGATATATCGGTACCCGAACTTACGCTTAACCCATTGGTAGTAATCATGGTAGCAGGTAAGCAAGACGCGGAACCTTTTTTCGATTTAACGAAAGACCAGATTTTCTTAGGGTTTTCCGGAACCTCCACCTGAATGGAATTTAGATAAGCTTTATAATCAGCAGCTATTAGCCTTTTAGATCTTGAACGTAAAATAGAAAACGTTAAATAATCACCGTTGGAACCAGTGGATTTCCATTTCTTATGAAAGCGTAACTTTTCGCTGATTACTCGAATAGTAGACCGTTTATACCAAACAGGAAATCGTTTCTTGGGCAGAGTGCGCTTAGGAACATCTCTATCAATTACAAAATAAACGCGATCATAAAAAGCCTCAACCATGCTCTCGACGCACATCCCAGCAAATAAAGACTGCCAATCTATGTTATATAAGAAATTCCGAATATTAACAGAATTTGCCTTAGAAAAAATTTGGCTAAGCTTGGGACCATCTCTTAAAAAAGTTGTTTCACATAATAAAGAAAATTCAAAGGGTGGATGGTGGCCGTCAGGATCCACTAGTGGATCATTACTGGGATGCACGCCCCGAACCCGTCCGTTAGCACACAACACAAGGTCTAAAATTCTGGCGTTATTGTTTACAACTTTATTAAATTGACCAAAATTACAATATGAAAAAACGTTAAGAAACTCAACCGCGCGATGATCAAAACTTCCTGTGGGATTCAGGAAAAAAAAGGAAAAAAATTCATTCTTAGCACAAGAACAATCGCTGATGGTTTAGGTGTTACTCGGACAACAGTCCGACGTATTTTAAGAGAATATAGGTAGCTGTAAAAGAACATATGAAAATATTACATGTTTTATGAAATCGGCCAGAGAGAATACGAACTAACACATTTTGATGTAGGATGCACCCGTACCACGTAGTTCTCCATCAGGCTCTGACTGCAAGAGATTATGATATTCGTCTCGATTACTGTTACTGGTTAACAAACATGTTAATAGAAGATCCTCAACTGCTTTCAAGGATACTGTGGACTGACGAGGCCACATGCAATAGTGGCTAGTATTGCATGTGGCCTCTTGGTAGTACCCAACCTAACCCTCATTGGATGCAAGAAATACAGCATCAAGGCCGGTGGAGCGTAAACGTGAGATTTGGTCAGGTAAACGTGCCATGTTATGTTCTCGTTGTTTAATAAATATTGATTATACTGTGTGCATTTCCATCCTAGGCTCTATAAAACTATTGGGGTCTGACATACCCCAACAGACTGAACTTGTCCGTTTGACTGACCAGACTTCCGGAAGGTTAATAATGCTTCTAGAAGACTTGTAATGCTTCCATAACAGTACAATATTAGTAATGGTTTTTATTCGAATTGAAATTACCATCTTCAGTTATTTTTAAATTTTAATTGAGATTTTTCGCCCTAATTTAGTCCCAGTTTCTATTAAAAACATTTCTTGAAGAGCATATATTATGAATTTTTTCAGACCCAAATCGTGATTGAGTCTTTTTTCATTTCGTTTTTTCAGCAGCACATATTTTCAAAAATCGGCCCTTATGTTTGAAATTAGATTGTTAATTATTTTAAAGTTACTTGTAGTTTTATGTGAGCTTGGCTGGCGAATATCTGATTCTACAAAAACATGAAATTGAAAATGCTTCCTAATCTTTAAAATAAGTTTGTAATTAGAGTGCTTGATTATTCTAAATAATTTCTACGAAAAATCCACGATCAACCCCAGTAGCTGTATTTTCTTCTTTTTTAATAGCTTGTGGAATTCCAAGAAGCACATTTGCATTATCACGTTGATCACAGCGCAAAGTATATCACTTCAAGCCATTTTTATTACAGTGCCATTTCACACATAATGCGATGGTACATTTCTGCACGAATTTAGAATTCATGATATTCAATCGTATGAGATTGCGACGAATATTTCGCATTTTTGCTTTTATCAAGTGTTTGAGGAATTTTATAATTCACAAACACAACTACTCTTCATATGTTTCCAAAAAATGGAATTATTATTTATTGTGATGTCTATTTCTTGGACGATTTTTGAACTCGAGCCAATAATCCCGATATATAGAATTTAACTTTAATCTCAAGCACACAACGTAAAGTGATTATTGAAATCGACAATAAGCGTATGATTAAGAAAGATACATTGTGAGTTTTAAATTCTAAGGCCCGTTACTACCACTCATAGTTAAAGTTGTAGTTAGCGCTATCTAAAAGATAACGTAAAAATCGATTACTACCACTGCATTTATCTCACAGTTAACGTTACCTGAAAGATAACTTTTGTGTTAATCATAACCAGTGAATTCGGTTCGGGTTAAGTCGGTATCTCATAGATAAAAGAAGAAATCTAACCTCACAAATCGCCTGGTGGTGTAATGGTACGCGTGGTTTTTCAGTGAAATATTACAAAATTACGAAAATGGATAATTTTATGGATGCTGGCGATGAAGAAAATATTTTCGAGGACATAAATGAATTATTTCTAGGGCTGGGTTAAAGTATCAATGTATAATAATAATAACACATTTATTGCCTCAAAAAAAAAAAGAAATTACAAAAAGAAAAGTATACATTAGCAACATATAAACATCAAGACAAAAGGATCAATTTATCGCTCAAAGCGATATCTTCCAAGAGACCCAACTACTACTGTGTATAAAATTAAACTCAAAGATTATGGCTAGCTGCGGTAATATGATATCCTTTGCAGGATTAGAAATGGAGCAAACATCAATTATCATCATACAGGATAGACAACAAACACAAAGAAGTCAAGAAGACAGTTGGAGAGTAAGAAGATGGAATTTCAATAAATTTTTAACAGACACAAAACTTGTTGTATTGCGAATAGCGACAGGTAGATCATTCCATAACGCAATCGATTGTAATGTAAACGATCTGTGTAAAATCTCAGTAGCATGAACCGGAAACATTAAGGTGGTATCAGAACTGGATCGGGTGGACAAACCATGCGACGACAAAAACTTAAATGAGTCAGATAAATATGCAGGAGTGCAGCTCTGCAGAACCTTGTACAAAGTAGAGAGTATCCGAAAAGACCTGCGATTCTGCAGAGTAAGCATCTGCAAATAATTACGATATGGCGTTATGTGCTGAAACCTCCCCAGATCAAAGATGTAACGAATACAATTATTCTGAAGTCTCTCCAATTTATTCTGGGGAGTTAAAGAAAAATTAGGATATACCACATCACCATAATCGATATGAGGCAAGATAAGAGAGTAACAAAGGTTGCGACGAACAACAGGCGGGAGGAAACACCGAAGTTTTCTCAAAGTGTGGAAGCAGTAGTAAACCCTTTTACAAACACTCTGTACCTGAGGTCTCCAGGACAGTGTCGAATCCATAATCAAACCAAGATTTTTAACAGAGTCCGAAAACTGAATAACGTTGCCATCAAGCATCACTTGAGGGGAAGAGTGAAAGTTCATCTTTGATAGTAGAGGACGAGTGCCAAAAGCAATGGCTTGTGTTTTGGACGGATTTAATTTAAGCCCATAACGATTAGACCATTCAAGAATACTGGCAAGGTCATTATTAAGACGAAGAACAGCATCTTCAAGGTTATCAATAGGTGTTGAAGTGTAAATTTGAAGGTCATCAGCATACAAATGATAATTACATGAAATATTATCTGTAATACCATTTATAAAAATCGAAAAGAGTAAGGGTCCTAAAACACTGCCCTGGGGAACCACACATTTAATTCCATAACTGGAAGAGAGCTAAGAACCAACACGCACATATAAAGATCGAAAGGAAAGATATGATTGGAACCAGGATAAACAAGAAGAGGAACATCCAATAGAAGTAAGTAAGGATAATAAAATAGTATGGTCAACAGAGTCAAAGGCCTTACTAAAATCCAGAAGAATCAGTAAAGAAACACAACGTTCGTCGCAAGCAGTTCTAATGTCATCGGTAATTTTAATAAGAGCTGTAGTTGAGCTATGTCCTTTACGGAATCCAGATTGCATCTTATTGATTAATTTAAATTCCTTTAGATATCTGGTAATTTGTAAATAAGCTAAACGTTCAATTGCCTTTGGCAATGTAGATAAAATGGAAATAGGACGATAGTCACTAATATGAGAGGAATATCTAGTTTTAGGGATAGGAATCACATTAACAATCCTCCAGTTTGAGCGAAATATAGACCGTTAAAAAAAAATTGAAAATATGGGTTAATGGTGTAATAATAACATCTAATATTGGTAACAGCATTTTAAGGTCAATTCCATCCGCTCCCACATTAGTAGATTTAGTGTATAACAAGGCGTCACATACTTGAGAAGCTGTGATTAAGTTAAAAGGAAACGAACAGGAGTTGGATGATGCAGGAATATCAGCAATAGTGCTAGCTCTTGCTGTATTATCAATAACCAAGGGAGGCTCAGCAAAACTTTTAGCCAACGTTTCACAATCAAAAGTAGTCTTATCGGCAGGAGGTTCGATCACTCCAAGAGATCGCATGGTTTTCCAAAAAGTTTTAGGGGTTGGGAGATAATTTTCGGTAGAAATAAATTTTTTTAGCATTTTTGCACAGATGATTACAACGATTACGTAGGATACGATATTGTTCACGATTAGCAGTTGAAGGTACACGTCTAAATAATAACTTACATCGGTTACGCTCTCGCATGAGAGACCTTATTTCATCATTTAACCAAGGTGCTGGCAGATGCTTCACTCTCCGCTGTCGCACTTGAGCATGTTTATTGTAAAGATCGATATCCTTCGATTTAAAATACTCAACCTTAACATCGATGTGATCCGATCTATAAAGAGGCAACCAATCAATGTTATACGCATCAGACAACAGTAAATTATTATCAATACGTCCAAAATCGCGATAGGATATAATACGCCGAGAAGAAACCGGACGTCGCAATCGCAATGCACAATAAATTAAATCATGATTAGAAAATTGAAACGCCGGCAACTGCCCGTGAGTTAATATATCATCCGGACAGGATGTAACAACTAAATCCAGAAAAGAGTGTGAAAAAGGAAGATGATGAGTTGAAAGAGAAGGCAATATGGTTAAATTTAGCGAAGAAGTAATAAAACGTATATCGTTTTTCAATAAACAGGTATTGAAATCTCCCAGCAAAAGTATTGTATTATAATTGAGAGAAAGTCTCTCAAGGATCTCCTCCAACTGACCAAAGTAATTAGTAAGTGGAGGACAATAAAAAGTACCAAGTAATAACGCATAATTACAACGAACAGGAGTTGGATGATGCAGGAATATCAGCAATAGTGCTAGCTCTTGCTGTATTATTAATAACCAAGGGAGGCTCAGCAAAACTTTTAGCCAACGTTTCACAATCAAAAGTAGTCTTATCGGCAGGAGGTTCGATCACTCCAAGAGATCGCATGGTTTTCTAAAAAGTTTTAGGGGTGGCACAAGATAATATATCGATGTATATCGAGACAGCAGTGCATGTCGAATGGCCGATACGCACATCACTGTAATATCTGTATATCGCCACATTAGTACATTGATACAAAGAAAATATCGATATCGATATGAAGAAAACATCGATATATCGATACAAAAACAATTATGCAATTTAGACTTAAATTCAACTAAAGTATAAATAATTTTTTTAACTTTTATGTTCTTCATAGTTTCTTTTTATTAACTGTCGATCTAAATATCGATACGAGATCGATATGAGTATCGATACAATATCGATATATGTATATTTCCGATATATCCATACAATGTGTGTATAGAATATCGATGCGCTTCATGCTGTATCGCACACCCCTAATTATTTCCTATACGAAGTGAAACAATAATACGAAGACGATTAAATCATCTAAATAAACATTGAGATGGGGAATTCATGAAAATATTTCGTATTTCCAATGAGACTTTTCATTTTCTTCTCCATGAAATTGAGGAAGCTATTAAACCGCCATCCATGACGCGTCACTTCTTTTATTTTCTATAACATATTTATTATATATACTATTTATTTTTACTATTAAATCGATCAATATTTCCATTTCCTGTTTGGAATAATTCGCAGTTCTTTTTTCTTATCGTTTTCCGTTTTCTATGTTCGAACGGTACACAAAATAAGAAGAATGAGAAGAAATTATAAACGCTCGATTTACGATGATCAAGGTTAGAATATTAGGCCTTTTGACTGTATGGTCACCAACTTAAAAAATCATCCCAAATAAAATCACTAGATTCTTTAGATATCTTAAGGATATCCTACCTATGAGATAACTTGAAGTGGTAGTACGGCCGAGTCCGTAAACTATTAGTTTAGCGGTATCTTACAGTCAGCTTATCTAATAGATGTCAACGATTTGGTAGGAACGGGCCTAAACGGTAATATATAAAATTAAATAAAATCTAAGATGCAAGATTTTTAAACTTTGTATTAAAATATTTTAAATTGTTAATAATCACCAATTAAAAGTGATTTAAATAAAGTAAAACGTAACTTTGAATTGTTAAAATAAGTTAGTCCAGTTTGAACTAAATTGAGTTAAACTGCTCTTAACTGAAATTCATTTAAATTATTCGTAGTTTTAATTGGATCTTTACGGTCAATTCAATTTTCATTCCGAAAATATTAAAAATAAACAGTTTTATTAATTGCTCCACCGTTAAATTAAATGATTGAAACACGTTTAATTTAAATTTGATGGGGTTTAAGCGCCACGTATTAATTTTAGGTTGTCAAAGAAAAATCTCATTTCTAAATATTCGAAGAAGGAAATAAGCGAATTTAGATAGGGTGCGCCTTCCTTTGAATACTGCAAGTCATTATTTACGCGCCCTAATGAGGATATCAGTATGTCACGCGCAGCTTTGATGCAGATTAAGCAGGGGAATTGATTTTTCAATTAGGACTTTTCAACTCTCTTCAATTTATTAATGATATTAATTTTGTTAGAGTCAAAAAATGAGTTAATTTTATTAAACTATAAAATATAGTTGCTTTTGAAAGGCGGACAAAGGAGGCGACAAGTCAACACTAGAACCACATTAAGGGGCATCAAAGGAGGGAAACCCCCGTTCAGGTATTTTGATATTCAGTAATACATTAACCCAATTTGCAAGCAGCAGGCATTGTCCGCGTTCATCCTGCGCGAACAATGGAGATTTATGTGCGTCGACGAACGTGACGGAGACGGAGTTCGAATAATGAACAACATGCGTCCTGTGGAATGTGTGGGCACGTGTAAATAAGCCCCTAACCGACTAAAGGGCGCGGTCAGATCGGGACCGAATTTACGACGATAAAAACGTATACCGGAATGGAACTCGGAAAACATTACTTTTAATTATTGATAAATCTTTATCAACGTTTCGAATTGGTATTTTAAAATTCACGCCATTTCGAATAGAATTTAATAGCGGATGGTCGTAAAATCCATAAAATTTTAAAAAAATACATGTATAAATGATAAGTGTGTAATAGTCGAGGGGTTTGATTGCGCGCCGAGTATTTCATTTTATTTTGTAAAACCGATATCACACAAATATAAATCTACCTCGAAATACTAATAAAATGGAGGCAATTATTTTTTCGAAACAAAACTTTTTTACTTCAAAATAGTTTTTCACGTGTTCCATGTTTGTCACTCGAAGCAAATATAAACGCTTTTGCGGCCTTTTCCCGGGATATATCTTAGACAGAAATCTGTTTTTCCTCCACTTTTCTCTTCCAATTTTAAATGGCGCACGCGATATCACAACCCTCTCCGACGATTTGTGGTAATTATAAGGGTAATGCTGGGGCGTTACCGCAGGATAATTGATAGTTAGGTAGTGGACTAATTGAAAAACACGTGCCTATTGTACCGGAAACCTCTTGCGGGTCATTAGATCGGACAGGGAAAGGCGTTTTGCATAATAACACCTCTGCTCGCCGTTAATCGAAGATGTGGTATAATAGATAGGGCCCATAGGTGCAGAAATAATGGCCTAAAATCCAAGAGGAATTCTATTCAAATTTAGGGGCGATATACTAGTATTTGTTTATGTCCTCGAACTATAAAAGTTAAACCAAACGGAGTACCGGTTGTAATCTATACAAAGATTAAAAAATCTTGGGAAAAGCAACCAATGGATAAGAAAACAACTTCCTTTTTCCTTATCCGAGCTTTCGCAATTATTTTATTGCTTCATCAGGGAAACACTACAATATTAAAATAGATTGGCAACGTTACAAAAAATCTTAAAATTAAAGTTGACTTACAATGGAAGTAAGAAGGTTGACTTCAAAATTAGATAAACAATTTTAAAAACTTATTTTTATAAAATTAAAAAGAAAATTTTCTTGACACATTAATCATTGTAGAGGACAATGACAAGGTTAAAAATAGAATGATTTTTTTTTCAAGAAACAAGAACAAATCAGGTAAATTTTGAATTTTGTTAAAGAAGAACACTGGAGGGGCAAAAAGGAAAAAAGCGGCTAAAAAAGTTAAGGACGTAACTTTCGTCGTGTAAAGCCGTTGTTAATTATAAAACTATAGATTATATATCCCTTCTGTATCCGTTCTGAAATTCACTGAATTTGTGTCTTTATTAATGTAAACCATTTCAAGAAAAAGACGTTTATTATTAACCGACTCTCTGTCTAAAATCTTAGCGTTGTTAAAATCAAAATGGTGACCTTCCTTCACATGATGGTAAACTTCTATTCTCATTTCTACCCCTACAATCATTCCGATGTTGTTTAAGTCTATTCCCGAAATACTGCGCTATGGTACCAATGTACGTTCCTTCACAATTAACTCAAGGAATAGAGTAAATGATGTTAGATTGTTGTGAAATAGGAACATTGTCCTTGGTTTTTGAAAAAACTCTATTAAGTGGTAAATAATTATATTTAGCAATTTAATATTGAACTGGTCGAAAAAGGATATGAACCTAGATGTAAAGCCTTTGATGGAGGGTATTTTTACATATTTAAACTGTGTTGATTCTTCAACAATATCAGACCTTTGGTCACCATCAAAAGGACTTAGGGAAGTTACTAAAGAATGATTGAGAATTCCTTTCAAAAGACGCATCCTCCGCTGTTATTAACAAAAACATTCATCAGTTTTTCTAGATTATGTTTATGAAAGGAAGGATGAGAGAGTTTCAGAACTCTATGCTTCATCCCCACAACAGTATTAATTTTTTGGTTCATTGGATGATTAGAAAAGAAGTTGATGTATCGACCCGTGTAAGTTGGTTTAGTATCTAACGGAACGTCATCTATATTATAAGTGTACAAGTTCGTAAAAATAAAATAATAAATGCAGAATACGACTGGGGTATGCTATACCCCACCACACTTAACTCGTGAGTACACCTGACAAGTGCATGTTGAGTCATTGTTCATCTCAAATCTCTTCATGATTTTATGCGAAAATGTCAAAATACGAGTACGAAAAAGAACAGAATAGGTTATTAGCCTTGTGGGCGGAAGTTCTTTCCGATTCTGAATCGTTTATCGACTCAAACTCAGAAGATGAAGAAGTGTCTCCTCATACTGATATAGTTGCTGATATTAGAGAACGTTTCGCCGAAGAAACGAGTGAAGACGATACTGACGATGACGATCAAGTGGAAACTAGTAACACACGGTTTATGCTAGCTAAAGATGGAACAAAATGGTTCAGGGAACCAGGGGAAAAAACCATCAGAACAAGGTCAGAGAATATAATCACTCATTTACCAGAAGTGAAAGGTGAGGCAAAACATAAACAAAATCCAATATCATGCTGGTCATTGTTTCTTACGGATGACATGTTAGGAGACATTGTATTCAATACAAATATCAAAATAAACACTAAGGGTGTAAAATATGATACAAATCATAAATATTTAGTAAAGGAAACAAACGTAGTTGAAATAAAGGCACTGCTTGGTTTATTGTATTTAGCTGGGTTATATAAAGGAAATAGAGAGAATATTGCCGATTTATGGTGTACAGATGATACTGGCATAGATGTGTTTAGAAAAACAATGTCCCAACAGAGATTTGCCATTTTATTGCAATGCCTCCGTTTTGATAATATCGAAAACAGAGCCCAGAGAAGATCTCTAGATAAACTTACTCCTATAAGAGGAATTTTTGAGAAACTTGTTGAGCATTTTCCAATGTATTACACACCTAGTGAGTATCTTACCGTCGATGAAAAATTGAAGCCCTTCAGAGGAAGAGTTGATTTTCTCCAATACATACCAAACAAACCCAGTAAGTATGGACTAAAAGTACACGCTCTAGTTGACGCGAAAACCTTCTATTGTATCAACATGGAAGTCTATGTTGGTTTACAACCACCAGGTCCATTCAGGTTAAGCAATAAACCACATGATATAGTGAAACGTTTAGTAAGACCAATATCTGGATCAAAACGTAATGTTACCTTTGACAATTGGTACACGAGCTATCCCTTGATGATTGATTTGTTACACACTGATAAGCTGACATCTGTAGGAACAGTACGAAAAAATAAAACACAGATTCCACGAGAGTTTCTAAATATAAAAACAAGAGTTGCAGCGAGTTCATTATTTGCATTTCAAGGGGATATTACCGCTGTTTCCTATGTTCCTCGACGATCGAAAAATGTTATTTTATTTTCCACTCTACATCATACTAATAATATTCTGCAGAAATCTGGACCAAAACAATTACCAGAGATCATTGATTTCTACAATTCAACCAAAGGAGGTGTAGATCAATTAGATCAGATGTCAGCAAACTACAGTGTTATCAGAAACAGTAGACGATGGCCTCTAACATTATTTTTTTCCTTTCTAAATACAATTGCAATAAATGCTTTCGTTATTTATAAAGCCAATACAAAACAATATAATTTTAAACGGCGGCAGTTTCTAAAAGATCTTGGTTTACAACTTATAACTCATGCTAAAGAAGCAAGATTACAGAACAAACGACTGCCACGTGAACTCCGAGTGGATTTACAAGAAAATGTTGGTGAACCTAGTTCTAAACAGCCGAAAACATCCAAAAGATGTTCCGTATGTCCACGAAATAAAGATCGCAAAACTTTTCATAAATGCATGCGATGTCATGCTGCTCTATGTCTCACACATTCTAATCTGATGTGCGATAATTGTGCCAACACTGATAGGATGTAATTATGTTGTTGTAGTAAATACTTACCTAATTTATTTTTTTTATGCAATATAGACATTTTGTTAAGAAAAATAATATTTGTTATATTAAGAGTTAGTTACAGTTACGCATAGGTGATTTATTAAATAAATTCCCGTTTTTCCCATCTGTGAAATGTAATAGCTTCTAAAAATAAATTATATTCCAAAATTTTATCGTTGTTATAAAGTAATTGATGATATTCTCTTCAATTTATTACCACTGAAAGACATTAAAGATATAAAAACTATATTATTATATAGTAATTTGTTAAAAAAAATCAACTATCACCATGGGGTATCAGATACCCCACCACACCACTGATGTGACTTTACATCACCACACTGACGAAGGGTTAACAAATATTTTTTTGTTAAACACATCACCTCCTTATCCAATTAATTCATTTATTATGAAAACTTTAAAAAAGATTATTTCCTTCATCAAGGAAGAAAGTGATGATCCCTTGTTATTGCTTAAAGCTGATAAAGGTCAAATTACAGTCGCTATGAACAAATCAGAATACATTACTAAATCTTTGCTACTTTTAAACGACCAATCAACTTATAAAATAATTAACAAAGATCCAACAACGAAAATTCAAACAAAAATGAATAAGCTTATAAAAGTACTATTAGATGAAGAATACATCGATACTTATTCGCAACTGATTTGTCACAATGGTACAATTCCAAAATACTATGGATTTCCTAAGGTGCATAAGTTGGACTGCCCGTTACGTCCGATTATTTCTTTTGTGGGATCACCTACTGATACTATCTAAATTTCTAGCTAATATACTAACGTCGACGTTCGCGGAAAGGACTGAATATAATATTGAAGATTCTTTCACTTTTGCTGAAAGAATGAAGAACCTTCTTCTACCTCCCACCTACGTGCTTATATCTCTTGATGTTGTTTCCTTATTTACAAACATCCCTTTAGAATTGGTAAAACAGACCATAGTTGATAACTGGAACTATCTAGAAGATAACACAAGTTTAGACATTACAACCTTTATTGATTTAATTACTTTCCTTTTTGATACGTCGTCGTTTACATTTAATGGTGTATTCTACAATCAAATTTTTGGTACGCATATGGGAAGTTCTCTCAGTCCAATTTTGGCTACTATGGTGATGGATAGTTTACTGGATTATTGTATTCCTAAGTTATCGTTTGAATTACCTTTCATTTTCAAATATGTTGATGACAATTTGTTCAGTACCAAGTGATCATCTTAACACTATATTAGATGTTTTCAATAGTTACAGTATTAATATTCGATTTACAATAGAGACGGAGACGGATGGTTCAGTACCTTTCTTAGATACCCGAGTAATGAGAAGTGACGATAAAATGATCCTCCTGGATTGGTATACTAAACCAACTTACACGGGTCGATACATCAACTTCTTTTCTAATCATCCAATGAACCAAAAAATTAATACTGTTGTGGGGATGAAGCATAGAGTTCTGAAACTCTCTCATCCTTCCTTTCATAAACATAATCTAAAAAAACTGATGAATGTTTTTGCTAATAACGGTTATCCTCCGCGTTTTTTGAAAGGAATTCTCAATCATTCTTTAGTAACTTCCATAAGTCCTTTTGATGGTGACCAAAGGTCTGATATTGTTGAAGAAACAACACAGTTTAAATATGTAAAAATACCCTTCTCAGACCCTCTCGTCGACCCCGAAGGTCATCATCCGCCTTAGAGTTTTTGTATCAATCTAATCGCTCGCGGGTTTTACGCGATGCTCCTCTGACATCGCTAGTATTTGCTCGTGCTAATTATAATGACGTAAAAAATGCTCTCCTCAGCGTGGACTGGGATTTATTGTTTAATAATGTCGATATGAATCGGTGTGTTGATCTATTCTACTACCGGCTGAACCGAATTATTAATGAATTTGTTCCGCGCCTCACTTCTGGTAAGCATCGCTACCCGAGTTGGTATTCGCTTTCTACTATTAAGGTAATAAAAGAAAAATTAAAATTCCATAAAAAATGGAAAAAATATTTTCTAGATTTTCTTTCCTTCAAAATTTTACGTAGAAGATCCAAGGCATTGATCTCGGGTGATTACAAAACATATTTAATTAACGTGCAATCCAATTTGGTTGACTGTCCCTCACACCTTTGGTCCTTTGCCAAAAATAAAAAAAGCCGTGACAATTTACCGGCCCGTATGATACATAATGATAATTCTGCGGTTGGTGGTGATCAAATTGCCGAATTATTTTTTCAATTTTTTGGCTCTGTATTTATCGATGGTAAACTTCCGCAGCGAGAACTCCCCGTTATAAATAATAACTTCCGTCCTTGGTTTTCGCTTGAAGATGTGTCGCAATCTCTTGCTAATGTTAACTGTAAAATGGGCTCAGGTCCCGACGGGTTACCAGACATTTTTATAGTAAAGTGTGCCTCTGAACTAGCTAAGCCACTTTATATTATATTTTGCCGTTCACTGGCTCATTCAGTTTTCCCAGCGGAATGGAAAAAAGCGTTTATTCTTCCTATCTATAAATCTGGAAGTAAAAACATTGTCTCTAATTATCGCCCTATTTCTATTCTTTCGATACTATCTAAGGTCTTTGAAAAAATCGTTTACGAAACTTTATACAATTCAATACAACCATTTATTATTCAACAACAACATGGCTTTCTTCGTGGCAGATCTGTAAAGACTAATCTGGTATCCTACACTAATTACATTCAAACATGTATGAATGAAAATTGCCAAGTCGACGCAGTTTATACCGATTTTAGCAAAGCGTTTGATAAGTTGCATCATGGGGTGCTCCTGGCCAAACTAGAGAAATTTAACCTGACTTTCAGCCTTCTTTCGTGGTTGGCCTCTTATGTTTCGGATAGATACCAAGCAGTAAAAATTAATAATTTTATATTTAACTTTACTTCGGTCACTTCTGGAGTGCCTCAGGGCAGTCACTTGGGACCGGTCCTGTTTATAGCTTATATTAATGATATATATGAATGCTTCAACCATAGATCTTTTCTGCTTTATGCTGATGATTGTAAAATGTTCTCGAAAGTTCAATCTACCTCTGATTGTGAAAGGTTACAAATTGATCTAGACAGATTACAAATTTATTGCTCAAAAAATTTCCTTTACTTAAATTATGATAAATGCAATCAAATGGTATTCAGCAGAAGAAGATAGTGAATTTCACTTATAGGCTTGGACCGGGACCGTTGAATGTATTGTCGACGGTGAAGGATTTTGGCATTGTTCTGGATTCAAAATTACTTTTCAATTATCATGTTGAGCAATTACTCTGTAAAGCAACCAGGCGCCTAGGGTTTATCATTAGAATGTCAAGACCTTTCACTAATCTACTTTGCATTAAATCTTTATACATGGCTTATGTTAACAGTGTTCTTGATTACGCCTCGATTGTCTGGAACCCTTTGTATACTACGAATGTTGACCGTATTGAAGCTTTACAGAGAAGATTTGTGCGCTACTTGGCTCACAAGTTCAGCTTACCGTATTGTACGTACGAGCAAAGATGTAGTGTTTTTGGTTTGCGATCGTTGCGGGGACGTCGACTGGCCTTTGATGTATTATTTCTGTATAAATTGATCAGCGGTTGTGTTGACTCGCCTGAGCTTTTGAGACAAATTTCATTTGCTGTCCCGAGTTATCCCACACGAGATCAATGTTTGTTTCGACTACCCGCTTCCTCAACAAACGCGCACTATAACTCATCGATGCCGCGAATGATGCAAACTTACAATCGTCACTGTTCAGATTGTGATATTTTTACTTTATCGTTTGCGTCGTTTCGTAAAGTTTTAATAAACTTAGCAATTTGTCAGTGATTTATTCAGTTTTAGTTCGGCTTCGACTTTGATATTTACTCTTAAGTTTATTATAATGACTAGTATTGTATAATTTCATTTTTATTATTTAGTATGTAGTATTGAGCAGTATTACTCTTTTTTGTAACTCTTTTTTGTAATTCGGAGTTCATCTTTTTTTTTGTGTATTTTATTGTATTTATTTTGGCTTATGTGGATACTATTGTGGGGTTTCCCTGTTTGTATCCCAAATATTAAATAAATAAATTAAATAAATAAATAAATCAGTTCAATATTAAATTTGCTAAATATAATTACTTATCACTTAATAGAGTTTTTTCAAAAACCAAGGACAACGTTCCTATTTTACAACAATCTAACATCATTTACTCTATTCCTTGCGTTAATTGTGAAGGAACGTACATTGGTACGACAGCGCAGTATTTCGGGAATAGACTTAAACAACATCGGAATGATTGTAGGGGTAGAAATGAGAATAGAAGTGCTCTTGTTTACCATCATGTTAAGGAAGGTCACCATTTTGATTTTTACAACGCTAAGATTTTAGACAGAGAGTCGGTTTATAATAAACGTCTTTTTCTTGAAATGGTTTACATTAATAAAGACACAAATTCAGTGAATTTCAGAACGGATACAGAAGGGATAAGTTCAATCTACAGTTTTATAATTAACAACGACTTTACATGACGAGAGTTACGTCCTTAACTTTTTGAACCGCTTTTTTCCTTTTTGCCCCTCCAGTGTTTCTCTCTAACAAAATTCAAAATTTACTATATTTGTTCTTGTTTGAAAACTTCCAATCTTTCCACAAAACTTGATACCGCTTCTAGAACAGTTGAAATGCTTCCTCTGGAATCATTTCTTGACTATTACTGCTACATGCTTGATATTGCTTCTAGAAGAGTTCAAATCCTTTCACAAGACTTGATACTGTTTCTATAAGACTTGAAATGCTTCCAGGAGAATTGGTATTGCTTCTGAAAGACTTGATATTGCTTGTAGAAAACTTGAAATGCTTCCAGAAGACTTCATATTGCTTCTAAATGTCTTGATACTGCTTTCAAAAACATGAAACTTTCTCTAAAAACTTCAAATCTTTCCACAAAACTTGATACCGCTTCTGGAACAGTTGAAATGCTTCCTCTGGAAGCATTTCTTGACTATTACTGCTACATGCTTGATATTGCTTCTAGAAGAGTTTAAATCCTTCCACAAGACTTGATACTGTTTCTATAAGACTTGAAATGCTTCCAGGAGAATTGGTATTGCTTCTGAAAGACTTTATATTGCTTGCAGAAAACTTGAAATGCTTCCAGAAGACTTCATATTGCTTCTAAATGTATTGATACTGCTTTCAAAAACATTAAACTTTTTCTAGAAAACTTCAAATCTTTCCACAAAACTCGATACCGCTTCTAGAACAGTTGAAATGCTTCCTCTGGAAGCATTTCTTGACTATTACTGCTACATGCTTGATATTGCTTCTACAAGAGTTCAAATCCTTCCACATGACTTGATACTGTTTCTATAAGACTTGAAATGCTTCCAGGAGAATTGGTATTGCTTCTGAAAGACTTGATATTGCTTGCAGAAAACTTGAAATGCATCTAGAAGACTTGATACTGCTTGTAAAAGATTTTATATTGCTTGCAGAAAATTTGAAGTAAACGTCAACAGTATTGTTGGTTTTATCTGGATTTAAGTTACTGTTTTCAATTATTTTTTTAATTTCAATGTATTGAGAGCAAGTATTTTCATTTTTTTAGACGTTTTCAAACTCAATTCGCCGCCTGAGTCTTTTGCCATTTCAGATTTTTTCAGCACCCACACGTATTTCTAAAAATCGGTGCAAATTCAAATTTTCTGCAAGCAATATAAAATCTTTTAGAAGCAGTATCAAGTCTTCTAGATGCATTTCAAGTTTTCCAGAGGTATTTTTAATTTTTATGGAAGCATTTCAAATCTTATAGAAGCGATATCAAGTCTTCTGGAAGCATTTCAAGTTTTCTGCAAGCAATATCAAGTCTTTTAGAAGCAATACCAATTCTCCTGGAAGCATTTCAAGTCTTATAGAAACAGTATCAAGTCTTGTGGAAGGATTTGAACTCTTCTAGAAGCAATATCAAGCATGTAGCAGTAATAGTCAAGAAATGCTTCCGGAGGAAGCATTTCAACTGTTCTAGAAGCGGTATCAAGTTTTGTGGAAAGATTTGAATTTTTCTAGAAGAAGTTTCATGTTTTTGAAAGCAGTATCAAGACATTTAGAAGCAGTATGAAGTCTTCTAGAAGGATTTCAAGTTTTCTGCAAGCAATATCAAGTCTTTCAGAAGTAATACCAATTCTCCTGGAAGCATTTCAAGTCTTATAGAAACAGTATCAAGTCTTGTGGAAGGATTTGAACTCTTCTAAAAGCAATATCAAGCATGTAGCAGTAATAGTCAAGAAATACTTCCAGAGGAAGCATTTCAACTGTTCTAGAAGCGGTATCAAGTTTTGTGGAAAGATTTGAAGTTTTCTAGAAGAAGTTTCATGTTTTTGAAAGCAGTATCAAGACATTTAGAAGCAGTATGAAGTCTGCTGGAAGCATTTCAAGTTTTCTGCAAGCAATATCATGTCTTTCAGAAGCAATACCAATTCTCCTGGAAGCATTTCAAGTCTTATAGAAACAGTATCAAGTCTTGTGGAAGGATTTGAACTCTTCTAGAAGCAATATCAAGCATGTAGCAGTAATAGTCAAGAAATACTTCCAGAGGAAGCATTTCAACTGTTCTAGAAGCGGTATCAAGTTTTGTGGAAAGATTTGAAGTTTTCTAGAAGAAGTTTCATGTTCTTAAAAGCAGTATCAAGACATTTAGAAGCACTATGAAGTCTTCTGGAAGCATTACAAGTTTTCTGCAAGCAATATCAAGTCTTTCAGAAGCAATACCAATTCTCCTGGAAGCATTTCAAGTCTTATAAATACAGTATCAAGTCTTGTGGAAGGATTTGAACTCTTCTAGAAGCAATATCAAGCATGTAGCAGTAATATTCAAGAAATGCTTCCTCTGGAGCATTTCAACTGTTCTAGAAGCGATACCAAGTTTTGTGGAAAGATTTGAAGTTTTCTAGAAGAAGTTTCATGTTTTTGAAAGCAGTATCAAGACATTTAGAAGCAGTATGAAGTCTTCTGGAAGCATTTCAAGTTTTCTGCAAGTAATATCAAGTCTTTCAGAAGCAATAGCAATTCTCCTGGAAGCATTTCAAGTCTTATAGACACAGTATCAAGACTTGTGGAAGGATTTGAACTCTTCTAGAAGCAATATCAAGCATTTAGCAGTAATAGTCAAGAAATGCTTCCAGAAGAAGCATTTCAACTGTTCTAGAAGCGGTATCAAGTTTTGTGGAAAGATTTGAAGTCTTCTAGAAGAAGTTTCATGTTTTTGAAAGCAGTATCAAGACATTTAGAAGCAGTATGAAGTCTTCTGGAAGCATTTCAAGTTTGCTGCAAGCAATATCAAGTCTTTCAGAGGCAATACCAATTCTTCTGGAAGCATTTCAAGTCTTATAGAAACAGTATCAAGTCTTATGGAAGGTTTTGAACTCATCTAGAAGCAATATCAAGCATGTAGTAGTAATAGTCAAGAAATGCTTCCAGAAGAAGCATTTCAACTGTTCTAGAAGCGGTATCAAGTTTTGTGGAAAGATTTGAAGTTTTCTAGAAGAAGTTTCATGTTTTTGAAAGCAGTATCAAGAGATTTAGAAGCAGTATGAAGTCTTCTGGAAGCATTTCAAGTTTTCTGCAAGCAATATCAAGTCTTTTAGAAGCAATACCAATTCTCCTGGAAGCATTTCAAGTCTTATAGACACAGTATCAAGTCTTTTGGAAGGATTTAAACTCTTCTAGAAGCAATATCAAGCATGTAGCAGTAATAGTCAAGAAGTGCTTCCAGAGGAAGCATTTCAACTGTTCTAGAAGCGGTATCAAGTTTTGTGGAAAGATTTGAAGTTTTCTAGAAGTTTCATGTTTTTGAAAGCAGTATCAAGACATTTAGAAGCAGTATGAAGTCTTCTGGAACCATTTCAAGTTTTCTGCAAGCAATATCAAGTCTTTCAGAAGCAATACCAATTCTCTTGGAAGCATTTCAAGTCTTATAGACACAGTATCAAGTCTTGTGGAAGGATATAAACTCTTCTAGAAGCAATATCAAGCATGTAGCAGTAATTGTCAAGAAATGCTTCCAGAGGAAGCATTTCAACTGTTTTAGAAGCGGTATCAAGTTTTGTGGAAAGATTTGAAGTTTTCTAGAAGAAGTTTCATGTTTTTGAAAGCAGTATCAAGACATTTAGAAGCAGTATGAAGTCTTCTGGAACCATTTCAAATTTTCTGCAAGCAATATCAAGTCTTTCAGAAGCAATACCAATTCTCCTGGAAGCATTTCAAGTCTTATAGACACAGTATCAAGTCTTGTGGAAGGATTTGAACTCTTCTAGAAGCAATATCAAGCATTTAGCAGTAATAATCAAGAAATGCTTCCAGAGGAAGCATTTCAACTGTTCTAGAAACGCTATCAAGTTTTGTGGAAAGATTTGAAGTTTTCTAGAAGAAGTTTCATGTTTTTGAAAGCAGTATCAAGACATTTAGAAGCAGTATGAAGTCTTCTGGAACCATTTCAAATTTTCTGCAAGCAATATCAAGTCTTTCAGAAGCAATACCAATTCTCCTGGAAGCATTTCAAGTCTTATAGACACAGTATCAAGTCTTGTGGAAGGATTTGAACTCTTCTAGAAGCAATATCAAGCATTTAGCAGTAATATTCAAGAAATACTTCCTCTGGAGTATTTCAACTGTTCTAGAATCGGCACCAAATTTTGTGGAAAGATTTGAAGTTTTCTAGAAGAAGTTTCATGTTTTTGAAAGCAGTATCAAGACATTTAGAAGCAGTATGAAGTCTTCTGGAAGCAGATCAAATCTTCTAGAAGCAATATCAAGTCTTCTAGCAGTAGCAGCAAATCTTTTGGAAGCATTTCAAATTTTTTGCAAGCAATATCAAGTATATAGTAGCAATAGTCAAGAAATGCTTCCAGAGGAAATATCAAGACATTTAGAAGCAGTTCAAGTCTTCTGGAAGCAGTATCAAGTCTCAATTTAAAAAAGCCTTCTAGCAGTAGTATCAAGTCAATTCAAAATATGTACTCTTGTTCCGATGCCTATCTTCGAGAATATAGTTGCCGTAGAACTACAAGACGATGGTCATAAGTATTGTTTATGAATTATTTTGATAATGCGGCGTATAATTCCTTTGTAATTTGGAACAAAGAAGTCTTAATTAAACTGGAAATGTTTACAATTTGATTTAAATCAAATGTTCAAAAAGATAAAAAAGGAATAGCAAATTGTATAAATATTACAAAGTACGGGAAGAAAAATAACTTACCGAAGATTCGAAACATCAACAACCCAAAAACGGGGATGCTGTCAATGTCGAGGAAGTGATTTAAACCATTCCATAAATATTTCTAATACGATATTTAATTCTAATGCTTTGAACAAAATCTAAGATGGTTTACCATGCATGGGTCTAAACTGACCCGGTATGGTCGTCAATGTTCGTTCAATCATTTTGGTCGTACGAGGATTAACAAATAAAATTATATGTATCAAATCAAAACATTTCATACTTATGGCTGATATCTGCTACAAAAATTGGAAAGTAATTATCGACGCTTCATGGTAGTTGTATGTTTTGTTCACAAATACTACTATTGGCGTCAAAAAGTAGATATTACTTTAATTTTATTGAAACTGTGATTATTGGCATCAATTTATAGGTACCACTGGTTTTTGCTATATCTACGTACATTTATACTGGTACTAATGAGTCATGCATGAATTCAATGCATTTATTTACTACTTTTAAATAATTGCATATTTGTTAATCATAAGCCATCACGAGTAAAGTTACACAAGATTTGGAAATGGGTTGGGTTGGATTGGGTTAGGAAGATTATCTTGGAGATTTAAAAAACATGTAACAGATCTAGATGAGTCATTCAAGTTAGTTAACAAGCCAGCTACAAGATAGTGTGGATGAAAAACCCACAATACGAAAAAGATGCCAAAAACATCTCTCTCTTCCTAAAATATTAAACTCGGAGCGGGTTGGGTTGGGTTGTCTAACCTATTACAACCCCATTATATTTTGATCTACTTATATGAATTTGATCATAATTATTAGTATTACCATATCTGCCTGGAAACATTTATAATTCACATCCATATTTTTTAAGAATAAGATATTTGGAGGAAAGCTACACAAAGTTTAAAAAAGAATTAGATTCGATTGAGTTAAGTTAAGAAAAGTGCAATAGTTTATTTTTCGCTTTAGGTTAATTGGCGTTATCTTTTACCATTTATGTCATTTACAGAAAGTATCGATTCCTGTAAATTTATTTATTGTCGTTAGGGGTGGGGATATCCACTTTTGAGCCTTCACATTGACTCTTTTTGCTCTTTCTCTTTCGTTATCAAAACGTAGAAGATAACACATCTTTAAATTTGAATAAACTCGTACGTATCCGCCTGGTTTAAGCTTGCTTGAAAAAGTGTTAAATTTTTTAGGTTTGGATACAAAATCTTATTTACGATTTAGCCATATTTGAAACCTATACCATAATTATTGCATAAACACCTTTTTTAATTTTGAGATTGATCCATGTTGCAAGCAAATAATTTTGAATAAAATAAAAGACGAAAACGAACTTTGCACTTGCTGAATTTATTATTTATATCGGGACCGGTTTCGAAGTTTAATACTTCATCTTCAGCCGAAAACTGAACAAAATTGAACAAAGTCAATAAAAATAATAATCTTATGCTACTTTAGAGGTTAAATACAATAAAATGTTGTGATACTCACTGTTAAAGAGCGAAGTTACAGAAGAATGGAATGTAATTTAAACATTTGAAATGTTGCACGTGGAAGTTAATTAAATAATTGAAATCGAATCAATAGTTAATGATGAATAAGAAGATATTAAAATGTTAAAATATTATAAATTACTTAAGCGATATAACGATCTTGGCGGAACGAGAAGAAGAGACTGGTGACGAGAATTCACGACGCATATAACCGGAAAAGCAAGTGAAATCAAAGAACTGTAAAAAATTAAATTTTAAAATTTTTAAATGTTTAAATTTTTAATTTGAAATTATTTAAATATGAAAATATAGGTTTATGGATGAGTTGAAGTTGTTCATTTAAAAGTTGACAATTATTATTATTATTATGTTTAGTAATTTCTAAGATTTCAAGTAAGTCCATTTTATAACCTTTATTACAGGAATGTAAAAGTTCAACTCCTCCATAATCTATGTGATGTCCTGTATCTATATGATGTTTATAAATATTCGAGTTGGTTTTAATTTTGTGTTCGCGAATTCTAGCTCCCAACCTCCTTCCTGTCTGTCCGATATAAATGCAATTACAATTAGAACATCTGACCAAATACACTCCGCTCTCTTCAAAAATATTATGTTTCTTTTTAGTGTGATTAGTAAGTAAATTAGCGATTGAGTGACGATTAGAATATGCAATGTTGATGTTGTAATTTAAAAATATTTTACGAAATTTGTTAGTTAAGACATTAAATTGTAAAAGTTTATAATTCATTTTTTCAGTATTAGATTTATTAAATAATGGGTCTCTTTGTATACGTATTTCATTAAATAAACGATTGATCTTACCGATAGGGAAACCATTGGAATGGGCCAGACCATAAACGAATTCAAGTTCTTTATTTCTGTTAGTTTCAGATAATGGATAATCAAATAATCTTTTAATTAGGAAACGGAAATTGGCAAATTTATGTTGGTTAGGATGTGATGATGAATATGGAATAGTGGCAGAAACAGATGATGGTTTTCTAAAAATATCGTAACCAATGTAGTTATTATCCTCTCTAGTTAAAGTTAAGTCAAGAAAATTTATAGATTTATCATTCTCTATCTCAATAGTAAAGTTCAGGCTATTATGTAATTTATTGATGTATTTATGAAAGTTATGAAGTTCACTCATATCACCACTCCACACACACAAGACATCATCTACGTATCTATGCCAAGAAAAGATGTGTTTTAAAAAAGGATTTCTTGAATTAATGATATGTTTATCTTCGATATTGTTTAAAAATATTTCAGCAAAAAGTCCAGACAACGGCATCCCCATCGGGAGACCATCGGAAAGAGAATAAAATTCATTATTGAAACTGCAGTAATTTTGAGAGACAATAAGTTTGACAATATTATTGAAATTATTGATGTCATCATTATTATTAAAATGTGAATTAAATAAATCAGAGATCAATTCAAGAGTGTATTCGAGGGGTACACTTGGATATAGGTTAGTAACATCGAAGGAAACAAGTATACAACCATCAACGTTAACATTTTTAGTTTGGTTTATAAATTGAATAGAATTCTTAATTGAGTAAGAAGGAGTAAAATCTATTTGTTTAAAAATATTACACATAAAGTTGATAAGTTTTCTAGTAGGTGAATTACCAAAATTCGTTATTGGCCTGATGGGCATTCCTTCTTTGTGAAGTTTAGGTAATGAATATAATTTAGGTAAACTAGGTTTAATGTCTAAAAAATAAGAAGCTTGAAATTTTCTATTAGGGTTATTGAAAAACGGTGTGTACTTGATCAGAGTATCTTTACAAGAAATTATGACTTCTCTAGTTTTTTTAATTATTTTGTCTAGTGGGTTAAAATTTATTTTTATATAATTATTAGAAGCTAAAAAATCAAGAGTTTTATTGACGTATATGTCTCTATCTAATATGACATTGCCTGCCCAAAAGCTTCTTATTTTTTAGACATTAAACCTAGTTTACCTAAATTATATTCATTACCTAAACTTCACAAAGAAGGAATGCCCATCAGGCCAATAACGAATTTTGGTAATTCACCTACTAGAAAACTTATCAACTTTATGTGTAATATTTTTAAACAAATAGATTTTACTCCTTCTTACTCAATTAAGAATTCTATTCAATTTATAAACCAAACTAAAAATGTTAACGTTGATGGTTGTATACTTGTTTCCTTCGATGTTACTAACCTATATCCAAGTGTACCCCTCGAATACACTCTTGAATTGATCTCTGATTTATTTAATTCACATTTTAATAATAATGATGACATCAATAATTTCAATAATATTGTCAAACTTATTGTCTCTCAAAATTACTGCAGTTTCAATAATGAATTTTATTCTCTTTCCGATGGTCTCCCGATGGGGATGCCGTTGTCTGGACTTTTTGCTGAAATATTTTTAAACAATATCGAAGATAAACATATCATTAATTCAAGAAATCCTTTTTTAAAACACATCTTTTCTTGGCATAGATACGTAGATGATGTCTTGTGTGTGTGGAGTGATGATATGAGTGAACTTCATAACTTTCATAAATACATCAATAAATTACATAATAGCCTGAACTTTACTATTGAGATAGAGAATGATAAATCTATAAATTTTCTTGACTTAACTTTAACTAGAGAGGATAATAACTACATTGGTTACGATATTTTTAGAAAACCATCATCTGTTTCTGCCACTATTCCATATTCATCATCACATCCTAACCAACATAAATTTGCCAATTTCCGTTTCCTAATTAAAAGATTATTTGATTACCCATTATCTGAAACTAACAGAAATAAAGAACTTGAATTCGTTTATGGTCTGGCCCATTCCAATGGTTTCCCTATCGGTAAGATCAATCGTTTATTTAATGAAATACGTATACAAAGAGACCCATTATTTAATAAATCTAATACTGAAAAAATGAATTATAAACCTTTACAATTTAATGTCTTAACTAACAAATTTCGTAAAATATTTTTAAATTACAACATCAACATTGCATATTCTAATCGTCACTCAATCGCTAATTTACTTACTAATCACACTAAAAAGAAACATAATATTTTTGAAGAGAGCGGAGTGTATTTGGTCAGATGTTCTAATTGTAATTGCATTTATATCGGACAGACAGGAAGGAGGTTGGGAGCTAGAATTCGCGAACACAAAATTAAAACCAACTCGAATATTTATAAACATCATATAGATACAGGACATCACATAGATTATGGAGGAGTTGAACTTTTACATTCCTGTAATAAAGGTTATAAAATGGACTTACTTGAAATCTTAGAAATTACTAAACATAATAATAATAATTGTCAACTTTTAAATGAACAACTTCAACTCATCCATAAACCTATATTTTCATATTTAAATAATTTCAAATTAAAAATTTAAACATTTAAAAATTTTAAAATTTAATTTTTTACAGTTCTTTGATTTCACTTGCTTTTCCGGTTATATGCGTCGTGAATTCTCGTCACCAGTCTCTTCTTCTCGTTCCGCCAAGATCGTTATATCGCTTAAGTAATTTATAATATTTTAACATTTTAATATCTTCTTATTCATCATTAACTATTGATTCGATTTCAATTATTTAATTAACTTCCACGTGCAACATTTCAAATGTTTAAATTACATTCCATTCTTCTGTAACTTCGCTCTTTAACAGTGAGTATCACAACATTTTATTGTATTTAACCTCTAAAGTAGCATAAGATTATTATTTTTATTGACCTTTTTTAAGTTTTGCTGAATCGAATATTTCCGGTTTCTTTGGGGCTTGATAAATAAAGCATATTTATTTCTTTTATTTCTTTGACAAGATCAATTTAAGAAGAGTAACGTTAGATTCAAAAATTTTTGGATAAGCTTGTCGTTATCGATGTACTTTTAGTTTCGTTGGTTAAAATTGAGTCGATCATGTGGTATTGCTTTATAATCGTGAAAGAAAATAAAAACAAGAATTTAATGAATCTTTAAGACAAGGACTTTGCTCTAAAGAAAGCACTTGTGAGTCAGTACTGCATTGCGATGAATTGTTTAGTTCCAACGCAATGCCCCTCTGTCTCCAATGAGAAGAATTTCTTACAATCAAAATTACACCCATTAATATGTTAAAATAAACAAAAATATTATTATAATAAGTATTAATGTCTAAACAACTTATTTTTTTTGGAATAATAAACAAATTGTATATTTTCTTTTTGGAAGTTTAACAGCGAAGTTAAGTTAAAAGGATAATAACTCCAACTGATAAGCAAAAATCAGAGTTGAGGGAATACCCTCCCATCTATGCCAGAAATCTGCTTTGTAGGCTCAAATTATAACATCATCCTTTATAATTGCAGTTATTAGTTTATAATAACTATCTTCTAAATATATTTATACGTTATAACTCTATATATTTTGAAACAAAAACAACATATTAAATACAAAATTATTTTAAACAAAACTTGACCGAGATCGCGGGTTAACATTATTACAGAAAAGCCAACATAAATTGTTGATTTTGCCGATGTCAAGCACTCGCACGGTTTCAATTTCCAATCTCAAATTCATAAAAAGAGCAAACGGCTCACATTGTTTGCTTTATAATGAAATTGTAGCCAATCAGGGGGTGGGAACGTTCGAACCGCGACCCATCGATTAGCTGTAACAGTATCAATCTCTTCTGCCCTTTCGTTGCGAAAAAAAACTCGTATTTTCCATTACGCGGCGTGCTACACGGGCCGTTACAAGCGATTTAAATCGAAATCCATCACACTACATGCACATACCGGTCGCTCGGGAAATACTCATTATTTGATTTGATTAGTAACGTACAATTTTAGATGCGTTTGTGTTTGTATAATATGATACACACCGCGTATCATGTTGATATAAAATTTCAAAGAGTTTGTTTAATTTTATTTTATTTTCTGATCATTAGAGTTGAAGAACGCGATTTTCTAGAAATTGAAGTGCATCTTTTAACGTTACTACGTCGTACGTCGAGACTTTTAGGTTGTTATATAGAGATTTCAAGATGGATCTTGAAAAGATTTTCTAACATCCACTCCACTTATGTCTTGAGGAGTTCACTTATTAGTTCAATTACGAGTTAGTTCGATATAGCTGAGTCTAAGTTGAATTAAGAAACTTGGGCAGTAATTACCTCTCTATGTTTCTAAAAATTTTTACTAGAATTCAAATTACAATTTTAAATCTTCGATAAGATTATGCTTTATTATCAATTAAAAAACGATGAAGGTTTCCGACGAAAAAATTCAATTATGTTTGTCATCTTCAACTTTCAATATTGATTATTTGAATATGAGGATTTTCAAGAAAGTAAACGTGAAGATTTCGTGGAAAAGGTATTTATCATCTGATGAAGACGAATATATAATGCCATCTGACGATACCTCTGAAGAGAAGACTTAAGTTACCTACCAACAAACAAACGTAATATCGTCGATTGAGAAGACGTACCAGTCTCACGTACGTCTAAAGCAAGGCTCAAAAAAAAGAATGGCCACTGCTGGCCAATAGTTAAACAGAATTACATCAAATCTTATTATAGCTGATGTTGGAGGACCGTTTTCAAATTGAAGGTTTGAGGTCGTCGTCTGTAAGAAATATGTTATCCACACATGCTCAAGAGGAACAAGGTGTTCGTGGTCCTTCAAAAAAAAGTATATGTTCCATTTGTCCAACAAGATAACTTGACCATGTAATAATAAGACCATGTATTGCTGTGATTACAAGAAGGATTTTATCCTGGCTTGCACTGTTACTGGGCTTAGTGCCCATTTAACACATTGTTGACCGGCCACGAGTAAACTCGTGATGCGTTTTTTTTTTGCACCGCTGTTGTTTTCTCTGTTGGCGACCATACAGTGCAATTGTTGGTCAGTATAACACAAGCTGTTTATCTCGATTATAAGACCCGCCAAATCTTTTGTTGTAAAAAATATTTAATAATTAAAAAAAATTTAAAAGACCATAATGGAACGTAATGAAGAATCCTTCAATGAATTATACGTGGATGCTTTTTCTGATTGTCCGAGTGATTGTGAATCAAATTGTGGTAACTGTGAAAATGATACTGTATCAGAAGATAGCGACTGTGATATCAGGCCATTAAAATATCAAAAAAGAAATATGATAGAATCACATAGTGACGACGATTTGGAAGAAGAGTGGAACGAATATGATATTACACCAAACTTACAGAATTATTTAAATATTCCTGGTGTAACTACTGAATTTGGTGACGTGCCGACTATCAGTGAAGTAACGGCTTTATTGTTTGATAGTGGTTTTTTTGATTTAGTCGTTACGCAGACCAATTTGTACCATTCTCAAATGAAAGAGGTACATAAAATTTCTGCAAAAACGGTATCATGGACGGAAGTTACCACTAATGAAATAAAAAAATTTCTTGGGTTACTAATATTGATGGGCCAAACCAGAAAATCTCATTGGAGAGATTATTGGTCAACGGATCCTTTAGTTGAAACACCAATATTTCGAGCAACTATATGCAGAATGTGATTTGAACAAATTCCTACATTTTTTCATTTAAATGATAATACGCAACATACATCTCCCAAAGACAGATTTTACAAAATTAGACCATTTTTGAATTATGTTATTCCAAAATTTCAGTCCCTATATACACCCAAGCAGGAGTTAGCTCTAGACGAAGCAATGGTACTATACAGAGGACGCATCAGCTTTAGGACATACAACCCAGCGAAGATAACAAAATATGGAATTTTGATCAGAATGCTTTGTGAAAGTGAGAGTGGGTATATATGCAACTTCAAGATCTATTCGGGGCAAGGCAAAAAGCTGCAAGAAACAATATTGTCTGTGTTGGAGCCGTATCTTGGTCAGTGGCATCATATATATCAAGACAATTATTATAACAGTGTATCTACAGCCGAAATATTACTCAGAAAAAAAAAAACACTAGTGTATGGTACCATACGGGAAAACCGTGGCTTACCAAAGATCCTGATAGAAAAATGTAAAAGTCTGCACAGAGGAGAAATGACTTTTTTACGGAAGGAACCTGTTATCTTTATTGCTTGGAAAGATAAAAGACTAGTACGGATGATATCAACTATTCATGATGCTTCCATGAAATCAAGTGGAAAACAGCAATATTTTACGAAAAACTGTAAAATGGTACAAAAAATTAGCATTTTTTCTGATAAACTGCACTTAGTTTAATGCTTATAAACTGTACTGTACCTATCTGCCAGAAAATAAAACAAGATACAAGAGATTTCTACTGGAAGTAGCTAGAGGATGGATAAGTGTGGATTTTAAAGAATGTAGTATTGCACCTGACACTGCTCGAATTTCTAAAACAGCTCCTTATAAAGACACACCCTTCAGGCTTTCCGGACAAGTAAGAGACCACGTCTTAGAAAAAATAGTCACTACCAGAAAAGCAAATCCGACTAAAGCGTGTAGAGTATGCTCTTCAAAGGGAAAACGAAGCGAAACTAGATTTATTTGTAAAAGCTGATTGTTACCATTACATTGTTATACTGCCTATCATACGAAAAAGAAATTATTAAAAGTTGAATAATAAATAAAATTTATCAAAGTTTATTTTTATTGTTTTACTTCCATATCCAATTACGAAATAATAGCCGGTGACATGTGATAAATTTTCAGTAAAATTGCCGGTCAACAATGTGTTAACATGTCTGCGATGTGATAAGTATCCAGACCTTATGAGATTCTGGATGAACTTCATAGTGATCATGGGTGGAAGAGTTAATGCATGCATAACTGCTCAGGGGGATGCAACTTGTACTTTTAATACCGAACCAAAATCTTAATAACGATATTAGTTTAATGGTTTTTCTAGTGCAGCACTAAAAGATGATTATCAATAATAAATAATTGGCCATCGTAAGCTGAGATGCGCGAATGAACTTCGGCAAACTTTTGTGGAATGCCTTTTTTGATCAAATACTGAAACAAGAACGAGATAACAAAGATGTAAAATTGACCGCTTATGCTGATAACCTTACGATCATACACTGTTGGAAATAATTCACGAGCCCACCTTGTAGAATCTGAATTGTCAGTGTTTAGCGCAATGATTTTTTTTTTATGGAAGTAGTAGTATGGAAGTGATGTAAGGTAAATCACGATGAGTTCTTACGTATTACACAACTAATTGGACTTATGCACCTTTAGAGCGTACGATGATGTGATGTAGTTTTTGCTCATAGTGACCTTGCGTAACATAGTCGCAACTTATTTTCGTATGGTGGGTATATAGCAGTGTTTCCGTAAAAATTGAAGGAAAACTAACAAAAATCATGCGCGTGAGAATAGTATTATACAACCATATGATAAGAATAATTCTAATATAATATTAAAGGCAGAAAATGGGTAGAAATTTCAGCGGAAGTGGGAACGAAAGTGTTACACCAAAAATTATAGGACCTAAGTGCATAAATAATTAAGTAGTGAACGGGGTCAAATGATCGTCTCAAACAATGCGATGGAAATCATATTCCGCTTATGATGGTGTTTCCGGAAGTCAATTTTAAACTATATATCCTGAAAGATTGCCCGATTGGTAGTATCGAAGCTGCCAATTCATCCGGCTGGTCAAACAAACAACTATTTCTAAAATATTTGGAACACTTTAAAAATCATATAAAAAACCAACCCTTGAAAATCCTGTCATATTACATTTGGCTAACAATGTTAATCACGTAAGCGTCGACGCTATTGATTTCTGCAAGAATAACGGCTTTTTTATGATAATATTTCATCCTGGTACCAGCCACAAAATGCAACCACCCGTCAGAAGAATGTTTGTAGCGCATAAATGATTATAAATCTAAGGCAACCAATTTCAATATATGACATAGCACCATACGTTATATGACATAACGATTTTTTCATGCCGGTTGTGTTGGAATCCCCAAATCATTGTTAACGGTGATCCTGTTCCACCCTCTTCCTCATCCTTTCCTTTTCTTATGGAATTGCATCAGGTTTTGAAATCGATTCAAACAATCATTAGGGATATGGAAAGAATTACGATGAATTGTTACGAAATTTCTTACTTTTTATGGGGAGAATATTGATGATTTTGAGATTTTGAGACTTTGCCAGGCTTGGGGATAGTATGAAGCGGCTTGAGTCAGTGGCTGCTAAGAATGTGAAGTTGAAAAGCGTCGTCTTCGAATTGACATCTCGCGTTGAACACCAAGAACAGTATTCTAAGCTAAATAATCTAATTCTATCAGATATTCCAAAGAAAAAGGTTGTAGATAAAGGTTTCCATGTAACTGGAAATAATATTGATTCAATACACCGACTCCCTTTCGGAATTCGTCTCGGAAGGAGGAACGGTGTTGGTGTCGGCAATAGTAGCAGAAATGTTATGATCAGATTCGAAAAAATAATCGAAAAAATAACAAGACTATGTCACCGAGAATCCTTATTCACGACCTGACTGAGAAATTGCTTATAAGCGAACATCTTACACCTTTCAATGCGACACTATTCAAGCATACGAAGGAGAAATGTTGCGAAAAAGGCTATAAATACTGCTGACTAAGGAAAATAAATAAGCTTTAGATCTGCCAATTCATTATAATTTCAAATTATTTCTGTGCAACTATTGAATTTGGTGACGCGCCGACTATCAGTGAAGTAACGGCTTTATTGTTTGATAGTGGTTTTTTTGATTTAGTCGTTACGCAGACCAATTTTGTACCATTCTCAAATGAAAGAGGTACATAAAATTTCTGCAAAAACGGTATCATGGACGGAAGTTACCACTAATGAAATAAAAAAATTTCTTGGATTACTAATATTGATGGGCCAAACCAGAAAATCTCATTGGAGAGATTATTGGTCAACGGATCCTTTAGTTGAAACACCAATATTTCGAGCAACTATGTCCAGAATGCGATTTGAACAAATTCCTACTTTTTTCATTTAAATGATAATACGCAACATACATCTCCCAAAGACAAACTTTACAAAATTAGACCATTTTTGAATTATGTTATTCCAAAATTTCAGTCCCTATATACACCCAAGCAGGAGTTAGCTCTAGACGAAGCAATGGTACCATACAGACTACGCATCAGCTTTAGGACATACAACCCAGCGAAGATAACAAAATATGGAATTTTGATTAGAATGCTTTGTGAAAGTGAGAGTGGGTATATATGCAACTTCGAGATCTATTCGGGGCAAGGCAAAAAGCTGCAAGAAACAATATTGTCTGTGTTGGAGCCGTATCTTGGTCAATGGCATCATATATATCAAGACAATTATTATAACAGTGTATCTACAGCCGAAATATTACTCAGAAAAAAAAACACTAGTGTATGGTACCATAGGGAAAACCGTGGCTTACCAAAGATCCTGATAGAAAAATACAAAAGTCTGCACAGAGGAGAAATGACTTTTTTACGGAAGGAACCTGTTATCCTTATTGCTTGGAAGGATAAAAGAATAGTACGGATGATATCAACTATTCGTTATGCTTCCATGAAATCAACTGGAAATCGAAAAAAAAAATTATATAGACGATACAATCAAACCAACTTGCATATTGCAATACAATAAATATATGAAAGGGGTAGATCGTGCAGATCAGTACTTGGCAAATACTAATATTTTACGAAAAACTGTAAAATGGTACAAAAAATTAGCATTTTTTCTGATAAACTGCACCTTGTTTAATGCTTATAAACTGTACTGTACCTATCTGCCAGAAAATAAAACAAGATACAAGAGAATTCTACTGGAAGTAGCTAGAGAATGGATAAGTGTGGATTTCAAAGAATGTAGCATTGCACCTGACACTGCTCGAATTTCTAAAACAGCTCGTTATAAAGACACACCCTTCAGGCTTTCCGGACAAGTAAGAGACCACGTCTTAGTAAAAATGGTCACTGCCAGAAAAGCAAATCCGATTTAACCCAATTTATTTGTAAAAGCTGTTGTGTAAAATTACACGTAGGTGATTGTTATACTGCCTATCATACGAAAAAGAATTATTAAAAGTTGAATAATAAATAAAATTTATCAAAGTTTATTTTTATTGTTTTACTTCCACATCCAATTACGAAATAATAGCCGGTGATATGAGATAAATTTTCAGTAAAATTGCTTGTCAACAATGTGTTAACATGTCTGCGATGTGATAAGATAAGTATCCAGACCTTATGAGATTCTGGATGAACTTCATAATGATCATGGGTGGAAAAGTTAATGCATGCATAACTGCTCAGGGGGATGCAACTTGTACTTTTAATACCGAACCAAAATCTTAATACCGATATTAGTTTAATGGTTTTTTTAGTGCAGCACTAAAAGATGATTATCAATAATAAATAATTGGCCATCGTAAGCTGAGATGCGCGAATGAACTTCGGCAAACTTTTGTGGAATACCTTTTTTGATCAAATACTGTAACAAGAACGAGATAACAAAGATGTAAAATTGACCACTTATGCTGATAACCTTACGATCATACACTGTTGGAAATAATTCACGAGCACACCTTGTAGAATCTGAATTGTCAGTGTTTAGCGCAATGATTTTTTTTTATGGAAGTAGTAGTATGGAAGTGATGTAAGGTAAATCACGATGAGTTCTTACGTATTACACAACTAATTGGACTTATGCACCTTTAGAGCGTACGATGATGTGATGTAGTTTCTGCTCATAGTGACCTTGCGTAACATAGTCGCAACTTATTTTCGTATGGTGGGTATATAGCAGTGTTTCCGTAAAAATTGAAGGAAAACTAACAAAAATCATGCGCGTGAGAATAGTATTATACAACCATATGATAAGAATAATTCTAATATAATATTAAAGGCAGAAAATGGGTAGAAATTTCAGCGGAAGTGGGCACGAAAGTGTTGCACCAAAAATTACAGGATCTAAGTGCATAAATAATTAAGTGGTGAACGGGGTCAAATGATCGTCTCAATCAATGCGATGGAAATCATATTCCGCTTATGATGGTGTTTCCGGAAGTCAATTTTAAAGTATATATCCTGAAAGATTGCCCGATTGGTAGTATCGAAGCTGCCAATTCATCCGGCTGGTCAAACAAATAACTATTTTTAAAATATTTGGAACACTTTAAAAATCATATAAAAAACCAACCCTTGAAAATCCTGTCATATTACATTTGGCTAACAATGTTAATCACGTAAGCGTCGACGCTATTGATTTCTGCAAGAATAACGGCTTTTTTATGATAATATTTCATCCTGGTACCAGCCACAAAATGCAACCACCCGTCAGAAGAATGTTTGTAGCGCATAAATGGCAACCAATTTCAATATATGACATAGCACCAGGGTATGCTTTCTTGATAGGTATAAAGTAACGACGGAATTTTTATTTAATATTACAATCCACTAGATGGTGCAGCCTACATATTTTGCCAGCAATTTGCAATTTACGTTAGCAACCGTTAATAATTAATTGTCATAATTGACTTTTATTTTATTTCATTTATGTCTACAGTAATTGATAATAGTGTGGAAAGGTAATATCAAGGAAATTGTATAACTGGAGGTGAATATAAACATACAAAATTGAAGGTAACGCCCGATATTTGAGTATTTACGTTTTCACTGAGTCCAATAAGGAACATGTAGAGATCGGACAGTCCGGCCGACGATCGACGAGTATTTGCGAAGAGGTGAATTGCTTGCAAAGATTTTGTTAAATACTAGGGAGGCATATGATAAAGACAGCCTACAAAATGCCAAGGATATGACAACGATTCTTCCAGTAATCATTGTTCTTTAAAGTGAAAAAAATAAATTTATTTAATAAACCATTGTGGTTTTTATCAATTAAACTTAGAAGTAGAAATCTAAATAAATATACATAAATATGTAAGCTATATAGCATTCAAATTTTGCGGTTTATTTAAATTACTTTTATAACAATCCCCTTGGCGGCGCTGTTTTCGAATTGGTCGTTAAAATAGTGGGGAGAAATGCTTCTATATAAGTATTAATTAAATATTTTCTATGCATAGCACCATACGTACGTTATATGACATAACGATTTTTTCATGCCGGTTGTGTTGGAATCCCCAAATCATTGTTAACGGTGATCCTGTTCTAACCCTCTTCCTCATCTGTTCCTTCTCTTATGGAATTGCATCGAGTTTTGAAATCGATTCAAACAGTCATTAGGGGTATGGAAAAAATTACGATGAATTGTGACGAAATTTCTTACTTTTTATGGGGAGAATATTGATGATTTTGAGATTTTGAGACTTTGCGAGGCTTGGGGATAGTATGAAGCGGCTTGAGTCAGTGGCTGCTAAGAATGTGAAGTTGAAGAGCGTTGAACACCAAGAACAGTATTCTAAGCTAAATAATCTAATTCTATCAGATATTGCAAAGAAAAAGGTTGTAGATAAAGGTTTCCCTGTAACTAGAAATAATATTGATTAAATACACCGACTCCCTCTCGGAATTAATCTCGGAAGGAAGAACGGTGTTGGCGTCGGCAATAGTAGCAGAAATGTTATGATCAGATTCCTATCTCGAAACTTGCGAGACCAATTATATCTACCGCAAAGACTTATCGAAAAAACAACAAGACTATGTCACCGAGAATCCTTATTCACGACCTGACTGAGAAATTGCTTATAAGCGAACATCTTACACCTCTCAATGCGACACTATTCAAGAATACGAAGGAAAGCTAATTTAAATAAGAAAATAAATAAGCTATAGATCTGCCAATTCTTTATAATTTCAAATTATTTCTGTTTGTTCTATGTTCTCTTTTACTATTTACAACCAGGACATGCAAGGCTTACAAATAAAACAGAGACTTGTTACGCAAATTCTATGAACTTTGCACATGACTTAATCTATTTTATTGAAACGAATTTGAATAATTCGATCTTGAATTCGTGAAGTCCGTCCTTTGTAATAACTATGTTGTTTTTCACCGTGATAGAAGTTCGTCTGACTGTGGAAAACTTGATGGCGTTGATCTAGCTTATCGTACGCTGTGAAAATGCGGTATTTTTTTCAAAAAAAATCCTATTACTGTGTTTCTTCATAAACTTCAAGATGTACGCGATTAATTGCCGAACACCGCGCTATTCATCGTCGAGAATTTCAATATTCCGAGGTGTTTTCCTAATGTGGTTTGTTTCAGTTCAACAACATTGTAAATTGTAATGGTAGAACGTTAGATCTAACCTTACGTATTTCAGATATAATTAACTCTGTATTTTTCTGCGATGATTCGCTAGTCAATTTGGATGCTTAACATCCTGCTGTAGAATTTAACTTTTGTTGTAACCGAACTTGTCAGAGGAGTTATCACCAGATTGGTTGGAGGTTTGATTACGCAGATTATAATGGTCTTAAAAGTGCATTAACAGCCGTGTTGATGTTGATGAATGTATTACGGTGTTTTATTCGGTTCTTAATCAGTGCATAGATGACTTTATTCTGCATGATTCCACACGTAGTAGTCTTTATCCTGCCTGGAATTCCTAATGAACCATAAAGGCTATAAAAAAATTGAGATTTCACAAAAGGTGGAAAAAATATGAGCTATGTTGACGACTATCTCTCTTTTAAAATGCTGCGTAAACGAACTAAGGCTTGCTATTTTCGATTTCCTAATCGATTCTCCTTCTCATCTATGGTTGTTAAGAGCAAGAAGTGTGGTGGAGGTGGCATTCTGAGATGGAATATTTAGCGCATAATGGGCAACAATCTCTGAATTATTTTCGGAATACTTATTTCTCTGGTACCTCTCTTGGAGAAACCTGTTGGTTTTCTTAGCAGGATGTAACATCTCTTCTACTTTATCTCTCCATATTTTCGATAGGTTATTTTGAAAGCTTTTGAAAAATTAATTTGCAATAACTTACACTTTCAGACCATCATCTCCTTGTATGCAGCGTAAATTGGTAGTGAATTTTGCTTCGGTAGTTTGTTGGCATATTGTTCTTATACCCAGCGTGGTTTGATTTTTGGAATCAAATCTTTAAGGCTGGGGTGTTGCTGATATGATGTTCTTACGTTAATTGGTTCGTGGGTTGGTTGATTCCATGAAGTTTACTTTAATGCACCGTCTTATGTAATCACATGCAGCCACTTTTCTATCTACCTGCCCTTAGCTCTTTAGCTTATGCATACTCACCCTTATTATGTTCAATGCACTTTTGCAATACCCATTGTAACAATATTGATATATTTATTATATTGTAGTTTTTAAGTACATTAAGGTGTTGATTTTCTTGTATTAAATTTGCTATATAATTAATTTTTTTTTACCTTTCAAATTCATCTATAAGCCATGTCATGTGCTTTCAGCCTTGTTTAAAAGCTGATGGCTATCTACAAAACTTTTCGTATATTTATCAAATTTGCTTAAAAAGGTATACATGTTACAGTTAAAATTATAAATATTTTCGTTTAAGTCGTGTTTGTTTGTCCAATAGGGATCTGGTATCTAGCCACTTTGGTTTAACATAAGCATGTGCTGGTCACCATTGTTACTAAGTATGTGATTTGTTCCTGCAATAACAACAACATAATCATTTTTAGTAAAATCAAAACATAATTTCTCAACATGTTCCAATACATTTACAAAACACCTATTTGGCTTACATACAGTAAAAACGTCATAACCATTCATAACCATCATAATCATTTTGCTACAAAGAGACTGGAGTCGCGGTCATGACTGTCAGAAAATACAAGCACTCTATTTTTCTGACCCATAATTTTGTCTGCTGCATTATGACTCAGCTTTTTATTACCATCTTCTTTAACTTTGGTTACCTTTGGCAGTATTGAACCTAAGGATGGAGCAGTAGATGTGTATTGGTTGATAGTACAGTACACGGACTGTTTAAATGATTATCACCACAAGTTATTAACAAGCTTTCAATCTTATTTAGTAATTTCAGTATCATCTTGCCTTTAGTTTTACCTCTTAATTTCTCTCCAGTTGCTACCACCGTTTGTACATTGTCTGTTGAATCATTAAGATTCTCGTCGTTGTTTTCCGTATCGATTAAGTACCTTTCTGTTGAAACAATTTTCTTCATTCAAACATTTATTTCGGTATCGCTTAGCGTAAGTTTCGTAATGAATATTAATGTCACAAAATGTTAATAATATTGCGCAAGACACACACGTTTAGATTATACAAGGTGTGCTCGTGAATTAATTCCAACAGTGTTTTAGTGAGTGGGAAATTGAAAATATTCAACAAACTGCACAGCTGATGTTGAATAATATAGTGGGTAAGATAGAGGAATTGGACATAGAAGTCGCTGCTGTCAAGATTATGTAGTCGAATTAAAAAAAATCGCAAGAGTATTTAGGTGTCATGATTGGAGAAAAGTTAAAATGGAAGGCGCAGATAGAATATATAGAAAGTAAGATATATGGAAGTGTCAATGCCTTATTTAGACAGTCATGGGTTCAGCACACGAATATAGGGTTTAAAACTGCTGAAAAAACAGGGAAGATCAAGCTGATGAGGAAGACCTGGATGATATTGGATAAGAGTCTGAGTGAGATGTAGGCACGAACTACTGGCCTTGCATGGCAAGTTGGGAGATTTGTTTGTATTTGCTTATTTTCTTGAGCCGTGGATGATACAAGACGAGGATTTTTGAGGGAATAAACCAACTAAAGGAAGATAGCAAAGGACAGGCCAGACACGACAGTGCGGAGTCAATTGAGGTTCCAGAACAGGCGAGAAAAGTAGTTTTTAATGCGTCGAGGTGTAGCACCCCAAACCCAGAATAGAAGTATTCAAAGCTCTAGATGCAACAAAAACCTATCTTTCTCATTAAACATGTTAATTTTTGTTTTGTATTTTGCAATTAATCTTTTATCGTTTCTTAGTTGATAACAACAATTCTTAATGAGTCAATTTCAAGTTGAACCAAAAAACTTTATCAGTAATTACTTCCAAATAAAAGAAGTTTTATATTCAATTACATCATTCGTTAGATTTAACAGACCGAGCTGATTGCGGTAGATAGTTTTTATTGTAGAGGTTCACCGGGTGGTGCTAATGCTCACAGCCGTCATTGCGGACGCGTTACATGTCACTTTGGGAAAAATCAATCCGCACCGGCTGCTTTTTGTTAAATAAATTAAAGTGATAATGGACCGTGGGCGCAAAAACCGTTCCAACACGCCGAATGCGAACCGGGCACTCGCCCCCGGCTCCGCTCCAGAGGAAAAACGTTATGATACGAGGAAATGGACAAAGTGCCGTGACGGAGTACCGTCGAGCTCAGGGAACGGACCTCTAATTGTTTTTAAGCAGCGTTTTTTTTTGGCCCTGAAGCCCGAGATGCTCGCTAAAATTAGTCATTAAGCGCCGCCGACGCTCGAGGGCGATGAGAATATAAAAAGAAGGCGTCGTTTGATGCCATCCATTTCTTTATCCCGTGCACAATTAACATCGTTTTTTCTAGTTGTGTTGTGAACAGCTCGGGCGCGTGATCAATTTTACTTTACATTGTCCGTGCGGAATTTTAGAACAAAGAAAAGGTTTACGAAAGGGGAGAACATAAATCAAGATTATATTTTTATTATTAAGTATCAAAGTTTTATTATTAAAATTTCTAATCAACACGTTAAGTAATATTAATTAACATTCGAAATTTAATGAAATGTTGGGAAAATTGGTTGTAAAGAAATTAATAAGTGGGTTGTTACACACCTGGCAAACACCATGATTGCAATTAAGCTCGACGGTAGGTTGAGGACCCGTCTTTAACGGTAATTAGTCGCGCGTATAGCGGCATGTGTACACGTAATTTAAATTCGGCCAAGTTAGTTTAAGGGGCGAAGTCAAACCACCATCCCTCTCGGGTGGACTCGAGGGTTTATTGAAATGCAAGTTGCGGTCCGCCACTGAAACATCTGAGGCGAACAGTTAACAGTTACCAGAGGCGTACTTCCCCAACAGTTAATTTTGACATAACACCGCATAAACACTGACAAATTACATCACCGAATAAGTTGTTTCTTTGCGAACCAACGTCAGCCGCAGAACTCGGTTGCCGCGACGATACTACCAAAACATACTAAAACGGCAACTACACTTTCCCAACTGTTTATGATGTTCGTGGAAATTACTATTTTAGCACTCAACACTGCCAACATTAACGTAATGATGCCTAACAAAGATAACGAACTAACGGTAACGAGAATGAAGTCGAGTGCTCAAAGTCTAAGATGTACATTAATTGAGATCTCTTATACGCCGATCAATGATCAATTTAAACGCTTAATCTTCCATTCTCTATTCCTTGGAGATTTCTATCGTTTCAATTGAATCGTCGATTATTGAAATTCTCCCATTTCACCACTATCTAAAATATCTATCTAGATTTCTATATCATTCTCTATTTTTAAGCTTTAAACTTTTTTTAATATCTAAATCGTTGTTATTGCATACTACGATTTTAGCACATTTAACATTTTGTCCGCATTGTAAGTAGGTCAGCCCACATATTTAACCCCTTGAATATCTAAGGGACTAGCGATACTGTCCTTTCTGGTTATTCTGTATCTTGAACACCAATGCTACACCACTTCTTAACATCTTCGTTCAATAATTTGTCACAGTAAAGAACAAAAGGAAATCCACGTTCTTTCTTTTTTGTTAATTTTAGGGCCAGTTGTACAATATACCGATAAATCTGTCTGACAACTACCCAGTCTATAAACCTATCGGGAGGATAAAGATGTTCCGTGTTGTACAAATTGTTTTTGTCGAGAGAATTGCTATCGGCTGAATAAAAGACGGTTGGTAGCACTTTTTCCCGTTATCTAATAATTTGTGTAGGATAGTTGGTAGCAGTCTCATCATTATTTGTGATTTTAATGATTATTTTGATTTTCTGACAACAACAATTGTGAAAAGCGGTGAAAAGCATCTACAAAAATATTGAAATAATATTTAATTTGAACGATAGGAAAAATAAAGGATATGGAAATCAGACAACGACTAACCCCATGAAACAGAGGAATGAAACCGATTTCGTTCACGATTTCCTGGTGAGATATTTAAATAGAGTCTATTATAACTCATAAACTATCAATTTTATGTCAAAACGCTTCCGACGAAGATTTTCATTCTATGAAAGATTCAAGTCTTCTGAAAGCATTTCAAGTCTTTTAGATGTAATATCAAGTCCTTTGGACGCACTGTAAGTTTTCTTTCAAGTATTCTGGCAGCATTTCAAATCTTCTGGTAGCATTTAGAGTCTTCTGGAAGTAGTTCAAGTATTCTGGCAGCATTTCAAGTCTTCTGGAAGCATAGCAAATCTTTTAGAAGCAGCATCAAGTCTTTTGGAAGCATTTTAAGGCTGTCAGAGGCAATATGAAGTCTTCTGATCATTTTAAATCTTCTACAAGCAGTATTGAGTTTTCTGGAAGCATTTTAAGTTGTCTGGAAGTGTTACAAGCCTTTTTAAAGCAATGTCCAGTCTTCCAGAGGCAGTGTCGAATCTTTGGAAACAGTGCAAATCGTCTAGAAGCAGTATCAAGTCTTCTGGAAACATTTCAAGAAATCCAGCCACAATATTACACCTTGTCGAAGCATTTCATGTCTTTCTAATGCAATATCAAGTTTTCTGGCAACATTTCATGTCTTCTGGCATCATTGCAAGTGTTTTGGAAGCAGTATGATGTCTTTTGGAAACACTTCAAATCTTTTAGATGCAGTATCAACTCTTCTGGATGCTCTGCAATCTTCTTTCAAGTATACTGGCAGTATTTTAAGTCTTTTGGAAGCATTTCCACTATTCAGAAACATTTCAAATCTTCTGCAAGCTTAGCAAATCTTTTAGAAACAGCATCAAGTCTTCTGGAAGCGTTTCAATTGAATCGTCGATTATTGAAATTCTCCCATTTCGCCACTATCTAAAATATCTATCTAGATTCTCTATTTTTAAACTTTAAACTTTTTTGAATATCTAAATCGTTGTTATTGCATATTACGATTTTAGCACATTTAACATTTTAACCTCTAAGATAGCGTCTTAGATGTTGACACTTTTTTACTTTATCAAATAATTTGTATAGGATATTTGGTAGCACTCTCATCATTATTTGTAATTTTAATGATTATTTTGACTTTCTGACAATAATAATTGTGAAAAGCGGTGAAAAGCATCTACAAAAATATTGAAATAATATTTAATTTGAACGATAGGAAAAGTAAAGGATATGGAAATCAGACAACGACTAACCACATGAAACAGAGGAATGAAACCGATTTCGTTCACGATTTCAATTTAAAAAAAGTATTAAGTAGCTATTTGGACGAACTGCTTGAAAATTCTCATAAAAAAATGTAATATAATGTATTTAAGATTGATGTAATATATCTCTTGTGTATAATTACTAGCGTTACTAGCAGCATTACTAGCTATAATTTTTCTTCCTTGCATAATTACTTTAACAGAAAAAAAAATATGACAGAGAAGGTTTTTCATTATTTTTTTTAATAAAAAAACCTTAGGTAACATAGATATCGAGCGGATAACTATCTTAACGACACCTCTGGGTACCCGATAAGTTATCGTACATATAATCTCCTCAACAAAAATATCCTTATATTGTAACACAATACAAACTAACTTATCGGCCAGATAACGCTATCGGGAAGTTTATCGGCAATTATCGGAATACCACAGATTCTTTACCTCAAAATAGGTCGTTTTTAGTTATCTATATCCAAAGTTGCTTCGTTTTGCCGCTAAAGGACTGCAATCTTAGCAAGAAAATGCTTTTATTCTTTATAAATCGGAATCGTGTTAATCAATCTTAACCATCTTTTAAAAGTAAGAACGTCCTTTTATGGTTTTGGATAAAATTTAAAAAAACACGGAAATAATGGAAAAGCCATGTAATAATAGACAGAGAAAAAGGAATATGTAATTTATACCAACTTGTACCCAACCAAATAAAAATTGCTGTTATTTTGATGTGAAAAACAAAGGAACGCAATCTCTCTTCTACAAGTGAACAAAAGAAATCAACTGAATAAAAAAATGTATAATGTACTTTTCGAAAGTGTAAGTATAACATTAAAATTTAACATTTAAAAGGATACTTATACTTTCTTAATCACTATGTTACTAATCATGACAAACACTGAAATATTTGGTTATTTAATGAATATATGTATCATAACAATTCAAAGTACCGCAATTAACCAGATTAAGGAGGCGATAAGAGTTTGCAGTTGTTTTACTGTCTTATATATTATCAATGTCAATATCGAGTTTTTGGAAGCATTGCAAATCTTCTAGATGCAGTATCAAGTTTTCTTAAAGCATTCCAAGTCTTTTAGATGCAATATCAAGTCTTCTGGACGCACCGTAAGTTTTCTTTCAAGTATTCTGGCAGCATTTCAAATCTTCTGCCAGCAGTTAGAGTCTTCTGGAAGTAGTTCAATTATTCTGGCAGCATTTCAAGTCTTCTGTAAGCATAGCAAATCTTTTAGAAGCAGCATCAAGTCTTTTGGAAGCATTTTAAGGCTGTCAGAGGCAATATGAAGCCTTCTAATCATTTTAAATCTTCTACAAGCAGTATTGAGTTTTCTGAAAACATTTTAAGTTCTCTGGAAGTTTTACAAGTCTTTTCAAAGCAGTGTCCAGTCTTCCAAAGGCAGTGTCGAGTCTTTGGAAACGGTGCAAATCGTCTAGAAGCAGTATCAAGTCTTCTGGAAACATTTCAAGAAATCCAGACACAATATTACATCTTGTCGAAGCATTTCATGTCTTTCTAATGCAATATCAAGCCTTCTGGAAGCATTGCATATCTTCCGAAAGCAATTCAAGCCTTTTGGCAACATTTCATGTCTTCTGGCATCATTGCAAGTGTTTTGGAAGCAGTATGAAGTCTTTTGGAAGCATTTCAAGTCTTCTGGAAGCATAGCAAATCTTTTAGAAGCAGCATCAAGTTTTTTGGAAGCATTTTAAGGCTGTCAGAGGCAATATGAAGCCTTCTAATCATTTTAAATCTTCTACAAGCAGTATTGAGTTTTTTGGAAGCATTTTAAGTTCTCTAGAAGTGTTACAAGTCTTTTCAAAGCAGTGTCCAGTCTTGCAAAGGCAGTGTCGAGTCTTTGGAAACGGTGCAAATCGTCTAGAAGCAGTATCAAGTCTTCTGGAAACATTTCAAGAAATCCAGCCACAATATTACACCTTGTCGAAACATTTCATGTCTTTTTAATGCAATATCAAGTTTTCTGGAAACATTGCATATCTTCCGAAAGCAATTCAAGTCTTCTGGCAACATATCATGTCTTCTGGCATCATTGCAAGTGTTTTGGAAGCAGTATGAAGTCTTTTGGAAACACTTCAAGTCTTTTAGATGCAGTATCAACTCTTCTGGATGCTCTGCAATCTTCTTTCAAGTATACTGGCAGTATTTTAAGTCTTCTGGAAGCATTTCCACTATTCAGAAACATTTCAAATCTTCTGCAAGCTTAGCAAATCTTTTAGAAACAGCATCAAGCCTTCTGGAAGCGTTTCAATTGAATCGTCGATTATTGAAATTCTCCCATTTCGCCACTATCTAAAATATCTATCTAGATTTCTATATCATTCTCTATTTTTAAACTTTAAACTTTTTTGAATATCTAAATCGTTGTTATTGCATATTACGATTTTAACACATTTAACATTTTAACCTCTAAGATAGCGTCTTAGATGTTAACTTAACACATGTTAACACTTTTTTACTTTATCTAATAATTTGTATAGGATATTTGGTAGCACTCTCATCATTATTTGTAATTTTAATGATTATTTTGATTTTCTGACAACAACAATTGTGAAATGCGGTGAAAAGCGTCTACAAAAATATTGAAATAATATTTAATTTGAACGATAGGAAAAGTAAAGGATATGGAAATCAGACAACGACTAACCACATAAAACAGAGGAATGAAACCGATTTCGTTCACGATTTCAATTTAAAAAAAGTATTAAGTAGCTATTTGGACGAACTGCTCGAAAATTCTCATAAAAAAATGTAATATAATGTATTTAAGATTGATGTAATATATCTCTTGTGTATAATTACTAGCGTAACTAGCAGCATTACTAGCTATAATTTTTCTTCCTTGCATAATTACTTTAACAGAAAAAAAAATTATGACAAAGAAGGTTTTTCATTATTTTTTTTTATAAAAAAACCTTAGGTAACATAGATATCGAGCGGATAACTATCTTAACGACACCTCTGGGTACCCGATAAGTTATCGTGCATATAATCTCAACAAAAATATTCTTATATTGTAAGACAATACAAACTAACTTATCGGCCAGATAACGCTATCGGGAAGTTTATCGGCAATTATCGGAATACCACAGATTCTTTACCTCAAAATAGGTCGTTTTTAGTTATCTATATCCAAAGTTGCTTCGTTTTGCCGCTAAAGGACTTCAATCTTAGCAAGAAAAGGCTTTTATTCTTTATAAATCGGAAACGTGTTAATCAATCTTAACCATTTTTTAAAAGTAAGAACGTCTTTTTATGGTTTTGGATAAAATTTAAAAAAACACGGAAATAATGGAAAAGCCATGTAATAATAGACAGAGAAAAAGGAATATGTAATTTATACCAACTTGTACCCAACCAAATAAAAATTGCTGTTATTTTGATGTGAAAAACAAAGGAACGCAATCTCTCTTCTACAAGTGAACAAAAGAAATCAACTGAATAAAAAAATGTATAATGTACTTTTCGAAAGTGTAAGTATAACATTAAAATTTAACATTTAAAAGGATACTTATACTTTCTTAATCACTATGTTACTAATCATGACAAACACTGAAATATTTGGTTATTTAATGAATATATGTATCATAACAATTCAAAGTACCGCAATTAACCAGATTAAGGAGGCGATAAGAGTTTGCAGTTGTTTTACTGTCTTATATATTATCAATGTCAATATCGAGTTTTTGGAAGCATTGCAAATCTTCTAGATGCAGTATCAAGTTTTCTTAAAGCATTCCAAGTCTTTTAGATGCAATATCAAGTCTTCTGGACGCACCGTAAGTTTTCTTTCAAGTATTCTGGCAGCATTTCAAATCTTCTGGCAGCAGTTAGAGTCTTCTGGAAGTAGTTCAAGTATTCTGGCAGCATTTCAAGTCTTCTGGAAGCATAGCAAATCTTTTAGAAGTAGCATCAAGTCTTTTGGAAGCATTTTAAGGCTGTCAGAGGCAATATGAAGCCTTCTAATCATTTTAAATCTTCTACAAGCAGTACTGAGTTTTCTAGAAGCATTTTAAGTTCTCTGGAAGTGTTACAAGTCTTTTCAAAGCAGTGTCCAGTCTTCCAAAGGCAGTGTCGAGTCTTTGGAAACGGTGCAAATCGTCTAGAAGCAGTATCAAGTCTTCTGGAAACATTTCAAGAAATCTAGACACAATATTACATCTTGTCGAAGCATTTCATGTCTTTCTAATGCAATATCAAGTCTTCTTGTAGCATTGCATATCTTCCGAAAGCAATTCAAGCCTTTTGGCAACTTTTCATGTCTTCTGGCATCATTGCAAGTGTTTTGGAAGCAGTATGAAGTCTTTTGGAAGCATTTCAAGTCTTCTGGAAGCATAGCAAATCTTTTAGAAGCAGCATCAAGTCTTTTGGAAGCATTTTAAGACTGTCAGAGGCAATATGAAGTCTTCTGATCATCTTAAATCTTCTACAAGCAGTATTGAGTTTTCTGGAAGCATTTTAAGTTGTCTGGAAGTGTTACAAGCCTTTTCAAAGCAATGTCCAGTCTTCCAGAGGCAGTGTCGAATCTTTGGAAGCAGTGCAAATCGTCTAGAAGCAGTATCAAGTCTTCTGGAAACATTTCAAGAAATCCAGCCACAATATTACATCTTGTCGAAGCATTTCATGTCTTTCTAATGCAATATCAAGTTTTCTTGAAGCATTGCATATCTTCCGAAAGCAATTCAAGTCTTCTGGCAACATTTCATGTCTTCTGGCATCATTGCAAGTGTTTTGAAAGCAGTATGAAGTCTTTTGGAAGCATTTCAAGTCTTCTGGAAGCATAGCAAATCTTTCAGAAGCAGCATCAAGTCTTTTGGAAGAGCTTTTACAAGCAGTATTGAGTTTTCTGTTAAGTTGTCTGGAACTGTTACAAGTCTTTTCAAAGCAATGTCCAGTCTTCCAGAGGCAGTGTCGAGTCTTCTGGAAACATTTCAAGAAATTCAGACACAATATTACATTTTGTCGAAGCATTTCATGTCTTTCTAATGCAATATCAAGTCTTCTGGAAGCATTGTATATCTTCCGAAAGCAATTCAAGTCTTTTGGCTGCATTTCATGTCATCTGGCATCATTGCAAGTGTTTTGGAAGCAGTATGAAGTCTTTTGGAATCACTTCAAGTGTTTTAGATGCAGTATTAAGTCTTCTGGACCTTCTGCAATCTTCTTTCAAGTATACTGGCAGTATTTCAAGACTTCTGGAAGCATTTCAAGTATTCGGAAACATATCAAATCTTCTGCAAGCTTAGCAAATCTTTTAGAAACAGCATCAAGTTTTTTGGAAGCATTTCAAGTTTTCTAGAAACATTTCAAGTCTTTTGAAACCAGTGTCAAGTCTTAAGGAGGCAGTACCGAGTTTTTTGCAAACATTGTGCAAATTTTCTAGAAACAGTATCAAGTCTTCCGCGAACGTTCCAAGAATTCCAATGTTTTTTTTATATGATTGGACTTTTAATTTAACTGTTTGGCTGATGATGTTAATTTATTAACGAAACCGGTCCCAAGCAAATTTAATATACATTCTGAGGAACAGAGGGCTTTTATTTTTATATATTAATTTAAAAAACTATATCAAGTCTTTTCGAAGCATTTCATGTCTTCTCGAGGTACTATCAAGTTTTCTAAAAGCATTGCAAGATCTCTGAAAGCAATTCAAATCTTCTGGCAGCATTTCAACTTTTTGGCAGCATTTCATGTCTTTTGGCAGCATTTCAAGTGTTTTGGAAGCAGTATCAAGTCTTCTGGAAGCATTTCAAGTTTTCTGGATGCACTACAAGTCTTATTTCAAGTATTCTGGCAGCATTTCAAATCTTTAGAATCATTTCAAGTATTCTGGCAGTATTTAGTCTTCTGGAAGCATGGCAAATTTTTTAGAAGCAGCATCAAGTCTTTTGGAAGCATTCTAAGTGTGCCATAGACAATATCTAATCTTCTGGTAACATTTCAAATCTTCCAGAGGCAATATCGAGCCTACTAAATTCTATATAAATTAAAATTTAAAATATCCCCATTTTCAAGAAAAAATGTGTTGTTGAAAAAAAAGCGCGCCTTTCGTAACCTATCAACACACAGACGTTTTACTATCTTCGTTCGATTGTTTTCTTCTCCAGTTATCTTAATTTTTGTTAACTTTTCGAGTGGAATATATAATTATACCGGATAAAATGTTTATGTTACATCTTTGTTGTGATTTTTGAAGTAAGTTTTATAAAAATTAGTTACCTTTGTTTTTGTTTTTCGATTTTTGCTAAGTAATATAACCTTTTAATTTTAAGATTGAGATTGTAAAAATTTATGTTTATTAGGTATTCTCCTGATGATGCCGCGTAGAAGGCGAAACCGGTAGAGAAAAGTAAAATAAAATCCATATAGTGCAAAAGCATTAGTATTTTTATTAAACAAAAATGGAAAGAAAGATATCATTTAATATTTATTTATGGATCCTATCATGGGATAGATATACAACATCCTGTTGTAATTTGTGATTCTTTGTCTTTCTCAATGCAAAAGTGAAAAATGCAAAAAGATAGAAAAAGTAATTAATGGGATATCGCTTAATGAGAGGGGGTTTGTGTTCCACAACAGAGCTTGATGAGACTTTAATGTTCTCAAGAGTAGAATCCCGTATGCATTTACAAAATCTTCCTACAAATGTTTTCCTTTCATTCCTGATTATTTAACTTGAATGCTAGATCTAGAACTATAAACTTTTTTTACCCATTGGTACTTTAATTGTACCCTTAAAATTCATGAAAGAATCACCCTGTTTATATCAAATTGACCGGCTCATCCACCAATTTTCATGGAAAACAAATTACATGTATAAATAAAATTTTACTTTGCATTTTAACATTTCATTGACGAAATTAGCCATTAATATTTTATGGTGGTACGACGAATCGTGGAAGGAGCAAAACCGGGGTTGGTACGACCGAGACGAGGACCCAGAATAACCCCACTGCAAAGCTGCACTTTACCGACATTATTAATGACCGTACTTCCACTGGTTCCAAAGTTCCAATGGAGACGCGTGATCGATTGCTCAATGAAACTAAGAGGTGGTATGTAGGTAGTAACCTCAAATGGAGAAACAGTTTTGTTCTAAAACTGAATAGCTAAAACAAACTTTATCTTTTCTTTAACTTTTATTCTAACTAAACCTAAATATTTTTTAAATTAATTTTATAACAACAAAAACAAAGGGTAATCTCTTTGTTTCCTAAAACTAAACCAGCTTTTCATCGAACGGGGCCAAGAAATCTTATCAGAACAAAGTTTCAATTGTGGGCGTTATATATAGGAAGGATGCCTCCGGCGATGCAGACAAAGAAGTTTGTGGGGGCGCGAGCAAATCGTGACGTAGAGCTAAACGTAGAGTAAATGGTCTAGGAGAGACGATGAGAGACAGTTCGTCTAGATGCTGCGGGAAGAACAACTGTTAATTGTGTTTCTCCGTCGGCGTGTTGAAACGAGATCTTTAAAGGAATCAGCGCGGAGGAGAACAGATTAAATTAAATAGAGCGCGGGACATACGTGGAATGGCGAGCTCGCGTTCTTCGCGAAGCTGTCGTTTCGGGAAACAGACCGAAACTAACTGCTGCGGTAGCCGGTTCGTACAAAAACGCTTTGGATTCGCCTCGTCGAAGACGGGAAAAGAACCGAAGAATGGAGTGCACGTCCGGAAACTTATCAGTCGCGTGCCATTGATTGCTGAAATAAGTACAAGACTTGATTCTTTTGTTCTCACATTGTTTACACAAGATTTATCTTAGTTCTAGCGAGTTCTCTCCTAAACATAGGCTCATATTTTTGCAGAAAAAAAACTGAATTGTGAATAGACTAAATTTGGTCTGAAAAGGTTAAGTACCATTTTTTGAATTTTGAATTAAAGGTACCAAGCAACTAGAAATTAAGTTCTTGGAATATTAATAAAGATTCAGGGGCTAATTTAAAGTTATTCAAACTAACGATTAATAAAAATGATTAAACGTTAGTGGCACACCCCGCATCAGTTTAAAATCTCTACCCTCATATTCCACACATCTGCCACTTAGGTATGCTTTCACAATCCTGATTAAATATCCAGAGAAATTTCTCCTCTTCATAGCCTCTACAATTTCTCTCCATGGCGCTGTCCCAAAAGCATTTCTCACATCCACTGTGACCATCAAGCACCTCTTTCTCTTTCCTCTTCTGAATTTATCACATTTCTTCGTCTCTCCGATAACCTCCTCGATGGCATGTACAGTAGATTTTCCACTCGTGAAGCCATATTGATCTCGCGAAAGCCCACCCATATCATTCAGCTCTTCTACTATTCTTGTCTTAATAGTTGATTCAAAAACCTTGCCCAGAGTGTTCAGCAAACAAATTGGCCTATATTTCTTCTGTTCCTCATTTCCTGGCTTCTCGATTAGAACCAATCTGCCCTTTTTCCAGAGCGTAGGGAAAATGCCTTCTTTCAATAAGGCGTTATACATTTCTGCAAGCTTCCTAGGCGCAATCGTTGCAATGTCTCTTATAATTTCCGGGGTTATTCCATCCGGACCAGGTGCCTTTCCAATTTTGATGTTTCTAATAATCCCGTGAACCTCAGCCTCCGTCACCTCAGTAGCGATTTGCTCGTCCGCTGTCACCCCTTCAATATTCCACGTAATCTCATGGTCTTCTGGAAATAGGTCTTTGATCAATTCCGGTATTTTCTCCGGCTCGATGGCTGTTTTGCGTATATTCCCAGTTCTCTTTATCGCTATCCTGTACGCGTCACCCCACACATGCACATCAAGCTCATTACATAACGTAGTCCAAGCTTCCCTTTTTGCTTTCCTAATCTTATTTCTGAGGTCGTTTTTTGCCTGTAAGTACGTAGCTTCAGCGCTTATCCTCTCCAAATCATTTGCCCGTCTTCCGTTCTCTCTGGACATCCTTCTCCGACATTTATTAGCGTACTCTCTCGCTCTCCTCGTATCATCGTTCCACCAATATATTTTACCTTTGCCCACTCTATTGCTTTTCTTTTTACCATATGCCCTGTCACAGGATTTGCTGATCGCATTTTCCAACCAAATGGGGTCAAAGTGCTCCTTGTATGCAGCTCTTCGCAGGAATTCCTTTCTAAATATATCCACCTTGTCATTTTTTCTCTTCCACTTTGGTTGACTCATTTCATATATCCTCCCACTTTTTTTACAGGCATTTAGGCTAAAGGTGATATAAAGGTGGTCGCTGAGGTTTTCTACGTCCACTACCTTACAGTCGTTTATGGCGTTTGCTAAGTCTGTCGCACACATAGTGATGTCAATCATAGACTCCTGATTGCCTCTCCTCCATGTCGGGCTTAATCCTGTATTTATGACCACCAAATCCATTTCAGCCATCCACTCACACACATATCTTCCTCTTTCATCCTCACTTCTCGATCCCCACTCGGCAGACTTCGCATTAAAATCCCCTAGAACCACAAATCTATCCACCCCACACTTATTCATATTTCCTGCTATCCCTTCTAGCTTTCCTTTAAAGTTATCAAAAGATTCATTAGGTGTCAGGTAGCAGCCCACTATCACACCATAGTTTGTTTTTAACATAACATGACCCGCACCACTCACACATGCATTCACTCTTAGTTTGTCGCTTACAGCCCTAATGGCAACGTCACTATAAGGATCGCAGAACCACCTCTCATTCTTCACTAAATTTTTGTTTGGCTCTGATACCACTACCAGATCTATGCACTTTTCCCTAACAAACACCTCCAACAAGTTCATCGCACCCACACTTCTATTCACATTTGCCTGTAAAATATTTATACTGCACATAATAATCACATTTCCATGGTCTCGATTCTCATAGAGACAGCTACGCTACTTCTTCTGTCTTCCCTCATTTTCTGTGTTTCTCCTATGCTCTACTCTCTTTTTTCCTCTGTGCTAAAACAATTCTAAATTCCTTATATTTGCCGGATCCTGCCTTATGTCCCCCTTCCTTACAGAATGGGCAAAACTCTTCTTTGTCGCATCCTTCTACCGTATGTCCTTTTCCCCCGCATCTGAAGCACAGCTCCCGTCTGTCAGTTCACCCTTGCAGTCCTTTATAGTGTGGTCGTACCCCCAGCATCGAAAGCACCTTTTAACTTCCACTCTCCTCTCCAGGTCACATTTGGAAAATCCTATTCTTATCTTCCCGATTAAGATAATTGTTCATAAAATGATTTGGCAACTTAAGAAGCTTCCTACATACATTTTGCATTATGCGCGTTGTGAAATCAGTTCAAAATTCTTCTTGAGCGATTCAATATTAGATAAAATATTCAAACTTTTTTTAGATGAGGGAAATCTTAAATTTAAATACGAAAAATTAATTAACACATAGGCACAAACGACATCTACAGCTACAATCTGAGTCTCGTAATGCTATGGCCGCTGATCTCGAAGCTGTTATTGAATCAAACAAATTAGAAGAGAAAGATTAAAGTTTGCCAAAACTCCCAACTAATATTATTTACTACAAAAGACAACTTCTTTCTATCTATAAAGAAAGGCATCCATTTAGGTTCTTCAAAATCCTCATACTGCTATGTTTGGAAAGAAGGAATAGCGGGAAGGGGAGTGCAGGAAGTTGGATCATGTATAAAAGACACATTGAAGAGCACTTACATCTTGGCACTGAAAATCTTATACTTTGGTTTGACTCCTGTGAATTACAAAACCAGAACATAAAAATTATTAAGCATTAAAAGCAGTTCTAGGCTTTTACCCATCGTTAAGGACAATTTCTAAGTCACGTCCGTAATGAGATGCATCCAACTTTGAAAATATAAAAAGAGTTTTAAAATTCCAAATTAATTTATATACTTTAGAAAACTTTAAACATATTGTTTCAACGCGCAAGAAATTGGTTACAGTGGAAACACATAATTTTGATCAACAGGCGAAAAAGTTACTTGGTTAACTGCCAAAGTCATCAAAATACAAAAATTTCAACCATTTAAAATCTTTTGGAAGGATTTCCATCAAGGTGATAGTTATCGCGAAATTGATATCACTAAGAGGGCATGAGGAAGGCCTTGCATCAATGACCCCTGGGCAAACTTGAGTATTTTGATTTTTGAAGGCAAAAAATTTCTGCAAAAGAACATTCCGAAATAAAAGCATTCTTCCCTTATTACCTAAAGCTAAAATATTTTACCAAATCTTAAAACCCAACCATTTTGAAGATGGTATTGATGATTTTGGTGACGAACTAGATTTTGATATTGAAAACGAAAATTGATCGATTCAAAAATGATTTATAATTAAATCATTTTTAAGTTGCGTTTTGTGGCATAATAAAACTTAAAATTTGTTTTGAAAGATTAATTTAGTGAGTTTCATAATTAATCAAAAAGGAACCCAACGCCAAAAAGGGGTATCTTCACCATCTAAAGACAATATTGTGGTATCATTTTTATCAAAATAGAATCAACATAACAATAAGCTTATTGAAACCACCACTTCTCATAGATTAAAACTCAAAAACTCAAAAGTTAAATCTTCAAAAAAATATTCGCAGCAGATGCTGACACCGAATTGGAAAGAATAAACTTAAATAGTAGATTAAAATTAGAAAATTAATTGAAAATGTTAACTTAATCCAGATAAAACATTTGCAGTTTTGAGTGGCTGTCCTTTTGGAAGCATTTCTAGCCTTTTAACAGCATTTCAAATCATCTAGAAGCAGTATCAAGGTCGAGCTTTTTGAAAGCATTGCAAATCGTTTAGAAACATTGGAAGTCTTCTGGACGCATTTCCAAATCTTCTAGAAGAAGTGTCATGTATTCTGGAAGTATTTCAAGTCTTCTGGATACAGTGTTAAGTCCTCTGGAAGCATTTCAAATCTTCTGGCAGTATTTCTAATTTTCTAAAAGCATTCCAAACCTTCTAGAAGCAGTATCAAGACTTCCAGGGCAGTAATAAACCTTTTGGAAGCATTTCTTGTCTTTTGAAATTAGTATCAAGTCTTCCAGAGACAGGTCGAGTCTTTTGAAAACATTACATATTTTTTAGAAGCAATGTTAAGTCTTCTGTAAGCATTGCAAGCCTTCTGGAAGCTTTTCAAGTCTTGTGACTGAATTTCAAGTTTCCTGAAAGCATTACAAATCTTCTAAAAGTAGTATCAAATCTTTTAGATAGAATATCAAGTCTTCTGCAAGTATTGCAAGCCTTCTGGAAGCAGTATCAAGACTTCCAGGGCAGTAGTAAACCTTTTGGAAGCATTTCTTGTCTTTTGAAATTAGTACCAAGTCTTCCAGAGGCAGGTCGAGTCTTTTGAAAACATTACATATTTTTTAGAAGCAGTGTTAAGTCTTCTGTAAGCATTGCAAGCCTTCTGGAAGCTTTTCAAGTCTTGTGACTGAATTTCAAGTTTCCTGAAAGCATTACAAATCTTCTAAAAGTAGTATCAAATATTCTAGATACAATATCAAGTCTTCTGCAAGTATTGCAAGCCTTCTGGAAGCAGTATCAAGACTTCCAGGGCAGTAGTAAACCTTTTGGAAGCATTTCTTGTCTTTTGAAATTAGTACCAAGTCTTCCAGAGGCAAGTCGAGTCTTTTGAAAATATTATATATTTTTTAGAAGCAGTGTTAAGTCTTCTGTAAGCATTGCAAGCCTTCTGGAAGCTTTTCAAGTCTTGTGACTGAATTTCAAGTTTCCTGAAAGCATTACAAATCTTCTAAAAGTAGTATCAAATCTTTTAGATAGAATATCAAGTCTTCTGCAAGTATTGCAAGCCTTCTGGAAGCAGTATCAAGACTTCCAGGGCAGTAGTAAACCTTTTGGAAGCATTTCTTGTCTTTTGAAATTAGTACCAAGTCTTCCAGAGGCAGGTCGAGTCTTTTGAAAACATTACATATTTTTTAGAAGCAGTGTTAAGTCTTCTGTAAGCATTGCAAGCCTTCTGGAAGCTTTTCAAGTCTTGTGACTGAATTTCAAGTTTCCTGAAAGCATTACAAATCTTCTAAAAGTAGTATCAAATATTCTAGATACAATATCAAGTCTTCTACAAGTATTGTAAGCCTTCTGGAAGCAGTATCACGACTTCCAGGGCAGCAGTAAACCTTTTGGAAGCATTTCTTGTCTTTTGAAATTAGTACCAAGTCTTCCAGAGGCAGGTCGAGTATTTTGAAAACATTACATATTTTTTAGAAGCAGTGTTAAGTCTTCTGTAAGCATTGCAAGCCTTCTGGAAGCTTTTCAAGTCTTGTGACTGAATTTCAAGTTTCCTGAAAGCATTACAAATCTTCTAAAAGTAGTATCAAATATTTTAGATAGAATATCAAGTCTTCTGCAAGTATTGCAAGCCTTCTGGAAGCAGTATCAAGACTTCCAGGGCAGTAGTAAACCTTTTGGAAGCATTTCTTGTCTTTTGAAATTAGTACCAAGTCTTCCAGAGGCAGGTCGAGTCTTTTGAAAACATTACATATTTTTTAGAAGCAGTGTTAAGTCTTCTGTAAGCATTGCAAGCCTTCTGGAAGCTTTTCAAGTCTTGTGACTGAATTTCAAGTTTCCTGAAAGCATTACAAATCTTCTAAAAGTAGTATCAAATATTCTAGATACAATATCAAGTCTTCTACAAGTATTGTAAGCCTTCTGGAAGCAGTATCACGACTTCCAGGGCAGCAGTAAACCTTTTGGAAGCATTTCTTGTCTTTTGAAATTAGTACCAAGTCTTCCAGAGGCAGGTCGAGTATTTTGAAAACATTACATATTTTTTAGAAGCAGTGTTAAGTCTTCTGTAAGCATTGCAAGCCTTCTGGAAGCTTTTCAAGTCTTGTGACTGAATTTCAAGTTTCCTGAAAGCATTACAAATCTTCTAAAAGTAGTATCAAATATTTTAGATAGAATATCAAGTCTTCTGCAAGTATTGCAAGCCTTCTGGAAGCAGTATCAAGACTTCCAGGGCAGTAGTAAACCTTTTGGAAGCATTTCTTGTCTTTTGAAATTAGTACCAAGTCTTCCAGAGGCAGGTCGAGTCTTTTGAAAACATTACATATTTTTTAGAAGCAGTGTTAAGTCTTCTGTAAGCATTGCAAGCCTTCTGGAAGCTTTTCAAGTCTTGTGACTGAATTTCAAGTTTCCTGAAAGCATTACAAATCTTCTAAAAGTAGTATCAAATATTCTAGATATAATATCAAGTCTTCTACAAGTATTGTAAGCCTTCTGGAAGCAGTATCACGACTTCCAGGGCAGCAGTAAACCTTTTGGAAGCATTTCTTGTCTTTTGAAATTAGTACCAAGTCTTCCAGAGGCAGGTCGAGTATTTTGAAAACATTACATATTTTTTAGAAGCAGTGTTAAGTCTTCTGTAAGCATTGCAAGCCTTCTGGAAGCTTTTCAAGTCTTGTGACTGAATTTCAAGTTTCCTGAAAGCATTACAAATCTTCTAAAAGTAGTATCAAATCTTCTAGATACAATATCAAGTCTTCTGCAAGTATTGCAAGCCTTCTGGAAGCAGTATCAAGACTTCCAGGGCAGTAGTAAACCTTTTGGAAGCATTTCTTGTCTTTTGAAATTAGTACCAAGTCTTCCAGAGGCAGGTCGAGTCTTTTGAAAACATTACATATTTTTTAGAAGCAGTGTTAAGTCTTCTGTAAGCATTGCAATCCTTCTGGAAGCTTTTCAAGTCTTGTGATTGAATTTCAAGATTCCTGAAAGCATTACAAATCTTCTAAAAGTAGTATCAAATCTTTTAGATACAATATCAAGTCTTCTGCAAGTATTGCAAGCCTTCTGGAAGCAGTATCAAGACTTCCAGGGCAGCAGTAAACCTTTTGGAAGCATTTCTTGTCTTTTGAAATTAGTACCAAGTCTTCCAGAGGCAGGTCGAGTCTTTTGAAAACATTACATATTTTTTAGAAGCAGTGTTAAGTCTTCTGTAAGCATTGCAATCCTTCTGGAAGCTTTTCAAGTCTTGTGATTGAATTTCAAGATTCCTGAAAGCATTACAAATCTTCTAAAAGTAGTATCAAATCTTTTAGATACAATATCAAGTCTTCTGCAAGTATTGCAAGCCTTCTGGAAGCAGTATCAAGACTTCCAGGGCAGCAGTAAACCTTTTGGAAGCATTTCTTGTCTTTTGAAATTAGTACCAAGTCTTCCAGAGGCAGGTCGAGTCTTTTGAAAACATTATATATTTTTTAGAAGCAGTGTTAAGTCTTCTGTAAGCATTGCAAGCCTTCTGGAAGCTTTTCAAGTCTTGTGACTAAATTTCAAGTTTCCTGAAAGCATTACAAATCTTCTAAAAGTAGTATCAAATCTTCTAGATATAATATCAAGTCTTCTGCAAGTATTGCAAGCTTTCTGGAAGCATTTAAAGTATTTTGGCCATATTTGAAGTCTTCATTTGGAAGCAGTATCTAGGCTTCCAGGGGCAATAGCAAATCTGCTGAAATTAGTTTTAGTGTTATGGAAGCATTTCAAGTCTCGAAAGCAGTATCAAGTCTTCTGGTAGCATAAAAGTCTTCTGGAAGTATTTCAAATTGTCTGGAAGTACTGTAAAATTTCTACAAGCCGTATCAAGTCTTTTGGAAGCATTTCAAGTCTTTTAGATACAGTAGCAAGTCTTCTTGAAGCATTCCAAATATTCAAGAACCAGTATTAAGACGTCCAGGAGCAGTAGCAAATCTGCTGGAAGCATTTTCAATCTTGTGGAGGCATTTCAAGTCTTGAAAGCAGTATCAAGTCTTTCTGGGGCAATAACAAATTTTCTAGAAGCACTTTAAGTCTTTTGAAAGTGGTGTCAAGTTTTACAGAGGCAGTACCGAGTCTTTTGAAAGCGTTATGAATCTTTTAGAAGCAATATTAAGTCTTCTAGAGGCAATAACAGGTCTTCTGAAAGCATTTTAGTCTTCTAGATGCAGCACCAAGTCTTCTAAAATCATTGCAAATTTCCTAAAAGCAGTATCAAATCTTCTAGAAGCATTTCAAGTTATCTGGAAACACTTCAAAACTTCTACAAGCAGTAACAAGTCTTTTGGAGGCATTGGAAATCTGCTAGAGGCAGTACCAAGTCTTCTGGATGCATTTGAAAAATATTAATGACTTAAATGATTACGTTTTGAAGAGTATCTTAGATATTCTTGATTAAATACCTTTTAATCACTTGGGTTTGGGTTTTTTATACTAATTTGCCTGATAGTGAATTATTACATTATTATTATACATACTTTGGTATAGTCATATTTAGAAAGTAATAAATGCATCATCTCATTACACCTATTCCTAAAAATCAAAATCCTTTCACTTTTAATTATTTATGACCAGTTAGTCTATTGCCAGCGTTTTCAAAAATTCTAGAGTAGATTTTAAACCAGTAACTTGTAGAATATCTTTGTAAATTTAACATATTTTTGGAATTGCAATTGGGTTTTAAACTGAACTTTTTGCACTACGACTTCAATGATGACGCTTATGCGCATTTAATTCTGTCATTTATTATTATAAATTTTTTTGGCAATTAGCTTTGATTCAACCGTCCTAAACTTAATTAGTGCATGCTTGAATATTAGGTCTCAATCAGTTCTGATTAAATGAAGAATGTGTTGTTGAAGAATGTAGAATTGTGTGATGTAGGCTGTTCTTCGCATCAGAAGGTACCTTGATTGTGATTATATAGCAAAATTCGCTTCAAGCGAATTTGATGATACAAAACTATCAATAGTTGATAGGCATAATAGTCTTGGTTTTGAAATTGATGGTTCTTTTATTGCAAGTGTTCTGGAAGCTTTCTAAGTCTTCTAGATGTACTATCAAGTCTTCTGGAAGCATTTCAAGTCTTTTGGCCGCTTTTCAAGTCTTATAGATGCAGTATCAAGTCTCCTTGAAGCATTGCAAGTGCTCTGGAAGCATTTCAAGTCTTCTAGATGTAGTATCAAGTCTTCTGGATACATTTCAAGACTTGTAGAGGCAGTGTCAAGTCTTCAGTAAGCACTGCAAGTGTTCTGGAAGCATTTCAAGTCCTATAGATGCAGTATCAAGTCTTTTAGAAGCATTGCAAGTGCTCTGGAAGCGTTTCAAGTCTTCTAGATGCAGCATCAAGTCTTCTAGATGTATTGCAAGTGTTCTGGAAGCATTTAAGGTCTTCTAGATGTAGTATCAAATCTTCTGGATACATTTCAAGACTTCTAGAGGTAGTGTCAAGTCTTCAGTAAGCATTGCAAGTGTTCTGGAAGCGTTTCAAGTCTTCTAGATGCAGCATCAAGTCTTCTACAAGCATTGTAAGTGTTCTGGAAGCATTTCAAGTCTTCTAGATGTAGTATCAAGTCTTCTGGATACATTTCAAGACTTCTAGAGGCAGTGTCAAGTCTTTAGTAAGCATTGCAAGTGTTCTGGAAGCATTTCAAGTCTTATAGATGCAGTAACAAGTCTTCTAGAGGCATTGCAAGTGCTCTGGAAGCATTTCAAGTCTTCTAGATGCAGCATCAAGTCTACTAGAAGCATTGTAAGTGTTCGGGAAGCATTTCAAGGCTTCTAGATGTAGTATCAAGTCTTCTGGATACATTTCAAGACTTCTAGAGGCAGTGTCAAGTCTTTAGTAAGCATTGCAAGTGTTCTGGAAGCATTTCAAGTCTTATAGATGCAGTAACAAGTCTTCTAGAGGCATTGCAAGTGCTCTGGAAGCATTTCAAGTCTTCTAGATGCAGCAACAAGTCTTCCAGAAGCATTGTAAGTGTTCGGGAAGCATTTCAAGTCTAATAGATGCAGTAACAAGTCTTCTAGAGGCATTGCAAGTGCTCTGGAAGCATTTCAAGTCTTCTAGATGCAGCAACAAGTTTTCTAGAAGCATTGTAAGTGTTCGGGAAGCATTTCAAGTCTTCTAGATGTAGTATCAAGTCTTCTGGATACATTTCAAGACTTCTAGAGGCAGTGTCAAGTCTTTAGTAAGCATTGCAAGTGTTCTGGAAGCATTTCAAGTCTTATAGATGCAGTAACAAGTCTTCTAGAGGCATTGCAAGTGCTCTGGAAGCATTTCAAGTCTTCTAGATGCAGCATCAAGTCTTCTAGAAGCATTGTAAGTGTTCTGGAAGCATTTCAAGTCTTCTAGATGTAGTATCAAGTCTTCTGGATACATTTCAAGACTTCTAGAGGCAGTGTCAAGTCTTTAGTAAGCATTGCAAGTGTTCTGGAAGCATTTCAAGTCCCATAGATGCAGCATCAAGTCTTCTACAAGCATTGTAAGTGTTCTGGAAGCATTTCAAGTCTTCTAGATGCAGCATCAAGTCTTCTAGATGTATTGCAAGTGTTCTAGAAGCATTTAAGGTCTTCTAGATGTAGTATCAAATCTTCTGGATACATTTCAAGACTTCTAGAGGTAGTGTCAAGTCTTCAGTAAGCATTGCAAGTGTTCTGGAAGCGTTTCAAGTCTTCTAGATGCAGCATCAAGTCTTCTACAAGCATTGTAAGTATTCTGGAAGCATTTCAAGTCTTCTAGATGTAATATCAAGTCTTCTGGATACATTTCAAGACTTCTAGAGGCAGTGTCAAGTCTTTAGTAAGCATTGCAAGTGTTCTGGAAGCATTTCAAGTCTTATAGATGCAGTAACAAGTCTTCTAGAGGCATTGCAAGTGCTCTGGAAGCATTTCAAGTCTTCTAGATGCAGCATCAAGTCTTCTAGATGTATTGCAAGTGTTCTGGAAGCATTTAAGGTCTTCTAGATGTAGTATCAAGTCTTCTGGATACATTTCAAGACTTCTAGAGGCAGTGTCAAGTCTTCAGTAAGCATTGCAAGTGTTCTGGAAGCATTTCCAGTCCTATAGATGCAGCATCAAGTCTTCTAGAGGCACTGCAAGTGCTCTGGAAGCGTTTCAAGTCTTCTAGATGCAGCATCAAGTCTTCTAGATGTATTGCAAGTGTTCTGGAAGCATTTAAGGTCTTTTAGATGTAGTATCAAGTCTTCTGGATACAATTCAAGACTTCTAGAGGCAGTGTCAAGTCTTCAGTAGGCATTGCAAGTGTTCTGGAAGCGTTTCAAGTCTTCTAGATACAGCATCAAATCTTCTACAAGCATTGTAAGTGTTCTGGAAGCATTTCAAGTCTTCTAGATGTAGTATCAAGTCTTCTGGATACATTTCAAGACTTCTAGAGGCAGTGTCAAGTCTTCAGTAAGCATTGCAAGTGTTCTGGAAGCATTTTCAGTCCTATAGATGCAGCATCAAGTCTTCTAGAGGCATTGCAAGTGCTCTGGAAGCGTTTCAAGTCTTCTAGATGCAGCATCAAGTCTTCTAGATGTATTGCAAGTGTTCTGGAAGCATTTAAGGTCTTCTAGATGTAGTATCAAGTCTTCTGGATACATTTCAAGACTTCTAGAGGCAGTGTCAAGTCTTTAGTAAACATTGCAAGTGTTCTGGAAGCATTTCAAGTCTTATAGATGCAGTAACAAATCTTCTAGAGGCATTGCAAGTGCTCTGGAAGCATTTCAAGTCTTCTAGATGCAGCATCAAGTCTTCTGGATACATTTCAAGACTTCTAGAGGCAGTGTCAAGTCTTCAGTAAGCATTGCAAGTGTTCTGGAAGCATTTGAAGTCTTTTGGAAAGATTACAAGTCTTCTAAATGCATTATCAAGCCTTCTGGAAGCATTACAAGTATTCTCGAAGCATTTCAAGTAGTATCAAGTCTGTTGCAAACATTGCAACTCCTCTGAAAGCAGTGCAAATCTTTTACAAGCAGTATCATGTCTTCTAGAAGCATATTAAGTCTTCTGAACTCATTTAAAGTATTCTTCTATATGCAGTATCAAGTTTTCTGACAGCAAGTCTTCTGGCGGTATTTCAAGTACTGTGGAAGCAGTATCCAGTCATTTAGAAGCAGATCAAGCCTTCAATGAGCAAATCAAATCTCTTAGAAGTAGTGTCAAGTTTTCTGGCCGCATTTTAAATCTTTAGAAAGCAGTATCAAGTTATCTGGAAGTAGAGCCAAGTGTTCTGGATCAAATCAAGTCTTTTAGAACCAGTATCTAGTCTCTTAGAAGCAATATCAAGTCTCAATTCAAAATATGTACTCTCCAATACAAATTTTTGACAATTCAGATCCCAGAAAAAGGAAGAACAAGCTCAATATATTTGAAAATGGCAACTTCAATACAGATAAAATCCTTTTTATAAAAGTTTGTATATGTATTTGTACTCTCAGGGAACTTAAGAATTTTAAACAATTATGAAAATTTATTATCTATTAAAACTACTTAAAAACCGTTCACAATAGCAACTTTTTTAATTGAAAATACCAGTTAAGAGGATTTTTAATATTATATAAACGACCGCTTCCATAATAACATTTTCATTTAGGTCAGTCATAATTATGTAACTTTACCTAATTACTGCAACAGCGAGATGTTCGGGCAGAGGGTCAAGTACTTTGCAGTTAAATACTACAATTTATAGCGTTAATTAAAAGTTGGCTTTATATGAGGACCGAAAAACTTGTCCGCGTCCGGAAATTTTTAAATATGTCGTTGAAACGAAGGGGAAATGGGCCGCGTAGTATACGAAAAAACTCTACCAATTCGTCAAGTAGGCTGCACGACGGGGAGTTTAAAAATAAATTTGACGTCACCAAGGGTGCAAACAACGGAACTGATTCGGAACCGTACGCGTACTGGGGCGCTTTTCGGAAACTTTTTAACAAAGTCGGTTCCGGAACTTTAGTTGCATTCAAAACAAGTTTCTCGCGTTGTCGCAAAAAAATCTCTGCTGGGGAACAAATTTTTTTCTAGTCCAGATAAGGGGATAACTTTTTTTGTTTCTGTTGCCTTTTTTTACTTTTCCAGTTCGGAATATATTTTAATACAATTTTCTTTACTTATAAAAGTAAATAAATTATAAAACTAAAAATGTATCATAAAATAATTGTTAATATTCATCGTTAACAGAATTTTAACAACTTTCCCCGACTCTTTTCGAATTTTACCATTCCATCCGTTTATTAACCAGAATATTTCACGAACCATTAACCCCCCAACGTCCAGATACGGGTTTTTAACTATTTCGCGACTGTAACATTTAAGTACCAACCCTTAAAGAGATTTACGATACGGGGTCGGCCGCGAGACACTTCACTGTGGTAATGAGTAATATCGTGACGGAATTAACTCACACAAACGCCGTTTCCCGGTTGGGTTCTTCATCGTTTTGAATTTTTATTTCAACTCAACTTAATTTCATCTTTAATGTTGCGTTTGTGTTTATTAAATTCTTTCTTTTTTTAATTTATAGTTGCTCCGCAGAAGCCGAAGATCGAATACAATCAAAGTCAAGTATTACCAGGTCATAACTTAACCGCTATCCACGGTGAAGTAGCCATGGTAAAATGTCTATCACGCTACGGGAACCCTCCCCCGGTTCTGAAATGGTTTCTAGGTGAGTAAATGATTTATTACTGTTCTAGATTTTAATCAGATCACCCCATAACAAGCATTTGCGGCCCTAATTAGGGTTTTAATGGCATTACTTTGTTCCTAGTTAACCCTAGAAACAAGATGCTACCACAAAATTTATTTTGATATAAACATGATTTTCAAATCAAATATAACAAGATTATTATATAAAGATAAAAGAAATAAATCTCTTTTTATCAAAGATCATTGGGTATTAATCAAGATTAGCAGTGTCGTCTCAATATTGACGATTCTTTAATCAAAACGGAATTTAAAAAAAGATTTAAGCTTAGATATTGTTTTCTTAAGCTTATTAACGGTTTATTAATAGATATATCCATAGATAGTATGGTAGTACATTGGATGTCATTCCAGCAGGTATTACGACAAGCGATTTTTTACAAATTCAGTGAGATATCCTTTGAATAAATCAAAGACAATCATTGAAGATTTATTTAATAATCATCCAGGCTTACGGCTCCATGCTCGTATTAACCATTCCAATATCAACTCTTTCGTCATCCCTCCTTTTTGTTGCGTAATGACCATGACATCTTTCAGGAAGTACTCTGATTTTGGAATGGTTTTTTTTTAATAATAATAATAATCTCAGTTAAAATTATTTTGAGATTTTTATATAATTTGCGATCAACAAACCTTATCCTGTCTAATAATAATAACGGCGGCAACTTTCCTCTATCATCAGTTGCTGCTAGTTCATCACTTTTACAAGTAATTTTTCACAACCACCCATTTTTTAAGAAACTTTCCCCACACCTTTTCTTCCAGTGTCGAATTGAAGATATTTCGAGATATATTGCCGTCTCATTCACTTTTGTAGCTTTTTCAATGAGTAAAACATTTTTCTTGAAAGAACCGAAATAGTCTCGTCAATTTCATGAAATCGTGCTTTCTTTGGTGGCGTACATTTTTTGTGGGATGCCCAATGTTTGCGAGACAGCCGAAACATTACTCTCATCAATGCCAAAAATTATACCAGCTCAGTAAACGAAGGAAATAAAATTTCAATTTCCTGATAACAATGAAAAAATCATAGAACTTTCCGAAATTTTCAGCAATACCTCTAACTACGGATTTTCGTCATCCTCCGAAAAAATGTTAAGTAGGGTTAGTGTTATTTACAAATATTAATTAAATTGTGATGTCTTAAAACTATAAATCTAACTATTATCCGTGCCAGAAGTCAAGGCCCCTCTCTTTACAGATCGATATCTTCGAAATCGCTACGTAAAAGAAATTGTGGTAAAGTTTGTTGTAATCAGTGAACATTTCTGTTTATCACAGTTTAATTTGGAAATGTTCGGATCTGCGGTTTTTACCAAAATGTGTTTAATAATGTTGTATGTTTGATTCCGTTACCAGTTTTTCAAAATAAGGGCTCCCTAATTTTTTAAGAGTGATTTAATAGGAATACAAGTTCAAGAGAAACAGAAATAACACTCCGAGGAGAAATGCTGGCGAGAGAGACATCATTTTGAAAAACTAATTACAAAATCCGACAAGCGACATTCTTTAACATATTTTGGTAAAAATCGTATTAAAATCCGTCCGGTCGTTTTCGAAATAACAGAATGTTACTACACCGAGATTTTCCACAAAACTGTATGGAATCTCGTCAAAATAAAATATGTCCCATATTAAGAACACCTTGAGTTACCACCAATTCAAAGCAGAAATTTCTCCGTCAAATAGTTTTTAAGCAAAAAAATCGCAAAGTCAAAGTTGTCGCCACTCCCAAAAATCGAGTACTTTTTTCAATTAATTCGCGATGCAAGAAATACCACAGACCCAAAAATTTTCAAATTAACCTACGATACACAAAAATGTTCATTGGTCACAATAAACTTTTTTTCGAAGCAATTTCGAAGATATCGATCTCTAAAGTGAGGGGCCTTGACTTTTGGCATGAATAACAGAGGTGTTTTAGCATAAAAGGTTAAAATGGACCACATTTTCATCTATAAATGTTTTGTATTAAACGATTTGCGACGTTTCGGGTTTACCTCCCATCTTCAGTCCACAATTATGTTACTTTGAATCACAATCATATCTACAAAATCCGTCGAAAAGCTTAAAGTACATCAACTGTACACAAAACATAAAAAGTACAAGTGTCGAATGTTAAAAGATTTACCTAAAATTTTGATATGATGTTTAAAAAAGAAAACATTTTAAAATTACTGTGCATACATGTATATGCGTTCAAAAGGTGCTAAATTTTATCTTGGGATTAAAAGGTTATACCTTTTAATCCCTCCATTCCTTTAAGTAGAGTTAGCTTGTGCGAATTTTGGTGACTATTCCGTATCGCACTACGATATCGTTTTTCTTTGTTGATGTCCTTCAAAGCATACATACCCATTCTTCTGCAGCAAATCTCCTTCATAAACCGTCACTACTCTCTGAAACAGAGTATGGATCACAGACCCCATCTGTTGGGAATGATGGTGAATCCAAGTATCTGTTGGTATGGATCTTCTTCCGATACACCCCAACTTCCATGTCACAATTTTTCGTCCATCATAAACTTGGTCATACGACTTTAAGCATTTAAGTGATATAAGAACTCTTAAGGCATTCTTTATCATGTTGCCATATCACAAACGCATCAAACGATTTTACCATATCCTTCATTTTCCTTATGATTTTGTCTGTAGGATCCTTCTTGATCTTCTAGTAGCTGGTTGAGTCCAGAAGGTTCATAGTTTTGTCGTCATAACAACGGTGGCATTGTCCTTATCTGCTGCTAACACGACGATTTCTGATTTATCTTTTATTGATCGGCGTGCATTTTCACCAACTGTGAAGTTGGATATTGGTGGTTTTGCTGACTTTAGCACTCTCGTAACTTCTTATTATATCTCTTTAGCCGAAACATTACTCTCATCAATGCCAAAAATTGTACCAGCTCAGTAAAAGAAGGAAATAAAATTTCAATTTCCTGATAACAATGAAAAAATCAAAGAAGTTTTCGAAATTTTCAGCAATACTTCTAACTACGGATTTTCGTCATCCTCCGAAAAAATGTTAGGTAGGGTTAGTGTTATTTACAAATATTAATTAAATTGTGATGTCTTAAAACTATAAATCAAACTATTATCCGTGCCAGAAGTCAAGGCCCCTCACTTTACAGATCGATATCTTCGAAATCGCTTCGTAAAAAAAATTGTTGTAATGTTTGTTGTAATCAGTGAACATTTCTGTTTATCACAGTTTAATTTGGAAATGTGCGGATCTGCAGTTTTTACCAAAATGTGTTTAATAATGTTGTATGTTTGATTCCGTTACCCGTTATTCAAAATAAGGGCTCCCTAATTTTTTAAGAGTGATTTAATAGGAATGCAAGTTAAAGAGAAACAGAAATAACACTCCGAGGAGAAATGCTGACGAGGGAGACATCATTTTGAAAAACTGATTACGGTATCCGACAAGCGACATTCTTTAACATATTTTGGTAAAAATCGTATTAAAATCCGGTCGTTTTCGAAATAACCGAATGTTACTACACCGTGATTTTCCACAAAACTGTATGGAATCTCGTCAAAATAAAATATGTCCCACATTAAGAACACCTTGAGTTAGCACCAATTCAAAGCAGAAATTTCTCCGTCAAATAGTTTTTAAGCAAGAAAATCGCAAAGTAGACAAAGTTGTCGCCACTCCCAAAAATCGAGTACTTTTTTCAATTAATTCGCGATGCAAGAAGAACCACAGACCCAAAAATTTTCAAATTAACCTACGATACACAAAAATGTTTATTGGTCACAATAAACTTTTTTCGAAGCGATTTCGTAGATATCGATCTCTAAAGTGAGGGGCCTTGACTTCTGGCACGAATAATAGAGGTGTTTTTGCATAAAAGGTTAAAATGGACGACATTTTCATCTATAAATGTTCTGTATTAAACGATTTGAGACGTTTTGGGTTTACCTCCCATCTTCAGTTCACAATTATGTTACTCTTAATCACAATTATATCTACAAAAACTGTCAAAAAGCTAAAAGTACATCAACTGTACACAAAACATAAAAAGTACAAGTGTCGAATGTTAAAAGATTTACCTAAAATTTTGATATGATGTTTAAAAAAGAAAACAATTTAAAATTACTGTGCATAGATGTATATGCGTTCAAAAGGTGTTAAATTTTATCTTGCATTAACTATGCATAAAATTTTCACGGTTAATTTTCTTTGATCTTTCAAACTGGAATTCGTTCTATCTTTCTTCAACTCCCAATCCTCTTCTTTATATCTCATTTTATATACTTAATTTATCTAAAATATTCGCGTAATGTGCACCAATCTTCCCAACATCAGTTTTGAAAATGACTGCATGATTAATATTTTTTGTTACATAGATTGTTTACAAATTTTTCCATATTATAGCATTATTATTTGGTATGAGTATTCTTTGGTTTTCATAATTAAACTTATGGTTTAATAAAACAGCATGTCGACATAATGATAACTAATCTGGCTGAGTTCCCAACCATTCTCTTCACTAACATTGCCTGTATGTCGGTGATATGGTGGTAACCAGTACCTTTGTTTTGTCGAAGTCTATTTGGTGTCCCTTTTGATGTTCCGTTCTGTTGGATCTTCTTCAATCTTACATTCCTTTCATTCGCCTTGATATGATATTTGATGTTACGTCCGATCTTACCAACAAGTGGAGGGATTAAAAGCTTATACCTTTTAAACCCTCCACTCCTTTAAATAGAGTTAGCTTGTGCGAATTTTGGTGACTATTCCGTATCGCACTACGATATCGTTTTTCTTTGTTGATGTTCCTCAAAGCATACATACCCATTCTTCTGCAGCACATCTCCTTCATAAACCGTCACTACTCTCTGAAACAGAGTATGGATCACAGACCCCATCTGTTGGGAATGATGGTGAATCCAAGTATCTGTTGGTATGGATCTTCTTTCGATACACCCCAACTTCCATGTCACCATTTTTCGTCCATCATAAACTTGGTCATACGACTTTAAGCATTTAAGTGATATAAGAACTCTTAAGGCATTCTTTATCATGTTGCCATATCACAAACGCATCAAACGATTTTACCATATCCTTCATTTTCCTTATGATTTTGTCTGTAGGATCCTTCTTGATCTTCTAGTAGCTGATTGAGTCCAGAAGGTTCATAATTTTGTCGTCATAACAATGGTGGCATTCTCCTTATCTGCTGCTAACACGACGATTTCTGATTTAGATCGGCGTTTAGATCTTTTCACCAACTGTCAAGTTTGATATTGGTGGTTTTGCTGACTTTATTATGCACTTTATTATGCATTCTCGTAACTTTTTGTTAGATCTCTTTAGCTTTTACCACACTTCGCCAATGATTCAAACAGTGTATATCGTGACGGGGAATTTCGTTTCTTTGGTACTCTGATTAATGCCTGAAGAAACTCCCATTGTTGTACTAAGGAATGTGGAGATAGGTAGTTTGTTTTTGTTCTCCAATAATACCGTGGAGGAAGGACGTCTTCTTTTGTATCCCAATTAAACCATGAAGAAACCCCTTTTGTGATATAAAACCTATCTTTTCTTGTGCAGCCAATCATTTCTAGAAGAAATATCGGCTTTTTTGGTACTCCAATTATAGTGTAAAGAAATTCCATTTCTTTTCGAATCCAATTAAAGCGTGAACAAACCTCTATTGTAATACGAAGGAATGTTAAGTTTAAATGGTAATTTACTTTCCTTCTTGATATATTCACAATCGAAAATCCACATTCAATGACAAATACTACAAATATGAAGATCACAACTCTTCCAAACTCATCAGAAGGAAAACCTAGTTATATATTTATTAGATGAGTAGGTTGTGGCTATATAATCTTACTTTTGAGATTATTTGGCACAATTTACAGAAAATAGAACGTATTTTCTGTAAATTGTATACATGGGCCGAGAACGACAGTAACAAAGGGTCAAAGGACGTTCCTTCTATATTCAAACATTTTCTTATATTACTAGAATCAAAATACATCGACGTCGATCCTGCAAACAGATCTTACACTTGTAAATGTTTTTTGTGATCAATAAATGACCCTTTTAAGCAGTCTATAGTATTTCCAAGCAGTAATCAGGCAGAACCTGCAATGTGCAGTATTTTGTAAGCTATTTTTAGTGTCGTCTTACAGCAGGATATAGAGTTTTGTAAGAATATGCCATGGACAATTGACTGATTAGTTGACCGGACAATTGACAATTGACAAATTCTTGATTTCCATAATCATCGAAATTTAAAATATCTCAAGAGTGAATTGAGATATATTGATAACATAATAAGCATTTTAAAGTAAATTCAATCATGTTTAAGTGTGCCTTAAATCGTTTCTTGTTTTTGATAAATACCATTACCAGATCTTTTTAAGCACAACACAGCACAGAGATTTCCTGCGAAACAGATAAATTCTTGTATTCAAAAAATTAAACTATCATATCTCGAGAATGGATTGAAATATATTGATAAGATAATACGCATTTTAAAATAAAGTTAATCATGTTTAAGTGCGCCTTAAATCATTATTCATATTTATGTTCTGTATACAGCTTCTTGTTTTCTATTTCAAGCAGAATTTCAAATTTTTGACCACAATCAGTTTTTTACTCGTTTAGCAAGCCTACTTATAATGGGGAATCTATTCTTATGGTTGCTCAAAGCCCAAACATGCCCAAAATAATTTATACTTTTTTGAATCGACTTTCCCACTTTCATTACCTAAATGACGTTTTTTGAACGCCATTAGAGTTGAATCATCATTTTCAATGGACTCAGTCAGGTTGGGCTACATCAAAGAAAAAGGTTTTGTAACGAGGATCTAAAAATGTAGAATTTGTTAAAAAACAGACCCTCTAAGTTACACCGGTCTTGCATACTATCTATTAAGGTCTTTCTAAAATAATCAACCTCTTGAGTTTTTTGAATCAGTATCCGATTAATGAAACTGTTCTAGACATAATATCTTTTATAGTTGCATATGTAGAACTTGTTATTGTTGTTATATCCTCGAACTATTTTAAGAGCTTTAACGATTGATTAACACTCATCAAATTTCTAAAATATCCGCTTCTTGATTATATTTAGGCAGTCCAAGTTCAGATTGTATATATTTCAATTTATCTATATTCCGAGATATTCGCCATAACAATAGAGTTAGTCGGCTTTATAAAAATGAAATTTGGACCTGAAAGTATTTCACTGATGACCTTTGAAACATTTCCGCAGCATTTTGAAGGCCGAAAGGCTTTCGTTCGAACGAAATCGAAAAGATGAAAATGAGCTGTTGTGAAGATTTTACAGCTGTGTAAGTGAATGTTGAAATCTTCTATTTGTGGCAATGAATAGCGATTTGGCACTGTAAAGTTGTTCAATTGGCGATAATTTCCAGTTGTTAAAATCGTTTGGGCACCATGTGAAAAGATAATGCTAAGATGAAAAGGTTGATTGATAAATATCCCTTTTTGGAATCTTTGTTTACGGATTATGAGTTTACGCAAATCCAATTAGCTGGGATTACAATTCAAATTAGCACATTAGTGGATACATGACAAAAAAAGACATCATCTTTCCATCCTCCAGCAAATGGAATTTTTTCGCATTTTTTCGTCGCAATGGTTTGGTCACGTGCGCATCGTGCTTACGTTGTCGAAGTGTTATTAAAAAATGGCGAATCCGTTACAATCAGTCAGAGAGCGTTCCGCACAAGGTATGGTTTGCAGTTCACAGATCCGGTCCCTGATCGAAAACCAATTTTGAGTTGGGTTCACAACTTTAGGACCACATCATCAGCTGTAGGTGTGAAGCATAGAGGCTCCTCGAAATGGAAGAGGACCCCGGAAAACAGAGTGAAGACATCCATTGAGCAATCCCCAACGCGCTCTGCACGGAACCATTCTGCGACCTCAAGTTACACCCATACAAAATTGTTGTGGTTCAGGAATTATCCTCAGCTGACTGGGGAAGACGACGGGATTGTTGTAACGCTATCCTCGAGGAGGTGCCACCCACTGCAGTTTTATGGACGAGCGACGAAGATCATTTCCCTAAGCCTCTTCTGGGAGTATTTCAAGTCTTTTAGTAGCATTTCAAAACATTAAGAAGCATTTCCAGCGTTTTAGATTGATTTTTATCCAACACATATAATTAGGTCTGCAGAGTTATAATTAAAACTACTAAATAAATTTGCTTTAAATTACTTCTTATTTCATTATGGTATTTTGAGAAACAAAATTAAAGGTAATATAATATATAAAATTGTAGTTGTGTTACAGACATGTTACTAAACTAACAACATTAAAACAGTTTGTCTGAGGGGGCAATTGTTCCTTTTGCAAAATTGTAGTTGTGTTACAGTTAAATTCTTTGACATACAATTAATGTTCAATAGTACATTAAAATTAATAGAAAATGGTAACTTCAATCCAGATAAAACCATTAACAATTTTTTATTGGTACTCTTTTCTTCTTCTGGAAACAGTATCAAATCTTCTAGACGTAATATCAAATTTCCTAGAAGCATTTCAAATCTTTTGAAAGCAAGTCAAGTCTTCTGGAAGCATTTCAAGATTTGTGGAAGTATTTCAAGTCTTCTGGAAGCAATACTAAGTCTTCTAGAAACATATATAATCTTCTTAAACCATTTTAAATCTTTTGGAAGCATTTCGAGTATTCTGGCAGCAGTATCATATCTCCTAGAAGCATTTCAAGTCTTCTGGAAGTATTTCTAGTCTTTTAAAACCAGCATCAAGTCTTCTGGAAGCAATGTCAAGTCTAGCAGAATCATTTCAAATCTTGTGAAAGCAATATCAAGATTCCTGGAAGCATTTCAATGTCTTACGGAAGCATTTCAAGTATTCTGGCAACAATATCAAGTCTCCTAAAAGCATTTAGTCATTTGGAAGCATTTCAAGTCTTCTGAAAGCAGTATCAAGTCTCCTAGAAGCATTTCAAGCTTTATGAAAGCAGTATCAAATATCCTAGATGCATTTCAATGTCTTTTGGAAGCATTTCCAAATCTTGTGGAAGCATATCAAGTCTTCTGGAAGAATTTCAAGTCTTCGGAAGCATTTCAAGTCTTTTGTGAGCATTTAAAGTCTTCTGGAAGCAGTATCAAATCTTTTAGAAGCATTTCAACTATTATGAAAGCATAATAGTCCCCGAAAACCCTCGAAAGCTTCATCGGAGACCTTTACACAGCCCAAAGGTTACGCTATGATGTGTCGTGTCCGCCGTAGGGATCATAGGCCCTTACTTTTTCGAGGAAGGAGCTGTTACAGGCACCGTGACGTTCCAACGATACTGTAACATGTTGGAGGAATTTTTGCGACCAAAGATTGAGGAATACGAAGAAGAGAACAACAGAGAGGACTTCTGGTTCCAGCAGGATGGGACTACGGCCCGTCGTTCGCGTCAGATTCTATGTTCCCCGGTCAGCTAATCTCCCTACACGAGAACATTCCTTGGCCTCCTCGCTCGCCGGATTTGAATCCCTGTGACTTTTTCCTGTGGGGTTACCTCAAGGCGTAGGTGTTCAAACATCGCCCTAGAACCCTGGAAGAGTTAAAAGAGGCAATTGCGGAGGAAATCATTCACATTGACAACGGTATGTTAAGGAGAGTCATGGAAAACTTCCGCGAAAGACTCCAGATGTGCGCCACGCGCCAAGGCCGTCATTTAGCCGACATTATTTTTAAATCCTAAGTCAAAAAAAACTTGATTAAACAAGCTTTTTGAATAAAAAAAAATTTTTCAAATGTCTCATTTCGTTTTTATTTAACAGCTCTTTCAAATGTGGGAGAATTAATTGCTGCACCCTGTATTAGGATTAAAAACTTATCTTAAGCAAGATCCTGTCTTATGTAAGATTTAGGTTCCTCCTCAGCAAGAACCAGTAACACTTTCTGATGAATTCTTCATTCCTACTAATCCTTCTATAAAATATGAGCCTTTCCTTTGCAGTTTAAGACTCATTGTTCTTTGTTCAAACATGCCTATCCAAAAACCTTTCATTCATAAAGTGATGCATTTTAATGTTATGTCTTCCAAAGTTCTACACTTTTCCGCACTATTTTTATGTCTTAATCTCTTTTCTTAATGATTTCCTTTCAATAAAAAAATCGTCGATATTTAAGAGGCACTGTTAATCTTGAGTAATTCCGAATATTTGGCACAAAACGCTTAAATTAATGAACCACTTGCAGAAAAACTTGAAAACAACAGTAAATCGATTAGTATACGGTCCAGAACAACCGATAATCGTAGGTAAATTTGTTACGAAACAAAGCCGATGTCTGCGGGCGTAGCCACACGTCATTGTTTACAAGGTTTGGCGTTTTCGATTACACAACCGGTAACCTCCTTTAATCCATTTTGCATCTCATTACAGCTTCTATTCCCTATAGCCATAACTTATGTAATATTCATTGTGCTTACCTTAAATTAGTACCCAATATCAACATTCACATTATCAAAATTAATTTGATTACATAGCAATCGATCTCGATTATAAATAATAAATCGTAAATGTAAAAAAGTTGGGGATGAAAAAGGAATTCTTTAGGGTGTTGTTTTGAAAAGTGAATAGATATTACACACATAGTTTATAGGTTTATGAATTATTGCATGGTTGGGAAATAGGACATCCCAAACAACAACCGCCCCGTTATATTACATAAGTTCGAAAGATAATACGGCAATTTCAATGCTTTATGCTCAGGCCGAATGGAGTGTTCGGTCATTATGCGAAGTAGTTCATGATTACAATTGTTGGGGAAGAATACACGCGCTAGGGCGACCGTCAAACGTTATAAATCTCGCGCAAGATTACGCCGCAATTTCTCGCGTAATAACGGCCGGTGATATACGCGCGGTATAATTCATTCATAACGCGAAATTTAAATTTTAAATCTCAACCGATCATTATTCTTTGCCGGCGCATCCCGTCGAGGAAGAGAGGGAGGAAATCGTCGCTATTGCTCGGCGTCGAGTGCTTTTGCGAATTCACGTGTTCTATTTCAATTGTGCTTCCAGATCAAATGGAAATCACGCCCACAAGGCGACAGACGAACAGTACCGAGGTGGACAATCCGAGAACTTGGTTAGCCATCAGTGTACTGGAACTTACAATTTCAAAAGACAACCACGGGAAGACACTCAAGTGCGTTGCCGTGCACGAATCCTACTCAACTAAATCAAGCAGCGTCGAAGTGGTGTTGGATGTAATGTGTAAGTGGATAGCGGTTTCAATTCGTTTTTTAAGGTTGTAGAACGCGTCGGTGAAAGATTTGTATCGATTCCATTTAGCCGAACTGTAAATCGAAAACACTGTCAGCTGCACGCGGAGTTTTTATTTACCCACCGCTTTTCGAAAGCTACAATAACGTATCGATGAAATAGCTTACTACCAATAAATGGGTGTTTGGTATTGAAAATAAATACTTTGGAAAAGTATTAATATAAAAATCGGATTATTAAAATTTGTTGTAACATTTCCACTAAAATTCAAACTAAAATAATGCTTTGTTATCAATTAAGGAACGATGAAAGTTTTTGCCGAAAAACTTAACTTTTATGTTTCATGTACCATTGTTATCTCCAACTTTCTGGTGTTTAAGCCCACCCTAAAGTTTATATAGAGTTAAATGAGAGAGTTGCTCTCTCTCACCCATAATTGGTGACCCGGACGTGATAGAGAAAGAGAAGCACCCCACAATTAGTGAAGAGAACACCAACCAACTAAAAATATAAAAACGAGAGAGATGTTACGCACACAAAAAATAATAACAGAAGGTATTATTATCTGTGTATATGTCAAAATATTACCAGTTTGGTCTGATGTCCGATTGATGAAATCATAGTTGACGAAACGAAATATGGATACGTGGTGGGAAATCTTGAAGCCTGTTAGACCATAAAAATCATTATAATCATCAACATCATAATTCCTACAGTGAAATTGAAGCCGATAGTGAAAACAACGAAGGTCGAAGGTTCGCTTGGTAAAGGTCAATCCAAGTGGTATAAGAGACCTGTTCACAAGCAAACTGTTGACAAAAGTGTATCAACGCAATCACTACTGAAGAGATTTGTAAGTGTTTTTGCAACGATCGTGCACTCCAAATTCTTGTGGAACGCTTAAACATTTTTATCCAGAAAATTTAACCAAAATTTAGAAGACAACGTGACGCGAGATTTGCAACAGTCGAAGAAATGCTAGCATTCCTAGGACTCCTGTATATGACAGGCGTTCTTAGATCATCTCATCTGACTACTTGAATCTATGGGCTATAGATGGTATCGGTGTCACCATCTTTTGATGCAAAACGATTCATGTTTCTCCTGAGAAGTCTTTGATGTCAACACAAGAAAAAACAGGATGTAAAGTGATAAACTCAGTGCTATACATGATTTGTTTTCAGTGTTAAACGAAAATTGTATCTCCAATGAGATGAAGGTATTCCGCCAATACCTTCCTTTACATATCCTTTTGCCAATATAGCATGAAGAACTTAATAGAGGAAATAGTGTAGCGTCTTATCTCCCCCATGCACACAAGAGGCCGGAACGTTACCACCGATAATTGATATACAAGCATACCTCTACCACATGAAACAAACGAAAGATACTACCATCATTTCAACCCTGCAAAAAACGTCAAATCAAAAGCCGCATCTATGGATACCAACAAAACATAACTAGGGTTTCTTACGTTCCACTTAAAAGGAAGGCTATTTTATTATTTTCAACAATGCATCTGGAAAGCCAAGAGAACAGCAACGATTAAGAAAAACCAGAAATCATCAAATATTATAACTCGACGAAAGGTGGAGTGGACACCATAGAACAGATGTAGGCATCGACGATGTTGGTTGCCAAACGAGAAGATGGCCGTTAGCTATATTTTTCCACTTGATGAAATTTACGACATCACTTTCAAGGAGAAAAAATGCAAGAAAAATTCATAGAGGCGATTTCTTGACACAACTAGTTCTACAGTTAGTAAAACCCATTCTAAGTTTCAGATCGAGCTGAAACTTAGAATGGCACATCCGCTAATACCGGAAAATCGAAGGAATACAAAACGTAAGCGATGTGATTACTGCCCCGAAACAATGACAAAAAATATCAAGAATGGTATTGTTTGTGCGAAAAAACTTTGTGCGCGAGTCATGAGAAGATATTATGTAAATTGTCTGAATCTTTCAAATATGGATTAGTTATTTGTTAATAAACAACAATATTCACTTCAAATGTTGTTAATTTTCCCGATGTAATAATGGATACCATAACACCCCAAGCTCAAGCAGTGAACACAACAAATCAAGATACCATTAAGTCAGCAATCTTCGAAATCGACCCAATGAAAAAAAAAACCAACGATCACTACGCACCTCAAAGTTTAAAATATATGGCACTTGTTGGTATCATTTCAGATTTGGCTAAAACGCTAGAAATTACGTACTACACTGTAAAGCGAAATAGAAAAAAATAACAAGCAAGATAATTATGACGACCATTGAAAGATATACTTACAAAAATACAATTTGTGGTAAATAAAATAGATAAGATTTGTGATAGATAAGTGTAGGTATCTATATACATTTACAAACACTACGCAGTAAACAGGAGCAAAGTAAACACATTCGAAACAGGGTTCACGCATTCAACCATTTGGGGAGTGAGATATTCCAAGTCAGGGTAAAAGTACAAGGTCAATATAAAAGAACCTCCAAAGGGTTTGACCTTTTTTGAAGTCAAAGTTTCTATTTATGACCTTTCATATTTTTTCCTTATCTTGATGCTAGTTTGCTTAGTTGTTCGGTTATAACTGAAGAACCATTGATGATTTATAATCACCCTTCAGAAAAATTGTAGCTAAGGCTTAAATAAATAAAAAGCTCCTGGTAAATTTCCATTAATATATCTATTAATTTTCAATGCTAGAGTCAGTAGTGGAGTCACACATACAAAATTTTTAATGGGTGCAGAGCACCATACGCATAACTGCCTAATACGTAAGGTTATGTAGATGCTTAAGGATGCATACATAATTAATGGTTCTATCTGGACTGAAGTTACCAAGTTACCAGGAGCTTTTTTTCCAATTCAAGCCTAGTATCTGCTAGAAACGGTTTTTTACAGAGCACACATTTTGAAATGAGACATGACACTGCTTCTATGAGACTTGATACTACTTCCAGGAGACCCGAAATGTTTGCAGAAGATAGAATACTCTCTCTGGAAGACTTGACACTGCTTCCAAAAGACTTGAAACATTTCCAGAAAACTTGAAATTCTTCCAGAAAACTTGATATTGCTTCCACAAATCTTGATACTACTTTTAAGTGACTTATTAAATCTGCTTCTAGGAGACTTGATAATGCTGCCAGAAGACTTAAAATGCTTTCAAAAGACTAAGTATTCTGGATTGAACCAGAATACTTAATGCTGCTCATGGAAGAATTGCAGCTCCCCCTGGAAGACTAGATTGTGCTTCTAGAAACCTTGATATTGCTTCCATAAGTCTTAATAACTGTTTTTAGGAGACTTGATACTGCTTTCAAAAGACATGAAATACTTTTGGAAGATTTAAACTGCTTCCAGAAGGCTTGATACTCTCTTTCTGGAAGACTAAATACTGGTTTTAAACCAATTTGAAATGCTTTCCGAAGACTTAATATGCTTCGAGAAGGCTTGAACTGTGTCTTCTAAACTGCTTCCAGAAGACCTAATACTGCCCCGAAAGACTTACTACTGTTTCTAGAATACTTAATATTACTACCAGAAGACTTGAAATGCTTCCAGAAGACCTGAAAAGCATCCAGAAGACTTGATACTACTTCTAAAAGGCGATATTGCTTCCATGCGACTTTAAATGCTTCCAGCAGACTTGATTATACTTCTAGAGGTTTTCCAATCTGCCCCACTTTGTAGTTATAATTTGTAGAACTCCAGTACAGACGTAATTTGTCTAAATAATTTGAGAATTTTTTGAAGACTCTCCATAAAATTTGTCCAAGCTTATTTTTTACATGGATATATTAATAAAAATTATATATTTAAGAGTTATAACTGAAAAATCAAGCAAGCAAACAGGAAGATAAGGTCATAATTTGAATGGTCATTAAGAAAAGTTTGGCCTGAGAATACCAAACCCTTTGGAGGTTTTACTGGACTACTCTAGTACTTTCACTCTAATTTGGAATTTCTCATCCGCAGATAGTGAACCCGAAAATGTTCTACAGTGTAATCGGAACTGATTTCCTTGTACACTACAATATTGTAGTAGACATGCGAAATCGCAAACTTCACACCTCACAACGAAAACATAACATGTTGCAGGAACCAATACAGCAATCGCAACCATACAGGGAAGCACAAAATACCATAGCTTCTTAAGCCAATTCCTTGATATTTAGTAACTGGCAGGCAGATTATTATTGAGACAACCGAACACCATATAGACACCACACCAGAAAAACCAGTATCTTGTAGTCAAGACATCTTCAACCTGTCCAAACAAAGTGTTACAGTTTTATTTTGAGTTTTGTTAATTTCGGTTCTTTTCTTAAAAAAATGTTTAATTGTTTATAACTGCACTTGTTATTTACTTTATAACTTTTATTGTTTCTCTTTCAATAATTTACAAGTTATGCTTGTATTTACATACTGATTCATTTGTGATAGGTTGATGACATTTTTATTGCCAAAGTTAGGTATATTTTTGATTTATGAGTTGGTATGTGAACGTATATAAATATCGTCTTTAATTTCCTCTTTCTATGTGTGTCTGTCATACATTGAGGGTGTTATAACCAAAACCAAAAAAGTCTTTTCTTACGAGCGATTAAACGGGGATGAATGATCAATCTAGAGAAATTGAAGGAATCGTTACTCCAGGTATTGCTGTGATTTTATGGTTTTGTTAATGATAATAAGAAGCAGTTAGACTTTTAAAGTTTTAACGGTTTGTTTGAAGCTTCCGGAGAGGAGGTAATTCCTTATATTAACATCATCTTCCGACCTTTTATCCCACTCTTGTTGGCAGTATTTAGTAAGAGCTAAATCTACTTAGTAGTCTATTAGCCGTATCCTCTGGTGACGGTTCTTATTGCAAAAAGAATTGATGGAAGACTGGAGAGGTTTCAGGAGAGGCGGTTTGTTGTTTGTTCTCTATTATATGAAGTTATCTTACTTATGGAACAATAAATAAACACGGAAAAACAATATACTCAACAATAAATTTGGTACGTCCATATCATCAAATTCCTGTCTCAGGAAAAGATATTATGAAGACAACTATAACAACATGTTTTACGGATTTGAATTTCCGTACTGATATTTGGTCTTCGTAATGCAGCCCAAGTCTTTCAACGATTCATGGACATGGATTTTTGTTATGTATATATTAACGACATATTGATAGTATCTAAGAACGATGAAGAGCAAATCCAGCATTTATGCCAACTTTTCCGCCAACGATCAAAAGAAAATGAAATCATCATAAACCCGACGAAACATATTTTTGGTGCTCAAGAAGTTTAATTCCTCAGATATTAACACGTAAGAAGATAAAATTGAAGCGATCCGAAACTTAGAATGACCCTAGACTGCAAAAAAAGCTACGACAAGTATTGGATATGATCAATTACAATAGGAGATTCATCTCCAAATCACAGAAGTCCAAGCACCTCTCAACGACCTATTGAAGAATAAAATAAAAGGAAACCAATCGATTTAATAGACAAAAAAAAGAGACTGAGGGAAACTAATACCGAGAAATTGGGGGAAGGCTGAATCGGGACAACACTATAGTTGCTCGAATATGGTCTTTATTCTTTACTAGTTTGATGCCTTACAAGTTATTCCACAGCAAATTGACTTATTGTTCACAGATAGCTTTAGCTATAACTGTTTAAGTGCTCCCGGAACCGGTAACAATTCCCATTTGAACACTTCTGCAAATCTACAAAGCGTTGAACAGAATATCTTTATTATTTCTATTATCTTCTTATCTTTATTAGGTATAGGTGGATTTAGCGAAGTCTCTGAGACGTGAAAAAACAGGATGTAAAGTGATAAACTCAGTGCTATACATGATTTGTTCTCAGTGTTAAACGAAAATTGTATCTCCAATGAGATGAAGGTATTCCGCCAATACCTTCCTTTACATATCCTTTTGCCAATATAGCATGAAGAACTTAATAGAGGAAATAGTGTAGCGTCTTATCTCCCCCATGCACACAAGAGGCCGGAACGTTACCACCGATAATTGATATACAAGCATACCTCTACCACATGAAACAAACGAAAGATACCACCATCATTTCAACCCTGCAAAAAACGTCAAATCAAAAGCCGCATCTATAGACACCAACAAAACATGACCAGGGTTTCTTACGTTCCACTTAAAAGGAAGGCTATTTTATTATTTTCAACAATGCATCTGGAAAGCCAAGAGAACAGCAACGATTAAGAAACACCAGAAATCATCAAATATTATAACTCGACGAAAGGTGGAGTGGACACCATAGATCAGATGTGGGCATCGACGATGTTGGTCGCCAAACGAGAAGATGGCCGTTAGCTATATTTTTCCACTTAATGAAATTTACGACATCACTTTCAAGGAGAAAAAATGCAAGAAAAATTCATAGAGGCGATTTCTTGACAAAACTAGATTTTACAGTTAGTAGAACCCATTCTAAGTTTCAGATCGAGCTGAAAATGTTGTTAATTTTGTCGATGTAATAATGGATACCATAACACCCCAAGCTCAAGCAGTGAACACAACAAATCAAGATACCATTAAGTCACCAATCTTCGAAATCGACCCAATGAAAAAAAAAACAACGCAGATCTAGATCACTACGCACCTCAAAGTTTAAAATATATGGCACTTGTTGGTATCATTTCAGATTTTGGAAAAACAATATACTCAACAATAAATTTGGTACGTCCATATCATCAAATTCCTGTCTCAGGAAAAGATATTATGAAGACAACTATAACAACATATTTCACGGATTTGAATTTCCGTACTGATATTTGGTCTTCGTAATGCAGCCCAAGTCTTTCAACGATTCATGGACATGGATTTTTGTTATGTATATATTAACGACATATTGATACTATCTAAGAACGATGAAGAGCAAATCCAGCATTTATGCCAACATTTATGATCAAAAGAAAATGAAATCATCATAAACCTGACGAAACATATTTTTGGTGCTCAAGAAGTTCAATTCCTCAGATATTAACACGTAAGAAGATAAAATTGAAGCGATCCGAAACTTAGAATGACCCTAGACTGCAAAAAAAGCTACGACAAGTATTGGATATGATCAATTACAATAGGAGATTCATCTCCAAATCACAGAAGTCCAAGCACCTCTCAACGACCTATTGAAGAATAAAATAGAAGGAAACCAATCGATTCAATAGACAAAAAAAGAGACTGAGGGAAACTAATACCGAGAAATTGGGGGAAGGCTGAATTGGGACAACACTATAGTTGCTCGAATATGGTCTTTATTCTTTACTCATTTGATGTCTTACAAGTTATTCCACAGCAAATTGACTTATTGTTCACATATAGCTTTAGCCATAACTGTTTAAGTGCTCCCGGAACCGGTAACAATTCCCATTTGAATTCTTCTACAAATCTACAAAGCATTGAGCAGAATATCTTTATTATCTTCTTACCTTTATTAGGTATAGGTGGATTTAGCGAAGTCTCTGAGACGCCGTATATGTAATGAATCAAGGTTTTGTTTATGGATGAAGCTGTCAGCCGTCAATCAACTTGATGTAACCATAAAAGCCGCTTATTAGGGACTGCTGATCGCTGATTAGCAGCCGCTGCAATGCAGCCGATGTAACCCATGTTGAAGTTCCTTTCACGCATACGTTACAGAATGCCATTTTCAAAAAAAATGCAAATCCCCTATTGTTGTGGTTATAAAAAACTTCCTGGAAGAGAAGGAACGAATTGAAATCGAGCGTTTTGCGAATATGTTAAAAAAATTGTGGAGAATCGAATGCTATATAGATAGATATACAAGTTATGACAACATAAAAATCATCTATTGTGTCTGTCTTCGCTGTCTTCGCACCATCACTCACTCATAAACAAAACCTTGATTCATCACTGAAAACGATTTCATTCCATTGATGAATCTAACTCTGCCGTTTATGACACCATGAATGCCTGACTGCTTTATATAGAGGCTTTATGAGGAGGTGTTAGTAAAAACCGAAGGTAAGGACGTAGGTATTGATGTCCAAAGGAAGAAATTCTTCCTTTTCCAATTCACAATAATTGACCTCGTTGTTTGATCTCGTTCTCTCAATTTTTAGGAATGAGAGAACTGCCTCTTTCATATTATTTGTATTATATGATGCTTTTGACGATTATTATGTTTTTGGAGATATTTTTTATCGGAATCCTTTATATTCCAATTCAATATACTATACATATCAATAATATCTAATTGGGGGTTAAATTCTCATAGATTGTTTTTGTCCATCCCTAAAAAAACTGCTAAAGAAATCTTAATTTAATGCCAATTCAGACTTAATTAGGGTTAATGCTGTCGCTCGACTATAAACATAACGATGGAATAGGCGATATCAACCATTTAGGTGAACTAAAATCCAGTTCAGCGAACTAATTTATTGTTTCCCAATAGGTTCGATGAACTACTTAACATAGAATTGCCGTCGGTTATTCCTGTTTCTGAATTAGAGTGGGCACTAAGCTTTTACGAGGATAATTCAAGAAGTGTAATAAAATTTTAAATCGAATCAATTTATTTACTTATTTTAATTTTCGCGGTGGGTTAATCGTTTAATTTTTTTTTCCAAATAAAATTTAACGCATGGTAGAACGACACGTTTCCGTTTATGTACGCTGTGGATATTTCAATTTTAACCCAATTAAAAGTTTGATTCTATTTAAATTGAACAGGGAGTGTATTAATATTAAACCTTCCAAGCATAACTTTTTCAATTACCGGACATGATATATCAATTTTCGGAAAAGCGATTTCACTGTGGTACATGAAAAATCAATTAACCTCCGGTTATTTGCCCGTTGGACTGTTGGACTACTCCGATTTTGGTGTAATTTTTGATGCCGGTCGTCCAATTTAATTTCTCACGCGCGTGTTTTCACATCGCGCCGTTGTTTTAACGAAACGCGATAATGACATAAGCTAATACAAACTCATTTGACAGTACGGGAGCGAATAAATTGGTTTTAGAACAATAACAATGGTTCAAATATTTGATGGACACGCCGCTTTCCTAATTAATCTCATTTGTACATCCGCACATATTCACAATTTAATGCTAACGCGTTTCGGCGACCCCCCATCAATATCAGTCATTAGTTGCGTGCGTTTTCAACAAAATTTACAAGCTTTGGTTAGCTGAATGCGTATTTGTATAAGTAGGCAGAAGCCCGTTAACAATACGTAATGTTGATATGCTTGATACGAGCGCCCTACTTTATTTGATTAACTCATTGTAATTTCGACATTGCGGATAATGAAATTAGTATTTCAGTAATCTATTCAAATAAATTGGTACGTTTCCGTATCAGAGTAAAATACATTGATATCCAACAAATAATGTAATAATGTTCACTCATCAAAATTGGTTAACTGTTCACGTTACTTAAGAAGCTAAGTAACTTTCAGTTTTATTTTTATTTGGTGTTATTTTACAAACACTAAGAGGGAAGTAATTTTAATGAACTTTGTTATTTTATGAGAAAACTTCAATTCGGTTAATTTGTCCTTTTGCAACTTCCATAAACTCGTTAAACTCTTAACTAGCTTTTACGTGTTGTTAGTTTGTATATATTCCACGTTCTATTTATACTCACTGAATTGTCTTTTCATTACTATTTAACTCCTTCATTTAGACAGACTTTAACTGGAAAGTTTATAAAAACAACAACATTCACATTAAATGAGATTACGAGGTATTTCAATATTGAAATACCCCCACTTTTACATGAAATACGCAATCCAACTTGCTCCAGAAACCTTCTTGTAACCACAGCAGTACGGAGTCTTGCATTATCCTCGACTGCATGAAAGATATTAACACCGATTTCAGAAAGTTGTCGATGTAACTATGTGGTTTTAACGTGCTTGGAATGAACATAAGGGGTGCACTTCATTTAGTATATATTCGCCCACCAAGTCATAACCCTAGGTGTTAAGGCCGTGTGTTGTCTTTGTACGAACTCCAAATTTCATCTTTCCTTTCGATATCGCCGTACCCTTCTACGACCATCACTCACTCATAAACAAAACCTTGATTCATCACTGAAGACGATTTCATTCCATTGATGAATCTAACACTGCCGTTCATGGCACCATGAATGCCTGACTGCTTTATATAGAGGCTTTATGAGGAAGTGATAGTAAAAACCAAAGGTAAGGACGTAGGTATTGATGTCCAAAGGAAGAAATTCTTCCTTTTCCAATTCACAATAATTGACATCGTTGTTTGATCTCGTTCTCTCAATTTTTAGGAATGAGAGAACTGCCTCTTTCATATCCACAACTCGGCTTCTATCAAAATTAAGCATTTTAACAATCAAATAAACTGACATTTTAAGGGCAGAAATTCATTAATTGCTAGGAAAGTTGCAGATAACAATGGTGTAGGAAACATAACAGCTTTTTCGGCGGATGCTTTCTTCGTTTCTTAGTTGATAATGAGGCATTATTATACCAAAGTTTCAAAATTTTACTGCTTGGTAGATTTCATACAAACTCTCAAAAAAAGATAGAAAGCACTGCTATCTGAAGAATGGCATGTAGCTACCCAACCCAACCCAACCCACTTGATGAGTCTGTTATAGACGTTTTGTGTATGGACATTTTTTAACAGATGGAACCATGCACAGACGACAAATACTTTAAAAAATAAATTAATTAAACTACCATTATGACTACTAATAGAAGAACTAAAACTAAAAGCTTCCGGTTTAGTCGTCTTTTGATGAAATGTTTTGGAAGAAAAAACTTCTAACTAGTTTTTGTTAGAAGACTACAACATGGCGTCCAAAACGTCAAACATTTTTTTTAAAAAAGCATGGTAAAACCCGAAAGCTTCTAATGTTAGTTCTTGTATTCGTCCTAGTTATTAGTTTGTATATATTCCACATTCTATTTATACTCACTGAATTGTCTTTTCATTACTATTTAGCTCCTTCATTTAGACAGACTTTAACTGGAAAGTTTATAAAAACAACAACATTCACATTAAATGAGATTACGAGGTATTTCAATATTGAAATACCCCCACTTTTAAATGAAATACGCAATCCAACTTGCTCCAGGAACCTTCTTGTAACCACAGCAGTACGGAGTCTTGCATTATCCTCGACTGCATGAAAGATATTAACACCGATTTCAGAAAGTTGTCGATGTAACTATGTGGTTTTAACGTGCTTGGAATGAACATAAGGGGTGCACTTCATCTAGTATATATTCGCCCCCCAAATCATAACCCTAGGTGTTAAGGCTGTGTGTTGTCTTTGTACGAACTCCAAATTTCATCTTTCCTTTCGATATCGCCGTACCCTTCTACGACCATCACTCACTCATAAACAAAACCTTGATTCATCACTGAAGACGATTTCATTCCATTGATGAATCTAACTCTGCCGTTCATGACACCATGAATGCCTGACTGCTTTATATAGAGGCTTCATGAGGAAGTGATAGTAAAAACCGAAGGTAAGGACGTAGGTATTGATGTCCAAAGGAAGAAATTCTTCCTTTTCCAATTCACAATAATTGACCTCGTTGTTTGATCTCGTTCTCTCAATTTTTAGGAATGAGAGAACTGCCTCTTTCATATCCACAATTCGGCTTCTATCAAAATTAAGCGGTTTAACAATCAAATAAACTGACATTTTATGGGCAGAAATTCATTAATTGCTAGGAAAGTTGCAGATAACAATGGTATAGGAAACATAACAGTTTTTCGGCGGATGCTTTCTTCGTTTCTTAGTTGATAATGAGGTATTATTATACCAAAATTTCAAAATTGTGGTTTGAATTTTACTGCTTGGTAGATTTCATACAAACTCTCAAAAGAAAGATAGAAAGCACTACTATCTGAAGAATGGCATGTAGCTACCCAACCCAACCCAACCCACTTGATAAGTCTGTTATAGACGTTTTGTGTACGGACGTTTTTTAACAGATGGAACCATGGACAGATGACAAATACTTTAAAAAATAAATTAATTAAACTACCATTATGACTACTAATAGAAGAACTAACACTAAAAGCTTCCGGTTTAGTCGTCTTTTGATGAAATGTTTTGGAAGAAAACCTTCTAACTAGTTTTTGTTAGAAGACTACAACATGGCGTCCAAAACGTCAAACATTTTTTTAAAAGAAGCATGGTAAAACCCGAAAGCTTCTAATGTTAGTTCTTGTATTCGTCCTAGTGGTAGAAATAAGTATGTAGCCAGATAGAACTTTTGGTTATCCTCATGTACCGCTCATCTAAGAATTGATGAATCTTCCACAAAGGAAGATCAACAATGACCACTATTCTGGAAGGCCATAATGTTAGTTGAAGAATTATTATCAATAATTCTCTTCATAAGAATTATAATCAATTTGATTGAACCAAAATAAAAAGAAACACTACATTTCCGTAATTAGTGTCACTTAAAACAATAATTTTGGCATTTGCATGGTGACATCAATGGGTACTTTGCCATAAAATAATAAAATAATCGTTTAAAATATTTAAACACCCCTTGAAAATAAAATCAAAAAATCGTAAACACCCTACATGTTGGTAAAGATACTAGCCTCTCTTTATTTTCAAACTACTAAAGTTGTTAGTGGACGAGATGCTAGCTATTCAAATATTTGTCTTTCCACTCTCAGTTTAGACTCATTCTTCTTCTGCCAAACATGCTCAATATCAATCTTTTATTATTTTTCTTTTCTGGGTTTCTGTTTTTTGTCCAGAAATTCTTTTCATATTGACGAACAATACACGCATGAAAGAAATTCGAACAAAAAAAAAGTATCACTCCAGTTGCACAGCTATAATCAAAGTACCAGTGTAATGTTTAAGATGAATGACAAACTGGAACTAAAACCAAAAGCATTAGACTAAGAACCAAACTGTCCCTGGGTTAGGATACATGTGCCTCAATTTGTTGAGATTCTATATTCTATATTTTTGTTCATACCTGAAGCCAAGAATTAGTAATTTTAGCCTCTTTTAGAGGTAATACCACCACTTAACAAACACTGTTGTGAAACTCTCATCCCGGCATTCACAAAATTCTCTGAAAATGCCAAGACCTTCATGCTTTGAATCATGGATATACATAAAAATCCCTACCGTGGATCCTGAAATGAAGTCTATTATGAGATAGAGAGGAGATGGATGATTCTGAAATGGAATATGCAAGAAGGTGAAGAGATGGTGTACCCTTATGTAAAGGCAAGATGGGCATCATTAATTGATTATGTGGTGGTTGATTAAGAGATATGGGAGTAGGTAGAAGGATTTAGGATGGGAGAGTCCGTAGAATCGAATCACCAACCGTGGGTAGTCGTGATAAGGGGGGGCGAAAAGAACTATCTCTGCGAGTGCAGAGAGGTGAAGAGGAAAGCGAGATTAAAATTGAGACAATGGCGATGAGATCAAGTCAATAAGGAAGCAAGAAGGAGTATAAAAAAGATACTTGCAATAGAAAAAAGAAGGAACTTTGAGAAATTAGGTCGGCGGGACGGGCGAGAGATGTCTGGAAATACATCAATGAGATAAGAAGGAGCGAGAGGGTTTGAGACAGAGATATCCGCTTAGTTCCATCCTATTTGCTTTGAATATTGAGTACATAGAAGACAAATTGGCAAGTAGGTAGTTAGGAGGGGTGGGTTATGGGTTGATTATGGGACTGGTTTGGGGATGGGCTAAGATGATTTTTGGAAAATATATGAGGAAGTAATTTAATGTTTGAAAGCTTAACAAAAAGTGTAGTTATGTATGGGGTGGAGATATGGGGATGGAAAGAGCAGAGCTCTTAGAGGATGTGTAGATCTAATACTGTAGGTGGGTGTTGGAATTAGCTAGGGAGACTCCGGGATACATAGAGAAGAAATGAAGCTAGATAAGTTGAGGATAGAGGCAGATAAGCGAGCAGTGCGTTTTGAAGAAAGTGTCGAAGATAGAGGACATTGTAAGATCTTGGGGGAAATCTACAGACAGATTAAACCAGGCATTGAACGTTATGGGCAGCAACAAAGATAAGAGTACTATAGAAGGGGGGAATACTCAACGAAAGGTGTGATCAGAACGAGAATTGAGTAAGAAGGGATGTGAATATGCAAGAGAGAAGGACGGCGAGTAGGTACAAAATGTACCAAGCAAAGTACCTGATGAGGGAGGGGGATGACGAGGGGAAGAGGCTAGTTACCAGGTTTAAGTGTGGGAATGAGAAGAGGGCCAATAGATCTTGGATGGAGGATACGGAAAGGGTTCATACAGCATTTCATAGTGGCGTGTAATAAATTGAGGGGGGAGGAGATGGATTGGAAGCGGGTATTGGGAGAGAGGGCGGAGGGAAGAAAATAGATCCGGGAGGTTATGGAAGCGAAGAGAAGAAAGGATACAAAGTTAACAGAATACTTATCATATGTAAAATTGTAATCGTTTGGGAAACAATTAAATTATTATTATTATTATGCTGAGATTCTTTTGTTTACTTTCTTTGGCAGAAATAGTATTTGGGGCAATCAGTTGGTTCATCAAGACCAAAAAGTGCATACGGAGACATCTGGTGAATTGATGAGATGCATGACTTTTGAGAGTATGACAAAATCATTAGAACGTATCGAACAATTTTTAATAGAATAAGATCAAGCTGACATCCAAGAAGTCACCTAGCCTTGAACAAGGCTAATTAAAGATAAGTACCTTAGTAATTACTGATCAAAAATCAACGCGTTCTTTTTCATAGTCTCTATCTTCTAGTCAATTGTGATTTGAAAAATAAATTTCTGAGCATTTCTAAATTAAACGAAGTGAACAAAAATAAACTGACATGTTTTCAAATTGTTCAGAGCGTTAAAGCTTCTGCTGTCGCTAATGTAGTCATGAGAAAGCAAACACCCTCTTCCAGATTAATGTCACCTGCATCAGATGACTACAGAGAGACTCCAATATTAGAAATTGTTTGTCATACTCTTTTAAGCAAAACGCGTTTGTCTCGACTAGTGACTGATAATCAGGAGCTACCAAAAAATAAAAAAAATGTGAAGATATCGACGATTTAGAGTATGATGCGTTACTTTTCTGAATACATGTGTCATAATATACAGATCTTGTAATCAGAACATACTGACGATTGTTATGTGATGTAAGAACGTTTGCGAAAAAATTATGCTAGCTATCTAAGAATTTGTACCTTCACTTCTTATTTACACTTCTATTTAAATTCATTCTTCTTCTTCCAATCGTATTCAATATCAATTTTCAATTATTGGCGTTTCCAGGTGTCTTATTTCTTGCCCAGCAACTCGTTTCAGATTGGATTTTTAATCAGTGTTATTTTGGGCGCTGTATCAGATATAAAAAAGAATACAGATAAAAGAATTTGTAACTAATCGAATGACGTATATATTTTGATGATAAGGCACATCATTTACGAGTTGTACAAAAGTTGTGATACTGCCCTATCATGTGTCACAGATGATATACTTGCAGTATTAGACAGAGGCTTTATCACGGTACTAATAGCTTTGGATTATAAGAAGTCTTTCGATACTGTTGATCACGGTATTTTGCTTTTTATGCTTCACCATGTTGGCTTTAGTGATGGGTCGGTTGAAATGTTGAGAAATTATCTGAATCACAGAACGCAAACAGTAAGAATGGATGATGAATTGTCTGAATCTGTCTGTATTGGAAGTGAAATCAGGCGTACGTATGTTTTCTTCCTGATTACCTTAAACCTTGCAAATATCACTTCTATGCAGATGACACTATAGTTTATTATTGATTTCCATTCAATCAAATTAAAGAACCAGTGAATCTAATCAATTCTGATTCAGATCATTTGGCTATTATGTCTAAAGCACACCAATTAAGATTGAATCCATTAAAATTCTCCATGAATGTTTTGAGTGAGAAGAACTACAGAAAGCTGTTTTTGGATGATGAGGCTAATGTTGAGATACTTCGCAATCCTATAGCAATCGTTGATAAAACTCAAAGTGTTTGAAAAGTAAAGTATTTGTTTTTTTTGCGAATGACCTCTGAGTTTATATCTGAGTCTACAATGAAAAATGATATCTAATTGAGAACTAGAAAAATTGTGGCAAACTTCGTATAGGTCCAAAAACATCATTTCGTTACATATCACATACAAAATCTAGCTTTAAAGTGAAATAAAGTGGACAGGACGAGGAACACGTGTACACATACGGCGTACACAACGTCCGTATCACGATATTTCAGAAAATAACACACGTCCCAACGTTCAAAACACGACTGGCGCTGTCAGCACATCTAAAACACTTTAACCGCACCATGGATACAAAGGCACCCGAGCAGCCTGATTAGGAAAACAAGTCAACATCGTTTACGTGTTCGGGATTTTTAAAACTTTCCTTAACTGATTTTGCCAGAGGGATTTTCCATAACGTTAACTTTCCGAAAACGAATTCCTTATAGCACTTTTTAACAATTTATCTTCGAACAAACCAAATCAAAAACTATCAATTTGTTCCCGAAAAAAAAACAATTACCACGAAATTCGTTTCAATGTTAATTAAAATTTATTTTCAAGGAGGAAAATACAAAAATTAAAATTTCTTTTTTTTTATATTCACGCCTCATTAATCGAAACAAGGAAGATCCCTTTTAATAAGAACAACGGGTTCCCCCCGTTAAAAAGAACTCAATTCCGGGTAGATTCGTCATCTCAGTTCCAGCTTGCGCGGCGGCAAGCGACGCTCGAGGATCATTTATTTCTCTTTGAAAAGAAAAAGCCCTCGTCTACGTTCTTGCAGTAGGGCCTTAATAACGATAGGAATAAGATGGACGATTGTTCGCCGGTAGTCACAGCAGTTGCTGGCATCTTAGATCTCCCGTTTGATGTGGAGAAAGGAAGAGTGCGTTCCAATTTGTGCGGGATGAATTCGAGAAAGGGGGGAAAATAAAGTAGAAGATTTGTAAACAACTTTCTCGAATCTCGCGTAATCTCGCGCGGGTCAACGATGGATGTTACATGGGCCGACTTAGGCCTTTACGCCCGTCAGAGCATTCCATTCGAGGATCTTTCAACAATCTTGAACATACACAGAGATTGGAATCTTATTATATCAGGAGAATCAAGAAATCATACAAAAAAAATCTTTTTTTTTTCCTTACTTATTCTTATTATAGAAATTGAGGCAAACTCAAACAAAGCATAATTTAATTCGAATGTCATAATATGTCGGATCCCCTTCAACCAACAAACACAAATAAAACGTTAAATCATGTTACATTTCTGATTTTGTTCATAACTAATTCATGTATCCCTTATCATTTTCAGACGTCCCGGAAACACGGTTAATCGGAATTCCTACGACGGATATAGAAGAGCACAAAGACCCTGTGGCCATACGGTGTATGGTAGCCGCGAACCCGAGGGCGTCCGTTGTTTGGAAAAAGGAAGGTCAAACTCAAGCCGCAAGCCTTCAAGAACTTCTCCAGTTCAGTCCGGCGGTTAGACAGAATGCCGGATTATATACGTGTCAGGCCCGGAACAAGGCGGGCGAGTCGCAACCAGTAAGGGTGCACCTTGACGTTAAGTGTAAGTACCCTGTTTGCTTAAACTTTACTTGTCTCGGTTAGGTGTGTTTACACACGTTAAATACGCTAACAGCTGCTGAAGATGTTGTTAACTGTTACATATGGTAAGGTAAGGGAGGGTATTGTTATAATTTCGGGTTGTTAAAGTAATTTCTATTTGTATAAGGTTTGTTATCTTTGTTGAAGGGGAAATAAGGATTGTGGTGGTTAAAGTTATATTAAAAATTTAGAGTAAAGATTTTTCTTTTGTTCATTTTAAAGATTAGTGCTGAAATTATGTATGGTATAGTTACGTATCAAAATATGATGCAAACATACGAGCAACGTTAAAGGAATGTTACGATACGGAGTTAAATCATGTTTGGACGAATTGCGTTGCAAGTTCAATCTTGTTCAGTGCATTGTGTTGATACGTGTTGTTACGTTAATCTAACAAATCTAGTTAAAAATATGACGAATGTTGGGCATCTTTACTAATAAGAATAAGAAAGGATTTCGCTTCAAATCGCCGAGGTCGCTTGCGGGCGAGGCGCTAGAACTCTTCAAGGTGAAAGATTCGTGTTGATGTAGCAATTCTAGCGCCTAGTCCTCAAAGTGACTCCAACAAAGTGACTGTAATTGTGTTCTTAAAAGTGTGCTGAATACTTGACATCTTTACCAAGATGTATAAGGAACGATTTAACCTCAAATTGCGGAGGTCACTTGCGGACGAGTCGCTAGAACCCTTCAAAGTGAAAAATTCATATTGATGAAGTGGACCCTATTTGTTCCTAAAAGTGTATTAACCCTCAACCGCTACCATTAAAAACTGTGACGCAAACGGTATTTAGCGATATGTGATACCGGTAAGGGATTATCGGTTTATATAGTAGATAATTGCAAAAGAATTAGTTATATTACTTTATTACGACACTAGTTTATGTTATAAGACTCATAATAACAATAAATAGTAAGAAAACATTATTTATCCAGTCCTTTAATGCATGGATCGCACATTTTTTTAGCGTGCTCTAAACAAATGGGCCTTCCACACATTCTACAAACATAAAATGTTTTTCTTTTTAGTTTATAATCACACAAATAACAGGTTTTTTTTACATCCATTCGCTCGTCGCGAATCGTTTGGCTGGGATCATTGATGTCAGGTATTTGAAGGATACCACATATCCTTGATCTTAATTCTTTTGATACTTTGTTTTTTCTAGTGTACATGAAAGATGTTGTTAAACTTTTTGACAATAATTTTACAAAGTTTTTATGTTCCATTTTTTCTGAATTCTTACAACTTTGATATAATATATACGAATTTACAGTACACATATTTACAAGAACAAAGAATATTGCCATAGGCCATCGACGGGTTCTTCTACTAGGTGAATAGTTTGCACATTTTCTATCTAAACTATCCACGCCCCCTTTGGTCAAATTATAATCGGCAATAATTTCCGGTTTTCCATTTTCTTTGTCATTTGCAATAGAATGGTGCATTGAAGATATCAATATAACGGCTCTATTTTTCTTAGGAACATAGGACATTAGCGTAACATTTTCCTTGAAACCATAAAGAGTGCTGCCGATATCTTTATTTTTATTTGGCAAAAAACAACAGGGAATCTCCGGCCTGTTTCTTCTCATTGTTCCTAGGAATGTGAGTCCTCGTTTTTTTAGTTCACAAACAAGTTGCAATATGCCAAACCAGTTATCGGCTGTAATATTACAATTTGTTTTTTCAATCGGTTTTGCCAATCTGATAACTGATTGTGTAGGAATGCCTAAATGTTTTTCTTCAACAGATAAAGTTTTTCCATCTGAATTCTTGCCGCTATATATATAAGCATTATATAAGTAATTATTTCGTGCATCTGTTAGACACATAATTTTTATGCCGTACTTTGCAGGCTTTTTTGGCATATAAACTTTAAACCGACATCTACCTCGAAAAGCCACAAGAGATTCATCTACACATACATAAGCCCCCAGCGAAAAATTTCTTTGAGAATTTTCAATAAATTTTTGGAACAATCCGTTTATCGCAGTTGTAGCATCATCTTTCATCTTCTTACCTCTGTTTTGAAAGTCATCAAATCTTAAAGCACAGAGCAACATCTCAAATCTTCTCTTAGACATCGTACATCGGAAAACATCTCTCCCTGTTCCATCTGTTGCAAATAAACAATCCACATTTTCATTGCCTGATTTGAACACTTCAGTGTAAATTAATAAACCAAATGCCTTTAGTCTAATACGTCAATATCACATAAGCTAGCATGCGATTTATTTTTATATTTTAGTCGAACTAGTCCTAATTTACAATTAGTCCATCGGATAATTTCCTGCAGCATGTTCTCACTGAATAATACATTCCATAATTCTTCTGGCTTTGGATTATCTCCTAACAAAGCAGCAGGTCCTCTTAGTCCTGGTAAATGTGTAATCAAATTGTGCTTCCTTGTTCTTACATTACGAGGTGGTTCACGTTTTGACCTACAAGGGCATTTGAACTAATATTTTCAAATCGTTTTACTATTTACATATTATGTTATGGGCCTAATGGGTATGGAAATGGGTTGAGGTTGTTTTTGAACTTAGGAAGTTTTGGAAGTAATCCGACAAAATACCATGGCTTCACCTACCATTTAGTTTTATTTGTTTTTTCGCGACCGTAATAAACATTTCTTTCCTCTGATTCTGCACAAAAATTATTTTCATTTTCCTTGTCTTCGTCCTCATCATTGTCAGCTGCAGATATTTCTGATTCACTATCGTGATCCATTTCAATAAAATTGTTTACATCTATATTTTCATCTTCATCACTACTTTCTTCTATCAAATATTCTTCAAATTCTTCATCATCAGATCTCATACAAGACGGACCTGCTTTCTGAGCCATTTTACAAAGTTCCAAACAGAAGTATAAACTAATTGTCAACTCACTGTTCAAAGTGCACTATTCGAAGTTTCAATATTTCAGTTAATATTTTCAATATTTTTGACTAGTAACAGTTTTTACTACAATTCAAAAACGCAACGTAGAGACTACTGACCGGTACCATATACCGCTAAATCCAAAAAATCTTGTAACACGTTGGTACACGTTTAACGCTATATACTTTATGTATGTAAACTAATATACTTTAAAGGTAGACGGACTATGAACTGCGCAGGAAAAGATTTATAAAAGATACAAGCTCATAAACGTTTATAGCGGTATGACATACCGCTAGGTAGGGGTTGAGGGTTAAATACTTGATATCTTCACCAAGATGTATAAGGAACGATTTGACTTCAAATCGCCGAGGTCGCTTGCGGGCGAGGCGCTAGAACTCTTCAAGGTGAAAAATACATGTTGTTGTACTAAATCTAACGTCTTGTTCGTAAAGCGACCTCGACGAAGTGAGTGAAAATGTTTTCCTAACAGTATGTTAAGTACTTCACATCTTTACCAAAATGTATAAAAAACGATTTCACCTTAAATCACTCAAATCTGTTGCAAGTAAAACGCTTGTATTAATGTATCGATACTAAATTGGAAGTGTTAAGAGATTCTATTCTGTTTGGTTGATGTTAGGGATGTTGGGTTATGTTGGATTGTAATCTATATAAGATACATTAATAATAAGATTTGAGACGTGGTAGGCATGTTGGGCTTGAGATGGTTTGAGATGAGTTAGGATAGATTGGGTTAAGATGCATCTGCAATAATTTTCCATATCATCAATAATACGCTGATACACAACGAATCTACATATAGGGTGTTACGTGACTCTGACTTGTACCACTCTACGATTCTGACTTGTATATTCCTAAAGTTATTACGATCAATAACTGATGTATAACTTATGGTGGTGTATTCCCTTTGTTTCGGAGATATTGAAATGTATGAAATACATGTTTGGTTGAGTTGGTTTAAGTTATATAAGATACATCAATAATAACATTGAGACGTGGTAGGCATGTTGGGTTGAGATGGTTTCGGGGGAGTTAGGATAGATTAGGTTAAGATGCATCGATAATAATATTGCTATCGTCAATAATACCCTGATACTCAACGAGTCTACATACAGGGTATTCCTTGATTCTAACTTATACCATATATTCTTGGGGACCAAAATATGTTATATAACCTATGTTGGTGAATACCTCTTTGTTTCGGAGACATTAAAATAAAAATTTCCGAAAAATTTTCATTAAAAAATACCGTTACTTATCTCCCAAAATGTGATGGTCCCTCAGTTTGTTAAAACCATATGCCACGGCGAGCTTCTAAATGTATATCTTCCATATAATTCGGCAATTCTTCCAAAACCTGAAGATAAGTTTCTGCACTTAAAAAATGAAACAATAAAGCGCCATTTGCTTTCAACAACCATGTTGTTTGTGGATTGACGTAAACAATTATTCGGTTCTGGCGTATTCCTCGAATTATCAGATTTGGCTCACTAATGACAGTGGATGCGATTGTATCACTGCGAGTGTGACTTGTTAGTAACTTGAAGCAAATAGTGAATAGTACCAGGCAATTACCCGCAAGATGAGATGGCTTGAATTAGGTTGAATTGGTTTTATTTTAAAATGAGATGGATTAGGTTGGATTGTGATGTATTGGCTTTTGAAACAATATGAGTTATGATGGATTGGGTTGGGTTCATCTGGAAAGAAGATGAGACGGGTTGGCTTCATTTTGAAATAAATTGAGCTGGATTGGGTTGGCTTCATTTTGAAACAAGGTGAATTGTGTTGGATTAGATACAGCAACAAGATATGAATAGTTGCACCATGAAGTAGCTGCAAGCAACCTCGGTTGGATTGGCTTCACTTTGAAATAAGATGACTGGGGTTTGATTTGATTGTGTTCATCTGAAAACAAGATGAGATGGGTTAGATTAGGTTGGAGAGACAAGATGAGTTGTGTTGGATTCTCTTGGAATTATTTTGCAACAAGATGTGAATGGTTGCATACTCAAGTAGCGGCGAGAAATCTCGATTGGATTGGCTTCATTTGGAAACAAGATGAGTTGAAATTGATGCAATTGTGTTCATATTGAAATAAGATCCTGGGTGGCGATTGCCCATCGCTGCTTGCTGATGCTTACCGGTTGGGTTGTCTTCATTTTGAAGCAAGTTGAGTTGGATTGGATTCGTTTGGTTTATTTTTAAACAAGATGTCATAAATTTTTTCAAGATTAACCCAATTGAACACAACTCATCTTAGGAATAAAGATATACTATTTCGCACATAACCAATGAACGTATATTTGTTACTAATTTTGCCTTGACCGGTTCTGCCTATATAGGCATCTTGAGAAGGCTTCCTAATGTAACAAAACCACATGTTGCATTACTATAAATATAAATTTACGTAAAAATTATCGAATAATTGTAAACCTGTTACTTTTACATTTATAAAACAAGTCAAAATTAAACATCTTATAGGCAAACGCTCAAAATCAACAAACCAAAACATTTCGTTCTTGTGTTGTACAATTTGAAGATCCTGTGACTGAACGCACGTTAAACGTTGTTGTTGAAAGTGAGGTTATGCAAATAACCAACTTCAACATTTAAAAATAACTAAAATTTGTATTCTTCGAAAGTAAACTAAAAAAAGTGCTGAAATTTTATGGGTGTGTTCATGGTGTGATCTGTATGGTATTACGATAACGGTTTGAATTTGCTTTCGGTAAATCTCGTAGGCCAAGTACTGTTCTTCTTTCTCTATGGTCTTTCTGTTCTTCCCCTCGTCTTCTTTTATCAATAAATGTTGTAGTTCTCGATGGATTTCTTCTTTCTACTTAGATTTGGTGTTGAGTATATCGCATATTACTCTCTCCAGTAATTCTTTTTTTTTGTGAATGTTGATTTCGTTAGAAAAATTGTTCTTTCATGAAATTTGTAGGGAGTCCCAATTTTATTCTTCTCTGTTGCTTCTTTATTGTTCTTTCTATTCTCAGAACCTCTAGTTTTCTTTCGTTGTGTCGAGTCTGTTGTGAGTATATGTTTTTTTTTTGTTTTCATATATTTATAATCTTTTCTTCTATTTGAATGTAATGGTATTGAATTATTAGTGTTTGGTAAGTGTTATAATGAAAATGAGTGTTAAATGAATCCTTTCATCCGGTTTACAACGTTATGGAACCGATTTTAGTACCTTTGATACAGGTATTGCAGAATGCCACTTTTCAACAGTATAATGCAAAACCTGATGTGGTTACAAGAAGGCTCCTGAAGCAGGTTGAGTTGCAGATTTTGCTCTTACCTGCATTGTCACCGGAGTTAAACATGTCTATTATATGATATACCCAGGCATCTTGAGAATCTGGATGAACTTCGACATCATCCAAATGTTGCATAATGGGTACGGCGTTTCATGTGGATGTGAGTGTATGGAGAATAATACTTAAATTGCTTATATGATAATCTTATCGGACGCACGAATGATTTTACCAAATCAATCTTATTTGCCCATACACAAGCAGAATCAGTTTTACATTTATCACAGTGCAAAGACATTTTATTTAAACGTGGGTAAACTACTTGAATATAATGAAAATATAAGGGAATGTAAAGTATACAATAATACTTAATAGACCATTAATCAAATTAATTCATTTAATCAAGTTCCCCTTTACATTAATGTAGTATTCGATCGAAATTTCGGTTTCGGTCAATTTAGGCCTAAAATACGGATTTCGGCGTGTATTTTGACCAAAACACGACCGAAACCGAAATCACACCTATAAAGCTTAATTGCGATCTGTTCGAATCAAAATTTCAGCAGAATGTTTCAGTTACATTACGAAAAATTGCATTAAAATATCTTTCTTTGCGTTTCATCTATTGAACTATAATGGTGATATTCTCATTTTCTCTACTGAGTAAAAATAGATTTTTTTTAATTTCTAACTAGGTATGACCCCTTAAGACGGAACAAAACCTAATTCAACCTAGCTTCAGGATTAATACTAGACCTAGAACAAGAATCTTTAGGGTTTAGCCGTCTTAAGAGACGTACTGTAACGCCGTAATGTTTTTAGTTCTAGAGGTCTAGTGTTAGTTCTGAAGCTGGGTTGTATGTCTAGTATTAGTTATACTCCTAGTTCCAAAAGAATTTAAAACAATCTAGAGTTAAACATGAATTAAAGCTAGAACTAACACTAGTTCACACTAGTTTTAGAACTCTTTACAAATATTCTAGATGCCTACGAAAAAAGAGAACATGTGTGTGTGATAAGCTTGTATCTCTCCAAGGCATTTGATTGTATAGATAGACAATTGTTGGTAGCCAAATTTGAGCGATACGGTTTTAGGGGTCTTGCCAAAAACGTAATTACTTCGTATTTAAATAATAGATCACATACGACGAAAGTAATAAGCTATGAAGGTACTCAGTAATATCAACTATGAAGTATACAAGGCATGGTGTACCACAGGGTAGTATACTGGGCCCTCTACTTTTCGTCATTTATATAAATGACCTGTTATTGCAGAACATGACTTGTTATCTATCAAGTTTTGCAGACGACACTGCCGCTCTAGTTACCGGTTCAACTTTAAACGAAATAATGGTTAAAGCTGGTAATACGCTGAATGTGATTAGAAAGTGGTTTGACAGTAACAAGCTAATTATGAACAAATATAAAAGTGGTGTAGTAGTATTTGACAATAAATTGGTTAGCAAACCTTCTTTAATCTGCGATGTTGAGGTACGACAGGACATCAAGATTTTGGGCGTTTATGTCGATAGTTCCATGAAATTTAAGAGTCACATCGAAATACTCCGTTGTAAGTTATCAAAATCAATATTTGGTCTTAGAGTGATTATAAACACTACTAACAAAAAGATTGCCAAGATATTTTATTCAAGTAACACCGAATCACACTTAAGATATTTAATAATTACTTGGGGAGCATCAGTTCAGTTCGATAATGTCTTTAAACTTCAGAAAAAAGCAATAAGAGTCTTGTGTAGTTCGAAATATAATGAATCATGTAGACAACGATTCCGAGAAGAGAATCTGTTAACGTTACCAGCGATTTACATCTTCGAATGCTCAATATTTGTTTTTAAGCAAGAACTATTTCTAACAACTGGTTAAGACAAACCAATATGATACCAGATATAATCATATCTTTATGCTGCCCAAACATAGGTTAAGCCTATATGAAAGGGGTCCCTTGTATTCATGCGTGAAAATCTGGAATCACATCCCTACAGTAATTATATCAATAAGTAGATTAAAGTCATTTAAGAAAAGTATGCGACATTTACTTTGTAATTTAGAACCTTATTCGCTTGATGAATTTTATAATAACGGCTAAATTTTTTGCTTCTCCTTTTGACGCTAGTAGAGTAGTAATGGGATGTGCACTTTTTTTCTGTTATTTTTGTTTATCTCTTTACTTGATCAATAAATATTATTATTAGTTTGATAAAGTGTACAATAGTCTGAAATCCAATAACAGCTAGAAGTAGAGCTAATACCAACACTAAAGCTAACATTAGACCTACAACATTTGGGTTTACTATAATACATAATTACTATATACATAAAGAAGTTACCTATCTTGTTCATACCTGTTATCTTGGAACCTATGATTTTTTTTCCTTTGATTATATTATTATTTCTCTCATAAAAATATCCTTGCATACTAAAATTCAGTATAAAAAAAGTTTCCATTTTTCAGAAATCGCTAAAAAAGTACTTTTTGTATTCCATCTTTAAAGTGTCCACCCCTTTCAGTATATAGATGCAATTTCTGGACAGCCTGTATATATCTTGTACTAAACCCTTCATTTCAAAGAAGTTTCGGTTTCGGCTGAAACTATGACCATAGACGAATTTTAGTTTCGGCTACATATAAGTAATATATCGTATATCGTATATATAAGTAGAGATCGAGACAGATGTTTGTCGAGTAAACACGTGCAACCTGCTCCGTCAGTTTTAAGTGAAGTAATCCAAATTATTCAATAAATTGAAGTGCATATAATGCCGGAAAAAACACGGTCGGGTACGGATCGTAGAGATCTAATTAAAGCGTGCATTGTCGACATGATTAAAGACAAAGATTTTCTAAAAATTTTGCGTGAAACAATAGCCCGAGAGGTGGACCGGGTTTTCGACGAAAAAATCCGGTCTTTAGAAGAAAGAGTGCAAGAGCTGGAAGAGAAGAACAGCACGTTAACAAATAAAAATGACGCACTCGAGCAATATTCTCGGCGTACAAATGTACGTATAATGGGCCTCGAAAAATGTCAATCCACAGAAGTTGAAGATCGTGTACTTCAGGTTTTTAAAGAAAAACTTGGTGTACAAATTAATCGAGAGGCAATTGATCGGTGTCATGCGATTGGGAAACCGAGAGATGGATTTCAAAATGTAATAGTAAAATTTGTTAGTAATCGTGAAAGAAGTAAAATTATGATGAACAGGAAGAAATTGAAGGGGTTGAAAATTTCAGTAGTAGAAGATTTAACGAAGTTGCGGTATAATTTATATCGTGAAGCGATCAGTAAGTTTAACTATAAGTCTGTTTGGACGATGGACGGTGTTATTCATATTAATGATAATGGTCGAAGACTTACAGTTAAGACTTTGATGGACTTATATAAAATCGTGGGACCAGAGTAGTGGAAATTTTGGAAAAAAAATGTAAAAGTATACGTATTGTTTTTTATTTTATTTTATTATTTTCTTAGTGTTTGGTTTTCTTTACTGGTTGTATAATTATTATGTAGTTACAGAACCGTGTAGATTATTCCTTTTTTTATAGTTCATTTGCACTTTCATTATAATTGTTCATAAGTATATAATTTGATTCTTTTCTTTATTGTATTTTTTTGTTGTTGTTACTTTATAAAAAAAGAATTTAAGTTTTGCAGACGACACTACCGCTTTAGTTACCGGTTCAACTTTAAACGAAATGATGGCTAAAGCTGGTAATACGCTGAATGTGTTTGGAAAGTGGTTTGACAGTAACAAGCTAATAATGAACGAAGATAAAAGTGGTGTAGTAGTATTTGACAATAAACTGGTTAGCAAACCTTCTTTAATCTGCGATGTTGAGGTACGACAGGACATCAAGATTTTGGGCGTTCATGTCGATAGTTCCATGAAATTTAAGAGTCACATCGAAAAACTGTGTTAGTCTTACAGTGATTATAAACGCTACTAACAAAAAGATTGCCAAGATATTTTATTCAAGTAACATCGAATCACACTTAAGATATTTAATAATTACTTGGGGAGCATCTGTTTAGTCCAATAATATCTTTAAACTTCAGAAAAAAAGCAATAAGAGTCTTGTGTAGTCCGAAATATAATGAATCATGTAGACAACGATTCCGAGAAGAGAATCTCTTAACGTTACCAGCGATTTACATCTTCGAATGCTCAATATTTGTTTTTAAACAAGAACTATTTCCAACAACTGGTTAAGACAAATCAATATGATACCAGATATAATCATATCTTGATGCTGCCCAAACATAAGTTAAGCCTATATGAAAGGGGTCCCTTGTATTCATGCGTGAAAATCTGGAATCACATCTCTACAGTAATTATATCAATAAGTAGATTAAAGTCATTTAAGAAAAGTATGCGACATTTACTTTGTAATTTAGAACCTTATTCGCTTGATGAATTTTATAATAACGGTTAATTTTTTTGCTTCTCCTTTTGACGCTAGTAGAGTAGTAATGAGATGTGCACTTTTTCTGTTATTTTTGTTTATCTCTTTACTTTCTCAATAAAGATTATTATTATTATTATTAGTTTGATAAAGTATGCAATAATTTGAAATCGAATAACAGCTAGAAGTAGAGCTAATACCAACATTAAAGCTAACTACAACATTTTGGTTTACTATAATACATAATTACTATATGCATAAACAAGTTATCTATCTTGTTCATACCTGTTATCTTGGAACCTATGATTTTTTTTCCTTTGATTATATTATTATTTCTCTCGTAAAAATATCCTTGCATACTAAAATTCAGTATAAAAAATGTTTCCATTTTTCAGAAATCGCTAAAAAAGTACTTTTTGTGTTCCATCTTTAAAGTGTCCACCCCCTTCAGTATATAGATGCAATTCCTGGACAGCCTGTATATATCTTGTACTAAACCCTTCATTTCAAAGAAGTTTCGGTTTCGGCTGAAACTATGACCATAGTCGAATTTTGGTTTCGGCTACATATAAGTAATATATCGTATATCGTATATATAAGTAGAGATCGAGACAGATATTTGTCGAGTAAACACGTGCAACCTGCTCCGTCAGTTTTAAGTGAAGTAATCCAAATTATTCAATAAATTGAAGTGCATATAATGCCGGAAAAAACACGGTCGGGTACGGATCGTAGAGATTTAATTAAAGCGTGCATTGTCGATATGATTAAAGACAAAGATTTTCTAAAAATTTTGCGTGAAACAATAGCCCGAGAGGTGGACCGGGTTTTCGACGAAAAAATCCGGTCTCTGGAAGAAAGAGTGCAAGAGCTGGAAAAGAAGAACAGCACGTTAACCAGTAAAAATGACGCACCCGAGCAATATTCTAGGCGTACAAATGTACGTATAATGGGCCTCGAAAAATGTCAACCCGCAGAAGTTGAAGATCGTGTACTTCAGGTTTTTAAAGAAAAACTTGGTGTACAAATTAATCGAGAGGCAATTGATCGGTGTCATGCGATTGGGAAACCGAGAGATGGATTTCAAAATGTAATAGTAAAATTTGTTAGTTATCGTGAAAGAAGTAAGATTATGATGAACAGGAAGAAATTGAAAGGGGTTGAAAATTTCAGTAGTAGAAGATTTAACGAAGTTGCGGTATAATTTATATCGTGAAGCGATCGGTAAATTTAACTATAAGTCTGTTTGGACGATGGACGGTGTTATTCATATTAATGATAATGGTCGAAGACTTCCAGTTAAGACTTTGATGGACTTATATAAAATCGTGGGACCAAAGTAGTGGAAATTTTGGAAAAAAAAAATTTAAAAGTATACGTATTGTTTTTTATTTTATTTTATTATTTTCTTAGTGTTTGGTTTTCTTTACTGGTTGTATAATTATTATGTAGTTCAGATTTAAAGCGCAGCGGTATGCGTACAGAACCGTGTAGATTATTCCTTTTTTTATAGTTCATTTGCACTTTCATTATAATTGTTCATAAGTATATAATTTGATTCTTTTCTTTGTTGTATTTTTTTTGTTGTTACTTTATAAAAAAAAAAATTTGATTTTTGTTTTTTTTTAGTTACTGTATGGATGGAAATGTAATCAAATTTGCGCACATTAACATAAGATCATTACTTAGTTCTTTTAATGCATTTGGAAATATTGTCCGAGACTCTGCTTATGACATTGTTGCTGTGAGCGAGACTTGGCTTTCAGTTGATACAGACGTGAGTTTACTTCAGGTCGAGGGTTTTTCTTTGGAAAGGGAGGATCGTGTTGGTAGGGGTGGAGGCGTCGCAGTGTATATTAAAAATAATCTACATTATAGGGTATTGGATGTATGTAATAGTATTGAACAAATATGGTTAGCTTCTTCTGTAAATAAAACTAAGTTTACCGTAGGGGTTTCGTACAGACCACCCTCTCTGAACCACGCCTACTTTATCAATGAACTTGAGACAACGCTTTCTAATATTATTTCTCAGTATGATGTAGTGATATTAATGGGTGATTTTAACATTAATCTGTTTGATATAAACAGTAGCATGTCTATAGCTTTCAATGAATTGTTGGACTCAATAGCTTTATCGCAAATAATTGATACAGCTACTACGATAACAAGTAATACTCAAACTTTGATTGATCTTATTTGTGTAACGAATGTGGAAGATATTAAGAAGAAGGGAGTTATTAGTATTAATGGGATTACAGATCACGAATTGGTATACTGTGAACTAAAGTACCTGAAGCCTCATCAGTTTCCGCAGTTTAGGATTATCAGAGATTTTAGAACTTTTAATTATGATCAATTTCAATCAGATGTTAATGATAAGGTAAATTTTCTAACGAATGAGCTTTTAAGCTTGTTTGATGCCCATATACCGGAAAAAAAATGTCGCTTCACTAGACCTCCTGCGCCATGGTTGACGGGTACTGTAAGGGAAATGCAACGCTTGCGTGACAAGGCCCTTAAATCCTTTAAGTCTTCTAAATTGCCACAACATTGTAAATATTATAGGCAATTAAGGAATATTACAAACCATGCAATTGATTCCGAAAAGAAGGCTTTCGTGGAAAGTCGAATGCAACAGGCAAGGGTGAGTGCATGAAAAGCACTTAGGGCTCTTGGGATAGGTAATACAAAAAATATAATATACCCAGTTATCTCTGCATCCCGAATCAGTTAAATGATTACTTTGTTAATACAATCTTGAATACGCTACCTCTAGATATGGAATTGCATCATTATTATGCCACCAACAATATAATAGACTCTAAATTTAAATTTCAAACCATTACAGATGGAGATGTGTTAAATATCATTGGTCATCTGAAAAGTGGGGCGGCTGGCCATGACAAATTAAATGTTCAATTTATTAAGTTGTGTTGTCCACACATCGTACTCTATTTAAGATACATTATAAATGAGGCTATTGTACAATCCACATTTCCGGATATGTAGAAGTACGCTCTTGTTAAACTTTACCTAAAGTAGCGAATCCTAAGACATTTCTTGAGTTGCGTCCGATAAGTATTCTTCCAGTGATATCAAAGATCATGGAGCGGATTTTGGCTAGTCAATTGCAGAAATTTGTAACCGAAAAAAATATATTACCTTTAACACAATCGGGTTTTCGTTCGGGGTATAGCTGTACAAGTGCGTTACTTTGCATTATAGATGATGTTGTGTCTGCTTTGGATAAGGGTAAAGCAACGATTTTATGTTTGATAGATTATTCGAAGGCTTTCGACACCATCAATCATGAATTGTTAAGATCTATTCTGCATTTTGTTGGTTTGGACGATTCTGCTGTTGATCTGCTCTATAGTTTTGTTGTTAACAGACGTCGGTCTATTGTTGTTGAAGGGGAAACGTCGTTGCCATTGTCTGTTGCATCTGGTATCCCCCAAGGCCCCGTACTTGGTCCCTTGCTTTATACTATATAAGTATAAAAATGATTTATTCAGGATAAACGGTCCACAAAGTAATTAATGAAACAACTTTTTAAAATTGCTAATATATTTCGAATGTATTTTTCATTCTTCTTCAGAGCATTTATGTTGCTAACATGGAGATTTTTTTATTACAATTAATGAAAAGGTTTTTTAACATGAGCATCCAACATATGTTGAAGACGCCAAAGAACAAAATAAGATGAAATTAAACTTACTTGTTTTAAAAAGCATGAAATATAAAAATCGTCTTGGTCATAGTAGAAAACACATTAAAACTGAGTATCGGTAAATTAAAATAACAAATTAAAAGTTCAACAAGAACGTGTAAAATTTAACAATACAAAATGGACTCGATGAGAACGTTAAAATGTAAAAATTACTAAGAACCTATCATTTATAAAAAACTACCTTATATCGAGAAGTTAAGTGATTCTTTGAAAAAAACATTATCAGTGATTGACAATTTAAAAGTAGTTGAGCGCTACGATAACAAACTTGGTAACCATTTCACAAAACTTAAAGACGCTACAGAAAACAAATTTAAATCCAATTTAATTTACTGCATTTCATGCAACGATTGTAGTGGAAAATATGTTGGTCAGACTTCTCAATGGCTTAAAAGTAGAATTTCTAATCATAAAAGTAACTGCCGGTTGAATAAGACCGGTTGTGCATTATCCCAACATGTTCAGGATTGCAAACACACCTTCGATTTTGATAACGTTAAAATTTTGGATGTTGAATCTAATTACTACAACAGAATTTTCTTAGAGATGGTCCATATAAATTACACTAGTAATACTGTTAACTATGGAACGGATACTCAGAATTTAAGTAACATATATGCTTACTTGTTTACTAGGGACAAGACTAACCATAACTATAATCCACCAACCCAACATAATCATGATATTAATAATGTTTCTACTTTCTCTAATGATATGGTTTTCTAGTTTTTAAGTTAGTAGGTTCATTTTTGATTGTTAATTGCATTTTCTTATTTACATAGTCTGTATTAATTATTCTGATTACGTTTTATTGTTTTGATAAATCGTTTCTTTGGTTTGAATTTTTGAAATTTAATTTTTTAAAGTTTCCGCTTTGTTTTTGGTAAATTTCGGTTTGTGCGCAGTTTCGTTTTTCGGGGTTGTGTTTGCGATCGAAAACAGGTTTTTTTCATATCAATTTTTACATTTTAACGTTCTCATCGAGTCCATTTTGTATTGTTAAATTTTACACAGTTGAACTTTCAATTTCTTATTTTAATTTACCGATACTCAGTTTTAATGTGTTTTCTACTATGACCAAGACGATTTTTATATTTCATGCTTTTTAAAACAAGTAAGTTTAATTTCATCTTATTTTGTTCTTTGGCGTCTTTAACATATGTTGGATGCTCACGTTAAAAAACCTTTTCATTAATTGTAATAAAAAAATCTCTATTTTAGCAACATAAATGCTCTGAAGAAGAATGAAAAATACATTCGAAATATATTAGCAATTTTAAAAAGTTGTTTCATTCATTACTTTGTGGACCGTTTATCCTGAATAAATCATTTTTATACTTATTGCCCACGTACGGTCGTTGGATACTTCTTGCCGTTATACTATATATACTAGCCAAATTAGTAGGGAGGTTGAACACTGCACATCTCACTTTTATGCGGATGATACGTAGATTTATTACTCATTTTTTAAAGATTCAACGGCAACAGCTTGTGACATTATTAATGATGACCTCCATCGCCTGGTTGTAGCATCTACACGACATGGATTACGGATATATAAAATATCGATTCGAGAATGATTTCCGATATTAAATCGGAAATGATTTCCGATATTAAATCGGAAATCATTCTTTTTGCCCCGGAACGACATAGAAATTTTATTAAGTCAAAATTAAAAATTTCAATTAATGGTTCGCAATTGGAATGCAAAGAATCTGTAAAGAGTTTAGGTTTGATAATAGATAAATCCTTAAAGTTTGCGGAACATATAAACAAATGCACACAGAAAGCTTATGCGAATATAAGAATGTTATTCAATAGTAGACATTTCCTCAATAAAAAGAATAGAATACTATTGTGTGAGTCCTTAGTACTATCTCATTTTAATTATTGTGACGCAGTGTATTCTCCATTCATAAGTTATGTATCTAGTAAAAAAATACAAAAGATTCAAAATTCATGTTTAAGACTGATTTATGGAATTCGTAGAAGAGACCAAATTAGTGATAAACTTTTTGAAACTAAATGGCTAGACATGATGAATCGTAGATGTTTACATTATGCTGTGTTGAATTTTAAGGTGATAAAAACTGAAAAGCCGCCATATCTCTATAACAGGATACAGTTTAGGTCTGATGTACATAATTTGAACGTTAGATATAAAGGTACACTGACGCCTCCAGCTCATGCCCATGAGTTTTTCAAAAACTCATTTAGTTTCAAGTAACAAAGATATACAATAATCTGCCCCTTGAGTTAAAGTGCTCCTTGAATGTTTCGACCTTTAAGCGTGGCTATGGAGTATACTTGCTGCGTAGGCAGCACGTACGTGTCATGGTTTGATCTCGGACTGAGATGTTTGTGTGTTTATGCAGTATTTAAAGTTTCCACATTATTTTTCTCTTCAATGTTTCTTATTATTATGTGCTTTTGATTATTGATTATGTGTATATTGATCTTTAAGCGCAATGTTTACGATCTATAAAGATATATGTATTGATTTTATTTTTTTTTGTTAAGTATGGTTAAGTTGAAAAGTAGCTATGTAGCTGAACTTCGCCTTTTTCCGTATTAATTTTCGCTTACATTTTTTTGTTAAATTGTTAATTGTGTTTTGTGTTTTATACGGAAATAAAGTCATTATTGTTATAAATATCCACAATGTACATAAGACGAGTTTCGCAGTTGTCAGCACTGACACGATGAATCGACAACAATGCAGAAAGTGCAACGGCGACATCGACACGAATCAAAAAAGTGACTTGTAGTTTTGTAATATTAAGAAGTTAAATAAATGGTTATAAACAACAGATGTTTTATTAAACAACGAGAACATAACATGGCGCAGTCAGTAGGATTTTCTAAGACTACCATTCGGTTTAGCTTGTGCACCAGAAATTTTTCAAAAGACATTTGCGGAAGTATTCAAAGACATTCAAGGCGTAAGCATTTACATAGATGATTTGATAATTTTTGCAAAAGATAAAAAAGAGCATGATGAAATATTAAATAAGGTTTTACAAAGAGCCAATGAAATGGGAGTAAAATTTAACAGAGTAAAATGTAAATTCGCGGTAACTGAAATAAAATATATTGGTCATGTTCTAACACAAAATGGTATTCAACCAGATATCCATAAAGTTGAAGCAATCAAAGAAATTTCGATTCCAACTAATAAACAAGAACTAAGCAGATTCTTAGGAATGGTGACTTATGTTTCTAAATTCATACCAAATTTATCACAAACTACACACAATTTAAGACAATTGCTAAAGAAAAATATAATTTGGGATTGGACAAGGGTACATGATGAAGAATTTAACAAACTAAAGAATTTGTTAGTCACAGAACCAGTACTAGCGTACTTTGATGAAAAAGAATTAATCACATTATCAGTTGATAGCTCTAAATCAGGAATGGGTGCAGTTATTTTACAAAAGGGCCAACCAGTTAGTTATGCATCAAAATCACTAACAGAAACACAGATGCGATACGCTCAAATTGAAAAAGAAGCTCTTGCAATTCTTTTTGGTTGCCAGAGATTTCACCAGTATTTGTTCGGAAAGAAGTTTTTAGTGGAAACTGATCATAAACCTTTAGAAATAATCTTCAAGAAACCACTAAATAATTGTCCACTCAGACTACAGAGAATCTTAATAAATCTGCAAAACTATGAATTTGAAGTCAGATATAAACCGGGTAAATTGTTATACTTAGCTGATGCATTATCTAGAAGCAGTTACAATGATGAACAGTTTGATCTTAAAGAAAAAGAAATCGAACTTCATTTAAATTTAATACAATATTCAAAGATAAGTCTCCAAAGGTATGATAAAATCAAAGAAGAAACACAAAAAGATACTGAATTAATAGAGTTATTGAAAGTTGTAAAAGAGGGATGGCCAGAACAAAAAAAAAAACTGTAAACATATTAGTTAAACCATATTGGTCAGTTCGAGCTGAAATTACAGAAATAAAAGGAATATTATATAAAGGTGATCAAGTAATAATACCAAATTGCCTTCGTAAGGAAATACTGAATAAGTTACACTATGGTCACATGGGCATAAATAGAACTATTTTAAAAGCAAGACAATTAATATACTGGCCAAACATTAATAACCAAATAATAGATTTGATTAAAAAATGTTATACTTGTGAAAAATTCCAAAATTCGAACACAAAAGAAACAATTATCAACCGAGAACTTCCTAATAGACCATGGGAAATAATAGCGGTAGATTTTTTTCAATTTGAAGGGAAAGAATATTTAATAATAATTGATGCTTTTTCCAAATTTCCGGAAATAGTTTGTTTGCAAAACAACAGCACTAATCAAAATGTAATAAAAAATTTGAAGACAATATTAGCAAGAAATGGAATACCAGACATTTTATACACTGATAACGGACCTAAGTTTGTTAATCAAAAATTTTTACAAGACTGGGAGATTAGACACATAACCAGTACCCCTAATTATCCACAGTCAAACGGTCTAATTGAACGACATATTCAAACAATCAAAAAACTAATGAAAAAGGCAAAAGAGGAGGGAAATGATATGTATTTAGTCCTTTTGGAATATAGAGCGACACCTTTGGACGGATCTTTGCCTTCTCCAGCTGAAATTTTGTACAACAGAAAAATAAAAACTTTGATACCTATATCTGAAAATCTTTTAAATAATAACACTAAAAACAAATTGTACAGGAATCACTATAGAAATACTCAAATTATTCAGAATAATTACTATAACAAAAAATCAAAAGATCTTAATAACCTTAAGAAGGGAGAAAGAGTGGTCATGCAACAAAAAGATAAAACTTGGAAACCGGGTAGAATAGTAGAAGTAGATCGGAAACGTCCAAGATCATACAAAATAAGCTATGATGGAAAGACTGATGTCTATGATAGAAATCGTAAATTCTTGAAGCAATTCAAAGATAACAAGCCGTATATTGATAGGGAAGTTTACGACAACGTTTTTGAACATTATTATAATCTTAATAAACCTTTAAATACTAACAATAACAATCCTGTCATAAACAATAACGATGTTTCGGAAACTCCTGATCTGTCTTTACCCAAAAATACTCTAAGTACTAAAAGCGGAAGTAGACCAGTTCGCATTCAGAGAACTCCCACTTATTTGAAAGACTATGTTAAATAAACCAATAAATTGTAAGTTTAGCTTAAGTACAGTAAGAAGTAGAATGTTTAGTTTTGGTAACATAGTTTAACTTTGTTCAGTCTTCCAAAAGAGGGGAGATGTTATATATATCAACAATGTACAAAAGACGAGTTTCGCAGTTGTCAGCACTGACGCGATGAATGGACAACAATGCAGAAAGTGCAATGGCGACATCGACACGAATCAAAAAAGTGACTTGTAGTTTTGTAATATTAAGAAGTTAAATAAATGGTTATAAACAACAGATGTTTTATTAAACAACGAGAACATAACAATTATTATTAGACCTAAGCCCCCCAAAAATGCAGACATATAAAAAATATTAATTGGATCCATTTAAAATCAAAATGATCCAACAACTCACAGAAGATATTTGATCGTGACAGCATAAAAATGAAGTTTTGTAAACAAATTACAAACATAATCGATCGAAACCGAATATATTTCCTAAATATTTGTTTTAGTGATGAATGTGTTTTTTAGTCAGTAAATTGCATCGTCAAAACGTGCAATATTTGAGTGACGTAAACTCACATCAGTATCGTGAGATGAATCCCCTAACAAATAAAAAAACTAAACTTTAAAAACTTTGAAATGAACACCTCCACCACTATAATATTTGCAAAGTGTACATAAAGTCGTTGCGGAAATAAAATTTTAATTTAGCCGGATTGTTTAAAATGATAACAGCCGTTGTGTATAGTTGAAAAAGAAACGGTGACATATACAATTTCATTAAATATAATAATGTTGAAAGTAACAGTGGACTCCAGTGTTTATCACGTCCTGCGTTCGTATACGGAGTATACGCGTTCCGGTCTAGCTATAAATCTGTCAGGGGAAACATTTGCGCGTGCGGGTTGGGCAGCACATTAGTTATCTGCTTTTGCGTTCCGTTCGAAAATATTTACGCGTTTGCGCCCGTAGCGTCGTAAATAATGTTAAGCAAACAGGGGCGAGGGAGGAAAAAGCGCGCGGTCGTAAAACCAAATTATTTCGTTTCTGTTTTTCTCGTTTTCTAACTTTTCGCCGAATGCGTACGACCATTACGGTAAGTAGTTTTACCACACATTTTCATTATGGTTTTGTGGTTTATCTATGTTTGTCGTCTAAATACTAGTCGTTATAGCTTTTACGTCTACTTTTGCTTATAAATGGTCATTAATGGTCATTAATGGTCACTTGATTGAGATTGGTTATTGATGAATTTTAGCCCCTTGAGTCTGTATAGAATGATAAATAGATTACCGAAACAATAACTGCCTAAGTCAGTTCCCGCGTGTAATGTGACAATAACACGTGAACCGTTCACAACTGACTAACAATGCACAAACAACTCGGGAACGCAGCTTCCTACGCCGTAACAATCGCGCTATTGGTAACCCTGGGCAAACACTCCCAACAGTAATTACAAACCGTGTGGTTCTCTAATATATCTAGGAAATAACGCGAAATTACCTACCTTTCAATAAATAATCAAAGAGGAAGAGATAAAGTCGTTTAAATTATTTCATTTAATCGTTGACACCGTTCAACCGAACGAGCACCGATTTAATTTTTGAGAGATAAATTCAAATATTACCGTTCCATGTAGTTGTGTGTTCAACAAATTTAAACAAAAGTATAAATATTATATAAATAAATATTTCTCGTTTATTGTTTTTGCAATACGATATTAAAAAGAATATCTGGCACAACGTAAAATTTCAATGTGAACATGTGCATCAAAAATTTGTTATTGATACAAATTTGTACTCGTATACAATCACGGAAAATCGCTCTGAATAGTTATTTTAAAATATAAAGTATCTGATATGTGAAGAATAATATATAATAGCACTTCAATAATCCGAAGTTATCTAATCCGACCGCACAAAAATCAAAAATTAAATTAAGGGAATTTAATTAGTTACTTAATTTCAATGGATTGATGTTTTTTTTTATATATCACGGCTCTTCGGGATCCTAGCCCATAAGCCACTGTGCAAAACTACTGTCGTTTTGCATCATCGTTCACAAAAAAACACATCAAATAACAATAGAATTTCTCCTCATAAAAACAAAGATAATTTTAAAAACATCAAAACAATTTCTGTTTAAAATCGTTACGATACCAAGTGGCAAAAGAAACCATGCGACAGCAAAGAGTTGATGAATTCCGGTCGATGTAATTCGTATTTATCACAGTTGAAAAATATGTGATTTAAATCCCCTTTCTCAAACCGCATGAACAACCGGGAGATGCAAAATATTAATTTTATTTAGGTGGGCACTGTAACATCCATGGCCGGACTTCAGCCTGACAATAGTTGAAAAGAAGTGTCTAGGAACGTCACGCCCTGTATACCATTGGTGGTAAAGAATACGGGGATTAACTCGAATGAACTGAATCTGCCTGTGCTGATATGTTTCATTCCAGTGTCTGCAGCAGTCCTCCTTTACAAGTTTCTGCCTGCAGATGGACAAGACTTGAGAAGACGAAAGTCCGTTTTTTTCCAGCTTGCCGTCCTGTAAGGCCGCCTTAGCTAGCTTATCTACACGCTCATTATTGATGAAACCAGCGTGACCCTTCACCCATAACAATTTTACCATATAACCTTGATCATTCAACCTAGCAATATTGTTTAAAATTTCCACTATAACAGGATGGTACTTCGAGAAGTGTTTCCTGTGTTTTAAAGATAGTAAGACACTTTTTGAATCGGTGAATATACCAACGCTGCTAGTTGGGCCAATATTATTTCGAATACTATCTATATACTTTAAGGCCTTCAAAATTGCTACTGCTTCCGCCGCAAAAATACTAAAACTAAGCATGGTAGTCAATAGAGGGTACCAAAAAAGCACAACCAACACCACCACTTGCAGTCTTGGAAGCATCAGTATAAATAACCAAACTACCCTCTATCAACTGCAGAGTCTCGGTAAACAATTCTTTATTTTCCCAAACATCATTCCCATATGGAGGAATAATCACCTGTTGCCAGCCAAAGTAATCAAAAAAGGTCGTACTTGGAAAGACCCAACATCCCAAAACAGAGAGTAGGCGAGGGGAGAGAAATCTGAACGCAGCGATAATAGGGGCGGGGGTAGGCCTCTTTTTCCAGAATCTACCTGTTACCTGCTCCACTGCTAATTGCAAAATTTTTCAAAACCGAAATACCGCTATTAATAACATAGAGGGTGTGGTGCACACCTTGTTTGAATATGGAAGCTTGTAAGAAAAAATACAGGAAACCTGGAAGAAATTGTGAACAATATTAACCCCAAGAAACTGCATTAAAGCAGAGATGTTTATGTCTCGTGTCTCTATAGTCGCGAAGGAAACAGGAGAGTGCGTAACACAACAGTATGTGGGTATGGTGATGAAATGAAGAAGCGAGAAGGAGAAAAGACTCCCTCGTAATAAAAGGTTGTGTTGGGTTATATTATTAATTATTAGAGGGAGGTAAGCGACAGGGATAGGGATGACCACACACAGAAAAACAGGACGTCGATGAGATAGGGAAGATACAAAGATATTGGGACCTAATTATAGAGTTGCTTCCAAAATACCTTGTGAAGGAAGGGAGCGAGAAAAGGAAGATGATGGTGGCCAAATTCTGTTGTGCAATGAGTAAATAGCGAACAGGTACTGGGTTGGGTTGGATTGAACTAAATTGGGTTGAGATATGATTCCAAGAGGTTGCGGCTCTCGATGATTTGTGCCCGAGTTCTAAATATAGCAAATTCTACAGCTACCTAGTCTCTCCTTTCAGGTACAGACTTTTTTTTTGGAATTTTTGGACATTTTTTTGACAAACATTTGGGTTTAGTCTTGTTCTATATCCATATAAATAGTTTTACTTCAATTCAAATACACAGGGTTGGGTTGAGTTTAGCCGTGCATATGAAAATAGTTTTTTAACGAAGGCCTACATTGAATATTTTCTGAAATAGAGTACTTTACAAACTGATTTGGCAACCCTGTATATTTCATTTAAAGTATTCGTTCGTCTAACCCAGCCCTGGGTATAATTTCTATTAATATATCCCTGTAAAAAAATAGGTTCGACTATTTTATCAGATGAAATCTTCAAAATAGCAATCAATTAGTGTTGAAAATATCAGCAGCTGATCTCATGACAAATCCAAGCATATGAAAAGCTTTTCCTTGACTGACGTGCTCACTGAATAACAGCTTAGTATTAAACGTCACACCCAAATTCCTTACGGAAACCATGCTCAACAATTCGGAGGAAGAAACAATAGTTACTAGCTGATTTGTCCTGTCAACCACATAAGAAGCAAGCCTCTGTTGAATGCTGTAAAAATATGTATAAGAGTAAATAATCGATTTTATTAAATGCTTTACTAATATCAGTGTAGACAGAGTTATCAAAAGAATGCAAAATGTAGGCAGTATTTTCGAGAAGATTGGTTTTTACTGAACGCCCAGCAAAAAAAAAATTTAAATTACAAAAAAGATCCATGTTGTTGAAAAAATTGAGCTGGACTCAGTGGAAGTTGTGTATCAGATTTTCCTTGGATAAGTAATCTCTCTTATCAAAGGTCTGCCGTGACTTGTGTAAGAAAGCGATGAGAAACTTTGAGGATCGACTACAGCAGTGAATTGCAGAAAAACTGACGTCATTTGCCGGACATTATCTTTAAGAGACAATTCCACTTTTTTCTCTATCGGGTCATGGTAGACCAATAAGCATATTTGACGATGAAGAGTTTTCAGAAGTTGCAGTAATGCCAAGTGGCTTAGAAACGCACTCGGCAACTTATCTAGTAATATTATCTCATTTCAAATGACATAACAAGTTGATGGTATCGTTCTCCTTGCCCACCAGAAGTTGCCGTTTTTTTGCTGAAGTTGTCGAGATGATGCAAATAATTAATTTTCAAGATGATGGTTGTGGTAGTAAAATTTGTTTTTCTTTCGAAATAATATGTCCAACTTAATTTTTGCATGGATACATTAATAGAAATTATATATTTAAACCTTAGCTACAATTTTACTCCAGAATGAAATGTGAAATCTTCAATGGTTCTTGAGTTATAACTGAAAAGCTTAGCAAATAAATATAAAAATAAGGAAAAATGTAAAAGGTCATATCAAAAAGTTTGGCCTGAGAACGCCTAATCCTTGATTTCGTCTTTTACTCTGATTTGGAATTTTTTACTCCCCAGATAATGACCCGGAAAATATTCCATAACGTTTACATACTTTACACTAATCTGCGACCTTAAAGTTCTTTTCAATGTGAGGTTACCCTTGAGACTTCCTACCTGTTGATTACCTGTTTTATGTGACTTTTTTGTTGTTCATAACCGGGTTTGTCAACCTTCCCATTGTTCACAATATCACTGGGAATCCACCATAGAGTTTAATCATTGCTCCTAAAGAAAAAAACTTCACTATGGATGCAGCTTTTTGTCCCTTTTGCAGGTTCAAAACGGTGCAGAAATTTTTGGCAAGAACTTCTGTCTTTAAAATGTTTGTGTCCAAGTGAGTGGGAATTTTATCTGTCTTTGAAGCATTGGTATGCCAGGCAAGAGCTTATCTCTTTAATTGAATCTCACCCTTCGTCCGTTCATCCCTACTTCTAAATATGACCTTATAAGGATGGTAAAAATTGTATTCTGTCGGAACAAGATCGCCTTTATTTCAATCAAGTGATTTAATTTTGAGTCCCTGAGTATTCGAGGTGTCTTTTGACGTTTCCCCGCATCAATTTGAGGTCGTACTAGTATGAGACTGAGTTCAAAACTTCAAAAGCAGCTGTTGGACAAGATCTAATCGCACCTATTTTGTTAAGATATACGAGCTGTTATATTTGAACTGGCTAGTGTTGTGCTGTCTTGTGATTTATTTTTAACCACTAAACCAGTGACGCGTGTAGTCTGTACCACGAGAAGTGGAAGTGACTCATCACCTAACAGTGTACGGAACAGACGTACGCGCTAAAAATCATTCCACTCTAACACACGTTAACGCGCGGACATAATGTTTAAAACGTATGCGCAAAGTTCTTGCGGAAATCGATGAGTCACATTCACTTCTCGTTGTACAGACTGTACGCAACCATAAGTCTGACAATTATATCAACTAATTGAGTTGATGATAAAGCAATATTTTATCGAAATATCAAAATTATGGTTTGAATTTCTATCTGCTTTATATCAAGTGGTTTCCTAACTCCCAGGATATTCCTTTTTCTGTAGCAATACTCTTTTCATTCTTCCACGTCGATACTCTGTTTTGTTTGTTTCTTCTTCTTGTCTTTCTTTTTTATTTCTTCCGATTACCCCTGCTATAGCTCTCTTAAAATCGATATAATAACAAAGCTATAATAATAATTGGATTGGTATCAATTATTCGTCTCATATATTGTGATTTTGATTTATTACTTTTTTTATATTACCAACACCTTACTTTTAATTACAAATGAATTTTCTTTCTCTTTGACATTCGAGGTGGAAGTATTACAGGCGCTTAATCGAATCAAGACAAATGCTGTTGGTGCTGGAGTTACTAAGTATCTATGACAGTGCTTTATATGTGCTACATTATCAACTTTTCCATTGAGAATTCAGTATAACCAGTCAAGTGGAAGAATTACACCAGTCCCTAAAACTGGTAAAGCTATTCAATTGCAGGATCTTCCTCCGATAAGTATTTTAACAGTATTTTCATGGATATTTTAAAAAATATTATTCACTAACTTATGGGTACGCTTGGATGAGTATTCTATATTACCCACTTTTCAGTCTGGTTTCCGTTCTGATTACAGCTGCACAACGGCATTCTTGCGGATGATATTTTGCGTGGAACTGATGACGGTTTAGTGACAGCTTTGGTCTTATTTGATTTCTCTAAGACATTGGATCCATTGTATCATTCATTGCGGACATTAGATTACCTCAGTCTGCGCTTGGTCTTGTCCAAAGCTACTTGTATAACCGTGCAAAGCTATATTTGAATTGGCTAGTGTTGTGCTGTCTTATGATATATTTTTGGCTGACAATTATATCAACTAATTGAGTTGATGATCAAGCATTATTTTATCGAAATATCAAAATTGTGGTTTGAATTTTGTTGAATGGTGGATTTATATTAAACTGAGCATAACTTAAATAAGCAACTATCTGCTTTATATCAAGTGGTTTCCTAACTCCCAGGATATTTCTTTTTCTGTAGCAACACTCTTTTCATTCTTCCACGTCGATACTCTGTTTTATTTGTTTCTTCTTCTTGTTTTTCTTTTTTTTCTTCCGATTACCCATGCTAAAGCTTTCTTAAAATCGATGTAATAACAAAGCTATCATAATGGATACTTTAGCACCATTAGTGACAGCTTTGGTCTTATTTGATTTCTCTAAGACATTGGATCCGTTGTATCATTCATTGCGGTCATTAGATTGCCTCAGTCTGCGCTTGGTCCTGTCCAAAGCTACTTGTATAACCGTGCAAAGCAAGTTGCTTATTATAGTGAGTTATCTTTACCAGCTCATATCATATTGAATGTCTCACAAGGTTGCACACTTGGGCGAATTTTTTCAGTTTTTCAATCCCATCAACATCCAGCTATGCTTGATATTTAAACACTGTACTCCGTATCATATATCTCATATCTATGCTTATATCTTCCAACTCTATTCCACATTTCCTACTAATGTTGTTGTGGCTGAAAATAATATTAATGCTGATTTACAAGCTTTAGTTGATGTTGCCAATCAATCCCTCCAAATCCTCGATAGTGATTTTTAGGAGTCGGAGTGGGATGCGCTGGGTTAAAACTACATTGAGATTGCAAATTAATTTAAATATTTTGCTGAGTGTGCAAGGATTCTCGGTTTCAGCATCGATATTAGGTTAAGATTTGATTCGCATACAGCCGATCTTCTACGTCGGGCCTACTCAGCTCTAAAACTACTTTCTAATAATGGACACTTATTGGATCATTAAATCCGAATACATTTATGTGACGCTCTAACATTATTTATGAACATAAAGTTAAATAGAATGGCATCAAATACAGAAAAGAAATGTATTTGATAAATTCGCAAATGCTGAAGTTGGGAGTTGGTTTCCCGCCAGAGATTTTTGTGGTCATCAGTGATGTCTGTAATTGTCCAGAACATTTCTAACTGACGTTTTGGACGATTCACTTCAATGACGTTTTATGTCTTCCAATATTTCTCCAATATTTTTCTCTTCTAAACTAAATTGATTTCATGTCATGCTATGTTAGCGCCAGCGTGAGTATATTTCTTGGAACCATTTTATTTCAATATTTTCTGCTTTATAAATAACGAGGAATAACATTTAACAATTATTTTTTTATAAACCATATAAAAATTTTTTTAAAAAATTATGAGCAGCTCATTTTCTATACAAGAAACTTTAATATCCTTTACTGATTGTATCCTATTCGTGGGTTTGTAATCTCATTTTCCGTTTATATTAAACACGTCGATGAGATAGGGAAGATACAAAGATATTGGGACATAATTATGGAGTTGCTTCCAAAATACCTTGTGAAGGAAGGGAGTGAGAAAAGGAAGATGATGGTGGCCAAATTCTGTTGTGCAATGAGTAAATAGCGAACAGGTACTGGATTGGGTTGGATTGAACTAAATTGGGTTGAGATATGATTCCAAGAGGTTGCGGCGCTCGATGATTTGCGCCCGAGTTCTAGATATAGCAAGTTCTACATCTACCTAGTCTCTCCTTTGAGGTACAGACTTTTTTTTGGATTTTTTTGACAAATATTCGGGTTTAGTCGTATATATCTCAAGATGGTTAAATCCGAATGATTCCTGTATCCAGAATATCCCTGTAAAAAAATAAGTTCGACTATTTTGTCATTTGAAATCTCCAAAATAGCAATCAATTAGTGTTGAAAATATCAGCAGCTGATCTCATGACAAATCCAATCATATGAAAAGCTTTTCCTTGATTGACGTGCTCACTGAATAACAGCTTAGTATTAAACGTCACACCCAAATTCCTTACGGAAACCATGTTCAACAATTCCGAGGAAGAAACAAAAGTTACTAACCGATTTGTCGGTTTGTGAGTTACTAAGTATCTATGACAGTGCCTTATACGTGCTACATTATCAACTTTTCCATTGAGAATTCAGTATATCCTGTCAAGTGGAAGAATTACACCAGTCCCTAAAACTGGTAAAGTCATTCAATTGCAGGATCTTCCTCCGATAAATATTTTAACAGTATTTTCATGGATATTTTAAAAAATATTATCCACTAAGTTATGGGTACGCTTGGATGAGTATTCTATATTACCCACATTTCAGTCTGGTTTCCGTTCTGATTACAGCTGCACAACGGCATTCTTGCATATTACGGATGATATTTTGCGTGGAACTGATGACGGTTTAGTGACAGCTTTGGTCTTATTTGAAGACATTGGATCCGTTGTATCATTCATTGCGGTAATTAGATTGCTAAGTAATATTAATTAGTTAATATATTAAGATTGCCAATTCTACGCTTGGTCTTGTCCAAAGCTACTTGTATAACCGTGCAAAGCAAGTTGCTTATAATAGTGAGTTATCTTTACCAGCTAATATCACATTGAGTGTCCTTACTTATACTTGGGCGAATTTTTTCATTTTTTCAATATATACGTCCCAGCTATGCTTAATATTTAAACACTGTACTCCGCATATCTATGCTTATATCTTCCAACTCTATTCCACATTTCCTACTAATGTTGTTGTGGCTGAAAATAATATTAATGCTGATTTACAAGCTTTAGTTGATGTTGCCAATCAATCTCTCCAAATCCTCGATAGTGGTTTTTAGGAGTCGGAGTGGGATGCGCTGGGTTAAAACTACATTGAGATTGCAAATTAATTTAAATATTTTGCTGAGTGTGCAAGGATTCTCGGTTTCAGCATCGATATTAGGTTAAGATTTGATTCGCATGCAGCCGATCTTCTACGTCGGGTATACTCACCTCTAAAACTACTTTCTAATAATAGACACTTATTGGATTATTAAATCTGAATACATTTATGTGACGCTCTAACATTATTTATGAACATAAAGTTAAATAGAATAGCGTCGAATACAGAAAAGAAATGCAATTGATAAATTAAGTTCGCAAATGCTGAAGTTGGGAGTGCGTTTCCCGCCAGAGATTTTTGTGGTCATCAGTGATGTCTGTAATTGTCCAGAACATTTCTAACTGACGTTTTGGACGATTCACTTCAATGACGTTTTATGTCTTCCAATATTTCTCCAATATTTTTCTCTTCTAAACTAAATTGATTTCATGTCATGCTATGTTAGCGCCAGCGTGAGTATATTTTTTTGGGGAACGATTTTATTTCAATATTTTCTGCTTTATAAATAACGAGGAATAACATTTAACAATTATTTTTTTTATAAACCATTTAAAAAGTCTTTTAAAAAATTATGAATGAGCAGCTCTTTTTCTATACAAGAAACTTTAATATCCTTTACTGATTGTATCCTGTATTCGTGGGTTTGTAATCTCATTTTCCGTTTATATTAAACACACAAATTACAAGTTTTATTATTACGGAAACACATGTTGCGAGAGCCGCATCGACTTTCCTGTCGTTTGCTTTATATAGAAAACATTCGCGCTAGGTACAACATCCGTTCGGAGGGCTGTGAAAGCCCCTGGGAAACCATTACAATCCGGGAACACCAGATGTCACCTGCTCCGCATAATGCTCAACTTTCTCGACTAAACGCGGTGTACTAATTGCTTTAATTTCTGCTCTTGCAACTTTGTACTATCGCGAATAAGGCACTCATTCGCCAAAATTACGATTTATTTATACTCGAACCCGCCGCTATTTTTGTTAATTACTTTTATAACAACGTAGTGTTACCGTTTTTAGGTGATGAAGGTGAAATCATATTATGGGATCATTATCTTTAAACTCGGGGTCATAGTTAATGTCGCGAGCGAGTTTAGGAATTAAATTTTCATAAGCAACCCTTAATTAAAAAGTTTATTACCGTGACCAGGTGTGTCCCAAATGACGCCGAAACTGTTTGATGGCATATGAAAGCGTTAACATCACGAGCATAAAGCGTTTTAAAGTTTTTCAGCTGAGTCGGATGTTTTTACATTACGCTAACGAAGCTGGGTTTGCAAGCTGTAACAGTTATGTTATAGGTGAATTAAAGGTAAATCGCTGTTTGCTTTTTTTTAATTTGATTAAAAATATTTTTTTTATGACTTATATTCTCATTTAATTAAAATTTACCGTAAATGTGTTGAAATGAAATCAAAAATCAAATCGAATATGAATATGCTCTTCACTCAAGTTGATAAATAAAAAACAACTTCCAAGTTATTACTACACAACTTAAATTCTTATTTAATTAAAATCTACCGTAAAAGTGCTGAAATCGGATCTTTGAAAGTTTAAAATTGATTTTCCTTTGTTTCCCCCTAATGCAATTTTGTAAGCGCCCGTCAAAACTTTAATTACCTCTTGCTTAGTACAGTTGCCGTGTTTGGAAATTTGATAAAAATTTTAATAAGAATTTGGTTGCAGACTGTTAAACGGTTATTGGCAGCTGTCTCAACTCGTTTTGTTTTTGAATTTTTATGTCTTTTACTCATTAATTCAGATAAAATGTTTGGTATGTAAAGCAGCAGAGGTTGCGGGGATATGCACCAGATATTTTCATATAATGCAAATGGCGCAAATCGACGCTGCTGGTGCACGCTCTATTAATCACGGCGGACCTGGCTTCCCTGTCAGCAATAATCTCTTCCGAGTCCGGTGTGCTATAAATATATCTGCGGACGGATCAATGCGGTACCCTCCCCGAGGGGCAAAATAGATGACGTCCCTTTAAAAATTGCCCCAAACGGGCGCAGGTGGCCAGTTATGACGTACGGGTCATCGGAGGTCGGCTCCGATAAATGGACTGCGGTTCGTTTTCGGTTTTTGTTACTGAAATGGAGTCATGTGCCCGGGATGTTATTTATCGTCCTAACGTTCCTTCTGCTGACCATTTTAATTTACCGTTCGGAAGCCCCGTATGTTGCTAACGGCCCGGTCATTACTTATTACACCTAAAACCACCGACAGTCACGTTAGTTAACTCGACAACTCAATGAATCTATCTCTTGTTTACAAATAAACACCCAATTTGTTTAAATGAACATGATTTCGATTATATGTACGAAGAAAACTGACTTGAAGTGATTGAAGCTATTCCGGCTTCTGGAATAGGTTGAAAAGGTTACAACATGGCATGAAAAACATCAAAAGTATTTTCAAAATTGTGTTTAAAATATTGATAATCTATTATCACTTTATATATACAGGGTGAGTCAATAATGACGTGACGAAAACTTTCGGGTTTTACCATGCATCTTTTGAAAAACTGCTTGACGTTTCGGATGCCATGTTGCAACCATAATTCTATCTGCTAAAGTGGGTTTACGATATATGTTACAAATCATGTTGGTTCCTTCTCTTACTAATGCCATGTCCAGAAAATTTAATCTTCCTTCCATTTCTAATTCCTAGGTAAATATTATATATCTGTGTAGAATATTGATATATAAATGTATGTTGTTAATTCGATTTATGTTAGTTTTATCTATGATGACGAATATGACCAAATATAACAAGGAAATATCGTAATAAATCTTCATAAAACGGATCTATCGAGTTACTAATAAAATTATCTTCTATTTCGTTGAAAAATATATTGGAAATTATACCAAAGAAGTGATCCCATACAGTGTGTCCCCAGATTGTGTCCCCATGAGAGTATAATTGACGATAAATTTTAGAATTCAAATTCCATCTTTTGCAATCAATGTCTGGATGTCATAAAACGAAATATAATTTAAGTTTTACGTTTAATATCCTCAAAGTACTAAAGTTAACACAAGAAGTATTGCTTGTTCACCGTTGAAAGTAAAGTGTCTGCCTGCAGTCTTTCTGAGAAATGTACAAAGAAAGTTGATTTTCATTTTCAAAGTTGATCATTTTAATAGGATCTAAAAGACTCGATACTGCCTTTAGACAACCTGACTTCTAAAACTTGAAATGTGTCCAGAAGACTGAAAATGCGTCAAGAAGACTTGATCTGCTTCTAGAAGACTTGATATTGCTTCAAGAATACTTGAAAAGCTCATAGAAAAATTGATATAACCTATAGAAGATTTAAAATGCTTCCATATGATATAGACTTGAAATACTTCCAACATACTCGATAGTACCTCTGGGACACTTAGCACTGCTTCCAAAGGACTTGAAATACTTTCAAAAAATTTGCTGCTGCCTCTGAACGATTTGACACTGCGTCTAGAAGACTTAATATTGTTTCCAGGAGACTTAAAATACTTCGAAAAGATTTACAATATTTCCAGAAGACTTAATCTATAAGAACTAATATTGCCCATAGAAGACTTGAAATGCACCAAGAAAACTTGATACTGCATCTAGAAAACCTGAAATGCTTCCAGAACTTGTTATTGTTTTCAGACTATATGAAATGCTTCTAGAAGACATTAACTGCTTTCGGAAGACTCGATAATATCTCTAGAAGACTTGGCACTGCTTCCAAACGACTTGAAATATTTTCAGAAAACTTGCTACTTCCCCTGGAAGACTTGATACTATTTTTAGGAGACTAGGAATACTTCCAGAAAACTCGGTAGTGCCTCTGGAAGACTTGACACTGTTTCCAAAAGACTTGAAATACTTTCAGAAAACTTGCTACTGCCTTTGGACAGCTTGATACTACTTCTACAAGACTTGATATTGCTTCCAGAAGACTTAAAATGCTTCCAAAAGACTTGCAATGGTTTCAGAAGGTTTGAAACTGCTTCTAGAAGAGTTAATATTGCCTATAAAAGACTTGAAATGCTTCAAGAAGACTTGATACTCCATTTAGAAGACTTGAGATGCTTCTAAAAGACTTGGTACTGATTCTAGAGGAATGCATATTACCTAAAAAAGTTTTAAAATGCTTCTAGAGGACTTAACACTACTTTTAGGAGAATTGATATTGGTTACAAAAGTCTTCAAATGCTACTACGTGGCTTGAAATGCGTCCATAAGACTTGTTACTGCTTCCAAAACATTTGAAATGCTTCTAGAAGACTTGTTACTGCTTCCAGAACATTTGCAAAGCTTTTAGTAGACTTGTTACTGCTTCCAGAAGGTTTGAAATACTTCTAGAAGACTTGAAATACTTTCAGAATACTTAAAGTACTTTCAGAAGACTACTTCTATAAGATTAGATATTGCTTCCACAAGACTTGGAATGTTTCCAGAACCTTTGACATACTTCCAGAAGATTTTAAGTGCTTTCAGAAGGCTTGATACTGCTTCTAGAAGAGTTGAAATGTTTCCAGAAGACTTGCTATTTTCTCTGGAAGACACCAATACACAATTTTCAATTACCTTTTTAATTTTAATATACAATTGAGCTTTCCCTCCCAATTCAGTCCCAGCATTTGTTGAAACCTTTTTTTAGAGATCACGTATTTTGATTGTTTTTTTTTCAGTTTTTTTTCAGCTCCAAGAACCACTACGTATTTTAAAAACCGTCAAAAACCTTATGATTATTGTTATAATGATTTATCATTAATAAATTTTTAATAAACATAAGAGAATATTTAATGAGAATGACATCGTTATTGACTTTTTGGATATGGTTTTATGTCTTATTTTTTTCTAGAAAATCTGGCCAATTCCTAATACAGTAATTAGTATTGGCTTCATTGAAGCGTAGGTTCTAGCTTACCAAAAATGTTAATCTATTAATGGATATAATGAGACGAAAAATCTCCACTAATGAACGATTTAACGTGAATAATTATTCACGTTAAATGTTCTCACATAATAAAATAAATCAAAAAAGCTTGCAACTCCACGTTAGTCGTTAGTTCAGTAAATATAACATTTCATCACATAGGAAATATTTACAAATATGTAGAGGATTTTAGATTACTAGTCTTTACTTTTGCGATTGCTGGAAATATATTCTCTTACCTAGCCATTACTGTGTGGAACTTGTTGCAGAATCGTTTGTAACGATTCAATCGTCAACTGCAAATTCCTATAAAAATTGTCTCCTAGTAGTCTCCTATTACTAAAAAATTGCACCTTACGACCATTGTATGTGATACACATTGAACTAGAACTAACACTAGCATTAACACTAGAACTAAAACTATTGCTGTCACTAGAAAGAGAAGCTTTGGAGTGTACCATGCTTCCTTTAAAAAAGTATTTGACGTGTTGATACCATATTGCAGTCTTCTTCAGGAATCAGGAATTAGATCGAAGTAGTTACCTTAATTCAAACCTTCTTGGTTCTATGGTTGCAATATGGCATCTGAAACGTCAAATGCTTTTTCAAAAGTCGCACGATAAAACCCGAAAATTTCTAGTTTTAGTATTAGTTCTAGTACTTGTACGAGTATTAGATCAATTAACACCATCGTGAATGGCTTTGTACTTATATGTATATCCTAAATGACAATGTATGCGTAGGATACAGTATACAAGTGTCCAAAATTTGCGTCCATGTGCTAAAAGGGGTAATTCTACATCTAAAATCATGAAGAAAAGTTTTATATAAAGCCCGGCCCGCAAATGCTTTCTATGGGGTTAGAGTTCTTTAAAAATAGTACTCAGAGTTGTTTTTTAACGATATCCTCAAAACGGGAAGGTTTAATGCCAAAATTTGATACGCAGGGATATTTTTACGTGACAAATAAGATAATCAAAGAGAAAAAAATAAATAATTTATAACGTCCAAGATAACAGGTAGGGGACGTGTTTAAAGTACGATATCTTCTTAATCTACATAAAAAAGGTACTAATTAAAAAAATTATTTTTAAACCAATGGTTTCCAAGAAAAATGGCATTAAACGATTTACATTACATTTTTTACTGTTAAAGGATGAATTAAGCACAGTGACGTCTTATCTTTATATTCAAGTTATTATTAAAACAACAAAACTGCTAAATTATTTAGGCATTTTTTACGTAGTACCATTTTATGTAGTACCACCCTTTACCTGTTATCTTGGAACCTAACATTATTTAATTCTTTCCTTTTAATAAAAAAAACTAACAAGTTTTTTTTTAGTTTTTAGTGGACTATATTATTGAAATCATTTTTAATTTTAAAATTATTATCGTTGAGAAACTTTGAAGTGTTTGATAAATATTCGTCTCTTTTAATCAAAACCATATCTGAGTTCTTACCTCCGTTTGTTATTATATATCAGGTCCTGTTCTTTTATTTTCGTCTTAATGTTCTGTAGTACTTCCTCTTGTTAGCCTTTCTTCGTGTTATGTTCTTCTTTTTAGTTTCTTAGTTATTTGTTCTCCTCATTTTGTAATAGGTATTTTATATCCTTCTTCAAATTCTTCTCATTTTTATCACCCTTAATTACTGTTCCTAGGATTATTACTAACTGAGCTAATTTTGTTTATGTTCTTCTTTTTCAAATGAAGTTTTACTCAAATTGGTAAAAAATTTACAATCATACAAAATTTCATATCATCACAATTTTACGTAATGTTGCAATTTTTTTTCTCGTTTTTAGTTTCTAAAGTATATTTAACGACATTATTTTATACCAAAATGAATCTGAGTTCATAATTTTCTTGTACATTAAACTTTTGGCAATTCCAACAAAACGTTAATTGAAATTAATAGCTTTGCCGAAGATCACCAAGTTTTACGGTAAAGTGTACTCTTTGGCGCCCTCATTTCGTTTGAGCGTTAATTGAATTTTGTCGAACACGACAGATTAATCACGCGGCCCTTGTAAGTGGCAATCAAAAGTTTCGAAGTCGTCGCTACAATTAGTGCCCGAATAATTTATCGATTAATTCGAAGACGATCCGAGACGAATTCAATAAAAGTTTTGAGCGCGAATCGAATCCGCTGGGTAATAGCCTGTGCATGATTGATGACGGGCAATCGCCCTCCACCAACTATAAGAACGGTTTCACGAGTAAACACGGACGTTCGATAAAACGTACCTGCACTAAAAAAACTAAAATATCGAAAAAGTTTTCGAAAAGTGCGGCTTTTCCGTGGACGCGTGTTTAAAAGGAAAGTATTGTTCAACATTAAAATCGTGCCTAATGTGCTTGCACTCGAAAAAGCAACGTTACCACTGTTAACGTCCGCATTGCAAGCTAAATATAAACAAAGAACCTCTATTTCCAAAATGTTGTTTCGGCACTCAATGCGATAGATTAAATTTCAATCGAATGTAACCGGTCTAATTCAAACAAATCACACAGCTTACACTACCATCAAATCAAATCGGTAACGCACATATATACGTATCACAGTTGTAAACTATTTATGAACAATGCAATTCGTGCTATTGTTTATATGCCCAATGAACTCGAATATTCGTAATCGTATATTTCCTTCCTGATGCTGTTACAAGAGAATGATGATTCAATGTATGATTTAAGTGTTGAATTTCAATGTAAATTGGTTATAAAACATTAGAAATTAATGATTTTAGAAAATTATTCAATTCGCTTTATCGATGTGCAATACGATACTTCCATACCTTCCTTAATATTGACATTGCGAAGTTTATAAAAGTTTTCTTTGGCTTTTAAGGCTGGCGTTATTATAAATAAAAGTTGAATGTCTCAGATTGAATCTCCTTGTTTGCATTTTCCAATATTTATCTTGGTTATAAATTTATCGAGGAGCGCCAGCTGGTTCTTTTCATTATATTTTATCATTGGATACTTCTTTTTTTGATTTTGAAAGAAATTCTGAAGCCGTAATTTTATACCGTTTCGCATTTCTTCAAATCATTAAAATGAGTTTAGTCATAGACCTTCAAGGATACAAAAGTTAATTGAACTAATGATCTACTTGAATAACTTGGCCCTCGTACTAAAAAGGAAATCAAGATTACAAGGATCATATATGTGGTCCAGGAAATATGGTTTTCATTCAAAAGTAGAGAATTGTTTCTAACAAATTGTTTCTCAAAAGCTTGAAACTATGGAAACAATCAATTAATTCAACTAATTTTATCAATGATATGGGTATATATTAATGATATAGGTTGCGTTGCTCGTTCAATCCTGTTTAGTACGCTGTACGAGCAATTTAGAATCCTCCACGGTAAACAATATCTGTTGATTTAGTAGATTTAGCCCCTCGCTCGCAAAGCGACCTTGGCGAAGTGGGTGTAAATATTTTTTTGACAGTATGTTGAATATCTTACACCTTTACCAAGAGATGTAAAATTAGCAAAATGTATAACGAGTGATTTCGTCTCAAATCGCAGAAGTCGCTGGTTGGGCGAGGTGTTAGAATCCTTCAAAGTGAACAATTTGTGTTGTTGCAAAAGATCTAGCGCCCTTCCGCAAACTCGATACTTTGAATACTTTACGTCTTTGCCAAGGTGTATAAGGAACGATTTTGCCTTAAATCGCCGAGGTCGCTAGCGGGCAAGGCGCTGATTTTAATGTATAGATACGAAACTGATTGTCTTAGGAGACTCTGTTCTGTTAAGTTAATGTTATTCAGGTTGGGTTGTGTTGGGGGTGGTTTAGGTTATATTGAACTACATCTATAATGACACTGGTTTTTAGCGTGTTGGATTAGGTTGGTTTGAGTTAAGTTCGATCTGTTCGGTTGGTGTTAGATCTCATCTTGGATCAATGTTATTATTGATGTACTTTTGATGTAATTGGAAGACTCAGTCTATGGGTGGTGATTACTATTCACTGTCATTCTTCGCTTACCCAGAAGATGCCTGGTTCTTCCTTCTCTTGGGTTACTCTCTCCTTTATTATTCTACACAACAAGTTATAGCAAGAATCCCCATTACTTTTTCATTTTTACCTACATACCTGTAATGGGGAGGTATTTTCAAACATCTTCCTCAATTGTTTCTCTTGTTTACCATCAGACATAGACGGTGAAACCAAAATTTTTACTCTTGTTTTCCTTGGCCTAAAATGACTCTTACATTCTTTCTATACTCCAGATCGCTTTAGATTCCCGGACTGGAAGTATTAGTTCTTCTTGGTCTTCCAGGCACTTCCCTCCTTTTCTTTTTCAATTTTGACCAAATTTCATTCGCAAGAAATTATCTCCTTTTTCTCTTCCACACCATCAGCTACGTTATTTAATTTAATTTTTATTCTTTTCCCAATCTTTACCTCCGTACCTTTATAATTTCTCTAAACTTCCTGTATTCAAACGTTGTGTGGGTTGGGGTATCCTATTTTTTACACACATACCAGCAATCATCTGACCTGACGTGCCTTTTATTTGCCATTCTCTGACGTTTCTTTATAAAACTTTTTTACCTATATGCTAGGATCCGCAACTTTATCAATATGTTTGGTCATACGTAAATTTGTATATAAGTACACATCTAAAAATTTAACTAAATTTAAATTTAATGTTCTTCATTTTTCTTCTTCCCTCTAATATAACGACCTCTGTTTTCTTTTCTGCCATTTCCAGCACTAAGTATTCATCGTTGTGCTATCCATTGATGTTTTTTTCGTTCATTCTCGTTCATAAATACGAAAAAACAAAATTTTGCTTTTACTTTTGGCTATCTTTAACTTAGCTACATACTCTTCTTGTTTTCTTCAACTCCATCTTCTCTTTCTTCTCCTCAAGAGATCTATTACGTTATTTCTACACTCCAGATCTCCTGAGTTACTCCAACTGGAAATGCTAGCGCTTCTTGGTCTTTTAGGTACTTCTCTCCTCCTCAATTTCCCTCACAATCATAACCCTTCGCAAAAAGCTCATTATTTCATCTCTCTCCTCCTTGAGTCTAGTTTCGCTATAATCTAATAAAGCCTTCACGTCTACACCATCACGTCTAAATCGTCAGCATATGCAAATTTAAATGTGTCCTTTTCCAGTTTCAGTCTCAAAATGCTATCACAGAAAACGTTCCATACCGTCGGTCCTATAACTGAACGTTGAGGTTGTCCACACGTCATATTTCTTCGTTTTCACCAGTTAGTATTATTGGTCTCTTTAATAACTCCACCCCCTTCATTATTCTTTCCCACGATGCAATTGAGAGCATGTCATATAGCATTATTGGAATAGAGGTCTGTAGAGTTCACTAAGCAGAGAGGTCTATATGATAGTTCCGTTTTTCTTTGCTAGGCTTTTCTATTAGTGCCAATATAGCTCTCTTTCATATTCCTGGGAAGGTTCCACTCTTCCAGCAGCTGCTATACATTTTCAGAAATATACCACTATTTGCGTTTTTACAGGTTTTTGCTATTTCCTTGGCTTGGCTTCTTTCAGCTCTTGCGTTGTAAATCATATCATCCTCTTTTTACTCCTTTGCTTCCTTGCTTAGATTGTAAATGATATTGATAAGCATGTCAATGATGTAGTTTTAATATACAATAAACTCACTCCCTAGAAATCCTTCAAAACTCTTCGAAACACTCGTAATATCGCAAAATTCTTAAAAGAATTCTAAAATTTCTTTACTGACCAAGATTGTTACTATTACGATCTACTGAATCATCATTGAACTTTTGTCAAATATTTTTCTACGCCCTTTCACGAATATAGAAGGATGCTCTCGGGCTACTTCCGCTGAGATTCCGTTTGCAAACCCATAAACAAAATGAATATCCGCTAATTCTTGGTTGGAATAAAATGGAGATAATTTTAGAGGGCAATAAATCAACACGTTAAAGAAACAGAGTAATGCATTTTACACATTAATTATTATTAATTAAATTAAATTAAAATTATTAACATTTTCACTCTGATGAACAACTACCTACTGATGATTTGGCATTTTCTACAACGAACTAAAATTTTAGTAAACTTTCCACGTTATTATACCTAACCTTAATTCTCGTCTAAAAAAATTGGTCTAATCGAATAATAAAAAGCAGATATCTTTTTTAATCAAAAATGCTCAAAGAATAAGAATTTTTGAAATTGTGTAAAAGCATCTTAATTTTTCGTGTTCTACAAGTCCCTGCTCTGTTTAGGTTCTTATGTGAATCATCCTGTATACGTGTAATATTAAGAAAACTATCAATTCTAAAAGTTTAATTTGAACACTCTGTATTCCCAAAACAAAGCATTTGTCGATCTATATTTATATGAATTTTATGTGTTAATCTTATAAGATCTATCGACTGTTAAAGTTCTGCTACAAAGGCATGAGGCACCTGTATAATCTTTGAATTAATGGTTCTGTGTTGCTACATCGAATGAACTGCCTCGCCCGCAAGCAATCTCCGCGTTTTGAGGCGATATAATTTATTACATGTCTTGGCAAACATATCAATTTTTTTATAAGATGACATTTATACTCAAATCGCCGAGGTCATTTATGGGCGAGGTAGCGCAACCTTCGAATTCCCGATTTCATGTTGATACATCAACACCAGCGCCTCGCCTGCAAGCAACCTTGGCGATTTGAGGCGATATCGTTTATTTCATGCTTTCGTTAAATACCAAATTTTTTCTAAGATTACATTTATACTCAAATCACCAAGGGCGAGGTGCTACTACCTAAGAATTGTCGATTTCGTGTCGACTCATCAACTCTAGCACCTCGCCCGCAAGAAACCTTAGCGATTTGAGTCGATATCGTTCATTATACGTCTTGGTTAACATACCAAATTTTTTATCAGATTACATTTATAAGTCGCTTGCGAGCGAACCATTAAAATTGTCAATTTCGTATTGACACATCAGCTCTAGCACCTCGCCCGCAAGCGACCTCGACAATTTGAGGTGATATCATTTATTAAATGTCTTAGTAAAGATACCAAAATTTTTTATAAGATGGCATTTATACTCAAATCGCCGGGGTCGTTTATGGGCGAGGTGGTACAACCTTTGCAAAGTCAATTTCAATTTTGATCCATCAACACTAGCGCCTCGCCCGCAAGCACATTCATCAAATCCTTCATAAGATAACGTTTATACTTAAGTTAGGGTGGAAGTACTGGTTGCACTTGTTAAGAATTGAGAGCGAATATTGAGAAATTCAACCAAGGCGGGGAAGAATAAAAAAAACTCCTTTAACCATAAACAAAGCTTTCGATAATTTATTTTTATCTTCTTCAGGGTATGCTACAACAGTAACCGTTGACAATTTTGATATAAAAAACAATAATCTAACAGTAATTTAGAGTTCACGATGTATAACAATATATGATGTTAAATTAAGAGTCCCCAAAAAACATCAGAGGTGAAAGCAATATATTCCTTGTAAGATTTTTACACAAAAGGACAACACCAACAGATAGCGTGGTTGGGAGTCAATAAGTGGCAGAGTCAATAAGGCGCGAAAAACAGGTCGAAACCAGGTGCGCCAACTCACATTGGGGAAAAAAACTTTAAGGCGAAAAATCACCAGATGTGTTTCACGGAGAAGAAGAAAAGGAAGGTTCAGCAAACAAGGATGGAACAGGTTGTTGACAAGAAAAGAGACTTTCAATTTGCTCTTAACCCCAAATCTGACCAAATGAATATGAAATTTGAAATTTTTATAAAACGACTAAAAAAGTCAACAACAAACGGCAGAAGGCCGACGCAAGGTTAAAGTTGGCTCTAGGGAACATATAGGACATTATTATATATTAAACAAAATTAAATTAAAAAGAAATAAAGTAGGGGATCAACTGTGTGATGTTAAAACCTAATAGAGTCCCATGAGAGGTCTGACTAAACCGAGTTGTTGTTGGGTTTATTTGTCAATTTAATGAGGTGACAATAGATCTCACTTAACCCTTGTGAATCAGTCCTGAAGTTGACTGTGTTGTCTAAAGAGACAATGTGGAACATTTCCATAAATAATCTCCTACTATAAAACTTTTCTTTGCAAAGAATTTTTGTATCATCAAAATCAAAATTATGACCCGTGGTAACATGGTGTTGTGCGAGGGCGGTACCGCCTAATTTCTTTGTGGCACACTCTCTTAGATGTTGAGACAGACGAGACTTCAGATATTGAGAAGTAGTGCCACATAGCAACTGTCAGAACCCTTACAATCAATTCTCTAGACCAGATTTGATTGTAGAGGACGAGGTGTAGTGTCCTTCAGGGAGCACAAGATATTTCTCAGGGGTCTGCAGGTGTATTTAGCAAACTTTAAGGGACAATCCCGAAAGATCTTGATTAGATTATCAGTGAAACTCAAAATATAGGGAACCTTAACGAATGTAGGTGGAGAATCAGGTAAAGAATCGTCTGGAGGATGAGTCATCGACCAGTCAAAAAAGGGTGTTGACACAGCGACTGGCCGAATGGGAGAATCTTGATGGTAAATGATTCGAGTGACTAAGGATTTCGGGAAGCCATTATTACAAAAAATATCTGTTAGAGTCTTAAGGTTCTTATCACGAAAACTCTCATCCGCCAGGCGTAAGACCCTATTTTTCATCGCCCTAAGAGTATTGATCTTCATTTGGGTATGATGGTAAGAATAAAAATTAATGAAACGACCTGAATAGCTCGGTTTCCTATACCAATCTAACAGGACACGTTGGTCAGGTTTCCTAATAACTTTGGTGTCAAGAAAGGGTACACAGTTGTTGGTTTCTCTATAGTAAACTGTATGTGGTGGTTCACAGTATTAAATTCCCTCTTAGTAAGAAGGAGTTTGTCATAAGGGACAGCGCAAATGATGTTGTCAACATATTTATATATGAAAGGGGAGGCTGAAAGGCAATCTGGGAATGCACACATCAAGAGTCCAATCCATGACTATAGTAGCCAAAATCGGGCTAAGGGGCTACCCATAGGAGTTCCAAACTTTTATTTGTAGTAACTATCCCTAAAAGAGAATGTTGAGAAATCGAAAAGGAATTCCACGATCTTGATGAAGAGATCATGGGGAATCCCAGTGTGAGGTTGGGTCAAATCCCATTGAGAGGATAGCCTTTCAACCACCAATTCAAGAGGAATGTTGGTAAAAAGGGACACGACATCCAAAGAAACCAAGACATAATCATGTGGAACAACAAAACCCTTCATCTCATCAGCGAAGGATAAGGAATCAGAGATGTTATCTAGTTCTGTTTGCCAGGACAGACGATAAAATTGTGGCTAAATAACTGGACAATCTATATGTAGGTGAGCCAACAAAGGAAATGATAGGTCTAAGTGGCGAGCATTCCTTGTGAATCTTTGGTGACCCATAAAATTTGGGTGAGACTCCATTATGGCAGACTAAGGTTCTATATACCAGTCTAGGAATGTAATCACAGTCAAATAAGTGTTTGCAAAGTTTATTCTGCCTTCTCTGGATGGACAAAGTCGGGTCAGATTTAAGGACTTGATATGTGTCTGTATCAGACAACAGAGAAAGAGACTTTTCCACATACTGAGACTGATTAAGGACAACAGTGACTTGGCCCTTGTCAACAGGAACAACTAGAAGGGGGTTCTTTTAAGACCTAGGTTCTTTTAAGAATCGGACATTTTCTGATTTGAGACGGGAGATCAGAATTCTTTCCTTGTCAACAACCTGTTGCATCCTTGTTTTCCTCTTCTTCTTCTCTGTGAAATACATCTGGTGATTTTTCGCCTTAAAGTTTTTTTCCCCCAATGTGAGTTGGCGCACCTGGTTTCGACCTGTTTTTCGCGCCTTATTGACTCTGATCCCAACCACGCTATCTGTTGCTGTTGTCCTTTTGCGTAAAAATCTTACGAGAAATATATATTGCTTCCACCTCTGATGTTTTTTGGGGGCTCTTAATTTAACATCATGCATTGTTATACATCGTGATTTCTAAATGTAAGTTAGATTACTGTTTTTTGTATCAAAATTGTCAACGGTTACTGTTTGTAGCATACCCTGAAGAAGATAGAAATAAATTATCGAAAGCTTGGTTTATGGTTAAAGGAGGTTTTTTTTAATTCTTCCCCGCCTTGGTTGAATTTCCCAATATTCGCTCTCAATGTTTATACTTAAATCGTTCAAATATTCGACGTTTATGCGTATGGGTACTACACCCTTTGAATTGTCGATTTCGTTTTGATACATCAGCCCTAAAACCTCGCCCTACTAAATCTTTCATAAGATGACATTTATACTCAAATCGGCCCACATATCCAGTGTTTGTACGTATGGGGTACTCTGCACCCATAAAAGCTTTTGTATGCTGCAGTACCGAGAGCATCCTTCTATGCATACTTTAGAAGCAATAAAGTATTTCTGTAGTACACATACAAAAACAATCAATTTTCCAAGAATTTTTAACTAATGCAAATAAATTAATAAAAAAAAATGTTAAAACTTGACGCAACCCGATGGATTTAATATTAAATTCAGAATGTGCAAATTCCGGGAATACCTCAACAAAAGAGGAACAACAAAAGCTTCACAATTTAACCGTTATCACGTTCTCTGTTAAAATTTTTTTATTGATGCGAAAGTATCCCGTCCCGTGAGAACCTGCAGATTGTACGGGCGGGGTATAAATTCCTCATACGTATCTTGCCTATTTTACGCGTACCCCATGCATTATATTCAAATTTATTTTGATACTTTCTGGTGCATCAGCAGAAAGGAAGTGCAAGCTCCGACGCGACGTGGCGGAAATTTTTGTTACTCGTTCACGGCTCCGGTTTGCGCACTGCATTTTTCTCTCAGTTCACTATCCACGGTTATTCCGCGTTGCCATCCGGTCGACGACATCACGCAATTTCGGTTTAATTTTATTTCCCCCTATCTTATTTCATAAAATATCACACGTCTGAATTTATATTTTTATTTTCGTTTATTTTGTTCTAAATTAAATTAAGGAATGTATTGCTAAAATTGCAGGAAATTTTAGAGATTACCAAATTTGGGGGCTAGGCGCAATTTGTTCCCCTAATTAGACTGAGCTAATTTGATAACTAGGCTGGTGCCATGTTGGTTTAGGACGGTGCAACGATCACAACTTATAATCGGTTCACATAGCTGGGTGGAGCAGACCCTTCTGGCGAACTAACTTAACGGGAGGTCACAAACTGCCAGAAACGACAGGACCTGGATTCGGACGTGGCTAATACGATGTAATCCGTTAAGTTACTTAGCGGACTCCCGGTTACTACTAGATTGGCGTTGGCAAAAATTTAATTAAGCGTTGATGGTTCCTACTAAACCATAAAAAAGACCAACAAAACTACTTTCCTGTTTCTTCCCCCTTTTTTATCTCACACTTAACATTTTGAGATTAAACCGAAATAACTCCAACACAGTTTAATCTGAATTAATAGTTTGATGTTATAGTTATCAAACACTTTCTCATTGTTTTGAATCGTAACCAAAACTTTCCTTGCCACTGCATATTCATAATTCGCGAAACCCACAAAGTTTTTAAGAGGTCCTTAACGCCAGGCTCAGGACAATACTGAGGTGGCACGGTGGATATCCATTCATTCCGCGACGACAGCTTATTGCATCTTTAGAATTGGTTTATCCAAACCTCCGAGTCGAGCGTTGCTGGATTCTGACACATAAATTCACTTTGAGTTAATTGAAAATGAGCGGACAAGAATAAGGCGTTCTTTGTCTAGTACGCGGTGGACAGGATTTCGTTAAACGAGTTCCACTAGACTACATTATCCTTGCAAATGCACAAATTTTAATTTCTCGCTTATTGTGCATTGTGCCGGGTAAAATACGTCCTATATTTTAGGTTGCGGTTTCATTTTCAAAGCGGATTTAAGAAGATACCACAAGACTAATCTCGGAATTTCATTAAATCTAGAGAGTAATTAGAAATGCAATTGTAGCAAAGGGTAAATACATATAATAGGTGGGGGAATTTAGAACAAGTTACTACAATCAGACACCTTAATGATAATTGCAAATGTTGTATTTGCATACAAATGCTGAATAATAATCCAGAGCGGATGCTGAAAATTATAGGCAATTCCTGGCTGTAAATTATTGCGCATTCTCTCGGTTTAAAGCTGACGGATGTAAAAAATTTATCCCAGTTTATCTTAATTCAAAGTAAAAGATCATTTTGTAACGACAACCCAGACTTAATTAACTTAATTAAGTTGTCTCTCGGTAATTATACTGCAAACGTCAATCTCGTACGTTTACAATTTCCACAGAGAGATTACTATCTTGATGTTTATAGAAGATTATCGGGTATCCATTACGTAGAATTGTCCATTTATTACGTCCTACACAATGGATTAGAGACAATATTGTCCAAGTTGCATCATATTTGTTTACGTCGATAATTATAAATTAATTATTTAGATTCAATTCATTCCTAACTCAAATACATTTACAAATATGATGAATTGATTAATTGGAATATATTTTGATGAATACATCCGTCCCGGGATTTCATAAAAAAGTCCAAATGAGAAAGAAATCATGAAAGAGAATCTTTAAACGCACATTTTTGGTATAATATATAAACTTATTTTATTCAATTGAATTTAAAAAGTACCGGTTTTTGAAAATTTGTATAAGTACTGAGTGCTGAAAATAAACTAAATTGAGAATAGAATCAGACGAGAAATAATGGTTCTCAAAAAAAAGCGTGCTTTTAAAAAAATGCAGTATCGCAGCAGATGCTGGACAGTTACATTAAAATTAAAAAGATTAATTGAAAATGATAAGTTCAATCCAGATATAGCGATTAACCATTTAGTATGGGTGCTTTTTGAAAACATTTTTAGCGTTCTGGAAGGAATAAAAAGTCTTTTGGAAGCATTTCAGCTTTCCGAGAGACTTCCAGAAATATTTGAAGTCTTCTGGAGGCAATATCATGTTTTCTAGAAGGAGTACTTAATCTTGCAGGGGCAGTAAATGTTTTGACAGCAGTTCAAATTATCTGGCAGCATTTCAAGTCTTTTGAAAGCAGTATCAAATTTTCTAGAGGCTTTATTAAGTCTTTTGAAAGCATTGCAAATCTCCTAGAACCATTTCAAGTCTTCCAGTGGCAACATCAAGTCTTCTGTAATCATTGCAAGTCTTTTGGAAGCATATCAAATCTTCTGGTAGTATTTCAAGTCTTCTGGAAACATTGCAAATCTTTTAGAAGCAGTATCAAGTCTTCTAGAAACATCACAAATCTTGTAGAAGCAGTATGAAGACTTCCAAAGAAGTAGCAAATCTTCTGGAGTATTCTGAAAGTATTCTGAGTATCCTCATGAGGCAGTGTTATGTCTTCCAGAGATAACATCGAGTCTTTTGAAAGCATTTTAAATCTTCTAGATGCAATATCAAGTCTTTAAAAGTATTGCAAAGCTTCTGGAAGCAATTGAACGTCTTCTGGAAGCATTTCAAGTCTTCTGGAAGGATTGCAACTCTTTTACAATCAATATCAAGTTTTATGGACGCATTTAAAGTCTTCTGGATGCATTTCAAGTTTTCTGCAAGCAATATCAAGGTTTCTAGAAGTTTCTAGAAGTAGTATTAAATCGTCCAGGGATAATATGAAGTCTTCAGGATACATTTCAAGTCTTCTGGAAACATTTAAAACTTTCTGGAAATAGTATCGAGTCTACTGGAACCACTTCAAGTCTTTTGAAAATATTACAAATCTTGTGGAAGTATATCATGTCTTCTGGCAGTATCTCAAGCCGTGTGGAAGCATTGCAAATCTTTTACAAGTAGTATCAAGTCTTCTGGAAGCATTTCAAATACTACAGAGACAATATCAAGTCTTCTGGAATCTTTTCAAATGTTTTACGAGCAGTATCAAGTGTTCTGGAAGTATTTCAACTCTTTCAGAGGCAATATCAAATCTTCTGGAAGTATTTCAAGTCTTCTAGATGCAGTATCTATTCTTCTGGAAGCATTTCAAGTCTTCTGGAAATAATTTCAAGCTTTCTAGAAGCAATATTAAGTCTTCTGGATGCGTTTGAAATCTTCTAGAAGCAGTACCAAATTTTCTGGTGACATGTCAAGTCTTCAGGAAGCATTTTAAGTGGAAACATATCAAATTTCCGGAGGTAATATCAACTCTGTCGGAAATATTTTGAGTCTTCTAGATGCACTATTTACTCTTCTAGAAGCATTTCGAGTTTTTAGAAGTAATATCAAACTTACTAGAAGCAGTAACAAGTGTTTTGGATGCGCTTGAAGTCTTCTAGAAGCAGTATCAAGTCTCCTGGATGTATTTCAAATTTTCCAGAAAGGGTATCAAGCCTTCTAGAAGCATTTCAAGTTTCCAGAGCTAATATTAAGCCTTCTAGAAGCAATTCAAGCATTCTAGATGCAGAGTCAAGTCTTCTGGAATCAGATCAATTCTTCTAGAAGTGGTATAAAGTCTTCTGGAAGCAATACCAAGTCAACTAAAAGCGGTATCAAAACACCTGGAAGTAGCTCAAGTCTTTAGAAGCAGTATCTAGTCTTCTTGAACCATTTCAAGTTTTCTGGAAGCAGTGTCAAGTCTGCTAAATGCTGGATCAAATTTGAATTCACAAGTCATATAATAATACTAAAGCAAAAAGTCCTAAAGTACGTTTTTAAATGAGTTTCTGCAGACGTATTTTGATTTCCGGTGTATTTTCAGGAATTTTAGAACCTTAATCCCAAATACCGTGATTTAGCTCATTTTTTCAACATTCAAGCTCTTCAATTAAAACTCAAGTATCTTTTTCGTAATGCAATACATAAAGAATATAACTGAGTGTCTTAAAATTATCTAAGTATCAAAAATGTGTCTAAGAGTATACATTAAGAAATCGTGGTAAATTCCTCATCACAATTATTTCTAATTTCATCGTTCTTTTTCGATGTTAATATAAATTTGTTTTGAAATCTTGTTGGAAATCTTTTGTTACAATTTGAATCAAAAGAGCTTTTATTCCTAGAATCTACTTAATGCTAAAGAATCTATCTTGATATGTCCAGAGGAGCTATTCAATTTAATATTGGAAACAACTGAGCGGCCTGATTCAAGAATATCGGGATATTTTTGACAATTATTGTCAGAATGGCTCTAAAAAAATTCTTGATCTAACTGAAAATGGAAGACATTAAACATGAATTAGAACAAAGAAAATTTTCAAACAATTTTTGTTTGTTGATGATTATGATATTAGTTCTATTTTGCAACAAATCCAAGAAAATATCAGCAACTTAGAAGATATGCTCCAACAATTACAATAAAATATACTGAAAACTAAAATTTTAAAAAAATATGATAAAATTGACCAAATATTATTAGAAATTGAAACTATTACGTTAGAAAACGATGAATGATATGGTAATGAAAATGGTATCACTAGAAAAGATCGATGCCATGAAGGATTGTGATACGGCTAACATTGCAATGAAAGGATTAACCCAACAAATACTACACACGACGGATATGAAACTCGTGCATTTAGAAGCAAACAAGAACTTTTACAAAAAAAGATGGATGAGATGGCAAAAGAAATGCTGTACTACTAGGAGAAATCTGTGCCATGGAGAGTTGGGATACAGTTGACATTGCATTCATAACATCACATACGCCGCATATGAAACCCATATACTTAGAAATAGCAAGAACTGTTATAGAAAAAGATCAAAAAGGTGAAAATGGAGATAGAGTGCCAGTGGAGGAAGTTAATGATATGAAGAGTTACATTATAACATACATTGCAAAAAAGGGTTAACACAATATCACATACGCCACATATGAAACTTCTGCACTTAGATGTAGACACGAATTGATGAATCACATCCATAAAAATGGATGTGATGGAAAAGGAGACGGTATACCACTAAAATAACGATGCCATGAAGGGTTGGGTTAGGTTGAGACGCCATAAAGGGTTATAATAAAAAAAATTGTCAACTGAGGAAAAGGCCACATCACTGACACTGTGCTTGTAAGCTGATGTGGCTGATATACTAGATAAACAGTCTCCTGCAAAGTTAGGTGATTATGATACTTTTGTAAAGCATTTGGAAATGCAATATAGTCGGAAACATCTAAAACAAGTTTATCGCTCATAGTTGAAAGCCCACCATCATTGAATAAATAAATCATTGAGACAATTTGAAGTTAATATGTCTTGAGGAGGTGAGTGACGACACATTACTGCAATGGACTGTGATTCCAGATAAGGATGTACAACAATGAATGTTGCTTCTATGCTCATATAATAATCGCAATAATAGCTGACGCATTAGCTCGCGGAAAATGGGAGCTATGAGAACAGGCTAAAAGTTCGTCTTAGATAGCTGGATGAAGACTTTGATAATGACTTAGTAAGCCATCTGAAGGAGCTCATCAATAAAGGGAAAGAAATTAAGTACTAAAACTGTATTACTGAACTAAATTGCATATGAACAAATACAAAATAAGACACTAATTATCACACAAACCGTGCTAAATGCATATGTAGATTATTTAGATTATCTACTTCCATGTAAAAACCATCAATTTGGAAATCTTTCTTTTGGCACTCTTGGTTGTCATAGTGCTTTGTGACATGAATAATGCAAAATTTTAAAAAAATATGATAAAATTGACCAAATATTATTAGAAATTGAAACTGTTACGTTAGAAAACGATGAATGATATGGTAATGAAAATGGTATCATTAGAAAAGATCGATGCCATGAAGGGTTGTGATACAGCTAACATTGCAATGAAAGGATTAACCCAACAAATACTACACACGACGGATATGAAACTCGTGCATTTAGAAGCAAACAAGAACGTTTACAAAAAAAGATGGATGAGATGGCAAAAGAAATGCTGTACTACTAGGAGAAATCTGTGCCATGGAGGGTTGGGGTACAGTTGACATTGCATTCATAACATCACATACGCCGCACATGAAACCCATATACTTAGAAATAGCAAGAACTGTTATAGAAAAAGGTCAAAGAGGTGAAAATGGAGATAGAGTGCCAGTGGAGGAAGATAATGATATGAAGAGTTACATTATAACATACATTGCAAAAAAGGGTTAACACAATATCACATACGCCACATATGAAACTTCTGCACTTAGATGTAAACACGAATTGATGAATCACATCCATAAAAATGGATGTGATGAAAAAGGAGACGGTATACCACTAAAATAACGATGCCATGAAGGGTTGGGTTAGGTTGAGACGCCATAAACGGTTATAATAAAAAAAATTGTCAACTGAGGAAAAGGCCACATCACTGACACTGTGCTTGTAAGCTGATGTGGCTGATATACTAGATAAACAGTCTCCTGCAAAGTTAGGTGATTATGATACTCTTGTAAAGCATTTGGAAATGCAATATGGTCGGAAACATCTAAAACAAGTTTATCGCTCATAGTTGAAAGCCCACCATCATTGAATAAATAAATCATTGAGACAATTTGAATTTAATGTGTCTTGAGGAGGTGAGTGACGATACATTACTGCAATTGACTGTGATTCCAGATAAGGATGTACAACAATGAATGTTGCTTCTATGCTCATATAATAATCGCAATAATAGCTAACGCATTAGCTCGCGGACTACAAATGGGAGCTATGAGAACAGGCTAAAAGTTCGTCTTAGATAGCTGGATGAAGACTTTGACGATGACTTAGTAAGCCATCTGAAGGAGCTCATCAATAAAGGGAAAGAAATTAAGTACTAAAACTGTATTACTGAACTAAATTGCATATGAACAAATACAAAATAAGACACTAATTATCACACAAACCGTGCTAAATGTATATGTAGATTATTTAGATCATTATCTACTTCCATGTAAAAACCATCAATTTGGAAATCTTTCTTTTGGCACTCTTGGTTGTCATAGTGCTTTGTGACATGAATAATGCAAGTTGTAACCCTTTATACATTTAATTTCATGAGATTGTCTGCAAAATTTTAGTCTTCAATCTCAAGAAAATTCCTATTTCAATCCGCATCTTATCTACAAAATCTGATTCTTGTGATATATTTTTGCAACTTTTGTTCCTTGAACTTTCTCAGTCTGATCCATCCTTTTTGGTACATAACCGATATACTCAACCTTTTTATATCTCTATCTTCATCTCATACTGCTTGATAGACTTTGAAGTACTACTTGGTCCATATACATTGACATAACAATGACCATTATCATGACCAGGCTTATTCATCGGTTTTTCTTTTTTTTTAACATAAATATTGGGCCATTATAAATAATTTTGCCAGGTTACACAGAAAACCATGAAAATGCGTTAAGCGACTGTCGATCACGCTTTTGACAGGAGCCATAAATCGTAATGTTCTTTGAGTCATTGAGAATTTAGTTCTGCAGCTGCAGAAATATTAGCATAACAACCTTTATTACGACTAGACCTAGCCTCGGCTTTTTTTATTCCACTGTAAATCTTGGGTCATCATTAATAATTTTTTAGAGCCGTTAGGAACGTTAGAGCCACTGTTGACAAGAGCCATAAAAAGCAAAGTTCTTTGAGAATTTAAGTCACTACTGTAAGTCATTTTTCAATTAACGAGTTATTACATCATTTGATAGAGGAAGATTCAACTTTCAATTTGATATGTAATACATTTCTTCATTTTTTAAAATAAGACGTCGAAAACCTTTCAAATTTTATCACACATTACCCTTTAACACTTCTTAGGTGGAATCAGTTTCAGATTGAAACAATGAATATACATCGTTTCAAAGAGGAAGGTTCAACTTACAGTTTGATATACAAGCTAGTTCTTCATTTTCAAAAATAAGATCTCCGTCTTTTAATTCTTCTAAATTTCGTCACTTTTATCTTGATTCCAGTGAAACGTCAAAAACACATCATCATTTAACATTTCTTAAGTAGAATCGCTTTCAAATTGGAAGGAGTTATACATCATTACAAAGAAGAAGGTTCAACCTTCAATTTGGTATACAAGTCATTTCTTCATTTTCAAAAATAAGACCTCCACGATCTTTCAAATGTTATCATTTTTTTGCGATTTTAGTAAAACGTCAAAAACACATCATCCTTTAACATTCCTTAGGTGGAATCGATTTTAAATACAAACAACGAATTATATATCACTTGAGAGAGAAAGATCTAACCTTAACTTTGGTATGCAAGTCATTTCATCATTTTCAAAAATAAATCCTCTACAGTCTTTCAAATTTTGATGATTGAATTCGGGAAAACAATGAAAGTAAAAAAATGGGAAAATAAATTAAAAACTATCTCACTACTTTTGAGGGTATGTAAAATGAAATGGAGAATAATATCCCATATCACATACATTAAAAATTAATATGAGCCAGTTTATTTCCCGTTTCCATTAATTCTTTACGAAATAGCATTTTGTACAAAAAAAATTTATTTATGCATATTGTTATTTTCTATGATATTTATGAAAGAGTGAAACCATGAATAGAAAAGAGGTTTTTAAAAATTAATGATATTGCAGGGCATGAATGAAAAAGAATGTTTTTACTGTAAAGTTTTTGAAACGACCGTAAAAGAGCGTTATCTTCGCCGACGTTAACCTAACAGGAATATATTAGAACGCGCGTTGCTTCGAAACCTTGAGTGCAAACGCGGGTTTATCGCTTTCTTTGAAACCATTTGCGCTAAACTTTTAAGAAAATAAATGTTTTTTTGCATAAATTAAAACTTTTTTCCTCCACACCATCCTTTTATCCTTTTAGTACCTCCAACGGGATTCGTTTTATCCCTGGTTAGTTAATTGTTGGCCAATCAAAGACCAAAGCAAAATCGAAATCGAAATGGTGCTGGTTAATTCCGTTAAATTGGGTGCCGTTAATTAACTCTTTGTTTTAGATCCGCCGAAAATTTTGAGCGTGGGCCCGGATCGACTGACTACGGCAATGCTCTTCAATTCTGCAACATTCGAATGTGTTGCAGAGGGAAACCCACAGCCCACGTATCAGTGGTTGCAGCGGTTGACAACACGGGTTGACAAATTTGTCGAGAGGGGCCACGAAGCGAGACTACATATCCCGAACGTCACGTACGATTATCAAGGGGAATATGTGTGCAAAGTGACGAATATCATCGGCGGAATGGAAAGAACCGTTCAAAGCGAAGCTATCGCTCTTCAAGTGGTCGGTAAGTGTTGACACGAATAAAAATGAAGCATGAAATACCACATCCGGCACGTTTCGTTTACAAAACCCGTTACTCACTGCAAATTAACTTCCTGCACCTATGTGTTTCACTCGGTTCAAGTAAAGCGGATGTGGGAACTGGGATAAACCATGAAAATTATTCTGGCCGCAAAAAGGGTCCGGTCTGTAACTGAGGGCCTCGCAATCTTTAAATGTTTATTCATCACTCTCTCGTCCCAGGTGGAATGGACAATGCGAGGGCAAACCGTTTTCATTTCATTAGCTTCTATTTGTGAAATTCAATTCGTCGAGAAAAGTGGGAGTTGTATAAGTTGTTCAAGGGTTCTCGTCGAGGGTAGATTATAAAAAAGTTGTGCTAAAACGGGGAAAATAGTATAAAAAACGAAGAGGGCGGGAAGAGTAATCTACTTAAAGGGGGAAAGGGCTCAAAAGCTAATGATTAATTTTCACCCTTTAATAAATTTAAATTAATTCGGTCGGGAAGATAGTGTACGGAAAGCTTATTTTTTCGGTAATGGATTTATTTTTTAAAGGGGACGTTTTATTTGGTATTTAGATGCAGTGAAACGACAGTGTTAGTTTTGGTTTTAGTTGTTAAGTCTTAATCACTCACGTGAATATTTAATTCACTGATGCTAATGTAGAGTTTCAGCGGCTCCAAGAACTAGATTTTAAAAACCGTATTATTAAATATAATATAGTTATATGTATATGCAACTATTATTACAGTATTATTGCAGTAAATTTACAACATCTTTGTAGATTAAGGAATTTGATCATATTTTCGCATTTATCTCAATATATATGCATGTAAATATAAAAGTGCAAGAGAGCAATATTGGTAAGAATAAAATTCCACAACTTTTGTTCTAAAAGCTGTTGCACCTTGCTCCATTTACCGAGTGTTACCATTATGATTTTATAAAGCAACGAAGTTCATGTTTTCGAAATTCTCTCGATATCTAGGCATTCGATACCTAAACTGCAACAGACCAATCTTATTATGAATGAAATTTGGTACAACTATTGTTTTAAAAGTTTTTTTGGAACATGATCCGATTCCTCATAAACTCATAAAATTTTTATATTTCTCTCAAAATCATCAAAATATCACCGACTTATTATACAGGTATCCCGAAATAAAGTGTACAACGGAAAACCACGGTTTCCTTGGAACAAAATACGATGATTTAACTCAATATCTATATACAAAGCTGCTTTGTTTGGCTACTAAAGAACTTAAAAGTTAGTAAAAAAAATTTTTTTCTTTGTTACTCGAAAACGCGTTCCCAAACTTCAGGGGGTGATTCTTCAGCTAATTTAAGGATGCTTTTTTCTTATATGAAACATGGGGAACATCGGCTCCCCTGAGGAGCTCATTTCGAGACACCTGTATATCATTTTAAAATCGAAATTTCAAGTTGTAATTTAAGATATAAATAATTTCTTCATCTTCATAAATAAAGTCGGTGCAAAGTTCGGAATTATCTCATATTTCCTAATCTTCAATATAACATCAAATTTGAGTGCGAGATTTCAGACCATGTCGGATAATTTTTCATAATCAACTTATTAATTTTTATCTATCATTTCAAAATAGAGATTTCAATCTTTAATTTAAGATATAAATCGTTTCTTCATCTTCATAAATAAGGTCGGTGCAATGTTCGGAATTATCTCATATTTCCTAATCTTCAATATAACATCAAATGTAGAGTGCTAAATTTCAGAGCATGTCGGATAATTTTTCATAATCAACATATTAATTTTTATCTATCGTTTCAAAATAGAGATTTCAAGCTGTAATTTAAGATATAAATAATTTCTTCATCTTCATAAATAAAGTCGGTGCAATGTTCGGAATTATCTCATATTTCCTAATCTTCAATATAACATCAAATTTGAGTGCGAGATTTCAGACCATGTCGGATAATTTTTCATAATCAACATATTAATTTTTATCTATCATTTCAAAATAGAGATTTCAAGTTTTAATTTAAGATATAAATAATTTCTTCATCTTCATAAATAAAGTCAGTGCAATGTTCGGATTTATCTCATATTTCCTAATCTTCAATATAACATCAAATGTAGAGTGCTAAATTTCAGAGCATGTCGGATAATTTTTCATAATCAACATATTAATTTTTATCTATCATTTCAAAATAGAGATTTCAAGGTTTAATTTAAGATATAAATCATTTCTTCATCTTCATAAATAAAGTCGGTGCAATGTTCGGAATTATCTCATATTTCCTAATCTTCAATATAACATCAATGTAGAGTGCGAGATTTCAGACCATGTCGGATAATGTTTCATAATCAACATATTAATTTTTATCTATCATTTCAAAATAGAGATTTCAAGCTTTAATTTAAGATATAAACCATTTCTTCATCTTCATAAATAAAGTCGGTGCAATGTTCGGAATTATCTCATATTTCCTAATCTTCAATATAACATCAAATGTAGAGTGCGAGATTTCAGACCATGTCGGATAATTTTTCATAATTAACATATTAATTTTTATCTATCATTTCAAAATAGAGATTTCAATATTTAATTTAAGATATAAATCGTTTCTTCATCTTCATAAATAAAGTCGGTGCAATGTTCGGAATTATCTCATATTTCCTAAACTTCAATATAACATCAAATGTAGAGTGCGAGATTTCAGACCATGTCGGATAATTTTTCATAATTAACATATTAATTTTTATCTATCATTTCAAAATAAAGATTTCAATATTTAATTTAAGATATAAATCGTTTCTTTATCTTCATAAATAAAGTCGGTGCAATGTTCGGAATTATCTCATATTTACTAATCTTCAATATAACATGAAATGTAGAGTGCGAGATTTCAGACCGTATCGGATAATTTTCATAATTAACATATTAATTTTTATCCATCATTTCAAAATAGAGATTTTAATATTTAATTTAAGATATAAATCGTTTCTTCATCTTCATAAATAAAGTCGGTGCAATGTTCGGAATTATCTCATATTTCCTAATCTTCAATATAACATCAAATGTAGAGTGCGAGATTTCAGACCATGTCGGATAATGTTTCATAATCAACATATTAATTTTTATCTATCATTTCAAAATAGAGATTTCAATCTTTAATTTAAGATATAAATCGTTTCTTCATCTTCATAAATAAGGTCGGTGCAATGTTCGGAATTATCTCATATTTCCTAATCTTCAATATAACATCAAATGTAGAGTGCGAGATTTCAGACCATGTCGGATAATGTTTCATAATCAACATATTAATTTTTATCTATCATTTCAAAATAGAGATTTCAAGCTTTAATTTAAGATATAAATCATTTCTTCATCTTCAAAAATAACGTCTATGCAATGTTCGGAATTATCTCATATTTCCTAATCTTCAATATAACATCAAATTTGAGTGCGAGATTTCAGACCATGTCGGATAATTTTTCATAATCAACTTATTAATATTTATCTATCATTTCCAAATAGAGATTTCAAGCTTTAATTTAAGATATAAATCATTTCTTCATCTTCATAAATAAAGTCGGTGCAATGTTCGGAATTATAGCATATTTCCTAATCTTCAATATAACATCAAATGTAGAATGCGAGATTTCAGACCATGTCGGATAATTTTTCATAATTAACATATTAATTTTTATCTATCGTTTCAAAATAGAGATTTGAAGCTTAAATTTAAGATATAAATAATTTCTTCATCTTCATAAATAAAGTCGGTGCAATGTTCGGAATTATCTCATATTTCTTAATCTTCAATATAACATCAAATGTAGAGTGCTAGATTTCAGACCATGTCGGATAATTTTTCATAATCAACATATTAATTTTTATCTATCATTTCAAAATAGAGATTTCAAGCTTTAATTTAAGATATAAATCATTTCTTCATCTTCATAAATAAAGTCGGTGCAATGTTCGAAATTATCTCATATTTCCTAATCTTCAATATAACATCAAATTTGAGTGCGAGATTTCAGACCATGTCGGATAATTTTTCATAATCAACTTATTAATATTTATCTATCATTTCAAAATAGAGATTTCAAGCTTTAATTTAAGATATAAATCGTTTCTTCATCTTCATAAATAAGGTCGGTGCAATGTTCGGAATTATCTCATATTTCCTAATCTTCAATATAACATCAAATGTAGAGTGCTAAATTTCAGAGCATGTCGGATAATTTTTCATAATCAACATATTAATTTTTATCTATCGTTTCAAAATAGAGATTTCAAGCTTTAATTTAAGATATAAATCATTTCTTCATCTTCATAAATAAAGTCGGTGCAATGTTCGGAATTATCTCATACTTCCTAATCTTCAATATAACATCAAATGCAGAGTGCGAGATTTCAGACCATGTCGGATACTTTTTCATAATCAACATATTAATTTTTATCTATCGTTTCAAAATAGAGATTTCAAGCTTTAATTTAAGATATAAATCGTTTCTTCATCTTCATAAATAAAGTCGGTGCAATGTTCGGAATTATCTCATATTTCCTAATCTTCAATATAACATCAAATGTAGAGTGCTAAATTTCAGAGCATGTCGGATAATTTTTCATAATCAACATATTAATTTTTATCTATCGTTTCAAAATAGAGATTTCAAGCTTTAATTTAAGATATAAATCATTTCTTCATCTTCATAAATAAAGTCGGTGCAATGTTCGGAATTATCTCATACTTCCTAATCTTCAATATAACATCAAATGCAGAGTGCGAGATTTCAGACCATGTCGGATACTTTTTCATAATCAACATATTAATTTTTATCTATCGTTTCAAAATAGAGATTTTAAGCTTTAATTTAAGATATAAATCATTTCTTCATCTTCATAAATAAAGTCGGTGCAATGTTCGGAATTATCTCATATTTCCTAATCTTCAATATAACATCAAATGCAGAGTACGAGATTTCAGACCATGTCGGATAATTTTTTATAATCAACTTATTAATATTTATCTATCATTTCAAAATAGAGATTTCAAGCTTTAATTTAAGATATAAATCATTTCTTCATCTTCAAAAATAAAGTCGGTGCAATGTTCGGAAGTATCTCATATTTCCTAATCTTCAATATAACATCAAATGTAGAGTGCTAAATTTCAGAGCATGTCGGATAATTTTTCATAATCAACATATTAATTTTTATCTATCGTTTCAAAATAGAGATTTCAAGCTTTCATTTAAGATATAAATCATTTCTTCATTTTCACAATTAAAGTCGGTGGGATTTTTTGAATTATCTCATATTTCTTTAATCTTTAACATAACATCAAATGCCCGATTTCCGATGGTATCAGATTATTTTTAATAATCAACTTGTCAATTTTTATATATTATTTTAATGTATAGATTTCAAGCTTTAAATTAAATAATAAATCATATCTTCATTTTCATAAATAAACTCGGGTAGTGCGATTTTTGAAATTATTTCATATTTCCGTAATCTTCACATAATTTTTTCATTTTTTTCAAATAAAAATTTAATTGTTTCAAATAATTGTCCATAATGAACGCATCAATTTTTATATATCATTTGAAAATACAGATTTCAATTCTTGATATAACTATGAAATCATTTCTTCATCTTCATAATTAAAGTTTCGATTTTTGGACACTTAAAATCCGTTATCAGCAATTTGGCATACATCAATACACAAAGCAATGGTCTTTCGAACGCCACTATTAATACTGTTAAATAATATTATACAGGGAGGTGTGTTATTTTATTAGGAACTTTATTTTAAATGGAACGCCCTATATTTTTTCAAGACTTCGGAAGGCTTTATTAATTACCTTTCATTTTCATTAAACGTGGAAAAAATGTGGATACTTTATGTAAAGCTCCCTGCAAAAATCCATTCAAAGGGCTTTATCTAAGATTACTCCTTGATATTTAAGTTCCTTTGAGGAATTTCTGCACCCGGAAGGGTAAGACGAATTAATCCATTCAGCTTCCATTTCCTGGTGAAAAGTACAACGATTGTCTTTTGGGGATCTTGCGAAAGATTCTCTCTCCAGCACTATGCACAAATGATATCTAGTATCACCTAAGGGACTTTGAATATCCTCGACAAACATGTTCCTTTGACAATAACGAGAATGTCGTCAACATACGCTTGTATTTTCGCACCAACAGCTACGACTGTCGCAATCAGACCATCAACCAGAAGGGACCAAAACAGGCGAGATAACACCCCTCCCTAACGGCAGCTACCTCCCGGTTTAAAGCGTATTGAGTCACTGTGTAATGAAATATGTTAAATCCATCTTCTATAGTGAGAAATGAACAGACCAAGATCTTTTTTTTTCTGGTGGCTGCTCTACCTGCCATATACAGGATGAGTTATTAGTGTCCTAGCAGACGATAGCCACTAAACCGTTTGAGAAACAAAAAAAGGGTTATTTGACTCGCCACTTTCTATTAAATAAAATTATTTTCTCTTATACAAGTTGTTCTATTTAGGCTTAATGGATAGTATGCCATTTTTTATGTAACACACAGTATATTTTATCATATAATCATCACTCAGATATATCATGTCACTCACTCATAGAGTTCATGTGTCCATAACAAGATCTTTTTAAAAATGATATAAAAACATTTCTTTTCAGATTTTGCTTTGAAACTATGCCATATAACAATCAAAACGAATAGGTGTATATGACAGTATCTAAAGATATTAGTTACACTATATACCGTGTTTATAAAGTTCAGTTATTTTTGATGTTTTTCAAATGGCTTTTTCTTAAGTTTTTTAAATGACACACCCTGTATATGTTCTCTTTAACTGAAGTTGAGAGCAAATTTACGCACACTTTTCTTGACCTAAATAACAAGGGATACAACAAACGACAACCTGACTTACAACATTTGCAGGAAAAACACTGCTACAGATAATATCATATCTAAGAATTTCTTCAGTTGGATAAAATATGTATATATATTCTTAATAATAATGTTAGGCACCGTTTTATATTAACAATATAGAAGCACCGACTTGAACTATTCAAGTGATCCTTCTCCTACTGTATGCCTAACATTTATAACAATATCCCATTTTATATAAAGCTGAAGAATGTACGTGGCTTTAGTAAAAAACTAAAAATTTAACTACAGAGACAGCAGCTGGATGTGGGCAATCATCATTATTAAGCATATGATGAATTTCAAGTCCGTAAATTGGCGTTACACTTGAGATTGGTTTCAGAATAGGTTTTATGTTTAAACAGTTTGCGATTTCGCTGATTAATTTGACCCTCTTTAATTTCATGAATTACAATTTGTTTCTCTTCTATTATTATTTTTTAAGTTATCTGCAAGCCAAATCTTAAACTAGTCCCAATTAGTGCTACGGGAACTATGGTATGTTTAGTCCGATTTCATCCCTAGATCAATTTTGAATTGAATGGCACGAAAGGAAATTCTCGGGAAAGCGGCCAAATTGCTAGGGAATTTCAAAAAATTTTCCTTTTTTCATTAACAAGCTTTCGAATTTATTTGAATTCATAATTCATATATTTGTATTCATTCAATACAAATTCAAAAAAAAATTTTTAACACTATGTAACCACATTAAAAACAAAAATTTTAAAATTACTCACCGTGGAAATCGCTAACTTCATCAAAAACGTTAATCATCCTAAAGTTTTTCTTGGGAACTTTTTCTTGGAGAATTTTGTTTAATTTTGAAATTTTCCATATAATTTTTAGAAAAAAATTAGTATAAAGTAAAATGGCATGATAAAATAAATGATAATATAATTTCTATTAAAAGAAAAAGGAGAACTACCGTTATAAAAAGTCAAAACACGAATCATCTTTCTATTTGTTTGAAGAATCCTCTGCCTCGTCTTTATTTAGGCTTTTTGGATTTTTCTTTTAACACTTTGGTCAAGAATTTGCTATGAATGGACAAGAATTTAGAGATTTTTAATTTTGGTTTTATTATTTTGAAGATTATTTAATATTTTGGCAGTTGTGAAGCTTTATTTTGAAGATTCCTCTATTTCATTCATATCATTTCCCAAAAATCGACCATATCTCAAAAAACAAGTTGCAGAAAGCTCTCTTAAACAAATATTGTTTAATAGGTTTTTTTTCGTTCTTTAATAGTTAGTGAATCAGAAAAGCATAATCCGTAATCAATTACAACCTAGATATGACAAGATTGCGGGAATAAAGAGAAAATTTTCGAAATGCACACCAAAAATCCAGAACGCATTAGAAATTGGTTATTACAGTTTAACGTCAAAATCTCTAAAACATCATAATTGATGATTTTTATTGCAAAACTTTGTCATAATTCAAAAATCAAAATGGATGATCACAGACCTCATTCGTGAAAATTGTTCATAATGGTGTGGAAAAATATAATAATAATAAAGTTAATTCATAATTCATAAAGTTACAACCTGAAAATAAAGGATTTGCAAACATACGGCAAATATCTTCAAAATATCATCATTTCGAATTTTCAGTACAAAAATTAATCACAATTCAAAACCTAAAATACATAGAAAGATACTTTTTGCATAAATATTGTTGATAAAAAGTGCCATCATTAAAGAGTTTTTAAAAGAAAATTGTCTAATATTACACAATTGTGTTTTTTAAATTATCCACATATTTTTGATTCATTTCTAATATTTTACTGGTTTCAAACTTACGTATTTTGTTTAATTAAATAGTAAAAATCAAAACACGTATCTTTCACAATCAACATTAAGAAAGCAGTACATAGGAGATAAATTAAATTGATTCAACTTCTAAGGCTCGTTTACTACCGTCTTCTGCTTAGTAATTTAAAGTAATTTTATAACAATTTTTCAAAAAATCGATTTTTCAATCTTTTTTCAATTTTTCAATTTGACTTCACTTTTAGAAAGTAAATGCTCCAATTAGTATTTGAAAGTAATTTCATAGCAATTTTTCAAAAAATCTATTTTTCAGGAATTTTTAAATTTATTCAAAATATTGGAAAAATCCTAATTCAGTTCAGTAGCTTATATCTCAAGAACTAAGTTAGATATTTTCAAATTGAGTTTACTTCTAAAAAGTAGATACTCCAATTAGTAATTGAAAGTAATTTCATAACAATTTTTCAAAAAATCGAGTTTTCATGAATTTCTAAATTTATACAAAATTCGATATTTTTCGAATCCCACTTAAGTTCAGCAGCTAATATGTCAAAAATTAAGTGAGCTATTTTCAAATTGACTTCACTTTTAGAAAGTAGATTGCTCCAATTAGTAATAGAAATTAATTTCGTAACAATTTTCCAAAAATCGATTTTTCAAGAATTTTTAAATTTATTCAAAATATTAGAAAAATTTCAATTAAGTTCAGCAGCTAATATCTCAGGAACTAAGTGAGATATTTTCAAATTGACTTCACTTTTAGAAAGTAGATGCGCCAATTAGTATTTGAAAATAATTTCATAGCAATTTTTCAAAAAATCAATTTTTCAGGAATTTTGAAATTTATTCAAAATATTGGAAAAATCCTAATTCAGTTCAGCAGCTAATATCTCAAGAACTAAGTGAGATATTTTCAAATTGACTTCACTTTTAGAAAGTAAATGCTCCAATTAGTATTTGAAAGTAATTTCAAAGCAATTTTTCAAAAAATCAATTATTCAGGAATTTTTAAATTTATTCAAAATATTGAAAAAATTTCAATTAAGTTCAGCAGCTAATATCTCAAGAACTAAGTGAGATATTTTCAAATTGACTTCACTTTTAGAATGTAGATGCTCCAATAAGTATTTGAAAGTAATTTCATACCAATTTTTCAAAAAAACAATTTTTCAGGAATTTTGAAATTTATTCAAAATATTGGGAAAATCCTAATTCAGTTCAGTAGCTTATATCTCAAGAACTAAGTGAGATATTTTCAAATTGAGTTCACTTTTAAATAGTAGATGTTGCAATTAGTAATTGAAAGTAATTTCATAACAATTTTTCAAAAAATCGAGTTTTCATGAGTTTTTAAATTTATACAAAATATCGAAAGAATCTCAATTAAGTTCAGCAGCTAATATGTCAAAAACTAAGTGAGATATTTTCAAATTGACTTGACATTTAGAAAGTAGATGCTCCAGTTAGTAATTGAAAGTAATTTCATAACAGTTTTTCAAAAAATCGAGTTTCCATGAATTTTTAAATTTATTCAAAATATTAGAAAAATTTCAATTAAGTTCAGCAGCTAATATCTCAAGAACTAAGTGAGATATTTTCAAATTGATTTGACATTTAGAAAGTAGATGCTCCAACTAGTATTTGAAAGTAATTTCATAGCAATTTTTCAAAAAATCAATTTTTCAGGAATTTTGAAATTTATTCAAAATATTGGAAAAATCCTAATTCAGTTCAGCGGCTAATATCTCAAGAACTAAGTGAGATGTTTTCAAATTGACTTCACTTTTAGAAAGTAAATGCTCCAATTAGTATTTGAATGTAATTTGATACCAATTTTTCAAAAAATCAATTTTTCAGGAATTTTTAAATTTATTCAAAATATTAAAAAAATTTCAAATAAGTTCAGCAGCTAATATCTCAAGAACTAAGTGAAATATTTTCAAATTGACTTCACTTTTAGAAAGTAAATGCTCCAATTAGTATTTGAAAGTAATTTCGTAACAATTTTCCAGAAAACCGACTTTTAAAGAAATTTAAAATTTATACAAAATATTAGAAAAATCTCAATTAAGTTTAGCGATGTCATTTGTGGTTAAAATTAGTTAAAATGTCAAAATATTAAGCCTTTTGACTATATGGTTACCAATTAAAAAATTTAACTCAAATATCATTAGAGTCTTGCTATTGACTTTGGATTTCTCAGGGATTTTTTATCTGTGAGATAACTTGAGATGGTAAGGCTTGTTACTACCATCTTCTGATTTATCTATAAGAAAAATTTAACTAAAAGATGATAATCCAACCGCCCTCCTTACCCTTCAAAATGCGTTTTTCAGTCTCTGGCCAACCTGGTACAATACGCTTTACGGACCTTGCCAACGTGTAGAATCAAATGGGAAGGTTAGGTTAAGAGTACAAAACCCCAGAAAATCCACCAAAATGTCGAAAAGGAGGGAAGCTTAAGATTTATAAAACTCAAAACTAGAAAAAGAGCAAAGAATCTTCCATCGTATCACCAAAAAAGGTGGCTGAAAGCAAAAAACCGTAAATCGAACTAAGATTTTCAATGTCAGTTCTAAAATTTACCGAATTTGAAGATGTGGGTCAATTGTTAAAATATGCGTTTAGAATAATTAGGTTCTTTTCCAAAAATTGAAACATTATCAAAGTCAAAATCGTGGTTAGAAAGCTGATGATGAGCCACTAACGCACTTTTTTTAGAATTTTCATTGTTTATAACAACACAATCATATTTATGCTGATGAACCCAACTATTAAGATATTGAGAAGTAGCACCAATGTACGATTTTTCACATTGACTGTAAGCGATCTTATAAACAACATTCGAACATTTCAGTTTTGGAACTTTGGCTTTAACATTAGCAAAAAAATTGTTATTCAACAAAATCTCATCCGAACGGAGAACTGATATCAATCAGTTCTCCTTCTCAATGAGATGGGTTAACTTAGGTATAAAATGAATTTTTATTTTTATCTTTTTTGAATGTTACTGCTTACTTTAACTGTGATAGTCTAGTATTCCCTGAATGAGTAATGAGATTTTGAGGTGTACGGCTGAAAAGTTTATCCATTACGATAATGGCCTAAATTGGGCTTAGTGGGCTATCCATGGGAATACCAAACTTTTATCTGTAGATAACATCGTTAAATGTAAACACAGAAGACCGAAAAAGAAACGTAACGATTTCAATCAACAACTCGACATCAACCGGCAAAACATCGTATATACAGGGTGTTCCCGTGACTCGGGGCATAAAATTAACCACATATACTAGAGCAAAAATGATGACGATTCGAGAAAAAAATTATTATAAAAGTCTTTAAATGGCCAAGATATGGGCCATCAAAGTTCAGAAATTTTAACACATTTTTCTAAATATTTTCAAAACCATTTATGGTAGAGGGTTGAAATTTGGTACAGAGTAAACAAACATCATGTAAAATCATTGAACCAATTTTGACTTTGATCGGACGACGGCAACCATGTTATACAGGTGTTCCTAAAATTTGTTTGCTCAGAACTTTTTTGTTTGTTCGTAACCCTACATTTTTTTTGTACTTTTTAATAGAAAATTTATTTTCGAAACTTTTTTCACTCTTTGAAAATTTTGATAACATTAACCGTTTGCGAGTTAAACGCGAAAATATTAAGCTTCGATTTCAATGGTAACACTAAACACAATAATTTTCGAAAAAGTTGGCCATGGCAATTAAAAAAAAAACAAATTGAGCCGTCAACTTGCTTATGTAGTTTAAACATAAAGTTGTTTGTTAATGAAGCTTTTATTAATTTTGCGTGTTCAAAATGGACAATTACACATTTAGTGAACAAACTGACATGATTTTGACATTGGGAGAATGTCATGGAAACGCCGTAGCAGCCGCTAACCGTTATCGGGAGAAATTTCCGAACCGCAGAGCGCCCAATCGAAAAACATTTTTAAGAATTGAAACCCGTTTAAGGGAAAATGGGACGTTTAAGCCGAATTTTAGTAACAACGGTAAAGTCAGATCAGTCCGAACAACCGAACTAGAAGAAGATATTCTAGACTACGTACAAGAAAATCCTACAGCTAGTACTTTGGATATGGCGAGGCATTTTTTAACGTCAAAAACAACTATCTGGCGTGTTCTTCACGAGCAACAGCTTTATCCATATCATAGTTATAAAGTTCAGGAAGTTCGACAGGCTGATTACCCACTACGACTGCAATATTGTCAAATAATGCAGCACAAAATCCAAATTGATGATCAATTTTTAGAAAAAATACTTTTTGCAGATGAATCGACATTTTCTAAAGATGGAATCATCAATTTGAGAAATTCACATAGTTGGGCGGACGAAAATCCAAGATTTAAGAAAGCTTGGAAATCGCAATGGAGGTTTTCTCTTAACGTTTGGGCTGGCATTGTGGGCGATGTCATTATAGGACCCGTTTTCTTGCCGTCAAGACTGGATGGCCATACATACAGGGGACATTTAGAGCAATTAAATGATTTTTTAGATGACGTTCCTTTAAACACAAGACAAGAAATGTGGTATATGCATGATGGTGCTCCTGCGCATAGTACACATGCTGTCCAAGAATTTCTATGTGAACGGTTTCCGGAACGGTGGATTGGACGAGGAGTGGATGCACCGATAAGTTGGCCCCCCCGATCGCCGGATCTTACACCTTTAGATTTTTATTTATGGGGACGCATTAAATCGCTTGTGTACTGCGTTGAAATAACTTCAGTTGATCAACTGAGGTTACGAATTGTTGATTCATTTGATCAACTTCGAACTGAAATCAACGTCCTCAGCAGAGTGCGCTTTAATTTAAGACGGCGATATCAGGCGTGCATTGAAGCCGGCGGGAGTGTTTTTGAACATCTGCTTTAGTATTTTTTTTGTTCTGTTTTATTTATTACCATTTGATTATAATTTTATTGTTCTTGTTCATATTTTTGTTAGAATTTTTATTATGTTCTTGTTTGTTGTTACCGCGAAAATTAAATTTATTGTTTTGGAAATTACATTCTTTTATTCAATTAAAATAAATTAACACTGGATTTAACTAAATCTACACTGAGAAATTTATGCAAATAATGGTTATTAGATCAGTTCGTTTTTCAATTGTCATCGCCTTCTCAGATCTTGCGGAATATGTTTTATTTGTTACGATTGAAATCAAAGCTTAACAGTTTCGCGTATAACTCGAAAACAATCAATGTTATCAAAATTTTCAAAGAGTGAAAAAAGTTTCGAAAATAAATTTTCTATTAAAAACTACAAAAATAAATGTAGGGTTACGAACAAACAAAAAAGTTCTGAGCAAACAAATTTTAGGAACACCCTGTATAACATGGTTGCCGTCATCCGGCCAAAGTCAAAATTGGTTCAATGATTTTGCATGATGTTTGTTTACTCTGTACCAAATTTCAACCCTCTACCATTAATGGTTTTGAAAATATTTAGAAAAATGTGTTAAAATTTCTGAACTTTGATGGCCCATATCTTGGCCATTTGAAGACTTTTATAATAATTTTTTTTCACGAATCATCATCATTTTTGCTCTAGTATATGTGGTTAATTTTATGCCCCGAGTCACGGGAACACCCTGTATATGTTAAATTAAAATATATGTTGAAAGTTTGAATTGAATGTGAAAACGATTTTCAGAGGATATCCTCCAGGAGGTTATGTTTGAGCTCAATATTAATGAGCTGAACGTAATGTCAGCCCTATTTCTGGTAACAAAGGTTGGTTTGGCGCTTACATTATTAATAGTAAGAGCCTCCTCTAATAGGTAGTCGAAAAGCAACTCACCTCTTTCGTTTGTGTCAGTCCTTGCTCACGTTGTATGCCGGCGCATTGGTATCGGATCCAATTACTTGAAGCTTTTTCCCCTGCTGTAGGCGGCAATTATATTTCGCACAGCTGCCAAAGAAAAATCATTCTCCATTCCAGGGAAGTATGTTGAGCAGATGACAACTTTTGTCCAGTCCTGCTCACTTTAGATTCTTATAATCGTAGCTACACAATCACAGTCGTTATGTTCTGAAATTAAGAAAGCTTTAATAACACTCCTGATAACTAAGCATTGAGTTTGGTGTTGGTAATCGATGGTCCCTGTATGAGGGCCATACAAACCAAGTTTTTTATAATATGCTCCAATTCTCAAGTATTACTATTAAAATTTTGTAAAGCAATGAAATTCATATTTTCCTATTTTTCTCAATAAAAAGTGCAAGAAAGCGACTTACTATAACTTTTGTATTTCAAGTGTTCCCATTAGGATTTTGTAAGTTAAGTTAATTAAGATTGATTCGAGTCTATCCAATTTAAGTCATTTCATTTTAGGTGTATTGTTTAATATTATTGAGATTTTACTGCAATATTAAACGTCTTTTCATTCTATGCATCTATTAACGAAGTTTAGGCTTAAACGAAACCAATTACCCAAGTGGTAGTAAACGTTGATTTTATCACCCAAGTATTAAAATTTAATCTATTAAGGAGGCCCACCCTATTATTTTCTCCGGAGTTTCCGCATTGTATCCCCTTCCCTAATTATATTTTATTTGTGGAGAATTACCCAATTCTCCACTCCAGTATTTAGGAGATAAGGTGGCGAACAGCCTCGTTAACTGTGCTCAATTGTATTTTCGACCCATCTCCTTGGATTTTCTCACCTTCCTTTAATTAATTTTATCAGAACGGGTTATTCCTAACATTAAATTTATTTTAGTTATCCCATCAACGTTAAAAGGAAAAAAGTGTATCAATTGTCTATATGTCAATAAATAACACAGTATCTTTTTCATTTATAATTGACTTGTAAATTTACAGGGGCTCCTCAGGTGCTGAGACACACCGAGACACCCGAAATTGTCGTTGAAAAGGGGCAGATCGCGAAAATAAGCCTGGTTGTATGCGCGGATCCGAGGCCTAGGGTGGTTGCTTGGGAATGGGGATCCCTAAGGCTTGAGGCAGGAGCAGAAATGGGTGAGTAATAAATAACGAAGGTAATCCAGTTGTGGTGGGATGAGAACCGAGAAGACATCGACCCTTCCCGAAAAAAAAGGGAATATTAAGTCCGGATATATTAACCGGAAAGTAATGAAACTCGGCGGCTACGTGACCCAAACTGGGGACCAAGTGCTTATAAATTACAACGTCGAAAGAGAGTTCCGCGCCTGGATCACGTACTTTTATTCCTTGTGATGTAGAATTGAAACCGGGGAATTATATTTGCGATTTTCTTTTTTCAAAAAAAAAATCATTTCCGCAAATTTAAATTCTACCGGCATACTTAAATCAAGTTAATTTATAAACTTTAAACAAATATTTTATACTATCAAACGAACAATTTCAAAAGGAAGCACTTCCCACAAAACTTTAGCGGTCACTTCGTGTAACCTCGGTACGTTAAGTTTAACTGGTTCTTTGAAAATCTCTTTGAGAGTCTTATCGGGGAGCACGTAGACGAAACACGATGTAAAAACTTTTGGCATAAATTCGTAGAGTAATCGGGCAGAACGAACCTCGTCGGTGGTCGTTTATGAGGACCTCGATAACAAATTAAAGCTTCGAATGTGAAATATACGGGATACGTATTCGCCGTAGCAAGAGAAGACGTTGGAAATATCGCCAACGGAGTTCGGGTTCAAATTTCGGCAATAATACCGCTGGAGTGACAAATAACCTCGCTCTATTTAACCGGAGGAATTGCTCACCCAGCCCGTGTCCCCCGATCTTTCAATTTATTGCTGTTTTATTATCGATCGTACATGCTCAACTTACCCCTTTTATTCATTGTTATTCCCCACAAACGGTTCAACGACGATTAAGCACGTTACAATTCGCATATCAACGAGTAATCCGGGGTTGAATAGATTTTAATTTGTCATGGTGAATAATTTAATGAAAATTCTTAAAGAAAGAGTTTCAATTAAAATTTATGTGTATCATAAAAAAATTTAAATGGCTTTTCTTATCGATTTTTACTCTGTTTGAATACATAATTTATTGCGTTCTAAGTTCGTTGAATATTGAAGATGCTTTCTCAAAAATTAATTATCAAGAAATGATTAGGAAATTATAATTTATCTACCTATATAAATATCGAAGAGAGTGTTATTAATATTCCTTAGGATTAAGGCTGTTGGATTCATCATACTTAGGGCTGGTTTATTCATCTTTGGTTAAATTTAACTACTGAATATCTTCCATTGTTACTATAATTTCACTTACCATGATTGGCTTATATGACCAGTAACTATGGTAAATATCCAATAGTTATATTTCACCAAAGATGAATAAACTGGGCCTTAAGGGTATATTATCTGTTGGTTGAAAATGATCAAGAAATAATAATAAAGTGTAATTTTATTTGCAAAAAAGTGCATGTTCCACTTTGTAAACCGCAAGATATTTCAGTAAGATATCTTAAGAATTTAGTTAATTTTGAGAAATGCCACAAATTTAGGTTGACTTCAAAGCTTAATATCTCAAAAACGAATTGAGATATACAATTATGGTTTCATTCTCGAAAAAGTACACATTTCCTTTATAAATTCTATAAAATTTCATCAAGATATCTTAAGAATTTGATTTTTTAAGATTTTTTCAACATGATTAAGGAAACTGTTATTTTTATGAAATGCTACAAATTTTGCTAGAATTCAAAACATGATATCTCAAGAAAGAATTGATAAACGGCAAAAAATTTCATCAAAATATCTTAAGAATTCGATTTTTTTTAATCGTGAAGGAAATTGCTAATTTTGTGAAATGTTAAAAATTTAGGTTGAGTTTAAAACTTGACATCTCAAAAAGAATTGAGATATTCTCCTTTATAAATTACAAAATATTTCGTCAAGATATCTTAAGAATTCGATTTTTTATGATTTTTTCAAAATGATTAAGGCAATTGCCCCAAATTTAGGTTGAGATCAAAACTTGATATCTCGAAAAATAGAGATATTCAAATATGATCTTAATCTCGAAAAAGTACACTTTCCTTTATAAATTTCAAAAAATGTCAGCAACATATCTTAAGAATTCGATTTTTCAAAAATTATTAAGGAATTTGCTACAAATTTAGGGTGAGTTCAAAACTTGATATCTCAAAAAAGGAGTGAGATATTCAAATATGAGGTTTTTCGTTGAAAAATACATACTATTTTTTATAAATATCAATAAATTTCATCAAGATATCTTAAGAATTCGATTTTTTACGATTTTTTCAAAATGATTAAGAAATTTGCTACAAATTTAGGTTGAGTTCAAAACTTAATATCTCAATAAAGACTTGAGATATTTCAAATCTGGTTTTTTTCTTTGAAAATACATACTCTTCTTTATAAACTACAAAAAAATTCATCAAGATATCTTAGGAACTCGATTTTTTACGATTTTTTCAAAATGATTAAGTAATTTGCTACAAATTTAGGTTGAGTTCAAAATTTGATATCTCAAAAGACAATTGAGATATTCAAATATGGGGTTTTTCTTTGCAAAATGTTCTTTATAATCTATAAAAAGTTTCATCAAGATATCTTAAGAGTTCGATTTTTTACGATTTATTCAAAATGATTAAGAAATTTGCTACAAATTTAGGTTGACTTCAAAACTTAATATCTCAAAAAAGACTTGAGATATTTCAAATCTGGGTTATTTTCTTTGAAAATACATACTCTTCTTTATAAACTACAAAAAATTTCATCAAGATATCTCAAGAACTCAATTTTTACGATTTTTTCAAAATGATTAAGTAATTTGCTACAAATTTAGGTCGAGTTCAAAATTTGATATCTCAAAAGACAATTGAGATATTCAAATATGTGGTTTTTCTTTGCAAAATGTTCTTTATAATCTACAAAAAGTTTCATCAAGATATCTTAAGAATTCGATTTTTTACGATTTATTCAAAATGATTAAGAAATTTGCTACAAATTTAGGTTGACTTCAAAACTTGATATCTCAAAAAAGAATTGAGATATTCAAATCTGGGTTTTTTCTTTGAAAATACATACTCTTCTTTATAAACTACAAAAAATTTCATCAAGATATCTTAAGAACTCGATTTTTTACGATTTTTTCAAAATGATTAAGTAATTTGCTACAAATTTAGGTTGAGTTCAAAATTTGATATCTCAAAAGAGAATTGAGATATTCAAATATGGGGCTTTTCTTTGCAAAAATACATACTGTTCTTTATAATCTATAAAGAGTTTCATCAAGATATCTTAAGAATTCGATTTTTTACGATTTTTTGAAAATTATTAGGGACTTTACTGCAAATATAGGTTGAGTTCAAGACTTGATTTCTTAAAAAAGAATTGAGATATTCAAATATCTCTATATACTTTCCTTCATAATTGACAATAAATTTCATCGAGATATCTTAAGAATTCGTTTTATTACAATTTTTTCAAAATGATTAAGCAAATAGTTAATTTTATGAAATGCTACAAATTTAGACAGAATATAAAACTTGATATCTCAAAATCAAATTGAGATACTCAAATAAGGGTTTCTTTTTTGAAAAATGCATACTTTATTGAAATCAAAACCTGATATCTCGAAAAATTGAGATATTCAAATATGGTTTTAATCTCGAAAAAGTACACTTTCCTTTATGGACTTATCAAAATATCTTAAGAATTTGATTTTTTAATATTTTTTCAAAAATGATTAAGGAAATTGTTATTTTTATGAAATGTTTGCAAATTTAGGTTGAATTCGAAACTGAATATCTCAAAGAATAATTGAGATACACAAATATGGTTCTATTCTCAGAAAAGTACATACATTCCTTCATAATTGCTAATAAATTTCATCAAGATATCTGAAGAATTCGATTATTTACAATTTTTTCAAAATGATTAAGCAATTGGTTAATTTTATGAAATGCTACAAATTTACACTGAATACAAAGCTTGATATCTCAAAACCAAATTGAGATACTCAAAGATGGGTTTGTTTTTTGAAAAATACATACTTTCTTTATTGAGATTAAAACCTAATATCTCGAAAAATTGAGATGTTCAAATATGGTTTTAATCTCGAAAAAGTACATTTTCCTTTATGAATTTAAAAAGAATGCCATCAAGATATCTTTAAAAATACATATATTCCTCTATTGAGATCAAAACCTGATATCTCGAAAAAATGAGATATTCAAATATGATCTTAATCTCTAAGAAGTACACTTTCCTTTATGAATTTCAAAAAGTTTCATTAAGATACCTTAAGAATTTGATTTTTTACTATTTTTTCAAAATGATTAAGGAAATTGTTATTTTTATGAAATGTTTCCAAATTTAGGTTGAATTCAAAACTGAATATCGCAAATAAGAATTGAGATACACAAATATGGTTTTATTCTCAGAAAAGTACATAATTTCCTTTATAACCATCAAAAAATTTCATCAAGATATCTGAAGAATTCGATTTTTTACAATTTTTTCAAAATGATTAAGCAATTGGTTAATTTTATGAAATGCTACAAATTTACACTGAATACAAAGCTTGATATCTCAAAATCAAATTGAGATACTCAAATATGGGTTTGTTTTTTGAAAAATACATACTTTCTTTATTGAGATCAAAACCTAATATCTCGAAAAATTGAAATGTTCAAATATGGTTTTAATCTCGAAAAAGTACATTTTCCTTTATGAATTTAAAAAGAATGCCATCCAGATATCTTTAAAAATACATACATTCCTTTATTGAGATCAAAACCTGATATCTCGAAAAAATGAGATATTCAAATATGATCTTAATATCGAAAAAGTACACTTTCCTTTATGAATTTCAAAAAGTTTCATTAAGATACCTTAAGAATTTGATTTTTTACTATTTTTTCAAAATGATTAAGGAAATTGTTATTGTTATGAAATGTTTCCAAATTTAGGTTGAATTCAAAACTGAATATCGCAAATAAGAATTGAGATACACAAATATGGTTTTATTCTCAGAAAAGTACATAATTTCCTTTATAAACATCAAAAAATTTCATCAAGATATCTGAAGAATTCGATTTTTTACAATTTTTTCAAAATGATTAAGCAATTGGTTAATTTTATGAAAGGTTACAAATTTACACTGAATACAAAGCTTGATATCTCAAAATCAAATTGAGATACTCAAATATGGGTTTGTTTTTTGAAAAATACATACTTTCTTTATTGAGATCAAAACCTAATATCTCGAAAAATTGAAATGTTCAAATATGGTTTTAATCTCGAAAAAGTACATTTTCCTTTATGAATTTAAAAAGAATGCCATCCAGATATCTTTAAAAATACATACATTCCTTTATTGAGATCAAAACCTGATATCTCGAAAAAATTAGATATTCAAATATGATCTTAATATCGAAAAAGTACACTTTCCTTTATGAATTTCAAAAAGTTTCATTAAGATACCTTAAGAATTTGATTTTTTACTATTTTTTCAAAATGATTAAGGAAATTGTTATTGTTATGAAATGTTTCCAAATTTAGGTTGAATTCAAAACTGAATATCGCAAATAAGAATTGAGATACACAAATATGGTTTTATTCTCAGAAAAGTACATAATTTCCTTTATAAACATCAAAAAATTTCATCAAGATATCTGAAGAATTCGATTTTTTACAATTTTTTCAAAATGATTAAGCAATTGGTTAATTTTATGAAATGTTACAAATTTACACTGAATACAAAGCTTGATATCTCAAAATCAAATTGAGATACTCAAATATGGGTTTGTTTTTTGAAAAATACATACTTTCTTTATTGAGATCAAAACCTAATATCTCGAAAAATTGAAATGTTCAAATGTGGTTTTAATCTCGAAAAAGTACATTTTCCTTTATGAATTTAAAAAGAATGCCATCCAGATATCTTTAAAAATACATACATTCCTTTATTGAGATCAAAACCTGATATCTCGAAAAAATGAGATATTCAAATATGATCTTAATCTCTCAAAAGTACACTTTCCTTTATGAATTTCAAAAAGTTTCATTAAGATACCTTAAGAATTTGATTTTTTACTATTTTTTCAAAATGATTAAGGAAATTGTTATTGTTATGAAATGTTTCCAAATTTAGGTTGAATTCAAAACTGAATATCGCAAATAAGAATTGAGATACACAAATATGGTTTTATTCTCAGAAAAGTACATAATTTCCTTTATAAACATCAAAAAATTTCATCAAGATATCTGAAGAATTCGATTTTTTACAATTTTTTCAAAATGATTAAGCAATTGGTTAATTTTATGAAAGGTTACAAATTTACACTGAATACAAAGCTTGATATCTCAAAATCAAATTGAGATACTCAAATATGGGTTTGTTTTTTGAAAAATACATACTTTCTTTATTGAGATCAAAACCTAATATCTCGAAAAATTGAAATGTTCAAATATGGTTTTAATCTCGAAAAAGTACATTTTCCTTTATGAATTTAAAAAGAATGCCATCAAGATATCTTTAAAAATACATATATTCCTCTATTGAGATTAAAACCTGATATCTCGAAAAAATGAGATATTCAAATATGATCTTAATCTCTAAGAAGTACACTTTCCTTTATGAATTTCAAAAAGTTTCATTAAGATACCTTAAGAATTTGATTTTTTACTATTTTTTCAAAATGATTAAGGAAATTGTTATTTTTATGAAATGTTTCCAAATTTAGGTTGAATTCAAAACTGAATATCGCAAATTAGAATTGAGATACACAAATATGGTTTTATTCTCAGAAAAGTACATAATTTCCTTTATAACCATCAAAAAATTTCATCAAGATATCTGAAGAATTCGATTTTTTACAATTTTTTCAAAATGATTAAGCAATTGGTTAATTTTATGAAATGCTACAAATTTACACTGAATACAAAGCTTGATATCTCAAAACCAAATTGAGATACTCAAAGATGGGTTTGTTTTTTGAAAAACACATACTTTCTTTATTGAGATCAAAACCTAATATCTCGAAAAATTGAGATGTTCAAATATGGTTTTAATCTCGAAAAAGTACATTTTCCTTTATGAATTTAAAAAGAATGCCATCAAGATATCTTTAAAAATACATACATTCCTCTATTGAGATCAAAACCTGATATCTCGAAAAATTGAGATATTCAAATATAATCTTAATTTCGAAAAAGTACACTTTCCTTTATGAATCTCAAAAAGCTTCATTAAGATACCTTAAGAATTTGATTTTTTATTATTTTTTCAAAATGATTAAGGAAATTGTTATTTTTATGAAATGTTTCCAAATTTAGGTTGAATTCAAAACTGAATATCACAGATAAGAATTGATAAACACAAATATGGTTTTATTCTCAGAAAAGCACATAATTTCCTTTATAAACACCAAAAAATTTCATCAAGATATCTTAAGAATTTAATTTTTTACAATTTTTTCAAAATTATTAAGCAATTAGTTAATCTTATGGAATGCTACAAATTTACACTGAATATAAAGCTTGAAATCTCAAAATAAAATTGGGATACTCAAATATGGGTTTGTTTTTTGAAAAATACATACTTTCTTTATTGAGATCAAAACCTAATATCTCGAAAAATTGAGATGTTCAAATATGGTTTTAATCTCGAAACAGTACACTTTCCTTTATGAATTTAAAAAAATGTCATCAAGATATCTTTAAAAATACATACATTCCTTTATTGAGATCAAAACCTGATATCTCGAAAAATTGAGATATTCAAATATGATCTTAATTTCTAAAAAGTACACTTTCCTTTATGAATTTAAAAACATGCCATCAAGATATCTTTAAAAATACATACATTCTTTTATTGAGATCAAAACCTGATATCTCGAAAAATTGAGATATTCAAATATGATCTTAATCTCGAAAAAGTACACTTTTCTTTATGAATTTCAAAAAGTTTCATTAAGATACCTTAAGAATTTGATTATTTACTATTTTTTCAAAAGGATTAAGGAAGTTGTTATTTTTACGAAATGTTTCCAAATTTAGGTTGAATTCAAAACTGAATATCGCAAATAAGAATTGAGATACACAAATATGGTTTTATTCCCAGAAAAGTACATAATTTCCTTTATAAACATCAAAAAATTTCATCAAGATATCTTAAGAATACAATTTTTTACAATTTTTTCAAAATGATTAAGCAATTAGTTAATTTTATGAAGTGCTACAAATTTACACTGAATATAAAACTTGATATGTCAAAATCAAATGGAGATACTCAAATATGGGTTTGTTTTTTGAAAAATACATACTTTCTTTATTGAGATCAAAACCTAATATCTCGAAAAATTGAGAGTTTCAAATATGGTTTTAATCTCGAAAAAGTGCATTTTCCTTTATGAATTTAAAAAAAAGCCATCAAGATATCTTTAAAAATACATACATTCCTTTATTGGGATCAAAACCTGATATCTCAAAAAATTGAGATATTCAAATATGATCATAATCTCGAAAAAGTACACTTTCCTTTATGAATTTCAAAAAGTTTCATTAAGATACCTTAAGAATTTGATTATTTACTATTTTTTCAAAATGATTAAGGAAATTGTTATTTTTACGAAATGTTTCCAAATTTAGGTTGAATTCAAAACTGAATATCGCAAATAAGAATTGAGATACACAAATATGGTTTTATTCCCAGAAAAGTACATAATTTCCTTTATAAACATCAAAAAATTTCATCAAGATATCTTAAGAATACAATTTTTTACAATTTTTTCAAAATGATTAAGCAATTAGTTAATTTTATGAAGTGCTACAAATTTACACTGAATATAAAGCTTGATATCTCAAAATCAAATTGAGATACTCAAAGATGGGTTTGCTTTTTGAAAAATGCATACTTTCTTTATTGAGATCAAAACCTAATATCTCGAAAAATTGAGATGTTCAAATATGGTTTTAATCTCGAAAAAGTACATTTTCCTTTATGAATTTAAAAAAATGCCATCGAGATATCTTTAAAAATACATACATTCCTTTATTGAGATCAAAACCTAATATCTCGAAAAATTGAGATGTTCAAATATGGTTTTAATCTCGAAAAAGTACATTTTCCTTTATGAATTTAAAAAGAATGCCATCAACATATCTTTAAAAATACATACATTCCTTTATTGAGATCAGAACCTGATATCTCGAAAAAATGAAATATTCAAATATGATCTTAATCTCGAAAAAGTACACTTTCCTTTATGAATTTCAAAAAGTTTCATTAAGATACCTTAAGAATTTGATTTTTTACTATTTTTTCAAAATGATTAAGGAAATTGTTATTTTTACGAAATGTTTCCAAATTTAGGTTGAATTCAAAACTGAATATCGCAAATAAGAATTGAGATACACAAATATGGTTTTATTCTCAGAAAAGTACATAATTTCCTTTATAAACATCAAAAAATTTCATCAAGATATCTGAAGAATTCGATTTTTTACAATTTTTTCAAAATGATTAAGCAATTGGTTAATTTTATGAAATGCTACAAATTTACACTGAATACAAAGCTTGATATTTCAAAACCAAATTGAGATACTCAAAGATGGGTTTGTTTTTTGAAAAACACATACTTTCTTTATTGAGATCAAAACCTAATATCTCGAAAAATTGAGATGTTCAAATATGGTTTTAATCTCGAAAAGGTACATTTTCCTTTATGAATTTAAAAAAATGCCATCGAGATATCTTTAAAAATACATACATTCCTTTATTGAGATCAAAACCTAATATCTCGAAAAATTGAGATGTTCAAATATGGTTTTAATCTCGAAAAAGTACATTTTCCTTTATGAATTTAAAAAGAATGCCATCAACATATCTTTAAAAATACATACATTCCTTTATTGAGATCAGAACCTGATATCTCGAAAAAATGAAATATTCAAATATGATCTTAATCTCGAAAAAGTACACTTTCCTTTATGAATTTCAAAAAGTTTCATTAAGATACCTTAAGAATTTGATTTTTTACTATTTTTTCAAAATGATTAAGGAAATTGTTATTTTTACGAAATGTTTCCAAATTTAGGTTGAATTCAAAACTGAATATCGCAAATAAGAATTGAGATACACAAATATGGTTTTATTCTCAGAAAAATACATAATTTCCTTTATAAACATCAAAAAATTTCATCAAGATATCTGAAGAATTCGATTTTTTACAATTTTTTCAAAATGATTAAGCAATTGGTTAATTTTATGAAATGCTACAAATTTACACTGAATACAAAGCTTGATATTTCAAAACCAAATTGAGATACTCAAAGATGGGTTTGTTTTTTGAAAAACACATACTTTCTTTATTGAGATCAAAACCTAATATCTCGAAAAATTGAGATGTTCAAATATGGTTTTAATCTCGAAAAAGTACATTTTCCTTTATGAATTTAAAAAGAATGCCATCAAGATATCTTTAAAAATACATACATTCCTTTATTGAGATCAAAACCTGATATCTCGAAAAAATTAGATATTCAAATATGATCTTAATCTCGAAAAAGTACACTTTCCTTTATGAATTTCAAAAAGTTTCATTAAGATACCTTAAGAATTTGATTTTTTACTATTTTTTCAAAATGATTAAGGAAATTGTTATTTTTATGAATTTTTTATGAATTGAGATACATAAATATGGTTTTATTCTCAGAAAAGTACATAATTTCCTTTATAAACATCAAAAAATTTAATCAAGATATCTTAAGAATTCGATTTTTACGATTTTTTCAAAATGATTAAAGAATTTGTTATAAATTTAGGTTGAGTTCAAAACTTGATATCTCAACAAAGAATTCAGATATCTAAATTTGGTCTTATTCTCGGAAAAGTACATTCTTTTCTTTATAAATGACAAAAATGTCATCAAAATATCTTAAGAATTCGATTTTTTAAATCATAAAGGAAGGTTTCGTTCTTGGAAAATTGCATACTGTTGTTTATATATGTAAAAAAATCGTCAAGATATCTTAAAAAACCAATATTTTACGATATTTTCAATTTGATTAAGAAATTTGTTACAAATTTAGAATGAGTTCAAAACTTGATATCTCAAAGAAGAATTGAGATATCCAAATATGGTCTTATTTTCGGAAAAGTACATACTTTCCTTTATGAATGTTAAAAAATTTCATTGACATATCTTTGGAATTCGATTTTTTACGATTTTTTAAATTATTATTTTTATAAATAAAATTAAAGAAATTTAAAATAAATAACTTCTTTCACGCTACGAAATTAATTTAGTCAGGACCGGTTTCGGGTAATAAGTTATCATCAGCTGAATCTAGAGTTAAATTATTAAAAGATTTTTAAAGATTAAAATTTAAAAAACCTGATATCTTAAAATAACTTGCTATCAAAAAAAATAAATTAAAATTGTATACGAAATACTTAAAATTAATAGCAATGATAAAACTAAAAATTACAAGAAAATACACCTCAAAGATGAACAGTGAAAAGCAAAATTATATATTAAAACGGACATAAAAGAGATAGAGCGAAATCAACGAAGAAAGGTTGTTGCAACATATATATCGTGTTGCAACGATATAGAACTTTACCTCTTTTTAGAAATTGATTTTACGACCGGTTTTGACTTGATGTTGGAGTATATTTGATTTTGGGTTTTGTGGATGTTCTTTAATTCTGATTTGTCAATAAATTTTTAAAAGACGAAATGAGATGACAGTTTAAGAACTTAAATTATATAAATGAACAATTGGCATAGCTTCATCATTGTCTCCAAAATAAATTCGACCGCATTCAATTGGAAGAAATCATCATTGAATTCAAAAATCAAGTTATGGTTAAAAGAGACGACAAACATAAAAAACTAATTGTAAGTTAAATAGCTTAGGTAAAAGACATCTCTGTACATCCGCATATCAATAATAAAACTTCACCGACGTTCTGACATAATCTTTTCTGATGAATTAAATAAAGGTTATAAAGACTCCTTAGCACCTGAATTAAACATAACAAACCTAACCATTGACCTTGATGATGGCTATATGATAACTGTTCACAAAAATCCTTCATACAATAACATTAGAAATGATATTAATCCATTTTTTTAATCTTCAAAGATCAAAACCCTATAATACATCTACCAAACAATAGAAAATATTAAAGTCTATAAAAAAACTTAGATTAATCAAAATGAAATAATAAAAGATGATAAAAATGCTGGATTAGTTATTATCAATAGAAAAGAATATTTAGCAAAAATCAATAACTTCATATCTGATAACAATTACATGTAACTTACAAAGAATCCTATAAAATTCATGGTCAAAATGTATTTAAAAGGTATTATAAAAACAAATAAACACTTTTTAAAAGATCATGTCCCATATTGTTCAAACATCAATTACCTATCACATTTCCATGAATCTAACTCTTCCTCATATTTATTATGACTGAAATTTCTATTCGCCCCATAACTTAATACTATATCAATTAGCCTACCATACCACTCTCAAAATTAATACTTTAGTTCTTCAAACAAATTAGTTTTATTCCCAAATATTCAATAAATAATTCAAAATCCTTTATAAATATCATCAAAGACATTGAGCTCAGTAATAAAAAAAAATTTAACAAATAAATTAAAATAAATTTGACACAACTAACATCTAAAATATTTAATTTGTATTTAAAATATTTTATCAACTATCTTGATAATACCCTAGAACATATAGTGAACCAAATTACTGTGCTTTTAATAATGAATATTATTGCTATTGTGAATTATGGCCATATGGAGACCATCTGAAACTTGATGGAACTTGAGGCCTTTTAGACTTCATTGAATACATATACAGGATGGGTCAATAAAGTGGAGACGGAAGATTGTTGTATGTTTCTTATACATTACCATCAAAGCTGCATCGATTAAAATTATTTTCAGCTATACAAGCTTTATCACTATTTCAGGAACGTACTTAAATTAATTTTTTTAATTGTAACCTTCAGTAACCCTCAGTATCTTTTTAAACATACTGATTACCTAACTTAAATGCTATAAGCGCATATATTGTTTTAAAATTCTAAATGCATATCAAGTTATTAATCACGTAATCACTTCGTTCGTTATCAGCATTATTAGTAAATATGGAAAATTACAATTTGGCATATCGATAAGCAAAGCTTGGTGTACCTCCTTACAAAATGTAAGATAGAATTTTTACAACATATTTTAATAGAATTTTTAAAAAATTGTTTTCTTAATTGTATTGTCTATGCACTTTTTTATCCTTTACAAAATAAACTTATTTTCAAACTGTTTTTTTTTTTCATTATTTCGTGTAAAAAATCAGCTTTATACTGACTATTGTTAAATTATCTCAAAAAGTACACGTGTTAGATTATATGCCTAACAAAAATGATAAGTATTTAATAAAGCCTTCTAAGGCATTGGAAAAATTTCATAAATTAACTGGTTCTGATAACCAGCCTGTATAATATTATCCAATAGTATTAGTCGGGTTTGAAAGACCAAAACTTTTCAAAAATTTTCACAAGATGATTAATAACACGGCAACATTGCATTCAAAATGTTGCCGTGTAATCAAAAACAAGGTACGCATTTATAGCATTTAAATCATGTAAAAAACACAGAGTTCCATTTTAGAGATGAAGTTGAGTAGGATTCTGGAATAGTGGAACAGCCTGTATCACTGAACATAATAACAAATTGTAATGCAAGAAGGGGATATTTTTGTTTTTAACAAAAACTCCATTTTTATAAAACTTGGTGTTTATTCATTTCTTGCACCATTCTCCTCAATTACATTAATGATGTTCATAATAAATTGAAATTTACAATAGAATTAGAACAAAACCAGACGATAAATTTTGACGATCTCACCATATACAATGAGAGAATAATCGTCCTTATTTCAGCATAGAAAACCGTCTTCTGTTCCTGTCACTATACGTTTTGTTTGATCTCACCCTCCAACCTAATTTTTTTAGGCTAATTTTAGATTTTCAATCAACAGAACCTTTGATTATCTTCCTAAACAATCTAACTATAACTTGGAATTAAAATATATTTATAATCTAGCACAAAATAATAGATTTTCCAAAAAACTAAATTAGACAATAGATAACTAAATTAATACAAAATTCACAAAGAAAATCAGATCTCTTATATGTCCAAACTAGAAACACAAACACTTACATATTCATTCCCTATCACTTTTAGCTTAAATCTCTCTCAAATATATTCTATCCAACTTTGAATTAAACTTTTCCGTTTATAATAAAGAATCCATTTTAAATATCTTATCCAATCACAATCCTAGGTTTGATCCTTTAAATCAGAGTCGTATATATTCTGTAAATTGTTCTAATTGTAATGCAAGGTATGGTCCAAAATTATAAATCAGAATTAAAGAACGCCAACAAAAACCGCATTCAAATATTTTATAATTTTTAAAAAGGTTTTAATACTTTAACTGTACATTCCGCTGATGATAAGTTATTACCCGAAACCGGTCCTGAGTAAATTAATTTCATAGCGTTATTTATTTAAATTTCCTTGATTTTGTTTACAATTATATCACGCAATATGGATTACCAAAGATGTTATTTTCATGAAATGCTACAAATTTTGGTTAAATTCAAAACTTAATATCTTATAAAAGAATTAAGATATCCATATATGGTCTTAATCTCTGAAAAATACACACATTCTTTTATAAATGTCGAACAATTTCATGGAGATATCTTAAGAATTCGATTTTTTACAATCTTTTCAAAACGATTAAGGAATTTACTACAAATTTAGGTTAAATTCAAAACTTGATATCAAAAAAGAATTCAGATATATCCATATATGGTCTTATTCTCGGAAAAGTACGTACTTTATTTTATAAATGACAAAAAGGCTTATTATGATATAGAATACGATTTTTTCAAAGTGATTAAGAAATTTGCTACAAATTTAGGTTAAATTCAAAACTTAATATCTCAAAAATGAATTGAGATATCCAAATATGGTCTTATTCTGGGAAAAGTACATACTTAATTTTATAAATGACAAAAAGTTTCATTATGATATCTTAAGAATTCGATTTTTTACAATTTTTTCAAAACGATTAAGGAATTTACTACAAATTTAGATTAAATTCAAAACTTGATATCTCAAAAAAGAATTGAGATATCCACATATGGTCTTATTCCCGGAAAAGCACGTACTTTATTTTATAAATGACAAAAAGGCTTATTATGATATCTTAAGAATACGATTTTTTCAAAATGATTAAGAAATTTGCTACAAATTTAGGTTAAATTCAAAACTTAATATCTCAAAAAAGAATTGAGATATCCAAATATGGTCTTATTGTCGTGAAAGTACATACTTTATTTTATAAATGACAAAAAGTTTCATTATGATATCTTAAGAATTCGAATTTTTACGATTTTTCAAAATAATTAAGGAATTTGCTACAAATTTAGGTTAAATTCAAAAGTTGATATCTCAAAAAAGAATTAAGATATCCGTATATGGCCTTATTTTCGGAAAAGTACATACTTTCTTTTATAAATATCGAAAAATTTCATCGAGATATCTTAAGAATTCGATTTTTTACAATTTTTTCAAAACGATTAAGGAATTTAGTAGAAATTTAGATTAAATTCAAAACTTGATATCTCAAAAAAGAATTGAGATATCCACATATGGTCTTATTCCCGGAAAAGCACGTACTTCATTTTATAAATGACAAAAAGGCTTATTATGATATCTTAAGAATACGATTTTTTCAAAATGATTAAGAAATTTGCTACAAATTTAGGTTAAATTCAAAACTTGATATCTCAAAAAAGAATTGAGATATCCAAATATGGTTTTATTCTGGGAAAATTACATACTTAATTTTATAAATGACAAAAAGTTTCATTATGATATCTTAAGAATACGATTTTTCAAAATGATTAAGAAATTTGCTACAAATTTAGGTTAAATTCAAAACTTAATATCTCAAAAAAGAATTGAGATATCCAAATATGGTCTTATTGTCGTGAAAGTACATGCTTTATTTTATAAATGACAAAAGGTTTCATTATGATATCTTAAGAATTCGAATTTTTACGATTTTTCAAAATAATTAAGGAATTTGCTACAAATTTAGGTTAAATTCAAAAGTTGATATCTCAAAAAAGAATTAAGATATCCATATATGGTCTTATTCTCGGAAAAGTACATACTTTCTTTTATAAATATCGAAAAATTTCATCGAGATATCTTAAGAACTCGATTTTTTACAATTTTTTCAAAACGATTTAGGAATTTGCTAAAAATTTAGGTTAAATTCAAAACTTAATATCTCAAAAAAGAATTGAGATATCCATATATGGTCTTATTCCCGGAAAAGCAGGTACTTTATTTTATAAATGACAAAAAGGCTTATTATGATATCTTAAGAATACGATTTTTTCAAAATGATTAAGAAATTTGCTACAAATTTAGGTTAAATTCAAAACTTGATATCTCAAAAAAGAATTGAGATATCCAAATATGGTTTTATTCTGGGAAAATTACATACTTAATTTTATAAATGACAAAAGGGCTTATTATGATATCTTAAGAATACGATTTTTTCAAAATGATTAAGAAATTTGCTACAAATTTAGGTTAAATTCAAAACTTAATATCTCAAAAAAGAATTGAGGTATCCAAATATGGTCTTAAAGTCGTAAAAGTACATACTTTATTTTATAAATGACAAAAAGTTTCATTATGATATCTTAAGAATTCGAATTTTTACGATTTTTCAAAATAATTAAGGAATTTGCTACAAATTTAGGTTAAATTCAAAAGTTGATATCTCAAAAAAGAATTAAGATATCCATATATGGTCTTATTCTCGGAAAAGTACATACTTTCTTTTATAAATATCGAAAAATTTCATCGAGATATCTTAAGAACTCGATTTTTTACAATTTTTTCAAAACGATTTAGGAATTTGCTAAAAATTTAGGTTAAATTCAAAACTTAATATCTCAAAAGAGAATTGAGATATCCATATATGGTCTTATTCCCGGAAAAGCAGGTACTTTATTTTATAAATGACAAAAGGGCTTATTATGATATCTTAAGAATACGATTTTTTCAAAATGATTAAGAAATTTGCTACAAATTTAGGTTAAATTCAAAACTTAATATCTCAAAAAAGAATTGAGGTATCCAAATATGGTCTTATTGTCGTAAAAGTACATACTTTATTTTATAAATGACAAAAAGTTTCATTATGATATCTTAAGAATTCGAATTTTTACGATTTTTCAAAATAATTAAGGAATTTGCTACAAATTTAGGTTAAATTCAAAACTTGATATCTCAAAAAAGAATTCAGATATCCGTATATGGCCTTATTCTCGGAAAAGTACATACTTTCTTTTATAGATATCGAAAAATTTCATCGAGATATCTTAAGAATTCGATTTTTTACAATTTTTTCAAAACGATTAAGGAATTTACTACAAATTTAGATTAAATTCAAAACTTGATATCTCAAAAAAGAATTGAGATATCCAAATATGGTCTTATTCTGGGAAAAGTACATACTTAATTTTATAAATAACAAAAAGTTTCATTATGATATCTTAAGAATTCGAATTTTTACGATTTTTCAAAATCATTAAGGAATTTGCTACAACTTTAGGGTAAATTCAAAACTTGATATCTTAAAAAAGAATTGAGATATCCATATATGGTCTTATTCTCGGGAAAGTACATACTTTCTTTTATAAATATCGAAAAATTTCATCGAGATATCTTAAGAATTCGATTTTTTACAATTTTTTCAAAACGATTTAGGAATTTGCTAAAAATTTAGGTTAAATTCAAAACTTAATATCTCAAAAAAGAATTGAGATATCCAAATATGGTCTTATGGTCGTAAAAGTACATACTTTATATTATAAATGACAAGAAGCTTCATTATGATATCTTAAGAATTCAAATTTTTACGATTTTTTAAAATAATTAAGGAATTTGCTACAAATTTAGGTTAAATTCAAAAGTTGATATCTCAAAAAAGAATTAAGATATCCATATATGGTCTTATTCTCGGAAAAGTACATACTTTCTTTTATAAATATCGAAAAATTTTATCGAGATATCTTGAGAATTCGATTTTTTACAATCTTTTCAAAACGATTAAGGAATTTACTACAAATTTAGGTTAAATTCAAAACTTGATATCTCAAAAAAGAATTGAGATATCCATATATGGTCTTATTCTCGGAAAAGTACGTACTTTATTTTATAAATGACAAAAAGGCTTATTATGATATCTTAAGAATACGATTTTTTCAAAATGATTAAGGAATTTGCTACAAATTTAAGTTAAATTCAAAACTTAATATCTCAAAAACGAATTGAGATATCCAAATATGGTCTTATTCTGGGAAAAGTACATACTTAATTTTATAAATGACAAAAAGTTTCATTATGATATCTTAAGAATTCGAATTTTTACGATTTTTCAAAATAATTAAGGAATTTGCTACAAATTTAGGGTAAATTCAAAACTTGATATCTTAAAAAAGAATTGAGATATCCATATATGGTCTTATTCTCGGAAAAGTACATACTTTCTTTTATAAATATCGAAAAATTTCATCGAGATATCTTAAGAATTCGATTTTTTACTATTTTTTCAAAACGATTAAGGGATTTACTAAAAATTTAGGTTAAATTCAAAACTTGATATCTCAAAAAAGCATTGAGATATCCATATATGGTCTTATTCTCAGAAAAGTACGTACTTTATTTTATAAATGACAAAAAGGTTTATTATGATATCTTAAGAATACGATTTTTTCAAAATGATTAAGAAATTTGCTACAAATTTAGGTTAAATTCAAAACTTAATATCTCAAAAAAGAATTGAGATATCCAAATATGGTCTTATTCTGGGAAAAGTACATACTTAATTTTATAAATATCGAAAAATTTCATCGAGATATCTTAAGAATTCGATTTTTTACAATTTTTTCAAAATAATTAAGGAATTTACTACAAATTTAGGTTAAATTCAAAACTTGATATCTCAAAAAAGAATTGAGATATCCATATATGGTCCTATTCTCGGAAAAGTACGTACTTTATTTTATAAATTATAAAAAGGCTTATTATGATATCTTAAGAATACGATTTTTTCAAAATGATTAAGAAATTTGCTACAAATTTAGGTTAAATTCAAAACTTAATATCTCAAAAAAGTATTGAGACATGTAATTATGGTCTTATTGTCGTAAAAGTACATACTTTAGTTTATAAATGACAAAAAGTTTCATTATGATATCTTTAGAATTCGAATTTTTACGATTTTTCAAAATCATTAAGGAATTTGCTACAACTTTAGGGTAAATTCAAAACTTGATATCTTAAAAAAGAATTGAGATATCCATATATGGTCTTATTCTTGGGAAAGTACATACTTTCTTTTATAAATATCGAAAAATTTCATCGAGATATCTTAAGAATTCGATTTTTTACAATTTTTTCAAAACGATTAAGGAATTTACTACAAATTTAGATTAAATTCAAAACTTGATATCTCAAAAAAGAATTGAGATATCCATATATGGTCTTATTCCTGGAAAAGCACGTACTTTATTTTATAAATGACAAAAAGGCTTATTATGATATCTTAAGAATACGATTTTTTCAAAATGATTAAGAAATTTGCTACAAATTTAGGTTAAATTCAAAACTTAATATCTCAAAAAAGAATTGAGATATCCAAATATGGTCTTATTGTCGTAAAAGTACATACTTTATTTTATAAATGACAAAAAGTTTCATTATGATATCTTTAGAATTCGAATTTTTACGATTTTTCAAAATCATTAAGGAATTTGCTACAAATTTAGGGTAAATTCAAAACTTGATATCTTAAAAAAGAATTGAGATATCCATATATGGTCTAATTCTCGGGAAAGTACATACTTTCTTTTATAAATATCGAAAAATTTCATCGAGATATCTTAAGAATTCGATTCTTTACAATTTTTTCAAAACGATTAAGGAATTTACTACAAATTTAGATTAAATTCAAAACTTGATATCTCAAAAAAGAATTGAGATATCCATATATGGTCTTATTCCCGGAAAAGCACGTACTTTATTTTATAAATGACAAAAAGGCTTATTATGATATCTTAAGAATACGATTTTTTCAAAATGATTAATAAATTTGCTACAAATTTAGGTTAAATTCAAAACTTAATATCTCAAAAAAGAATTGAGATATCCAAATATGGTCTTATTGTCGTAAAAGTACATACTTTATTTTATAAATGACAAAAGTTTCATTATGATGTCTTAAGAATTCGAATTTTTACGATTTTTCAAAATAATTAAGAAATTTGCTACAAATTAAGGTTACATTCAAAAATTTATATCTCAAAAAAGAATTGAGACATCCATATACGATCTTATTCTCGGAAAAGTAGATACTTTCTTTTATAAATATCGAAAAATTTCATCGAGATGTCTTAAGAACTCGATTTATTACGATTTTTTCAAAATGATTAAGAATTTGCTACAAATTTAGGTTAAATTCAAAACTTGATATCTCAAAAAAGAATTCAGATATCCATATATGGTCTTATTCTCGGAAAAGTACATACTTTATTTTATAAATGACAAAAAGTTTCATTATGATATCTTAAGAATACGATTTTTTAATAATTAGATATGTTTTGCTTTATAAAAGTCAAAAAATTTCATCGAGATATCTTAAGAATTCCATTTTTGACGATTTTTTCAAAATGATTAATCATTTTCCAATTTCCTTAAGGAAATTGTTCCAAATTTAAGTTGAGTTTAAAAGTAGATATATAGGTTTACTTTTTAAATAATATATACTTTTCTTTATAAATTACAAAAATTAATCATTAATCTTTATAAATCATCAAAATATCATAATCATATTGTTAATGATTTTGATAAAATCATTTCGTTTTTTCGTTTTGATAGCATGAGATAAGATGATAACATAAGAAGAGATAACATAAAATCATTAAGGAAATTATTATTATTTGTTCTTACTCTGAATACATAATTTATTACGTTATAATAATTATGAACTTAACATTTATCTAGGTCGATATAGGGTGGATGAAGTAACCCAGGAGGCAAGAGAAGACTGTTATTTAGCAACCCTCAGGATTAAAGATGCTGATTCAACAGACTCGAGGGCATATTATCTGGCGGTTGAAAATGATAAGGGCACCGACAGACACGCTGTGCAACTTTACGTCAATGGTAAGTATTCCTATTGTCTCGCAAAATTATCCTAACCACTCCATAAAAGAATCATTTAATTTTTGTTTTATACACAAAGAAATAATTATTTCAATTCGAACACGACGAAATCTTCAACGTACATCGAACCTTGGCATAAAGAGATCGTTAAATCTTGGAGACTTTAAGAACTTCTTTAATTACAGCCGGAGTAGATATGGTAGGGAGAAAGCAATCAACGTTCGCCGGCTAAGATATTCTAAAAAAAAGGTCCTGAGCGGATTCATTAGAACCGTCGTCAGTACGGACGTAGTTGAAGTTTCCGGTACCCACCTGCCGCAGGCACAGCGCGTTTCATTGATATGCAAATTTATTTCGAATCAGCAAAATGTATCTTCAATTACGGGGTGGGCGAAGTTTATGAATGATTGATGAGTCACCCTGAATGGGTTAAAGGAGTCCCAGGTCCCCGTTAATACGGCCGCGAATATTTAGCGTTGCCGTCCGCCTCTGAAGTGCCCCATAAAAATTCAAAGGCAGGCGCGGTCTTAAGTTTTCCGAAAATTTCATTTGCGCCTCGAAGAATAAAGTTCGCAATAAAAGCATTACGTCTCTCTCTCCACCACTGGTAATGGATTTCGCGGTTACCGCTCAGATTTTCTATTTGAGAAAAGTGTTTCTTAGCTGATATTATTTTATGGCCAATTTTATTTTATAACGCAACTTTATTACGTCGAACACGTCGATTTATTTTGTTACATTTTTATTGTATTCTTTACTTTGGAATCATTTCGATTTCGTTTTGATATATTATTTATGGTGTTGTTTCAAAATATGAAACACTCCACGAAAATGTTACAAAATATTTACAATTTTTTGAACAAATAGAAATTCTTCTGTTATTTGAATGAGATAATTGACGTACTAAAATAATGTTTTTCTTTGTTTTAACTTTTTGCACATGGAAGATATATTAAAAGATGAAAGGAGTATTGCGTACAAATGTAAGGAGATTATTATAGGGGAAAATAACATGCCATGTGTGGGATTTATAATAAATACATACTCAAATTTATTTTTAGCCTTTCACATGGCATGCAATTTTCCTGATGAATTGGAATCATGATAACAAATCGGATTGCGATCGTGTGGGCCTGTTGTTAGCTGATGGAAAGCTAGATGTATGGAACAAATGCGGGGTTTGGTCGTGAATGATCCTACATAAAATCGAAATTATACGGTTAACAAATTTAAATCGCTATAAATCAAACCAATTAATCAGCCAATAATTTAAATAGATACTTCTTTCAACAAAATTCTTGCACGTAATTTCAACAGAATCAATGCAGCCTAATGAGAAAATATAAATTGTAATGGTAATCTAAAGAATTCATGGTGGTATAAAAGATATTAGAGAATTATTAATATTAAAAGATATTAGTTTTAGTGTTATACAGAACTTAAAATCAACAAATAAATTAGACTTGTATGGAATTTCATCACTTTAATTAAAGAGGATACGAGACGAATTAGCAGAAACGATAACAGATGCTATCAATCAATGCGTGGTAGATGGAATTCACCCTGAAGAATTTAAATTTTCAAAGATAGTACCATTTTTCAAAAGTGCCAATTACAAGCGCTAATTACAAGCCCATCACAACACAACACTACCCAAGGTGTTTGAACGAGACATAAGGAAGCAACTGATTAATTTTCTTTCTCAACACGGTTACCGAAAGCTAACATCCACATCATCAGCAGTTACGGGCCTTTTGGAGCAGCTAGCGAATGCTGTCAGCGAAAAGAAAGAATGCTTCTTTTTTCTACTCCAATGCTGCGATCTAATAAAGGCAACTTCATTGCATCGACTTCCGGATTCTGCTCAATAAGCTAAAATTGCTATGGTATAAGGGGTACTTTAATTTCACTCTTCAAGACATATTTCCACGATAGAACACAAATGGTTTACTGGAAAGGAAAATTTTTGGCAGATAGGACGAGGAGTTTCACAGGGACATGTTCTAGGCTCGATTTTGTGCCTGATCTATATCTGAGACTTACCATAAAAATTGACGGCTGATTTGACGTGTCCTCTTCTGTTCCGCTGATAAGAGACATACAGGAACTCCTCAGAAAAAGACGCAATCACTCATATTCACCAACAATACGTTACAAAAAAAGTTTACCACAGCAACCTACCACATCGGAAAAATAAGGAATAAATAATTCCATACTTCAATATGGCATCGAGGTGTGGGGGGTCATCTCTTCCAACTCATAAGCTCTTAATCTAGTAAAAGGAAGCCCTTAGGGCTTTGGCGTGTGCAAGACCACGAAATAGCTACAGAAACATATTTAAATCGATGAAAATATTAACTATCCCCAGCGCCTATATTCTGACGTCAATCTCCCTTCTGCATAAGAACAAAATTCATCTCATAGTGATATTCACCAACTTATCATTAGACAGAAGAACAGGATCCTTATTCCACAACACCGCATCAACAGATTGTGTGAGACTGTGTTGCATCTTTTCGTCCAGATAAATATTGTGTTTGTTCTAAACAGTTTAATATAGATTGTGTGGATGTTTCTGCTACGGAGACGCGTAAGATACATTCTAAGAGAGGTCTTTTTTTTTCTTGTGGACCTGAACAATCTAAAGGCGATCATAATTTCTTTCCAGAAGGATATTATCGCCCTCAAGTCGAATTTGAATCTGCCTCTTTCCATCTCGGATTTTGATACGAAAAAAGCTATCCACGAGATTTTTGAGTGTAATCGCAGAAAGTACAAATTTATGATTGACTAGGGGTCTAATGATTTGTCTTGCAGGAAGTAGGTTGAAGCTGATATCACTTTCCTTGGTGATTTTTTGCGCATTTAGGGATCAGGGATGCTTCGATTCTTTCATTCTGTTGCAGAAAGTTTGATCCTTCGAATAAATCTAGATGTAGACCTATTTGTGTTAAGTTGTCCAACCGAGATTCCTTTAAAGAGCACACACGACTAATCCGAAACGTTCTAGTGTTAAGTCTTGGCTATTTTATAAAGGTTTAGGTGTTACTATGGAAGGCTTGTAGAAACAATTCTACCGTCGTTACAATTCTTCTTTTTTTATCTTTCTTCATAAAAGAAACTTGAAATCGCTTAAAATATTATTCCTTAATGTAATAAACAATCATATCTGCGTCTCGTAACCATATCTGCGACATTATTTAAACTCGTAAACAACGTTGTTTCCATAAAATAACACACCACCACTAACACTTCGCCTGTCTTTCTTATCTTATCAATAGCCCAATCAGAGACTGTAAATTCAAATATGTTATCATTTTTCTTATATATAAGTTTCAACTCTTTTGTTACATTTAGTTATCTTAAAATACGTTTAGGTGCTTTCCATATTTGTGTTATTGATTTATCCAAGTCATATGTATGTAGGATTACTTAGATATGACACCGTAAATATTATATCTGGCCTCGTTGTTATAAAAATATGCATTAAACTTTCTATAATTAATAGTCTATATGGCACTGTTATTATTGTTGCACCTGGATTTAAACTAAAATTCACTTCCATCGGTGATTTTATAGGTTTTGATTCTTCCATCCTAAACTTCTTCAACACTTTTTCTATTACTTTTGTTTGTATTATTTTCATTTTTCCGTTAACATATTCTATATTTATACCAAAATATGTTTTATGGTTCCCAAATCTTTTGCTTTAAATTCTTTCTTAAACTGTTCAATTAATGTCTTCATTTGAAATGTTTCTCCGGTTATTATTAAATCGTCAAGCCAAATTTTATCATTGTAGTACAAACGATTGTTGTTTGTGCCGGTCTCATTAAATTACTCCTAAAAGCGATATCATTTAACGTCTTGTTCCAAATTCTGGGTGATTCATTCAATCTATATAACACTCTTCTCAATTTTAGATGTTTTGTTTTCGCTTTGCAACTTTCTGGTTTCTTTATATATATTTCACTGTCTTATTCGCCGTTTAAAAAATGCTGATTGATGTCTAACTGTCTGATATTTCAACCTTTCTATACAGTATGTGCCAGCATTACTCTGATTGTTGTTATTCTTGCGGCTGGTGCATATAATGGTTTTAATATATATTTTCTCATAGTAGAAATCCCTTAGTTACTAGTTTTGCCTTTCTTGTACCATCTTCTTTCGTTTTAAAAATAAATGTAGTAAAAGTCTGGTAATATTACTTCCTGCCAAATTTGTAGATCTTCTAAAGAATTTATTTCCTTCTTTTATGGCCTCCCTCCATTCATTGTCTTTTATTGCTTCATTAAAACTATCAGATTCTTGATTATTTATATTCATATAATAAGCCGTATATAATTCATATTCGTTTTTTCTCCCTGCTCTAGTTTGTGTAATTTTTTCATTTCCTGGTTCATCCTTCTTATCAACTGTATCTTCATATTCGTAGTCTTTCTTCATTCTTTTCTATTTCCTCCTCGTCGATATTTTCTTTTTGCTTTTTTAGATTTTCCTGTAACTTATTTGACTTTCTTTTTGCTTTCATGTTTTATATTATTTTCGCATATTATATCTCTTGAAATCATTATTTTGTCTGTTTTTGGTATCGGTTCTAGTTTGTTCATTTTTAGCATTATAGTATACCACACTTTACCCCCAAATACTTTTAATTTCTGTAAATTATTATTACCACACCAAATTTTTACCGATGAAATACCATTATTACAAAACTGTTGGTGATCTGTTCAATTTGTACAACAACGCTCTCACCAGTTCTCCCCATAATTCCTTGGCTAGGTTCGTTTCTACAAACTTTGTTCTAACACAATCTAATATCGTTCGATTCATTCTTTCTACTTTTCTATTATATTGTGGAGTATATGGTACAGTATATTGTTTATCATTTCCTTTATTTTCACAATATTGTTGAAATTTTCAAAGATAGTACCATTTTTCAAAAGTGATGACAAAGCGAATTGCGCTAATTACAAGCCCATCACAACACAACACTACCCAAGGTGTTTGAACGAGACATAAGGAAGCAACTGATTAATTTTCTTTCTCAACACGATTACCGAAAGCTAACATCCACATCATCAGCTGTTACGGGCCTTTTGGAGCTGATAGCGAATGCTGTCAGCGAAAAGAAAGAAGCATTACTCAAATGCTGCGATCTAATAAAGGCAAATTGATTGCGTCGACCACCGGATTCTGCTCAATAAGCTAAAATTACTATGGTATAAGGGGTACTTTAATTTCACTCTTCAAGACATATTTCCACGATAGAACACAAATAGTTTACTGGAAAGGAAAATTTTTGACAAGAAGACAGATAGGACGAGGAGTTTCACAGGGACATGTTCTAGGCTCGATTTTGTTTCTGATCTATATCTGAGACTTACCATAAAAATTGACGGCTGATTTGACGTGTCTTCCTCTGTTTCGCTGATAAGAGACAGACAGGAACTCCTCAGAAAAAGACGCAATCACTCATATTCACCAACAATACGTTACAAAAAAAGTTTACCTCAGCAACCTACCTCATCAGAAAAATAAGGAATAAATAATTCCATACTTCAATATGGCATCGAGGTGTGGGGATCATCTCTTCCAACTTATAAACTCTTAATCTAGTAAAAGGAAGCCCTTAGAGCTTTGGCGTGTGCAAGAAAACGAGATAGCTGCAGAAACATATTTAAATCGATGAAAATATTAAGTGCGCCTATATTCTGACGTCAATCTCCCTTCTGCATAAGAACAAAATGAGATATTCATCTCATAGTGATATTCACCAACTTATCATTAGACAGAAGAACAGGATCGTTATTCCAACACCGCATCAACAGATTGTGTGAGACTGTGTTGCATCTTATCGTCCAGTTAAATGTTGTGTTTGTTCTAAACAGTTTAATATAGATTGTGTGGATGTTTCTGCTACGGAGACGCGTAAGATACATTCTAAGAGAGGTTTCTTTTTCTTGCGGACCTGAACAATCTAAAGGCGGTCATAATTTCTTTCCAGAAGGATATTATCGCCCTCAAGTCGAATTTGAATCTGACTCATTCCATCTCGGATTTTGATACGAAAAAAGCTATCCATGAGATTTTTGAGTGTAATCGCAGAAAGTACAACTTTATGATTCATTAGGGGTCTAATGATTTGTCTTGCAGGAAGCAGGTTGAAGCTAATATCACTTTCCTTGGTGATTTTTTGCGCATTTAGGGATCAGGGATGCTTCGATTCTTTCATTCTGTTGCAGAAAGTTTGAACCTTCGAATAAATCTAGATGTAGACCTATTTGTATTAAGTTGTCCAACCGAGATTCCTTTAAAGAGCACACACGACTAATCCGAAACGTTCTAGTGTTAAGTCTTGGCTATTTTATAAAGGTTTAGGTGTTGCTATGGAAGGTTTGTAGAAACATTTCAACCGTCGTTACAATTCTTCTTTTTTTATCTTTCTTTATAAAAGAAACTTGAAATCGCTTAAAATATTATTCCTTAATATAATAAACAATTATATCTGCGACATTATTTGAACTCGTAAACAACGTTGTTTCCATAAAATATCACACCACCACTAACACTTCGCCTGTCTTTCTTATCTTATCAGTAGCCCGCCCAATCAGAGACTGTAAATCCAAATATTTTATCATTTTTCTTATATATATAAGTTTCAACTCTTTTGTTCCATTTAGATATCTTAAAATACGATTAGGTGCTTTCCATGTTTGTGTTGTTGATTTATCCAAGTCATATGTAAGTAGGATTACTTAGATATGACACCGTAAATATTATATCTGGCCTCGTTGTTATAAAAATATGCATTAAACTTTCTATCAATTGTCTATATGGCACTGTTATTATTGTTGCACCTGGATTTAAACTAAAATTCACTTCTATCGGTGATTGTATAGGTTTTGATTCTTCCATCCTAAACTTCTTCAACACTTTTTCTATTACTTTTGTTTGTATTATTTTCATTTTTCCGTTAACATATTCTATATTTATACCAAAATATGTTTTATGGTTCCCAAATCTTTTGCTTCAACTTCTTTCTTCAACTGTTCAATTAATGTCTTCATTTGAAATGTTTCTCCGGTTATTATTAAATCGTCAAGCCAAATTTTATCGTTGTAGTACAAACGATTGTTGTTTGTGCCGGTGTCATTAAATTACTCCTAAAAGCGATATCATTTAACGTCTTGTTCCAAATTCTGGGTGATTCATTCAATCTATATAACACTCTTCTCAATTTTAGATGTTTTGTTTTCGCTTTGCAACTTTTCTTTATATATATATATATTTCACTGTCTTATTCGCCGTTTAAAAAATGCTGATTGATGTCTAACTGTCTGATATTTCAACCTTTCTATACAGTATGTGCCAGCATTACTCTGATTGTTGTTATTCTTGCGGCTGGTGCATATAATGGTTTTAATATATCTTTTCTCATAGTAGAAATCCCTTAGTTACTAGTTTTGCCTTTCTTGTACCATCTTCTTTCGTTTTAAAAAGAAATTTAGTAAAAGTCTGGTAATATTGCTTCCTGCCAAATTTGTAGATCTTCTAAAGAATTTATTTCCTTCTTTTATGGCCTCCCTCCATTCTTTGTCTTTTATTGCTTCATTAAAACTATCAGATTCTTCATTATTTATATTCATATAATAAGCCGTATATAATTCATATTCGTTTTTTCTCCCTGCTCTAGTTTGTGTAATTTTTTCATTTCCCGGTTCATCCTTCTTATCAACTGTATCTTCATATTCGTAAAGTCTTTCTTCATTCTTTTCTATTTCCTCCTCGTCGATATTTTCTTTTTGCTTTTTTAGATTTTCCTGTAACTTATTTGACTTTCTTTTTGCTTTCATGTTTTATATTATTTTCATCGCATATTAAATCCCTTGAAATCATTATTTTGTCTGGTTTTGGTATCGGTTCTAGTTTGTTCATTTTTAGCATTATAGTATACCACACTTTACCCCGAAATACTTTTAATTTCTGTAAATTATTATTACCACACCAAATTTTTACCGATGAAATACCATTATTACAAAACTGTTAGTGAACTGTTCAATTCGTACATCAACGCTCTCATCAGTTCTCCCCATAATTCCTTGGCTAGGTTCATTTCTACAAACTTTGTTCTATCACGATCTAATATCGTTCGATTCATTCTTTCTACTTTTCCATTATGTTGTGGAGTATATAGTACAGTATATGGTTTATCATTTCCTTTATTTTCACAATATTGTTGAAATTTTGAACTTAAAATTTTTTCCCCATAATCCATTCTAATTCTTTTTGTTCTTTTATTTTTCTAAGATTTTATTAACTTTATAACATTAATCAAATTCTGTTCTGCTTCATTTGACTTTTTAACAAATAAACCATTCGTAAAATGTGAATAATCACCAAAATCATCTAAAAGTATTTATACTTTTCTTTGGTTATCGGCTTAATTAGTCCACATATATCCCGGATGTAACAATTCTCCAATTTGAGAGTGATTTTGTATTGTTTTGTAAAGGGTACCCTCGTTCTTTTTCCTTCTATACAGAAACTGCAACAGTTTTTACTTATTGATAATTTTAAATTACGTAAACCCCTTTTATTAACACATTCTTGAACGGTCACGAGTTAACTCGTGTTTTTATGGCCGAACCGCTGTTGTTTTCTCTGTTGGCGACCATACAGTGCAATTGTTGGTCAATATAACACAAGCTGTTTCTCTCGATTATAAGACCCGCCAAATCTTTTATTGTAAAAAATATTTAATAATTAAAAACATTTTAAAAAACGATGATGGAACGTAATGAAGAATCCTTCAATGAATTATACGCGGATGCTTTTTCTGATAGTCCGAGTGATTGTGAATCAAATTGTGGTAACTGTGAAAATGATACTGTATCAGAAGATAGCGACTATGATATCAGGCCACCAAAATATCAAAAAAGAAATACAATAGCATCAGCTAGTGACGACGATTTGGAAGAAGAGTGGAACGAGCATGATATTACACCAAACTTACAGAATTATTTAAATATTCCTGGTGCAACTATTGAATTTGGTGACGCGTCGACTATCAGTGAAGTAACGGCTTTATTTTTTGATGGTGGTTTTTTTGATTTAGTCGTTACGCAGACCAATTTGTACCATTCTCAAATGAAAGAGGTACATAGAATTTCTGCAAAAACGGTATCATGCACGGAAATTACCACTAATGAAATAAAAAAATTTCTTGGATTACTAATATTGATGTGTCAAACCAGAAAATCTCATTGGAGAGATTATTGGTCAACGGATCCTTTAGTTGAAACACCAATATTTCGAGCAACTATGTCCAGAATGCGATTTGAACAAATTCCTACATTTTTTCATTTAAATGATAATACGCAACATACATCTCCCAAAGACAGACTTTACAAAATTAGATCACTTTTGAATTATATTATTCCAAAATTTCAGTCCCTATATACACCCAAGCAGGAGTTAGCTCTAGACGAAGCAATGGTACCATACAGAGGACGCATCAGCTTTAGGACATACAACCCAGCGAAGATAACAAAATATGGAATTTTGATCAGAATGCTTTGTGAAAGTGAGAGTGGGTATATATGCAACTTCGAGATCTATTCGGGGCAAGGCAAAAAGCTGCAAGAAACAATATTGTCTTGTGTTGGAGCCGTATCTTGGTCAGTGGCATCATATATATCAAGACAATTATTATAACAGTGTACCTACAGCCGAAATATTATTCAGAAAAAAAACAGTAGTGTGTGGTACCATACGGGAAAACCGTGGCTTACCAAAGATCCTGATAGAAAAATGCAAAAGTCTGCCCAGAGGAGAAATGACTTTTTTACGGAAGGGACCTGTTATCCTTATTACTTGGAAGGATAAAAGAATAGTACGGATGATATCAACTATTCATGATGCTTCCGTGAAATCAAGTGGAAATCGAAAAAAAAAATTATATAGACGATACAATCAAACCAACTTGCATATTGCAATACAATAAATATATAAAAGGGGTAGATCGTGCAGATCAGTACTTGGCAAACAGCAATATTTTACGAAAAACTGTAATATGGTACAAAAAGTTAGCATTTTTTCTGATAAACTGCACCTTGTTTAATCCTTATAAACTGTACTGTACCTATCCGCCAGAAAATAAAACAAGATACAAGAGATTTCTACTGGAAGTAGCTAGAGAATGGATAAGTGTGGATTTCAAAGAATGTAGCATTGCACCTGACACTGCTCGAATTTCTAAAACAGCTCCTTATAAAGACACACCCTTCAGGCTTTCCGGACAAGTAAGAGACCACGTCTTAGAAAAAATGGTCACTGCCAGAAAAGCAAATCCGACTAGAGCGTGTAGAGTATGCTCTTCAAAGGGAAAACGAAGCGAAACTAGATTTATTTGTAAAAGCTGTTGTGTACCATTACACGTAGGTGATTGTCATACTGCCTATCATGCGAAAAAGAATGATTAAAAGTTGAATAATAAATAAAATTTATCAAAGTTTATTTTTATTGTTTTACTTCCACATCCAATTACGAAATAATAGCCGGTGACATGAGATAAATTTTCAGTAAAATTGCCGGTCAACAATGTGTTAAGATGTTGAAGTCTTCTCTGACAAATATCTTCTTGATTCATATTAGTACTTAAGTGTTTTTCTATCTTGAGCAAATTCAAGATCTGTAGGAATAATTTTCATAATTTCTTTCTTAATTATCTTTTCCTTTTATTTCCAGCTCATTTTTATTGAATAAAACTTTCATTATTATTCATTTATTATTATCATTCCTCTGATTTTTTCCTTCTTTGTTGCCTATATCTTACCATTTGCAATCTTTATTTCTACTGTTCTATCCAATTGTTCTAATTCTGTTAAATACTTCTCCATATTTTCATTCACGTTCTGTGATTTCCAATTATGAATGTACTTTTAATTCTTCCATCTTACAGTTGTATGCAACAAAGCTCACATTTTTTTCTGCCATATTTGCATGATACGGACCTCTAATTTTTTTTCCTCTACATCTAAAAACATCTTTCTTGTTCTTGCAGTCTGCTTTCTTGTCACCCGATTGCCCACAACCAAAACATTTAAAGTTAAATGCTTCAAAAGATGTTTCTTTTTGATCAGTTACCACTTTATTTTTTAATTTCAATTCTTCATCTAGAAACCTCAACTTTACGAAATCCATTGCAAGTTGCGTAGTTAAAGTTTTAATAACTGTTATTACATGATCATACTTTTCACCGATTGTTAATAAGAGATAACATACCTTCTTATATCATTTTCATCCATCTTTGTTCCCAAATTCTCTATTTCCCTAATTATTGACTCGAATTTATGAAAATGTTCTCCCAAACTTCAATTTCTTTGCTTTAATAATAACAACTTTCTCAATAAATGTAATTCCGATAATATGCTTATCCTTTTAAACACATCTTGTAGCTTGTAGCTTCAATCATTTCTTTTGCTGTCATACAGTCTTTAATTAAATCAATGTATTTATCTGTAATACATTGTGCTATTATTGATTTTGCTTTTACTTCTTTAGTTTTCAAAATAGCTTTTCATCTGTATCATCGTTAATATCTGTCTCAAGTATGTCATCAATTATTTTTCTTAGCCATACGTCTACAACACTAATGTTTCCAGTTCTTGGTCTAGTGTTAGTTCTGAAGCTGGGCTGTAGGTCTACTATTAGTTACACGTTTAGTTCCAGAAGAATTTAAGACAATTTCAAGTTTATTCATCTTTGGTTAAATATAACTATTGGATATTTACCATAGTTACTGGTCATATAGCCAATCATGGCAAGTGAAATTACAGTAACCATGGAAAATATCCAGTAGTTAAATTTAACCAAAGATGAATAAACCGGCCCTTAGAATTATACAAAAATTAAAACTAGAACTAACACTAGACCTAGAACTAGAAAGATTCAGGTTTAGCCGTGCGTCTGAAGACGCACGGCTAAACCGAAACTTTCTAGTTCTAGGTCTAGTGTTAGTTCTAGTTTTGTTTTGGTAGAATGATACAATAATCTAAAACCGAATATCATAGCAGTATCACAATCACCTACGTGTTATGGTACACAACAGCGTTTATAAATAAATCTAGTTTCGCTTCGTTTTCCCTTTGAAGAGCATACTCTACACGCTTTAGTCGGATTTGTTTTTCTGGCAGTGACCATTTTTTCTAAGACGTGGTCTCTTACTTGTCCGGAAAGCCTGAAGGGTGTGTCTTTATAAGGAGCTGTTTTAGAAATTCGAGCAGTGTCAGGTGCAATGCTACATTCTCTGAAATCCACACTTATCCATTCTCTAGCTATTTCCAGTAGAATTCTCTTGTATCTTGTTTTATTTTCTGGCAGATAGGTACAGTACAATTTATAAGCATTAAACAAGGTGCAGCTTATCAGATAAAATGCTAATTTTTTGTACCATTTTACAGTTTTTCGTAAAATATTGCTGTTTGCCAAGTACTGATCTGCACGATCTACCCCTTTCATATATTTATTGTATTGCAATATGCAAGTTGGTTTGATTGTATCGTCTATATAATTTTTTTTCGATTTCCACTTGATTTCATGGAAGCATCATGAATAGTTGATGTCATCCGTACTATTCTTTTATCCTTCCAAGCAATAAGGATAACAGGTCCCTTCCGTAAAAAAGTCATTTCTCCTCTGTGCAGACTTTTGCATTTTTCTATCAGGATCTTTGGTAAGCCACGGTTTTCCCGTATGGTACCACACACTAGTGTTTTTTTTTCTGAATAATATTTCGGCTGTAGGTACACTGTTATAATAATTGTCTTGATATATATGATGCCACTATCGAATTTATGAAAATGTTCTCCGAAACTTCAATTTCTTTGCTTTAATAATAACAACTTTCTCAATAAGTGTAATTCCGATAATATGCTTATCCTTTTAAACACATCTTGTAGCTTGTAGCTTCAATCATTTCTTTTGCTGTCATACAGTCTTTAATTAAATCAATGTATTTATCTGTAATACATTGTGCTATTATTGATTTTGCTTTTACTTCTTTAGTTTTCAAAATAGCTTTTCATCTGTATCATCGTTAATATCTGTCTCAAGTATGTCATCAATTATTTTTCTTAGCCATACGTCTACAACACTAATGTTTCTAGTTCTTGGTCTAGTGTTAGTTCTGAAGCTGGGTTGTAGGTCTACTATTAGTTACACGTTTAGTTCCAGAAGAATTTAAGACAATTTCAAGTTTATCATCTTTGGTTAAATATAACTATTGGATATTTACCATAGTTACTGGTCATATAGCCAATCATGGCAAGTGAAATTACAGTAACCATGGAAAATATTCAGTAGTTAAATTTAACCAAAGATGAATAAACCGGCCCTTAGAATTATACAAAAATTAAAACTAGAACTAACACTAGACCTAGAACTAGAAAGATTTAGGTTTAGCCGTGCGTCTGAAGACGCACGGCTAAACCGAAACTTTCTAGTTCTAGGTCTAGTGTTAGTTCTAGTTTTGTTTTGGTAGAATGATACAATAATCTAAAACCGAATAATAGCTAAAAGCTATTATTCGCTTCATTCGTGCTCTAAACATCATTAGCCAAAAAATCTAACTAAACACACCGTTTCATGAATACTACTTGCAATAATTTAATTTGAGTTAAAAATCATTATATTAACTTATTGAAGTCAGAAGCAAAATAAGTAACGACTGAAAGAGATGTAATATTCGTAGAATTGATTCCTGTGACATTCACAGTTCCCACATAAATAATTCATGGGCGGTTGAATCGTATAATGCATTCTGAGGCGGAATCGTTCGTCTCGTGGCGGTTTCAGGCGATTAGCGGCCCGAAGGACGGACGTTGGAAAATTTAAAACCTGGGACACATCCAAGCGAACGACATTTGCATGCCAGATGGCCCGAAAAATCTCATCAGCGAAACTAGATAGCCGCGAGACTGCAATCCGTGGGAAACGGTACGCCTTAATTTCCACCTTTGATCCGAGATACCGAGCCACGAATAAATTTCATTCATCTCGCAACCGGAAAACTATGCTTTATCGCGATCCCCTTGGATGAAATTCTTAAGAGGGGCACGGTAATTCTTTGGAATTGGTTTGCTGGAAATGCAATCAACCTATACTTAATCTACAGAACGAATTCGCTTAGTTATTATAACAAACAACTTTTAGGGAACACTTTTTCTTGTAAGATCCTTATAAATGTTCCTTCTGAATGAACAACGATTTATTTTCTCCGACATGTTTTTTCATTTCATCCTATCCCATTTTCGTGCTTTCAGAGCCTTTGGAGATGAGCACCCTGGTGAGTTTGGCCGGCGTTGGATTGGCCGCCCTCCTGCTGATCGTTTGTGCCTGCATATACGCTGTACGCACGGAAAAGTGCTGCTTCGCACGTAAGTCTATTTGTTTCAACTGTCAGCCCGAACTAGACCGAAAGATTTACTTTACATACATCAAAGTGAAAGCTCTCGTAACATAAAAGAGCGGTCGGTAAAAATCTTGTTACACTTAAATTGAGTTGGCTATAATTTGATGGAAATAAAGCTTCATTTTGAGATCAAAAGAAATAGTTAAACTTTTAACTTCACATCGTGTTTGAGCACTTTTTAACGAACCCTTACTTCGTAGTACATTATATTACAAAACACATTACGGTGACACAAAAGCCAACGCATCAATGACGAAAAGAATCTCTACCCTCCTCCCTGTCGTGTCAATTTTGGCACTTTCGTGCCGAACGAAAGTGAAATACCGTTAGATTTTACGATCCAGTTTTTTATCGCTTATCTGAAATGAGTCCCACGACTCGCCCAAAACTTTTCACTATCTATCGATTCTTTGCACTCGTAAAACGTTTATAGCGCCCTGTAAAATTAAAGCAGTCTTTGCTGCAAACCCTCCTTATCCTTATGATCACGTTCGTCGTGTTATAAACAAAATTCCGTTCCTTTTAAAAACTTATTTAATACTGTATCGATCGTAAATGTTTATGTAAAATGTTTCAGGTAAAGGAGACTTCAAGCCCAGTGATTTAAATGGGTAAGTTAATATTAATAAAATTTTCTTTAACCCTCAAGCACTATCGTATTTTCAAGTTATTCTTAGATTATGGAGGGTTTGCATCTTAAACTTTATTAAAGATTAAAATACTTAATCCCCATTCCTTGAGAGGTAAAAATAAAAGCTGACCAACTTAACATTCTTTCGTGGGATGATTGGCAAGTCAAAAGAAAAACTTTACGCTTTAATTTGGGAATCTACCTGCTTTAACCCTTTTTCCTATAACAATGGGGGTTTCTTCACGCTTTAATTGGGGTACAAAAGAAATCTTCGCGGTATAATTAATGTTTGTAAACAAAACTGACCTACTTAACATTTTTTTCGGGGGATGATTGACAGGTCAAAACAAAAATTTCACGCTTTAATTGGGGAATAAAAGGAATCTACCTGCTTTAACATTTTTTCCTATAACAATGGGGGTTTCTTCACGCTTTAATTGAGGTACAAAAGAAATCTTCGCGGTATAATTAATGTTTGTAAACAAAACTGACCTACTTAACATTCTTACGAGAGATGAGTAACAGAAGAATTGTCAAAGAGTGTTATCAAAATTTGCAAAGAAGAAACTTCTTTGGGGAAAAAATTAGTATAGTTGAGTAGTCACGGCGGTGATGTACAGGGAGTTAGATTCACATCTTAAAATGAATTGACATCTTAAGAGATAGATAAAAAGTAGCTTACCATGTCGTGATCTCTTTAAAAAAAATCCATTGCTGAAAACCTCAAAGCGCTATCGTTTTTTGTATTTCCGCTAAGCCCCAAAAGTGAAAATATCATATTATCTTGGTTATTATTATTAATAGGTATAACTAGGACATCATATGGACACTTCTTTACGAAGAATTTGATGACGTAGTTGAAAAATCTTTTTCGCTTTTAGATTCTGAGATATTATGACAATTTTCGTTTTTCTACTTTTATTTGTTACAATCAAAACCTTCCTCTTTAATATCTTTTGAGCAAATAAAGATATTTTCATAACAAATATCTTAAAATAAAACTTTATTAATAAGAATTTCTCTTTAAACTGGTAGACTACATTACAACGTCTAGAATTTTTGGTATATGGGTGAAATTAATCTTGATAAAATTGGTTTGAATCCATAACGTTTGAATAAATTTTGGTATTTTGTTGATTAATATTTCAAAAGAATATTTAAATTTCTTGAATTTCTCAAATCTGAGTCTTATGGTGGGTTCATGCAACGTGTTTTAGTTTTAGTCTTAAACATTGTCGTTAGCTTTAGTTGTAAGGAAATGTATTGGTTCATGCAATATTTAAGCACAACATATAAAAGCAAAATTTTGTAAAATAAACAGCCGTGCCAAATTAAAAATACAAAAAGAAATCTGGGGGATCAGGAGTGAAACAGTTTTGTTTTTTTAGAAATATTGTTTCTAATATTATTTAATGGTGATCATGATTTAATATGAATAAAAAGAAAATTGTTGTCTCTGCTAGTGCAATGTGTTTGAATGCAGCATTATTAATCGCATAAAGATTGAAGAATAAAAGACGAGGGCGTTTTGGTAGAAGGCCCACCAATAAGAATCGAGAATTAGAGGGGAATTATGCCACTCTTATTAGAAATATGTTATATAGAAAAGAAAGAGGACGATTTATAATTTTTTAAATATGTTCGCATGTCATTCGGAGAGTTTAAACAATTGTTAACCTTTTTTATCAAAAACACCAAATAAAGGTGCAATTTCACCATCTGAAAGGTTGATAATAACCCTAGAGTAAGTTTTTATTTAAACCGTGTACATTCACCAAGTACATTCAAGTATAATTTGGACATATAAAGTCGTGCCAAATTAGAAATACAAAAAAAAATCTGAGTGAAAAACGAAAGAAAAGAAAACGGAGTGAAACCATTTTGTTTATTAAAAACATTTTGTTTCTAACACATTCTAACATTATTTAATATGAATAAAAATAAAATTGTTGTCGCTGCTAGCGTAATGCGTTTAAATTAGGGATTACAATCTCGGGATATTGGGATCTCTGCATCCCGGGATTGTTCCTATAATAACCAATTTCTCCGAATCTGGGATTAATATATCGTTGATCAATGCTGGTCAGAAAATAACGAAAATCTCCAACAAAAAACGAAGTTCATTAATGACAGTGAGTTTCAAATTATGAGAAGTTAGTTTGACTTTTAGATCGGGTCTTATTTGTCATCGAGACATATATCTTAATAAAGCAAATATTGGTTCCAAAAGACTAGATACTGTCCATAGAAAACTTAATACTACTTATAGAGGACCTGATACTGCTTAAAAACGATTTGAAATGTGTCAAGAATACTTCATAGAAATGCTTCCAGAAAACTTGACATTGCCTTTGGAAGACTAGAAATGCTTCCAGAAAATTTCATACTACTTTTCGAAGACTTAACGCTACTTTCAGAAGACTTGATATTGCCTCTAAACGACTTAATTCTGCTCCTGGATGACTTGAAATACTTCCAGAGGACATGGATTGCTTCTAAATTGCTTGATGCTGCCATTTAAAGACTAATACTGTTTTTCTTTTGCTTCCAAAACATTTTCAATAGTCCCAAAAGACTTACTCTGCTTCCAGAAGATTTGATAGGCCCATAACAGACTTAATACTGTTTCTAAAGAACCTGATATTGCTTCCAACTTGTCAAAATAAAAAGAAGAAATGTTCAAAATATTTGTAATGCTTTAAAAGACTTGATACTGCTTCCGAAAGACTTGACATTGCTTCCAAAAAACTTGATATGTTTCTAGTATACTTGAACTTCTTCCAGAAAAGTCTATATAGCTTCTGAAAGATTTGTTGCTGCTTTTAGAAGAATTGAAATGCTTCCAAAACACTTGATATTGTTTTTAAAACCTCTGGCAAAAAACATTTTCATTGCAGAAAACAACACGATATTGTTGATAAACTATTTAAGTTATCTTGACTGGTAGAATGATCTAGGCAATTTTGAACTATGGACTTTTTAAAACTCTTTGGATGCTATTACATTAAAATTATTTTAATAGCTACATCCGATGCGGTAGCGACCAATATTAAGCGACTTTTTCTTCCTAAGATTTAATACGATTTACTTTAAGTAATAGATTAGGAATTGATAAAGCAGCAAAAACAGTCTCCATGTTTCAACAGTAAAATGCAGTAAATAGTGTATCTAGCGGAAACGAGTAATGATTTTTTATTACTCGTTTTATTATTTTTTAGTTGTAAGGTAGGTTTGGCGATAAACATACGTAAAAGGAAAATAAAACATTCTAATTTTTAAACAAAACTGTTCTTTCAAAAAGACACCCCATGTAAGTCACCTTTTGAACTGTTTGAACAGTTTAAAACATATCATACAGTTTTAGGAATGTTTGTTTTAAACACTTTATTTAAAATATAACAACCCTGATTGAAATTTTTATTATAATTGCGCTGATGCATTTTCATTAATTTGAATATGTAGGAATTATTCTATCTAACAATTATATTAAGCTTGCCCTTCTTTCCCTTCAAAAATTGAATATCACTCAAAATCGATGTTTGATTTTAAACAATATCTAAGAGTACAAACGGCAAACACACCACCGGTTTCATTTTGGATTATGAATAATAAATAAATTTGTTAAATTTGTCTTTGGTAATGATAGAAAATATCAAAGTATTAAAAACTATTAGATAACGTTAGGTAGTTTATTAAAAAGACTGAAAACTGTCGGATTTGAGTTGATTTTTTACCTCATAACTAAAAAAATGATTATTAAAAAACATTTATTTTGTTGAATTCGACCTTATGCAAAATATCAAAAACAGAGATTTCTCAAAATCATGCTTTGTTAAATTCGCCCTTTCTGTTCTCAAAGCCTCAATTGTAATATAATAAAAAGTTAACCAACTTAACCTTTATTTATAAAATAAAATGAAACACTGCCATTAAAGGCACGAAAGAGAAAAGTGCGCATGCGTTAAGTTGCGACCGAGGGTTTTACCTTTAAGAAGTTAAAAGTTGGGCAACTCTTGTGACTAAGACAAAAACCGTTTTAGTCGTAAGATGTTGCATGAACAGTACTACTACAACACAATACCTTAACTTTTCACTCTTATGACTATAACTACGACTAAGACTAAAACACGTTGCATGAACCCACCATTAGTACAGCTTAAAATTGTTAGAATCAACTCCTCTTTGAATCCTCTTTAAGCGATTTTTTGAGCGAATAAAGATATTTTCATGATTGATATCTAAAATAAAGTTTAAGAAGAACTTCGCTTTAAATTAGTCGTCTTCATTTCAATGTCTAAATTTTTTTAAATATGGGTGTATGGATGAACTTGAAATTGACAAAACCGACTTGAATTTTTTATATTCCATAACTTTTGAATAAATAAAGGAATTTTGATGATTAATATCAGAAAACAATCCCCAATTCATATCAATTTAACGCCGATATTGCGCGCATTAATCAAATTTCTAGAATTTCTCAAATTTGCTTCTTAGTGCACGTTCCATTTGTTACAATCAAAAAATAATTTTCTCTTTGATATCTTTTAAGCAAATAAAGATATTTCCACGATTGATGTCTTAAAATAAAGCTTGATTAGCAAGAATTTCACTCTAAACTGGTAGACTTTATTACAAAGTCTATAATTTAAAAAATATAGGTGATTGGATGAACATGAAATTGATAAAATTGACTTGAATTTTTTGTATTCTATAACACTTAAATATAAAAAGATATTCTGTTGTTTATCAATCGCTCCAGTAAACACAAATTCTACCAACATCTGCCATTCCAAAAATCTTTTAACACACTTAATGGGGATTTAATTTGCCTCCCATAACTCCGCAGAACTGAAACTATATGCTACAGTTTTTATGGCAAGTATTACTTGACCAATACACTCATCCTACCTTTTTTCATGATCGTAACTCAACACTCTGAATATTCTCTCAAATACTCCAAGAAATCTTTCTACTACATGTTACAGAGGATGATATGCAGTCTTGTGTAATATTTCAATACCGCTTTGTTCCAAAAATTGATGTTTTTGTTATACATCTGGGGAAATATGGATACCTCTGTATGTAAAAGGTAAACGGCGAGAAGAAGAAATAGGAACGAATATACAAGCTCCCACGATTTGGGAGCTTGTGTGTGAAAAATTTTCACTCCACTTTTTTACCGATTCAAACTGATTGTGAGTTTTGAGACGCTCTTCCACATGGTGATAACCAAAAAGTTACAACTAACTTAAAAGTTCGATTTTTTTCAAATGCAAGATAAGAGTACAAATTTTTGTTAGGAAAACAAATCGAATCGAGAAGCATATATTTGTCAATACCAAGTAATTTTGCATTTTCCTTCATAGTCATCTTTCTTGCAATCAGTTTAGTTCATATCTGCTTTCCTGACACTAAAGATACGCCAGTTGACTGTACAATTTTCGGCATACGACGTTCAATGGATTTTAAGAGAATTAAAATAAGTGGGCATTACCATCGTCTACGAATTATTTCGTTTTTACATAATCCATAGAGATTATAGTTATTAAATTGTACTATACCAACAAGTGACTCAGAATCGTTTAAGATGGCTGACCCATTTATACCAAACAAGTTTTTTCTTCGCTAAAGTAATTATTAAAAGTACCGACTACTTGGCCAGTTTAATAGGAGAACAAACCGCTTTAGCAAAATCAAATGAAACAAAATTTGTTGTATCATCAGCTATGTGGAGATCATAGCCGGACGCCTAGATACTGTTATAGATACTCTATCCATACATACGCACTGAATTCGTGCTTGCATCTACTGCGGATGATTTTTTTTTAACACACAAATATTTTATATATTCGTAATTTGAGTCTTTTTCCAACTGACTTTTTTAGGTAGCACCCATACATATTTTCAAAACCAGCATCTATGGTGGAGATGATCGACAAATTTTTGCAGATTCTAGTAATGTTCAATGTCAAGATCTTTCATCACTTACGTAATTAGTCCAATTCATTTTAGTTCATCTAACAGATATAACGTACACCTCATTTTGAATTGGTGAAATTTCAGTACAATGAGTGTTGGCAATTTTCTAGGATTAAGTTTCGTTGTTTTCTTTTCGGATACGAATGAATTTAATACGGCAGTATGGGGTCTTGCATCATCCTGTTGGACAATGGCATTCTGCAACGTCTGTATGATAGGTACTAACATTACCTGGTTATAGAACGATATCATTGTAACGACGTAAGTTTAATTTTCTTGGAATGAACTTGTGGGATGACCTTCGTCCAGCATATATGTCGTCTTTAACGAACTCCAAACTCCGTCTTTCCTCTTGATGTTGTCGCACCCCTCTACGATCATCACTTTTTCATGAATAAAATCTTTATTTATTGCGTTCTTGACAACATGCAAGTCTGGATGTTCTATGGGGTGATGTTGATGAAAGCTGAAGGTAAGGACATTATAAATGAAGTCCAAAGGAAGTAAGTATTTAAGTACGGCATTTCCGAATACCTTCTTCGGGCAATAAAGTATGATCTTTATAGTCAGAAGTGACTATAGTGTGGTCCTGATTCAGCTTTCTCAAAATCTGCCGGAATGTGATTATCGGTATGAACTCTTTCATACCGATAATCCCTTGTTAAGTCATTGATATTGGCAAAATTTAGACGATGTCGTCCTGCGGCATCACAAGGCGTCTACTTGACAGTTTGATAATCAGATAAACTGACATTTTATGGGCAAATATTCATTAATTGCTAGGAAGGAAACATTGAAGTTGGAGATAACAGTGCCTATAGCCATTGTCAATTTTGTAAATTCTTGTTTGATCATCAAATCTGAGAGTTGATATAAGAAACAAAAAGCGGCTTTTGAACATTATAGCTGTAAAGATATCTCTACCAGTACATCCTTTGCATAAAGCCTTCTTATATCTTCATAATTTGATTTGAACACGCTAGGCAAAATCATGCTTTAAGTTCATTTATATCCAAATGTCTGAATGTCTGGTTTTTGCATATGTTTTAAAATTTTATATAGAATTTCTTCAGTAAACAGAAGAGACCAAAAAGCATTTAAGGATATTGTTACCAAAACACTTGCTACTGGACCTTTTATTCCTGACTGATGTTGAACCATATTTGATAATCTAGTAGTTGAAGAAGCATGAGCAAGAGAACTTTTAGACCACCTGTATCGATTGCGACCAGAATAGTATTGAGGGATAATTTCACTTTCATCAAAATCAAAAACTTTGCTGACGTTTTGTGAGAAATATGTTTATTTGCTCTATCGATCAAGTCTTCATCATATTCGCAACTCATCATCAGAAATGTTATCATACAAATTTTTGGTTAAATTTGCAAGCTATTGTTCAGCTGGAATTTTGTCATTTTGTTACCTAATAATCACAGAAACTGATAATCAACGAAACTGTGAAAACAATTAGACGAGGATGAGGAAGATTTGAGAATAATTCAGTGAGCAAAACCTGAAAATCACTTTATACAGGCTCTCTCAGGTTTTGTAGTAGGACTTTATATCAATTAAAGTTATCACAAAAATGTCATATAAACATAGATAATATTACACGTATATTTCAACCGATTTTATTCAAACTTTGCAAACGCAGGTTTCTTGGCATGTAACAGACGAGTATGGGGTCCGTTGTACTACAGCTAGGAATGACTGATTGTGTGATAGTATTTAAGAACGGCAAGATTACAAGCATTCTAATTATATTCATAAGTTAATTCCTTGTGCAAATTGGCGTACCATATGTCTCATACTAAGAGCTTTTAACCACAAATAGCTTACATCATTAGGTTATTAGGTTATCATGTCTAGATGTAAAGTTTGCAATGTGATATCAAATGACTACTCTTGAAGCTTTACCCAGTTTCATATCACTTCATCTATACAAAAAAATGCATCTTTATCACTGAAATGCTATTCATGCAAGTCGATGCAGGATAATTTCAGAGAATTCAGAATAACAAATAAATCTTTGTATGTAACTTTGAGACTTCGTATCTCGTGTAGGAAGCATTAAGAAACCATAATTAATTCATATATTAAATTTATCCATAACTAATTTCTAATGATATTACATAAATCAAAAGATCTATATTTTTCCTAATAAAAGTATTTATCGTTTAACTCATTTAACGTGAGTACTAAAACTGAAGATGGAGAAAGACGTTGTGAGTAAATAATATTGGTAATGCAACTAGAAATCATAAAGCATAAGTATTTCATATTTCCCCATCGTTTAGTGATATTACATAAATCACGAAATGTCAAAATTCTAAAAATGATCAAATTATGAATAAAGAATGTTCACAAGGATTAAGATGTGGAGATGGTGGAAGCCGTACTATTGGCCCACAAATCCATCTTGGAGGAAGTAAAACAGACTCTCCATTATCGTCTTCCTCATGCCAAAAACAACATGCATATGCCAAATTTGAACTATACGTGTTATATTAAAAATAAATCAATTTCGAAAATTTAATTTAAACACCTGTATAAATCCTACTACAAAAACCTAAGACACCCTGTATAAAGTATAAAAGTTGGGAAAAGTACAAAAAGACGAACTCCCTTACTAAAAGTAAGCCCAAAATGCAGGATACATGAGTAAATCCTACATAATACTAACAATAAATTATTTTTTTCACAATAATCTGTACAAAAATAGTTTAAAAGATAGGACACATTACTAAACAGCACCGTTCTAAACTAAAGGGATAATAGAGCTACACCCCTGGTGTGCCAACTCCTATGGGGAGCTTGTTTTTGCAATGGAATGCGTGGTGTCTCCATCATACATGTCTGATGGTTTTTTGGCATTATATTTTGTATGAAAAGGAGCGTACTCAATGCGTCCGTCCAACCCAGCCCTGGGGTGCTGAATGACCTAGGATGACTCTAGTTCAAATATATAGGATTGGGTTGGGTTTAGCCGTGCAAATAAAAACAACCCTGCATATTTGAATTGAAGTAAAACTAGAACTAACACTAGACCTAGAAGTGGAAAGATTAGGGTTTAGCCGTATAACTGTCAAGATGGTTAAACGCGGGTGATAATTGTATATTCATTCGTCCAATCCAAACCTTGGACACCAAATATCTTAGGTCGGCACTATTGCCAAAATACCCCACAATATCACTTAAGAGTTAAATCCTACATTACGTCAAATTCAAAATTTATTTAATTACCTCGAAGATAATATATTTTGAAAGTTATTTTTCCTTTCCTAATTAAAAAGTAATTCCTGTTTACGATCGGTCCGAGAGAACGCGGTGAACTCCTTAATAAAAAGTCGTTCCGTTAACGTTTTTGGGGGAGACTGCTGACGGTATAAATTTAAGGTGGCATAAATGGCTAAATGAGAGGGAGGTTTTTAGCAGATTGCCGCGTATTTCGCGAAACTGCGCGCAGACGATTGCGATAACGCCTACGCCTCTTCCGTTCTCTCAGATGGTTCCCTGTCATGAAAAAGAGGCTCCGTTTATTGCCAGAAATGAAAATACGACCCTCCACTCTCGACTGACTGTTAGAGAATCGGAGATTTTAAAATGCCCGAGCTGTGAAATTAATTCCGGGTGGGTTTCTAGGTGATTTATATCTGTTTATTTATATCTTTTTAAGATTCAAATTTTGAGTAAAACGGAATCTTTCTTTGAAATTAAATTGTTCCTTATGATTTTTGGTAAAAAAATCTTTTTCGCTCGGGCACAACTTCATCAATGTAGCCGAGCTCGTCGAGTATTCCAATCCCTTTCGTGACAATCTGTTTCACTCGTAAGACTTCAATATAACCAGGGCCTCTGGATATTTACTCTGTTCAGCGAAAAGCTCCTTACCGCGTCCGCGTCCGCGGTTGTTAAAGAGAAAGAGCCAATTTTCGACAAAATTGAAATGAAATTTTCTCTGCCGCAACGGAAATGAAATATGAACAAGTGCGTTTCCTTCTTTTTTATATATATTTTCCCTCAGCCATTCCTTCCTTTAGCAAAAATGAGATTTTCGACATAATAATTGCAAAACCGTACTTTCTGTTTGAAATATCAACAAAGAAGCATTACTGATACCGTTACTTTTTAGAAGAACTAGATTTTCTGAAGTAACATAACTAGCGAATATTACGGTCTAGACATTTACGCTTCTACATCGCTCTTGAACGACTGTACGTGCCGAGAATTCTTATAGACAGACGACGTTCAAGTTCTATTCTAACAAAAAAAAAAAGAAAAAAATAAAAAGTATAAAAGAAAATGAGTAAAAATCAACCGTAACATTTTAAGCTCAATCTCACGATATAATAGCTTGCTGATGTGAATTTTAATCTCTCGAGACAAAGTGTTAACGATTAATTTAAGTGCGGCAATTCCCCACATAGCGCTATTACCAACAGTTCCGTTGGAAGTGATTTAAATCCTCCGAGGATACGGTTGCAATTCGCTTCTGCGAGATAACAGGAACAGATTTTACGACGCTAGCTGCTGATGTATGGTCAGCACCAGTAAAGTTCAATGGTCCTTGAAGGCATACTTGATTTCTTTCGAACAGAATGATTAAAGCCGTCATCCTGAGGCGTTACCGCTCGAAGAAAAATTACCGCTATTATCCTTTGCTTTACCAGCAAATTCTTTTTATTTCATCTAATCAAAATTTATTAGTTTTTGGTCTTTGATGAATTACACATTTGTTATATTGACTTTATATAAGTGTTGGAAGTATTTATATACGGGGTGATGCACTTAAATTGAGAGGACCTATGAGATAACCTTAAATAGAGACGAATTATAACTAACAGTAGTACTATTACTAGACTAATGTTGGATCTAAAACTAGAAGTTTTCGGGTTTTGAAGTTCGTCTTTTGAAAAAGTGTTTGTTTGATTTTGCAATATTGCAACTTAAAACTGGTTCGAAGCTATTACTAACTACTTACTGCGTGGCGTCTGGTTTGGAAATTTTATTCATGTTCATCACCATCTTCTATGTTCTGCTGACTTCCTAGCCATCTTTTCGGTTATTTTTATGCCGGTGGATTTCTGTGGCTTCTCTTGTCAACGTTTGGTGATATTTGTTAGTCCTAGCCCGTACTTTTATTTTATCGAAGTCTATTTGGTGCCCCCTGAATTTGGTAATAGTCATGTTCCGCAACCACTGACTGCGTAATCTTCTTCAACCTCATATTCCTGTCATGCTTCTTGATATGGCATTTGATGTTACGTAGGGTCCGGAAAACATAAAACGTAATCTTATCGCTCGTTTTAAAGAGTTCCGAAATATAAGGAAGACAGATAATTCCAAATAATTTTGTATTTATCGCATTTTCCCCCTACTTCCGCTGCTTTTGGTGGCCAAGTTGATGTCCCTCAAAGTACATCCATCCTTCTGCAGCACGTTTCGTAAAAACCGTACCTCTTTGTTGGGGATGATGATGTGATGCTGCAAGTTACCTGTTGGTATGGATCTTCTTCCCATACACCCCTAATTTCATTACCATTTCTCGTCCTAGTGACCAATACAACTGTTTGGCAGTTTCTGTTTCCATACTAAACTGAATCATGGAATATTGAGTGTTTAAGTGATCTACGAATACTTGGAGGCGCGTTCACTTTCATGTTGTTATATTACAAACGTATCGTCCACATACCGAAGTCACAGTTTTGGTTTCCACTGTTCTTCAAAATATCTTCCAATATTTCCCTGTAGAAATTAGCTATAACCAGCAACAATGGAAATCCTTCCATTGCTCTCCTTTCCATCTAAAACACGTCGAACGTAAATCGTACTCCACTAGATCTGGGACGTATTCTGGTAATCCATCCGAAATCAGTTTCTAGCGATGCCCTTCTACAGCATCCCTTATTAAAAGAGAATCTTCATCGGAGCTTACCAAAATATCCTCACCATCTAACTTCATTCTGTTTTCCAATTCTATAAAATGTATAGACCTTACATATATTTCTGTGTTGCCTGTTAAAAAAGAGAAAATCTTTGCGAGGTGTTTAGCCAATAGGTATGTTTGGTTTATGAATTTTCGGTAGTCCATTAATTTTTGGTACAAACAATCTTTTCTGGCGTTTTGCTTCAATTCCTATGGTTTTTAGTCGACCCTTCATTAAAGAGGAAGAATGTTTGCGAAATGATTGACCAATAGGTATATTGAACGACTGGCTTATGAATTTTACTGGTTTTACTACAATTCCTATGGATTTCAACAGATCGTTCATTCTCCTTACGATCTTGTCTGTAAAGTTCTACTTGATCTTCCTGTAGGTGGCTAGGTCTACTAGATTCATCATTTTGTCCATAAAAACGGTGGGATTCCCATTGCTTGCTAGTAATACGACGATTTCCGATTTTTTATTAATAAATCAGAGTGCCTTCTTGGTGGATCTCTTCGACTTTCAGTGTAGGCATCCCTCGAACAGCTGCTTCCACTTCGAAAATGACTTTCTCTTCTTTAGGACCTTCTTTGGTACGATTGCGTAGTGTAATCCTTTGGCTAGTACCGTGGTTTCACTCTTTGTTAGTGGGACACTGGATCTGTTGATGACGATCGTTTTTACTGGTAGACTATTGTTCTTCTTATTTTGTATCTGACGTTCAAACAATTCAAACTTCTTGATGTGTGTCTCACAGACTAACTCACATTGTTAATCAATCCACTTCATCCCTATCTTCTCCAGGCATACAATTGGAAAGTGTACAATTGTTTACTTATATTCTTTAAATCACTGTAGATCTTGCAAATGTACAAGATATTAATATCTCAAAGTAAATAGTCATTAAGATCTTGTAAAGCAACAAAACTCAATGTTCATATTTTGGTATTTCTCTCAATATCTATAATGCTATGGTCGAACATTTCAATTTCCAAGTGTCCACCAATAAGGTCTTTTGAAGCAACGAAATTCATCAAATTTTCATATTTTCGTATTTCTGTCAATATGTATGCTTCTAAGAGCAAAAATTGCATGAAAGCAATATTGTTGACAACACAATTAGCTATATATCTTGTTCTCAAGTGATATCCTTAATAAAGCAACGAAACTCTTCAAATCTTCATATTTTCGTATTCCATGTAGGAGAGTTGTTTTGTTGGCACATTTGTTGTTTTGAGTTTGGTCTTCACACACAACCCAATTTAACTCTCCTGTTTGTATCAACTTTCCAACCCTAATCCACCCAACCTAATCCAACCCAACCCATTTTTTTGCGCAGAGAATGGGAAAACGTGTTTCGCATCCCGACCTACTGTTGGCGCTTCAGATGTTAGGATTTAGAACTTCAATACTTCGGTCGGAAATGTGGGACGATCTCTAGCCGCAAGACTATCCATTAATCTCCCTCCTTTCTTTCTACTCCATAACCGCCATATGGCATTTCTTCAGAGTAAATAGACTCCTTTTGTCTTGTCGCTCTCCTTCTCTGCTCTAAAGGGTTGTAAACTTTTCATCTGGCCTACATTTCCAGGCTTACGTTATCGAGGAAAAAGGAAACCGTAAACTTTTTGAACTGTGTATTATTAGTAACGTATCCGGCTGGTGAGAGGGATCGATTCCCTCTCGTTCCTCATCGCTGCATTTCTCGTTGCTTCTATTATCTTTCTCCCCTCTCTTCTTTCTCCTCATTTCTTGTTCTTCTCTTTCCTTTTCTTTGTTTGTCGCAATAAGCGTACCAACAAATTAGCTGTTTTTTCCCTTTCTACTAGCAAACTCCGCCACGCTGTTCTTCGCAATCTTTCGGTTTATCTCCAGTTTCACTATTATATCTTCCTTTCTCTGTCAAACTTTCAGTAGCCAAAAATTGTATGTTCCGGGGTATCTGCGCACACAAACCAATACAGATCCGATTCGAGCTTTTTATTCCTTTTAGGTAGCTTCTAAAACTGCCGAGAAAGGGTCCAGTATAAGCGGACTGTTCCATCCTCAGTAATTCTTCCACCTGGACTGCCACTTTTTCAATATTTCGCTGTGTAGCTCTTTCTTTGTGCTGCCTTGTTCTTCCAAATGCTTACTCTTTCTGATAACAGGAGATCCAAGGGTGGGGGCATGGCGGAGTATGGTTCACTTGCGTATAATAATGTGAATGATGTTCTTATACTTTTTATGTTTGATTGCTTCCAACCACGCAGGTGCTGCATAAAGTATTACAACCCAACCCAACCCAACTTTTCTGTCCACATCTTTTTTTCTGGTTCTAGTCTAACCCAACCTAACTTTTCTGTCGGCATCTTTTCTTCTCTCTGTCTTGGGTTTGGTCTTCACACCCAACCCAACTTTTCTGCCTTCGTCTTTCTTTTCTTGATACTCAAGATTGTCAAATGGACGAGAGTTGTCTTAGGTTTGGTCTTCACACTCTATCCAATTCAGCTTTCCTGTTTGCATCATTCCTTTCCTGATCCCCAAGATTATCAAATGTAGGAAAGTTGTCTTGGGTTGAGTCTCTTACACCCAACTCAACCCAACTTTCCTGCCCACATTTTTCTTTTTCTGGTCCAACCCCACCAAATCGAATTTTTCTGTCTGCACCCATCCTTCCCTGCTCCTCAAGATTACCAAATATAGGAGAGTTGTGTTGGGTTTGGTCTTCACACATAACCCAACCCAAATCTTCTGTCCGTATCTATTCTTTTCTGCCCTTCAAAATCGTCAAATGAATCGCCAAAAAGAAAGTTGTCTTGGACTGAGTCTCTTACAACCAACTCAACCCAACCCAACTCAATTCAATTTTCCTGTCGACATTTTTCCTTTCCCGAGTTCCAAGATCGTCAAATGTAGGAGAGTTATCATGGGTTGAGTCTCTTACACCCAACCCAACTTTCCTCTTTCTTTTTCTAATCATCAAAATCGTCAAATGTAGGAGAACTTTCTTGGGTTTGGTGTTCACACCCAACCCTATCCAACTCTTTTGGCTGCATCCTTCCTTTCCTTGTGTTGAAGATCGTCAAATGTAGGAGAGTTGTCTTCGGTTGAGTTTCTTACTCCCAACTAACTCAACTTTCCTTTGCGCATCTTTCTTTTTCTGGTCCTAGCACGACCCAATCCAACTTTTCTGTCTGCAGCTTTTCTGTCCTGATCCTGAAGGTCATCAAATGTAGGAGAGTTGTTTTGGTTTTGGTGTTCACGCCGAAACCAATCCAACTTTCTTGTCTGTATCTCTTGTTTCCTTATCTTCAAGATCGTTAAATGTAGCAGAGTTGTCTTGGGTCGAATCTCTTACACCCAACCCAACTTTCCTGTCTGCACCTTTAATTTTCTGATCCCTAAGATCGTCAAATGTAGTTTCCTAGTTTCCTGTGTGCATCTTACTTTTTTTCTAACCTAATCCAATCCAATTCTCCTCATTAGTTGAAACACATAAATGGTACTTCCAAAATGCAATGAAAACCTTACAGGTTGTTCCTGTAAGCCGTGGCATAATTTTAATCACAAATACTAAAGACAAAATGATAACAATTCGTGTAAAAGGATTTAATCTAAACCCATAAACAGATATGAGCCTTTAAAGGTAAAAAATTTTGATAGATTTTCTAAAATATTTTCGTTATGGTTTGTCTTAGAAAGATAAAATGTTTGTGACCAGAGCAATGTTATCATGATAAACCGCTAAAAAACCTTTTGAAAACATAAGACCTAGCGATCATTACTATAAAGGGTATTTACAAAGGTTATTTTCTTAAAACTTTTTTGTTATATCGTTAACTTGTATCGTCTACAAGTGGTATGGATACAATTACTGTATATGTAGGATACGTCAACCCGTACTTTATCATTTCGAAATATCTGAACTGTTGGTATTAACAATACCAATTTGCAACGACTTAGAGGAATATCCTGTATAAAATATCGCCCCCTTAGTAAGATTTAAATGATTGATCAGTTTTATCTGATACTTTATTTAAAAAAGTGATACTTTAATAAATAAATAAAGTTATCAACATTAAGAAGCATTAAGATGATCGAATTGCTAGATAGATGGCGCTGTTGAGCTGGTGTTTACTTCAGCAGCAGTAAATACCTTTAAACGACTTCCCAATGAATTATTCTGTTGCTGTCTCACTAGATACACCTCGTTTCTTTCGAATAGTGCACGGCTTTTAGTATTCCCTTAAGCACTTAACTCGACGTAACTCAACCCTTTTTCTTTTAACGTTTTTGTGTAGCAATATTGATTCACTTGCAGTTATAGGTCACACATATTACTCATTAATTTCCTATTACCAGATTATAAGTATATATTTAAAACAGATTTCAGGAATTACAATTAGAAGATTATAACAGCTCAGTAAGATTCTATTCAACGTAACCATTAAATAATTTTAATTAAATCACGGTTGCGTAATGCATAAAATTTTTTTAATAAATCCCCTGTTGTGTTTTGTTTGCGAGTGAGATACTAATTTATATTTTTTACAGAGAGAAAATGGATATAGAGAAAAATGCGACAGGTCCAGGGGGAATTCCCGCAGATGCCATATACACAACAACCCCCAGAGGCGGAAGAGGTCATAGTAGCCCCGAAGCAATGAAGGTACGTCTCGCCGCTATGGTGCTGCAGCCACCCACTAGAGTGTAGCACTGCACCACAGGACCGAGGCGAGGCAGACCAGCCACGGTCATAGAATATAGGTGTTAATTCCCTCGACACCTTTTTAAAAAATAACAAAAATAAATAACATAATTAATTTTAATGAAATCAATCTATTTTAACTCTAAACGGCGTTCTTCTTGAGTCGAGGTAATTAACACCGGGCGGTTACTGCCAAAGTGTGTGAAATCATAACCACGGTATCTTTTTCTGCACTGAAAATAAAACTAAATGTTGACTGGTGTCGTTGATATCAATAGTATAGAAACTGTCGTCGCATAAATAGATTTTTTCAGCCAGAATGTGTTTAAAAAAATAATGAATTTTGATGAAGCATCCGAAAAGTTATAAAAAAGGAAATTTCCCTTCATGTCTTGCCGAAACAGCACTTGTCGTCTCTCACCAAAGAAGTTAAAATTTAACCGAAAGGAATAAATAGAAACAAATAGAGATACATACTTTGTAAATAAGCTGTAAATACGTTTATTTAAATTTCTTTTTTGGCATCTCTATTATTTCTATTGAATCTTAACTCACTTATGTTTGATCTTTTTGAAAACTATTTTTTAAATCACAAAAGCACTTTTCTCAGCACTTGTGTATATATAACTTTGCACTCTAAGCACCACAACACTTTGTAGCTTGATTCATATTTTTAGCCCATTTAGTCAAGATTCATCATTCTCATCCATGCTTTTCGCGTAGTTTTGACTTCACCATCGCCATCATTATCGGTTCGATAATTTCTCATTTTCGTTTTCGTATTCGCATTTATAGTTTTTGCATGCCTGGTGTGCCACACGAAGCATACTTTAATTTGAATTTTTGGACAGCACCAATAACACCAACGTTTTGCGTGCGTTTATTTTTGAGTGTTAAATTAACCAAATGAAAAAAGTGAAATACTGCGGCAGTGGAAATAATCCTGCGGATAAATTTAATGGTAATCAATCCGAAAACGCGATTCAAAGTGAAAACGGTGAGGATTTGCATTTCAAATATTCGCGCGGCTTGTTTGAAAAATGTGCTCGCGGTTTCAACAAAAACCAGATTAAATGCAAACATCACTAAAATGAATCATTGTCCGTTTGTTGTTATTTTCGTGAAATAGCTCATATCGTGTCTATTTTCGCTTGAATTTAAACCTTTTTTACCACGTTTTAATCAAATTTATTTGTTGAAAATCAACTATTTCAATATTCTCTATTAAAAAAAGAAATAGATGTACCACACGGCGTTCTTTACACTGAGAATAAGCTGTACAACATTGTAGCCGAATATGTGGTGGAAAACCGGATGGGAACAATCGCGCCAAACGGAAAATCCGGTTACTACAAATTGGAAAATAAGTCAAATGGAAGACGTATGACAAGGACGCCGGGGAAATTTTATGGCTGCCACCAAAGCGGGCCAACACATTGGCGCAGAAATTAAAGACCGGATCCGCACGTTCGCCCGGAAAATTCTGCTTTGTCCGTTACGTTTGAACGCCGGACTTGCCCTATATTCACCTAAAAATATGCCACAAAATAAAGTTTTATGTTTACAATCGAAATTCCATTGAACTTCGAACGTTATTCAACAAAATGTTATAACCATATCTTGATACGGTATATATTGTATTTGCTAATATCTTCCTTATTAAGATTGTGAACTGTTTTAAAATTGAATTCATTTGATTTTGAAATCTCTCTACTCTGGGAGACTATAACAATCTTGATTAGCAAGATTAATCTAGATAATTGAGTTGATATCGAAAAACAAAAAATGTATACAAGTGCTCATTATGTATGGAATGTAAGTATACAGGTGTCCTACATAAGCTGTAAAGTACATAAACTGCGTTAAGGAGCCGAGATATATAGTTCTTCTTTAAAGAAAAGTATTTTCAAGTATTTTTTGTCTCACGTAAATGGTTCATTAGAACTTTTTTAGGTTTCACTATTCGTAGAGGCTTGAAATTTTGGTAACATGGGTTGTTCATTTCGATCTATTAATCTAAAATATTTTCAAGATAGCCACCACTTCCGGTCTACCGGAAGTAGACCTCAACTTCATTATTTTAAATGGAATGCTATAGTTTTTATTACACCATTCAATTATACGTAAGAAAATATGTTGACTTTGATAACAGTTGTTGGTACCTACCGTTTTTTTCTGTTTTCGAATTATTTTGATTTTAAGTGTTTTTTATCAAATATCACCATGCTCTTTACAAACCCATATCTCAGCCAACGTTAATTTAAAAACGTTTTGCATTGGTACGATAACTCTTCATATGCTGCTAAATAGATTGTCATTTGTTGTATCAGTGTATCTTATACAGGATGGTCAAAAATGGAGTTATAGTTTCTCTGTATTAAATTGCATGAAAGTCGGAAATTTTAAAAGGAACGCCCCATATTTTCATACCCTACCAGAAAGGGAATTTAATTCTCTACAAATTATCTATAAATATTCCTATACCTATTTATTATAGTTTTCTTGCTATTGAGGAATTTATCAAAATTATACGTAAAATGCTAGAAACCGTTTGTGTTTTTGTTAGAAGGCCATGACATTTTGACAGTTTTTTGTTTAATTTATTTAAATTATTATTAGTATTATTTCTACAATGAACTGTGATTGAATAAACTTTAGATTGCTAACTGTTATTTACCAAAAATAACCAAAAGAAAACCGAATAAATGAAACAATGAAAAACAACAATTTAATGACAAAGATTAAAATCAATAACATAACAGAATGAAAAACTTAAAATAATAAATGTAAATTATAGGAATTTAATTCTCTACAAACTATTTAGATGCTTTCCTGTGCCTATTTGTTGTAGTAGCCCTCATATTTGGAAATTAAAGGACACATGCAATGGTGGAAAGCTTCTTGTTTTTATGTTAGAAAGCTATAGAATTTTGACAATTTTTCATCCATATTTGTTATTGTTGTAATTATTTCGTTGTGTCATCACTTACTTTTGTTAAGATCTTTGAATATCATGGCGAATTATTGCATCGCCAACATTTTAAATTCGTCTTATATTCATGGCGGATGTAATAAAGTTTTGGATAGGATCTGCTTCTTAGTTTTGGAAAGATGAAAATAACAAGAAACCATAAATTTCTATCAACAGCAGCTTAAGATAATAGAATAAATGCTTTTTCATATTTTATTGCTTTACCAAATTCTTCGGAAAGAGATGCTTCGGTCGATTTAGATGAAAAATATTTTCCAAAAAAGCACCATAAATAAATAAACTGAACTCTCTAGGAATATCTCGCCCATCATTACGTCGAATATTACGCCATATTATTGTTTATTATTGTTTCACTTATGCGTTCTTCTGCTGGTTATTTTTGGCAAATGAAAGCTAACAAACTAAAGTTTAATCAATCGCATATCATTCTAGAAATAATACCAATGATAATTTAAATAAATTAAACGATAAACTGTCAAAATGTCATAGCCTACTAATAAAAACACGGACGGATTCCAGCATTTTGTGTAGGATTTTGATAAAATACTCAATATGAAGAAAACTATAATAAATAGGTATAGCAATGTTTATAGATAATTTGTAGAGAATTAAATTCCCGTTTTGATAGGCTAAAAAGATATGGGGTGTTCCATTTAAAATTTTCGACTTTCACGCAAATGAATACAGAGAAACGGTAACTCAATTTTTGACCTGCCTGTATAAGATATACTGATATAACAAGTGACAATCTATTTGACAGTATATAATAATAATAATAATAATATGCCTTTATTAATAAAAGGAATAGAAAAAAAGATTACAAATGTGCGCAGGGCGGAGTTAGGACCAAGTCCTCTCTACGACCCAACCCTGCATGGAAAAAAAATATCAAAAAAGGAAAAAAAAAAGACAAAACACAAAACACAAAAAACAATTCAATCTTGACAATAAAACTAATGCTAACAAAACAGCCATTCAGAGGGAAAATAATAACAGTAAAAAAAAAGAAATCCTAAATGATAAAAATGAATTATAATTAACATAAATTAATCAGTCCCATTCTGGTCACAGACAATGATTCCGCGAAGCCCTTTCTTGAAGGTGCTTAGTGGCAACGATTTAAGAGAACTTGGCAACGGGTTGTAAAGCCTGGGTAGATTAAAGGAGAAAGATCGTTGAAACAAAGCCGAGCGGTGCTGAGGTGGAGTGATCAAGCCCTTGGATCTGATGTTCAAATTATGAACATCAGTCCGGAATGGTATTTTATTATAAAGATAAGAAGGCGACTTTAATAATAGTAATTTATGATAAAAAGTTAACAGATGTAATTTCCTTCTGTTAGCCATATTAAGCCAGCCCACCTCTTTCAAAAAACATGTAACGTGATCTCTCAAACGCAACCCAAAAATAAACCTCAAACAGGCGTTTTGAACTTTCTGAATACGGCCGGCAGTTGCCTGATCCAGACAAGTGCCGTATACCGTGTCGCAGAAATTAAATTGGCTGAGTACCAAGGCGTCACACAGTCTCGGCTTAATGTCCCTAGACAAAAAGTTTTTAACGTTATAAATGAGCGTCAGCGCCGCTACTGATTTACGGACTTTTAAAGTAACATGATCCCTAAATCTAACATCACAGTCCATCAGAAGACCAAGATTACGACAACAACTCGTAAGGCACAAGTCACCACCATCCAACTCAATTCTAAATTGAGAGCAAGCGCTACGGGCGGTGCGTTTACCAAACAACAACATAACCGATTTTAAGGGATTCAATATTAAGTTGTGACTGGCAGCGATTCTGGTGAACCGAGCGACATCACCTGCCATCCTAAGCTGGGCCACAGGAGCATCATCCTGTTTGAACGAGTAATATATTTGAGAATCGTCGGTATAAAAATGAGCTTTAGCATATTGGAGACAATTTTAAATACTAAATAAGAGCGGACCCAATACAGAACCTTGTGGAACACCGGCCATTAATCCACGGGCAGCCGAAACAATCATGTCACACGAAACGACCTGTCTTCGATTAGAAAGAAAATTCAATATTAAGGCAGCAGCATTAGTACTAAACCCAATATACTTTAGAATAGAATCCAAAACTATGTAAGTCACCGTATCAAATGCTTTCGAAAAGTCGAAAAGAATTAGGGCGGTAACCATGTCATCGTCAGCTGCCCGCAGTATATCATCAGTTATATGCATTAATGCTGTACCACATCCATGATTTTTACGAAACCCAGACTGAGTCTCCGGCAGAACACCGCAGCCCTCAACAAAAAATCTCATCTGAAAAGCCATGATTTTTTCCAAAATTTTTGACAATAATTGACAAAGTTATTGACGAGTTATTGTACCAATGCAAAACGTTTTTGAATTAACGTTGGCTGAGATATGTGCTTTTAAAGAGCACGGTGATATTTACCAAAAAACACTTAAAATCAAAATAACTCGAAAACAAAAAACGCTACGTACCAATAACTATTATCAAAGTCAACATATTTTCTTACGTATAAATGAATGGTGTAATAAAAACTATAGCTTTCCATTTAAAATAACGAAGTTGAGGTCTACTTCCGGTAGACCGGAAGTGGTGACCATCTTGAAAATATTTTAGATTAATAGATCGGAATGAACAACCTATGTTACCAAAATTTCAAGCCTCTACGAATAGTGGAACCTAAAAAAGTTTTAATGAATCAGTTATGTGAGACACCTGTATATACAGAATGTTCCATAACAACGTACCGAAAAAAACAGGTTATATTAAATGGATTGATATAGTTTTTATTACAAATTCTGATTCTACATATAAAACCATTTTGATTTTGATAAGTAGTCTAGATACCTAATAGTTCTGTTAGATACCTAATACTTTTTTGGGTTTTTGGGTTTTTTTGGGTTATTTTAGTTATACACTTTCTTTCAGCAATAAACACTGTATCCTTTGAATTTCTTAGAGACTGACTAAATTAGAAAGTAAAAACTTGTAACAGTTGTTAATTAGATGTCTTTAAACAGAGTGTCGGTTTTATCAGTCTATCTTATACAGGATGTTCAGAAATGTAACCTTCTTAGTCCATAAAAAAGTCCAAAATTTTTCTGCCATATCTGATTTGTTTATAAATTCGAAAAGTTTCAATTATTGAAATATAATGGACTTAATCAAAATTCTGCAGATTTTGCTTGATTAATCATTAATAATGACACAAAAAAGGAAATTATAAATAATTCTCAACCAAACTTTATAATTGTTCAAATATCTGCTATGTGTGCTCTATACATAGCTAAAGCCAATTTACAAAGAATGAGATTTCAAAACGACACCTGTATATTATTTCAGGGCCGTGCAAAAGTTTTTAAATATTCAGTGTAGGCGATATTGGATTGATTGATCAAGCTTTAGAAATATCGCAGTAGTATAACTATGCTGGTTCTGAACCAAAATCCCATAAGGTTTAATATAGGGTTCGAAAACACTTTTTACCCCCCACCACTATTCCCTTTCGAGGTTCTAGCCACGCTCACACATCAAATCCAACCAATCAGAGCGCAACATCTTTTAAAATTCTCTGTTGGCGGGAAATTTGAACGAGTAGTCGTTAAAACTGATCTGGATTTATCCGACCAAGACATCGTTAAGCCTTAACTACTTATTTTTACTGAAATAATGGATAATGCACAAGCTAAATTCGTAAATCGGTTTCATTGATGCATAGAGCGCAGAAGGCAGATATTGAACACTCAATATAAAACTATAAATAAAGTTTGGTTGAGAATTATTTACAGTTTTTTTTATCTTCATTAATGCTTAATCACGTATATCCATGATCTTATTTTATGGCATACTAATGAAAAATGCCTTTTATAGCATGATTTTGATTAATTCATTCATAACTTAACAACTTCACCAGATTTGTTATGAATATGGTAAAACAGTAGTTAAATTTTTGAACATCCTGATAAACTAATAATGCCAATGGCACTTTATTTAAAGGACATCCAAGCAGCAACTGTCACAAACTTTTACTCTTTAGCTCGATCAATTCCTAAGAAATTCACATTTGAAGGACACACTGTTTATTGCTAATAAAAACCTTACTAAAATAACTCAAAAACCAAAAGCACTACGGATCAATATATCTTATCAAAGTCAACGTATTTTTGTGCGTGGAATTAGAATTTGCAATAAAAAATATATCATTCAAATTAAAATAACATATTATGTTTATTTCGATACATCGTTTTGGAACATCCTGTATATATAAAAATGTAGTTTGCCGCTTACGTGGAACATCCTGTATATTCGGGTAAATATGAACTTTATAACAAAACTTTTTATGCAAAAGTGGTTTAGTATTTGATTTGCCATGGCAAGACAATATTCAAATGTTTTTATTTCAGAAAACAAATGAGCAACAAAGCATTTTTACGTTAGAAAATTTTTGAAAAAAAGCAAAATTAATTAATTTCGAAATTTAAATTTAAAACATTTAAATTAATGTGAGAGAAACTTTTTTTTGTTATATGTAGCGTATTTTTTTAAACGATAATCAGCTATATACAGGGTGATTCAAAAAAATCGTTGATCAACTTCTATAGCACGTAATACATGAATAATTAAGTTAAATTGTCTTAATATACATGGGCTCACAAATGTCTCCTTAACGAGATATATGCCATTGGAGATTCTTTAATATTAAACATTATCTGCAATTATAAAAATCCTCTGTTTAAAAATATTCAATTTAATAAAAACACGCTTGCAGAGAATTTGTTAATCCAGTTCAAATTAGTTTCTCATAGTTAATTTAAACATATCACAGTCATCTATGTGACTAACATTTCACACGAAACCATTGTCAATTATAATTTTCGACATGACTGTTTGGAAAACTCGCAGAGAATACTAACTTTTCCGTGTTTACGAGACAAGGAATAGTTAACTTCCACAATAATCATTTACACGTAAATTAATTTTTCCAGGATAAGATGGTGGATTAATTAAACGACAATCAATTCATAGATCCTAATATTTCAGTTCTATATTGAACCTTCTTCAGAGGACAAACTGAAAGATATACAAAAAATTTCCATGTTAAATTAATTAAAAGTATGAAATTTGTATCAATCAAAATTCAAAATTTAAAATTAGTTTTAAGAAATTTTTGAAAAACTTACGATTGTTATGAAGCTAACTAACAATTTTAAATACTTAAATACTTAAATACTTCTGTATTACGTCCAAATTAAAAGATGTAAAAAATTTTTAATGTGTGGTGTTACACCGTGGTCTATTTTACATCTTTTAATTTGGACGTAATACAGAAGTATTTAAAATTGTTAGTTAGCTTCATAACAATCGTAAGTTTTTCAAAAATTTCTTAAAACTAATTTTAAATTTTGAATGATAAAAATTTCATACTTTTAATTAATTTAACATGAAAATTTTTTGTGTATCTTTCATTAAAATTTGTCCTCTGAAGAAGGTTCAATATAGACCTGAAATATTAGGATCTATGAATTGATTCTGGTTTAATTAATCCACTATCCCATCCTGGAAAAAGTAATTTACGTATTACTAACGGGATAGAACAAAATATCTCCTAAATAATCATTTATGCAGTGACGAACATTAATATAATAAATTTTCCTTAATAAAAACGTCTTTAATTATAAAGGACTTGACGTCTTATATTTCGTTAAGGAAGTATTTGCGGGCTGAAGTATATTAAAACTATTTGTCTTAGTTTTTAGTTTATTTTTGCCCTACAGTTTTTTAATTATCCTGTATATTACATTCCAAACAAATACCGGCAACTACTTCTAGTATTTTATTGGTACTATGCTATCGATGCAATCTATATTATTTTAATAATTAATTACAACGCTAAGTATTTTACTAGTTTTCTATTGTATGTGGAATGTTACAATTCTTATTTTATATTGTTAGCTAACTTTATTACCCTCTCTCAATTGAAACAATTCACATCAGTTTCATACTAAATTTAACATAGTTTTGTGTAAAATAGTTTAGTATATGCTGTAGGGGTTTCTTGCAATCTTTATTTCTGACTGGTTGTCTTGATATTGATTTATTTCTTACTTTTATCAGTCATTAAACTTTTCAACCAAAAAAACTTCACATGCAACAAAGCTCAACGTTACATACTCAGTTTGAATTGAAGATAACGATACGACTGACTGTTTTCGCCGACCACTATACTTCATTGTGAAAAACTTTGAATACATAACCAATAATTGATTTTCGATCGTTTACATCACCGCCTCAATTTGCATAGACGAAACCAATTATAAATCAATTTCGTATTTACTGTTCTCTTGATATGCCGTAAAACACATAATGAGCAGTCTACAGCTCATTTATTTCTGCAATGTTGGTTCGTTATTTTAAATGCTCCACATCCGGCACAGTGATGATTTTTGCCGTCAGTATGACATCAATGTCAGTGTCGTGAAAATAAAGGTACATCCATAATAATATGTTTCAAAACTCTTCGAAACAAGACTTTGTTCCAACAAACGGCCTGACTCATCGTATACTCGTCAAATGTAATCGCACGTGTCAAGTGTATCTATGATTATTTCGTGTACAGTAAGCATGTCTATGAATTATATTGACTGATGTGTATAGACATGCATCACTGAGAAGTCACGAATTTCACTGACATTGAAATAATATGGTGTTAACACATCACTAATTTCAAAAAAAATGTAAATGGATCTTTATTGAATTAGTTGCTAAAAATGTCCACCCAATTGCTATACACATTCTAGGTCTTCTTAGAATTGAAGTGGTTCATTCAGTGGTTCTAACAGTCTCAAAATCAGCACGAATAGTTGCTGGTCTAGCTGCTAGTTGTATTCTATTTTCAATGTTTTCTGAATATACAAAACTTTTCATTTTTCCCCTTAAAATGTAATCTAAGGGATTAATGTCTGATGACCTTGTTGTCCAAAGAACTGGTGAACTTTTTCCAATCCACTGGTTTGAATAATTTTCATCAAGAAATTCTGTTATTTGTCGATCAAAGTATGGAGATACTTCATCGTGCTGACTCTACAATCGTTGTCTGACATTAAGAGGAACATCATCTAGTAATATTGGAAGATCATTTTCATTAAAAGGTAAATCACGAATGACCGTGAGAAGTTCTTCAATAAATTCACCAATGAGGTGGTCATCAATAATGCTACCCCAAACATTCATCTAGGTCGAGAATGCCTTGAAAATGGTATTCTCGAGTTTCTCGTGGATTTTCAAGTGTCCAACAATGTAAGTTCCTAATCACAAAACAATATTATCTCGCAATTGCTTTGATTTCTCAATATTCAACGACTAAATTCAAGTCTTGAAGCGTAGTCGGCAGGTTTTAAATCTAATGTAGGTAAGATAAACAAGTACAAACTGAAATTGTGTAAAATTCTCCATACTTTCATCTGGTCTACCTTAAGTGTATTGGCTATTCTTCAGACACTAGTAGAAGGTTGCGTGAATCGTATTAAGTATTGCTTTTTTTGAGCATATTGCTGTTGAACGGAACGTTTAGAAATAGCTGTAGGAATGTTTTTTTAAGAGGAAAATTTCTTTTAAACATTGCTAAGTAAGCAACTGTTGATAATATTCTTCAACTGCCGCTAGTCCGTTTCCATTACAAATCCATAACAAAGCTTACACATTATTTGTAGAGGAGCGTTAGTCTAATGTTGTAACGAATAGCATATCCTGGTATACATAAGATGATGTAGGAAAGTAATCAGCTAAAATCCGTCTCACCACACAACCGCTTTGTAATACATTTAATATCATCATCATTTCCGCAAGTGCTCAGCAAAGAAAAATGGTAATGTTACAACAAAGTTTTGTAGTCAGTAGCACGAACAAGTTTCATTAATGTGAAAAGAAGGAAAACAATACAATGATTAATTTTGGGTGTATATTCATTAGACATCTTTGACTTGAAATCACCTCAGCAATACACTTCGAAGCTGTAGCAATTACGTCATAGGACACCTGAATATGCACAGTTATTGATAAATTTGGCTTAGTCGCAATGGCTGCATAGATTAATGATCCTTCTTGACAAGATGCTTTTTATATCTTGTATCTAGTTCTTGACTTTCTAATCTTTCGTATACCATCCTAACGTTTTTATCCATATATACTCCAATTTGTTTGTAGTCTTCATTGTTTATTGTCTATGCCTTCAATGTCAACGTTTCTTCATGTTTCTTTGTTCTCGTAATTTTTCTTATATTGATTTTCAATACTTTCATTTTAACCATACGGCTTGAAAATTATAGAGTTAGCAACTTCAATTCATTTCGTTTCTTGACTGTAAACTCTGTATCCTTTCGAATTCTTTTCATATTCCATGAACAAGACTTTTACTCTTACTACGAAATAACTTTGAAAATTTAAAGGTACGCCACTACTTGCATATATCATGTTTGACTTGAAATCACCTCAGCAATACACTTCGAAGCTGTAGCAATTATGTCATAGGATACCTGAATATGCACAGTTATTGATAAATTTGGCTTAGTCGCAATGGCTGCATAGATTAATGATCCTTCTTGACAAGATGCTTCTTGACAAGATGCTTTTTATATCTTGTATCTACTTCTTGACTTTCTGATCTTTCGTATACCATCCTAACGTTTTCATCCATATATACTCCAATTTGTTTGTAGTCTTCATTGTTTATTGTCTATGTCTTCAATGTCAACGTTTTCCTTTTCTTCACCATTATCTTCTTCTTTGTTCTCGTAATTTTTCTTATATTGATTTTCAATACTTTCATTTTGACCATACGGCTTGAAAATTATAGAGTTAGCAACTTCAATTCATTTCGTTTCTTGACTATAAACTCTGTATCCTTTCGAATTCTTTTCATATTCCATGAACAAGACTTTTACTCTTACTACGAAATAACTTTAAAAATTTAATGGTACGCCACTACTTGCATATATCATGTTTGACTTGAAATCACCTCAGCAATACACTTCGAAGCTGTAGCAATTACGTCATAGGATACCTGAATATGCACAGTTATTGATAAATTTGGCTTAGTCGCAATGGCTGCATACATTAATGATCCTTCTTGACAAGATGCTTCTTGACAAGATGCTTTTTATATCTTGTATCTAGTTCTTGACTTTCTGATCTTTCGTATACCATCCTAACGTTTTTATCCATATATACTCCAATTTGTTTGTAGTCTTCATTGTTTATTGTCTATGTCTTCAATGTCAACGTTTTCCTTTTCTTCACCATTATCTTCTTCTTTGTTCTTGTAATTTTTCTTATATTGATTTTCAATACTTTCATTTTGACCATACGGCTTGAAAATTATAGAGTTAGCAACTTCAATTCATTTCGTTTCTTGACTATAATCTCTGTATCCTTTCGAATTCTTTTCATATTCCATGAACAAGACTTTTACTCTTACTACGAAATAACTGAAAATTTAAAGGTACGCCACTACTTGCATATATCATGTTTGACTTGCAATCACCTCAGCAATACACTTCGAAGCTGTAGCAATTACGTCATAGGATACCTGAATATGCACAGTTATTGATAAATTTGGCTTAGTCGCAATGGCTGCATAGATTAATGATCCTTCTTGACAAGATGCTTCTCGACAAGATGCTTTTTATAACTTGTATCTAGTTCTTGACTTTCTGATCTTTCGTATACCATCCTAACGTTTTCATCCATATATACTCCAATTTGTTTGTAGTCTTCATTGTTTATTGTCTATGTCTTCAATGTCAACGTTTTCCTTTTCTTCACCGTTACCTTCTTCTTTGTTCTCGTAATTTTTCTTATATTGATTTTCAATACTTTAATTTTGACCATACGGCTTGAAAATTATAGAGTTCGCAACTTCAATTCATTTCGTTTCTTGACTGTAAACTCTGTGTCCTTTCGAATTCTTTTCATATTCCATGAACAAGACTTTTACTCTTACTACGAAATAACTTTGAAAATTTAAAGTTACGCCACTACTTGCATATATCGAGCGTTCCTTTCAGAGAATAAAGCGTCATTGATTTGTTTCCTTTTTTCGAATTTTGGCTCAAATCTCGTATCGACTGTATCTCATTTTCTTCGTTTGGAACGTGTACGTACCCTTCCATTCAGAATATTTTAGAAATTCGAAATCTTTATTGGACCATAACTGATACCATGCTGACTGACGTTTTATTGTTTACAGTACTTTCTCCTGCTCAATTCAGAGTATAGGTTGTAGTGTATACTGCTTCTCTACTCTGAAAATCAGTATCTAGACCATAGATGAGAGATAAGTAGTATACCATAACCCTCTGTCTCATGTTCAGCCAGTCACTACATAAAAAACTTAAAGCAGATGATAGTAGGTATAAGATGCGGGTTGTTCTGACGTCACATCCTCACAATTAGTGATGGGGAAAGATGTGTGGCGTGCTTTTCGAAAATTATACATAAAAGTCGTATTCTGCACAATCTAAATCATGAATCAAATACAACATTACAGTAATTAAAGTGAGACAACACTAGAAAATCATAAAGGAGCCGTTTCAAACCTTGTGATAAAAACATCCTAATGCAATAAAGAGTCCTTAGGGAACTATAAGATGATCGTCAATGGCAAGATCCAAACTCTAAGTGTTAATTGTACTACAAACATCTTTATTAACAAATAAACTACCCTTTGTAGTAAATAAAATTCATTGGATCTTTCAGAGTTGACCAAGAGAGCAGATCTCTTAATGTCCATGAATAAGTTATTCAAATCCTCTCTTACTTTATAACAAGTATCCCTCGCTCAAGGCAGAAGATCTAGATAAACTTGGGAATCATCAGCATAAAGATGATAAGAATTATACTCTAACGGTGTGAATAAATTGATGAAAATTGCCAATGATATTTGAAGTGTCAAAATCAACAATTGAATATTGTCTTAAAGCAAATAAAATACTGCATAACTTATAGGTGTGATATATTCCATATATAACGAGGGACTTGTATATCATCAGTTCTTTAATTAAGAAAAAAAATGAAATATTGAGTAATAAATCATCATGTTCAAGAAAAGATGTTCATTTATATTAAGCCTTAAAATATGTTTAAATAATCGTAAAGTGTCCAACGCGTGTTCTTATCAGTTGCATATCTATGCAGTTAACCGTTACCCTTGTTAAAACAAGTACAAACTCGCGATAAAAATAATTAATTCAAACATTTAGTTTCTCGCTTTAAACAAATAGCCACTGTTTATTAGATTACAATCGGGCGGACGAAAGAAACGAATTGCGAACGCAATTTCCTCGAGATGCAAATTCTCTTAGCACGCGATTCGAGTACATTTTTCGCCGTTCAAAATAGGGGCGAGCTAAAAGGTTGCGCGCCGTTTAAATGATAGAAAAGAAAGGAACGATTTCCACTGCCGTAGCACTTATTTTTTTTGTTACACTGTACATAAAACACTTAACACTGATTTTCTACACAGACTCCGGTACTGAGCACATTCTCAAACCACCTCACTTGATTCTAATTCTGAAACTCTGCCAGGTGTGGCGATATCATCAACGTGGAAGAACGTCGCACAATAAACTTAGCCCTATTTAAAATAAATTTAGGTTTTTCATTATGACAAAGGAAAATTAGCACGAAACGAAATGATTTATTTATATTAAGGTTATATTATATTAATGAATATGCTAATATTCCTATGTTATATTAACTAACACTATCTAACATATGCTGTAAATATAGCAAACAACACAAACGTTCAATGGTAGGAGTAGATTAGAGGAGCAAAAGAGAAAAGAAATCGACTATGGCGGACTTAAAACACGAACACTGTCGTCCAATATCTACAATAGGGACACCTATGAGACTGATCGCGATTACGATATCGAAAACGACCTTAGAAACACTAGGCCGTATCGTAGTTTGAACAACAAGTACAACACAGTTGGCGAATCAGTCGAGGGTGTAACGTATTTCGGCGCATCCGCCAATTCTTGTCAGTCAGAAAAATACCAAAGACGTTCATTACCACCGCAACAAAAACGTTATAAAAGTAACAGGGAAAGACCGAAACCGTTACAACCCGACTGCGAACGATACTATGACCAGATTTTTCCAAAAGAGTCCAAAATGAAAACAAATCACAGCCAACATTACTATCAACCGAATAGCTTAGATCACGCGGAACTGTAAATATTGCCTCCGAAAATAAACCTATTTGTCATTCCCACCGCCCATCCTCAAAAAAAAATGAAGAACATGTGTATCTCTGTGTAAATTCGTTCTTTTTGTATGTATATAGTAAATGAGTGTATATGTATTTAATTAAGAGATAAAAATACTATTTAATGTACATCCATGTAATGTGAAATCAAATTAATCAACATTTTCTTCCAAAAATACTTAAAAAAAATAATTATTATCTTTTTTATAATTTTATAGCGTTGGTAAAAATTATTAAATAAATGAAGAGTAAATTTTTTATGTGACATGTTGGTAGACAATCTTCGTTTAATTTATTATTACCAAAAAAAAATTGATAGATTTTATAATTCCTTAATAAATCGTATTTAAAAAAGAAAGTTTAACTGTTACGAGTACGACTCTATAGGTAATAAAAAAAATCTCTAGCTATATAAAAAAAAACTTATTATAAATGTGATGTTACAATAATAAATATTATAATTTTTAATTTATTACATTTTCGCCGTTTATTGTACTATAGTCATACACGTCTTATTTTAATCGCCTTTATTTATGTTGTAGATTCGTGTTAGAAAAATCTATCGTATGTTTTGCTTGCTAACGTTACATTTGTTAAAATATACTAACAACACAATTTACAAAAAAAAATTAATGCAGACGTTTATGGTGCTGTTAGAATATTTAAAAATAATATTATTTGTTAATACTGTCTAAACAATTCTATACGTTGGTACTAAATAAAGCGTTAATATGATAATGTTTATTTATTTCTACGTAATAGCAAAATTAATACTAAAAATTTTACATTACTTACTGCTACTATTAATGCAAACGATGAGAAGTACAATGCTAAAGAGGGAAAAAACTAAAGATACACTAAATTTCCTTCATAAAGCCATCCACCTTGGCGTTACACGAAAAGCGTTTACAATCAAGATACCAAGAAACCTCAAAGAACTGAAATTAGACATCGAGAGAAAACTTATAAAAAAGAACATAAGAATTCAATACAAACGCGTCACTATTCAAAGCTCAATTTTAAAATATCTACATAGAACGTTACACCACCATCTTCACCAACTTGAGTATGAAAATATCTACAATCAATTTAAAGAAGAAGTCCACTATAAGACATTACGTAGTAAAGAAACAAAGAGAAACAAACTCGCTAGGTTAGTAAAAGATAAAAATAACTCGATAAATGTTCGCTCTGACAATAAAAGAGTTAATAATCGACCTCCTTATACATACAAGCATAATATTGTTCACGATAATAATATTGATACACTTATTCATAACGTCGATCTTTGCAAGAACATTAACAGCTTCAATATAAAATATGACATTAATGAGCCAGTTAACTTCACCATTCATAGAATTAACGCTAATAATCCTACATGTAACATATCATTTAACAACTTAAAAGATATCTCATTTGCACCAAAGTTTACAAATCTCAGTGACGTAATGTTTTTCAATGATGACTACGACTACGACTACGGACCCTGCCACCTATGCTATAAAAATCGAATCACAACTAAATTATAACTGTTGTGACAACAAGCGATCTTTAAGCGATGCTCTGAATACAGAAAAACTACGGGCTTCCCGCAACTCAGTGGGTAAGTTATTCCAGAGAGTTATAGTTTGCACTGTGTATGACCCGTGATATATTTCGGTACGATGAATCGGAAACATGAGTGAGACACCAGATTGTGCTCTAGTAGGAAGACCGCGAGAGGCCATGAACTCAAATGTAGTAAACAGATAGATTGGAGACTGAGATCTACGGTTCTCAACGGTAAGCATTTCGAGGTGATTACGATAAGGTGTAACATACTCACATTTTCTCAGATCGAAGATAAAGCGCACACAATTATTTTGTAACCTCTCTAATTTGTTACGAAGACCAATCGAAAGGTCCGGGTATACGGTATCGGCATAGTCCAAATGGGGAAGAATTAAAGAGTAACAAAGGTTACGACGAACAGTAGGTGGAAGGAAACAACCAAGCTTGCGTGGGGAGTAGAAACAGAAATAGACCTTCCTACAGATAGACTGAATCTGGGGCTGCCAGGACAATGCAGAATCCATCATCACACCCAAGTTTTTAACAGTTCGAGAGAATTGTATAATATTACCGTCAAGTGACAAATAGGTATTGTTAAGGGAGTAAAATTTTGTTACCAGAGGCCTTGATCCAAAAGCAATAGCCTGAGTCTTTGCCACATTTAAACCCAAGCCATGGCATCTAGACCAGTCCAGAACGCTAGCAAGATCCCTATTAAGCCGCATCACCGCTGCTGGAAGTGCATCCACAGCTGCAGTTGTATAAATTTGGAGGTCATCTGCATATAGGTGAAAGTTGCACTTAATTATTTTAGAAATGGAGTTTATAAATACTGAAAATAGGAGTGGACCCAAGACACTGCCCTGGGGCACACCACAGTGGCTTGCAACTATAGACGAAGATGATAAGGAGTCACGTACACACAACGAACGATTAGAAAGGTACCCACAGAAGAAAGAATTGCCACCAACAAACCATGATCAACAAAATCAAATGCCTTGCTGAAATCGAGCAAGACCAATAAAGTCAAACGCCGATCATCACAACCACGTCTAATATCATCAGTAATCTTGATGAGCGCCGATGTCGTGCTATGGCCTGGCCGAAAACCTGATTGAAAATCAGTGATAATTTTATGCTCATCAAAATACTGCTGCATCTGCATATATACCAAGCGCTCTAGTGCTTTAGAAATTACAGAAATAATGGATATAGGACGAAAATCACTCAGACAAGTGGGACATTTAAGTTTAGGTATGGGTACAACGTAAGCTAGTTTCCAAATAGAGGGGAAGGTCGATGTCTCAATGGAGAAGTTAAATATGTGGAGTAGTGGAGGAATGATTACATCCAAAATAGGAAGGAGCTGCTTAATGCTGACACCATCAGCACCAACACTAGTGGACTTAGAATGACTGAGAGCCTGGCGGACTTGAAGCTCGTCAAACAGCTCCAAGGAAAATTTGGAATTGACATTAGCAGAGGCAATAATAGCGGTAATAGTTGATGCCTTAACTGAGTCATCGAGAGTAATGGGAGGTTCGGCAAAATAATTGACGAGAGAATCACAATCAAAACCACCATGATAAGAAGGTGATTCAACCACACCAAGCGAACGCATAGTTTTCCAGAAAGTGTTAGGGGTAGCATAAGACAATTTCCGATAAATATACAATTTTTTTAAGTTCTTACAACGGTGGTTGCAGCGGTTACGCAAGGTACGGTAGGTTTCCCAGTTAGCATTGGATGGATGTCTTCGAAGAAGAGTTTTTGCAGCATTGCGTCTGCGCATAAGATCTTTAACCTCGCCATTGAGCCAGGGCGCAGGTAAGTGTTTTGTTTTGCGTGGAAGCAAAGGGGCATGACAATCATACAATTCTCTGAGTTGCGTATTGAAGTAGTTAACCTTTTCTTTGATATCCGACATGCGGTATAATTTAAACCAATCGATCGTCGAAGCATCAGACATCAATGACTCGCTGTTGATTCCACTGTAGTTTCGAGTCGGAATAGAACGTCTAGGTATCACACAACGTCCAATCTCAAGTGCACAATAAATTAAGTCGTGGTTGGAGAACTGACACGCTGGAATCTGACCATGAGAAAGTATGTTGTCTGGAGAGAACGTTAAAATAAGGTCCAATATCGACTGAGATGTTGGTAAATGGTATGTGGGTTGTGTCGGTAAAATAGAAAGATTGAGAGAAGAGGTGATGAATTTAAGTTTTTCACAGCGCAGATCGTTTCTTAAGAGACAAGTGTTGAAGTCGCCCATAAGAAGAGTAGTATCATAATTAAGAGTGTGCCTCTCCAGTACATCCTCCAACTGATCAAAATAATGAAGGTTCGGTGGACAATAAAACGTGCCCAAAAGCATGCGGCTGCTGGCTAACGTTATCTCAGTAAGAAGATACTCTGCGTTTTGTTGTGACCCATCAGATGAAGCAATAATATTGATGTTGAAATGGTCGCGAACAAACAACGCAACGCCCCCACCCCGACAATATTCCCGGTCATTTCTCAGTAGGCGATAATTTGGGAGCGACAATAACGACGAAGGAAGGGAGGGTTTGAGCCATGTCTCACTAATCATGATGATGTCAAATATTAGTGACTCAAATGTGACTACAAAAAACATTGAAATTTTTCAGTGAAAACAACATCTACCCTATAAAAAGAAACCCAACCACTACATTCAATAACAAATTGAAAAAGCTTATCAAAGAATATCAACCAGGTTTAAACAAATTCAATATTCCTTCAAATGGCATAGAAATGAACCCACTTATACCTACACTAAAAAGCCTCATTAAATTACACAAGAAAGAAAAAAGCATAAGACCGATTATAAGTAACAACAACATACCCACTAACAAAATTGCTAAAATAATTCAAAAATATCTTTATAGTATTTTTCATAAACATCTAAAATACAATATAAGAAATTCTCTAGAACTTATCCACAAACTCAGTAATCTGAAATTAACAAATAAATATAGACTGATATCTTTCGATATCAAAAATTTATATGTTAACGTACCCATAGAAGCTACCATCAACATAATTAAAAAACATTTAATTGCACACCAAACTGAACTAAATCTAAACATTAAGGAAATCAATAATTTTATAAGCATTCTAGAATTGGTCTGCGATCAAAACTTTTTCATTTTCGAAAAAAACTTTTACCAAATGAAAGATGGGTTACCAATGGGTTCCCCAATATCGGGACTTCTATCAGACATCTATATTAAACACTTCGAAGAATTGCTTTTTTCCGATAAATACAATCTTTTTGTATCAGACATATTATTCTATACTATAAAAAATAAAATCAACCCAACAGATACAGCCATAGAAATAGAAACACAAATTTACAAGCACCCAAATTTCAAAGATATTATCAGAGAAAACGAACATTTCATTAAACAAGTTAACAACACAAAAGACCACAACACCCACAATAATATTAACTTCAAAGATCTTAAAAAACTTAAGCAAAAAATCAAAGACCGTAAACTTACCTTAGTCACCTTAGGGGATAAGAATGCTGGAATTGTTATTATTGAACAAGATTTATACATCAAAAAAACCTATGAATTCTTTGCATAAAATAATATTAAAGAAATTAACAAAGACCCCACCAATCACCTTAATAGTCAATTTAAAAAGCTTATAAAAACCTGTAAAGATAGTCTGCATAAATTCAACATTAACACCGATAACTTATTAGAAATGAACCCACTACCCCCAACACTGAAATCATTTATAAAACTTCATAAGAAGGACGAAGCTATTAGACCCATTATAAGCAATAAGAACACTACCACAGAGAAAATTGCAAGAGACCTTCAAAAGTTTCTTTACAAAACATTCGATCCACTTATAAAATATAGAATTAAAAATACCAATGACCTAATACAAAAACTTAGAGAAGTACAAATCAATAACGATACTTTAATAGTTTCCTTTGACATAAAAAACCTTTACACGAATATCCCTGTAGATAAAACCTTAAAAATCATTAAAAAACACCTAATACAACATAGACTTGATTATGATGGCGTCACCGAAGAAGACATCAATAACCTTTGTTCAATAATTAAACTTGTATGCAAACAAAACTTTCATTTTTAACAACAAATTTTTTAACATGACTGACGGTCTGCCTATGGGTTCTCCCATTTCATGCATCCTCGCAGATATCTTTGTGAACAATCTCGAAAACAAAGTTTTTTTAAACAAATTCGATAAATTTACAGGAAAGATTATTTTTTACGGTAGATACGTTGATGACATCATCATAGTTCATACATACAAACCCGCAAAATTGATTGCTCTTTTTAACATCTTCAATACGATCAACAATTTACAGTTTACCATGGAAAAGGAAATTAACAACAGTATAAATTTTCTAGACCTTACTATAACAAAAAACATTAATAAAGGTAGCTTTTATTTCGACATCTTCCGAAAAGCAACCACTACCGACACCATCATATATTTTCTCTTTAATCGACTATACAACACTCCTCTAGATCTGAACAACTTCTATAAAGAACTTAACAACATTGTTGCAATTGGAATCAACAATGGTTACAACCTCAATAATATGCAATCTATCATCAATAAAATACGCAGAAATAATATTAAAAAACTCGTTTATCCATGTTACAATTCTAGAAAACAATACATTTCACTTTCTTTTAACCATAATCTGGAAAAACTAAAGAACAACTTCAATAAATATAACCTTGTTTCAGCATTCATGTCTAGAGGTAAATTGGGCCAAATACTATGTAACAACGGACATAAATATGAAGACCATCAGAAAAGTGGGGTTTATCTGATAAAATGTAACGACTGTGATATGAGATATGTAGGGCAAACTGGAAGGAATCTGTTAACAAGATTCAAAGAACACAATACAAAACACACTTCCAATGTTTTCAAACACATAACAACACATAAACATTCCATAAACATTAATAACCTTTCACTTTTAAAAAATCAAAAAAGAAAACCCCGATTCATTAATAAATGACATTTTAGATAGTAACAACTTCAGATTTTTTATGAAAATGATATAAATAAACTTTTCCAAATGATTTTACTTGTTGCGTTGTAACTTCAAAAAAAAATTTAATTTACCTATTTTACCGCCCTGTTGACCTTGAAAGAAAACACGACAACGAAATTCATCAGTCAACAAAGAAGCCAACAAAGTGCGACGAAACTCAAAGTTATTATTATTATTTTATTTATATACGTCCGTTAACTGTTTTAATTTTTTCTCAGTACTTAAATAGTTTTTTTACATTTTGACCACACCTTTTATAACTTGATAACAATTTTATCTTAATTTCGACTCAAATAAATTGTTCATTTCGAAACATAAAAAATTTGACAAGAAGAAATGTTACACCTAGTTAAATATAAAATATCCTGTTTTGTACATCTATAGCCTTCTTGACGGTAAAGAATATTCATTATATTTATTATATTGATAATTTTCTGTAATAGTTATCTTAAAAATCTTTATATACATCTTGTTTTTAGTGTGCCTGTCGATGCCCTAAAAACTGGGCGAAACACGTGTAGCACCGATATATTCTGTTAATAAACATCGTTTTTAAGTCGAACCTTATCTATTTTACAATTTATATTATTCTATGGCCGATACGTGGATGATATTATCATCCTTTATAAGGGTAATAACGCTAAGTTACTAGGTCTTTCCAACATTTTTGATAATATATCAAACTTAAAATTCACGACAGAAATCGAACATGACTGTGACTTGAATTTCTTAGACTTGACCATCAAAAGAAATAATCTTGATAATTCTCTGTCATATCAAATCTACAGAAAACCAACAACTACTGACACCATTATTCCAAAATACTCATATCACTGCTTACAACATAAAGAAGCATCCTTTAGATTTCTATTTAATAGAATATTTAACGTCCCCTTACAAGAAAATGATTACATTAACGAAATGGGAATAATCATAAAGATGGGTTTAAACAATAAATACAACATCCCAGACATGCAGAGGATTTACAACAAAACACATCTCTCACATTAACAAACTTATCTTCCCACATTATTCAAACAAATTCAAATATCTAGCGGTTCCTTTCGTAGCTTCAATTCAACACAAACTCAAACAAAATCTCAATAAATTTAACATCATCCCCGCATATACCTCAAACAATAGAATAAGTGCATATATCTTAAATAATAAACATAACTTCATTAACGCCGAATTAAGCGGCGTATACAGAATCAACTGCAATGACTGTGACTCTTTCTATATAGGTCAAACTGGCCGTAATTTAAAAACCAGATTGAAAGAACATTTATCAAAAAAAAATTCTGCAATATATAAACATATACAAAACACAAAACATAAGAATGATAATGAAATAATTTTACTAAGACAAGTCAAAGAATCAAAAGAAGATTTTCAAGAAAAGAGATTTTGGAGGAAATGTTCATACATAAACACAATAACATAAATAACGATTTTCTTCTGAACGACCTCACGGACTTTAAGAACAACAGATTTTTTCTTAGATACGTCAATCAAATTTAATTTCAATAGATTTGCTTCAGATTAACTTGACCACCTCCACCCGTTTATTTTAAATAACCCTGCGCACACGCGTTGCTCATCTTTTGAGAAAAAAAAAACCTATCCAGTTTGTTGGAATCTGTAGATGGTGTAAGGCCTGTTTCACACACAACGGTTTTCGCCGTAGGGCAAAAAACCGGACGGTTTTAAATCGTCAACGGTCGGTGGTAAACTAATAAAGTAAATACACTCTTTCACACCGGACGGCACCCGGTTATTTTTCGTACGGTCGAATCGAAGCAGCCGTCTCAACGACTGAACCGGACGGCGCCGGAACGGCTCATTTTTTGCAGTGGTGTATGCGATTTTATGCAAGCTTACACACGTTACGATTTTAGTCGTGTTCTTTTAGCCGTCTTTAATAGTCACTTAAAAAGCTTGGTAAATTTGCGAAGAAAAAATTATTAAAATGGATATTGATACCGACCTGCTAATTACCCTTGTAGAAGCCAGACCCGTGTTGTGAGACAAAGGTGTAAATCATTATAAAAATAAAACTGACACAACGAAAGCTTGGGAGGAAGTATGCAATACGTTAAATGCAGATTATTGCAAGATGCAGGAAAAAAAAATATATGTTCTGTGAGTATTTATTGTTTTTGGTTTTCCAAAATCTCATCATATAGAATTTTGAGTGTTAATTAAAAAACAATACCTCTTTCACACTTTATTTATTTGCCATGGAACTGATCCAATTCCTACAAAATAATCACATAAGTGTTGCCTTATATTGTTGGGTAATAAACCTCCCCGTGATGTTTGTTCTCTTAATACGTCTTCGAAGCCTATAATTGCAATAGTGTCATCAAAATTTATTCCATCCCTTTCTCGCACAAAATTATGAAGTACGATGGTTGCCTTTGTAATATCCACAGCAAAATCTAGCTCTACATTAAACGGTCGGTGGAATATTCTCCATTTATTGCTTAGAATCCCAAATGCACATTCGACGTATCTCTAGTAAGACGGTAATTAAAATTTTTTTTCTCAAAAGAAAGGTTTGATCCGCCGAAAGGACGTAAAAGGTGTCTATGAAGTGCAAAGGCTTCATCACCAACGAAAAAATAAGGAACTTTGTTGTTCTCTGTTCCTGGCAAATATTTGTCCTCTGGTAGCTGGTGCGTTCCGTCTACAATTGATTCCCACAACCGACTTCTTTTAAAAATTGCAGAATCACAATCTTTGCCATAACTTCCTATATTGGCATAAATGAATCGATAATTTGAATCAGCAATTGCCATTAAAACGATCGAATGGTAATGTTTGTAATTAAAATACATTGAGCCACCACCACGTGGACAAATTAATTGAATATGTTTTCCGTCGACGGCTCCTATGCAATGAGGAAAATTTGCGTTTTTTTCAAAATCCAATGCAAATTTTCTCCCATTGGTTCTTCGAAGGCATTGGAAGAGTTTCGGCTTGTAGTACCACCCAAATCACTTTACAAACTTCTCTTACTATTAAGCTAGCTGTGGAAATTCCAATTCTGAAGATGTAATGAAGATCAGTGAAGGTACACCCACTACCAAGATACCTGTGTTATGATAAAATGTATGAACACATTAATAATTATTTTGTTAGATGGCAGCACAGAGCATTATTTCTGTTATTATTGATTTTTTTTTAATAAGAAACGGATGCATGCGGATCCATTGTAGAACAAGTCGTAGAGCGTCATGGCCGCTGCACGTTAGTATTAAACGCCTTCATTGTGGTTTTGTTGATTAAAGTTAAATAAAACAATAAATAAACAGTATTAAAGGTTATTTAAGGCTGAAGTGTCCTAACACCTGAATAAGAAACAAAACCGTTAGAATGTTTTATTTTATTATTTCTTATAAAAAATCATATTCTGTTTCGGTTAAGATAGGTATACTTATTTATTGTTACAGCAAAAGAAGTCATGAAACGATGGGCTAACGTTCGCGATTCTTTTGCAAAAAGTTGCAAAAAAGAAAAAGAGAAAAAGAAAAGTGGTGCGGCAAGATCTAAAAGCAAACAATATGTTTATAGCAAACAAATGGACTTTTTAAGAAAATTATATGTTAATAGAGAAATCAGTGATAATTTCGAGACAGAGAAGGATGTTTCTATACAAGATGATGAAATCATGAATTCTGAAAACGAATCAGAAAACCGTGTTGATTCTCTTCCATCAACCTCGTCAACAGATAATTTATCCACACGACATAAGCGGCGTAAGATTGACGAGTTTGATGAAAGAATATTAAGGGCAATAGAAGCTGAAAATCGCCCAAATCGGCATATTTCATTTTTTAATGGGATTGTACCCGCTTTGGACCAATTTAATGAAGGGGAAATTTTACAATTTCAGATGGGAGCGTTGCAACTAATTGCAAACATTAATCAACAAAGAAACTCCAACACTCAAGTTCAATATTTACATCAACAATACAGTCAGCCACCTCCACCCCAACCTAACAATGAACATTTCTTTAATTTATGAATAATTTAAGTTTGTTAGTTATCAATAGTATTTTGTTTTGTTAGTGTTTTTATTAGATAGAGTATTTTTATTTTTTGTTTATTTGTTTATAAAAGGATTTTGTTTTTGTTATATTGACATATATTTTTACTTTAAAATGTTGATCGTTGTTTTATTGGGATGAACCCTGTGTACCTTCTTCTCTTAAACTGTATATTGTACTTTGACAGAAACATAACTTTGACTTCTTAGTCAAATCTTATCTTAGTATTTTGTCGCTGAATAGTGTCTTTAAGTCGGTTGTGAAGCTCATCAAATGAGGCAACGGACATTCGAAAATAATTAAAAAACTTGGACTCATCTGCCCGTAGTTCTTCAAAAAGTGCTACGAATGTTCCAACTTCATCCCTTCTTATGTTGATGGGATGTACCCAGTAACGACGATTTCTTTGCTTTCCTCTACGATGGTGTAATAACCACAGTGCTCCAATTTTCTTTCGATTCATATTATTTAAATAGGTATAACACATACGAAAAGTCCCACAAAACTAACCGAATCTACGAAGACGGTACGGTGAAATACCGTCGCATGTGAAAGCAAACCGTTCACGGTAAAAACCGTCCGGTTTTTTGCCGTACGGCGAAAACCGTTGTGTGTGAAACAGGCCTAAGTCTCTCACTCACTTGAGTTTCACGATACGTTATCGCCATTTCTGTGTTTTATTTTATTTTATTTTGATGTTTTTTTTTGTATTTTTCATCGTTTTGACGGTATTTACATACATAATTATATTTTTAATATATTAATTACATGTTTGTACTTTTAGTCGTGCCCGTCGAAGATTGCTAGGCAATCGAAACAGTGTCGCACCGATTTTAAAAAATAAAAACAATATCATCGTTAATTTTTTTTTATTTATTTATTACTGCTACTATGTTCTGTTTAACTTTTTTCGGGAGTATACTGGTGAGCTTTTTGACCGAGCTCGCTAAATTACTACGCAATTTGTTGCATTTTTATGTCTTTTTTTCGCTGTTTATTTACTGTGGAAATAATTAGTTATATTGTAGTCTAGTCTGTTCTGATTACTTTTGTTTTATGTTCAATTTTGTACGGCGGGAAACGCTAAAGTTACAAGCTCTAAAAATTAACGCAGCGTGTTCGGAACGTCATCAGAAATTAAAGCATGTTATGAAATGAATGTCCATGAAATTCCTTCAGCGTTTTTAGAAAGGTGTCATCCTTGTTTATAGATATACATAGTTATTCAACTGAAGTTAGTTTGTGTTCGTGATACCTAGATACTTAATGTGTGCCCATTCATAAAAATTTAAATTTTACTATTCGCACCTTGTACGTTTTACTATGAAATTGTTAAATAAGTTGCATATATTTCAATATATCTTGTATACAAAAAAATCAATAATGTGTCTTTCAGAATAATACCGAACCGTTGCAGACTTTTCGTCGGTAAAATATCGATTTGTAAACGGCAAATTTTTTACTTAGGTGTTTAACCAGATTTATGAGAGGACACCAACTGCCTTAAATCTTTAAAAAAAAATTGTCGGGGTATTATTCAAAATACTGGGTGACATGATAATAATACAAATTAAATATGTAATAAGTAGTAATTTTTATATTTTATAATCAATTAATTGTGAATGCAGGTTTTTAAAAATGTGTTTTATCTTAACAGTATTTTATATTTAACTTTTATTGGTAACAATAAAATTAAATATATAATACATGTCATTTAAGATTGAGCAATATATGCTCTGAGGGATGTTGAAAAAAATACTAAATTATAAGAATAAGACAAATAATACAATATAATAATACAAATAATAATACAATATATGAAATATTTTTTTGAAATTGATGCCCTAAAATAACGAGTGACGTGATGCAAAATATCAAAAACAGCTAAAAGTAGAGCTAATACCAACACTACAGCTAACGCTAGACCTAGAGCTAAAACATTTTGGTTTTTATTTTTTATTTATTTTTGAGCAAAGTTTAAATATTTTAATTCCGTAGCGATGCCGTTTATTTTGAATGTACTGACGGAAAGAGAGTCTGCCCAAAAATGCAATCATAAATTCGTCAATGCATACAGACTGGGTTGGACAGACTGCCATATTAAAGTTTGCCACACTCATATTAACAATGCTTTGAACCTTGTGAAGTCTGTCACCTTGAGGTGCTTTAGAATTATCGGCAAAGTGTAGCATACTAAGTATGAGCTCGAAACGATTTCTAGACATGTATTCGCCAACCTTGCTGCTTAGTAAAGGGTTATCTTTTTTCCAATAGTCATGAATTGAAGGCATTTGGTAAAGGCCGCCCATCCATAACACCAATCCTAAAAATGTATGTATTTCTTCACTGCCGACGGGAGTCCAACGCTGCACCCGAGAATTCCTTTTAACACTGGGAGAAGTTTTTCGTTGGAGAGTATAACGATTCGTTTCTTGAACCATTAAGGAAATAACATCTTTGTCAATGAATAAAGCTAAAAATTCATATGGCTCTGCGTACTGTAGGATCTCGATAATATTCGGATTAATTCCTACATCATCATTGTTTTCATTGTAAATTATATTTTTAATTTTCGAGAGGTCTGGTGTGCTCCAAACAGAACTCGGTGCATTTACGATTGTTTGCAAATTTACAACATCCGAACAATCGTCACTATCATTACTACTTAATACTCGCTCCTCACTTTGTTTATTATAATTAAAATTAGGGTCTGCATCACTGTCATCAAATTCGCTATGACTTGAAGTAGAAGGTGTGGGCATAAAAATATATCTTGTATGCATAAAAAATCCATGTCCTTCAGAATAATACGGAACCGTTGGAGACTTTTTGTCGGTAAAATATCGATTTGTACAGGGCAAATTTTTTTACGAAGGTGTTTAACCAGATTTATGAAAGGACACCAACTGCCTTAAATCTTTTAAGGAAACTTGTTTCAGAGTATATTCAAAATACTGGGTGACATGATAATTATACAAACTAAATATATAAGTAATAATTTTTATATTTTATAATCAATTAATTTTGTATGCAGGTTTTTAAAAATGTGTTTTATCTTAACAGTATTTTGTTTAACTTTTATTAGTAACAATAAAATTAAACATATAATACATATCATTTAAGATTGAGCAATATACGCTCTGAGGGATGTTGAAAAAAATGTTTAATTGTAAGAATAAGATGTAAAATAATATAATAAATATAACATTTTTTTGAATTTGATTCCCTAAAATAACGACTGATGTGATGCAAAATATCAAAAACAGTTAAATAACAGCTAAAAGTATAGCTAATACCAATACTACCTACAGCTAACGTTAGACCTAAAACTAAAAACATTTGAGTTTAGCCACATTTCTCTTAGAATAGTTAAACCGAAATGTTTAATTTAAACAATTTTTAATTTAGAAAAGGTGCAGTTTTTACATAAAAATAGGAAAAATTTTCGGCGAAACTACGACCATGGCCCCATTTCGGTCTCGGTTTTAGCTAAAAATTAAGTTTCGGTAGGACACTAGTCATAAGATTGTATCAGTAATAGGAAAAGCTATATGAAGAAAAATGTAACAGTATCTCCTGACCTCAAAGTTAAATCAGGAAATTCTTGGAAACTATTTTTCTGTATATAGATTAGAAATGGGCGTATGAGATCGCGTGATTTTTAAGGAATGTAGTGATTGGGGTCTTGCTTTCTCAGTTACCATTATTTTAAAATGATTATGGTTTACCTTTTACCATTTAGAGAGGTGTTCACAATTCCCCAGACGTATGACAAAAATATCGTTAAAAGTAGCTGACTCAAAATCATAGGTAAAAGGATTATTGAACATTTTTTCTGGACTTGATTTTCCTTCAGAGGTACACACAGATCTAGGGAGAGTGTTGTTAGTAATCTAACTACGGAATTTTTGAAACAAAATGGTACTAAAATAATACACAGGTCTGCATATCATCCTCAATCAAATTAAATAGAAATTTTTGTAGAAAAAATTTTTTTTTAAATTCATGTAGTGTTTAAGAGAATACTCAGAGCTTTGAGTTACGGAGATGGAAAAGAGTAGGACGAGTATATTGATCCAGTAATATTTTCCATAAAAAATGCACCACATACAACACACGGTTTCAATCCTGTGGGATTATATTATGGGAAGCAAATTAAACATAGGCAGCGGAAATCTTGAAAAATAATGTTAATGCCGATTCAAAGATTGCAAAGATTATGGAATATAATAAGATTGAGTACCAAAAGGAGGCGTATGGGACAAAGTAGGGAAGAAGATAACTCGGGGGCTCTCCCTAAACCAGATATATATGTAAGTAAAAGCTAAAATTTCAAAAAGGGATGGGAATACTTTGATTTTGCTCCACGACACTGACTTAAATTGAGATTGAAAGATGCAAGGGGAAACCCCTCCGTGTAGTGCTTAGTAACACCGCTTAGCACAAGGAGAATAAACAGAAGAAAGGAGAAGAAATGATGAGGCACTTTTCTCCTTTCCATCTAGATGAAGTATGGGACCGTGTGGGTTGCACAAGGAAGAGGCATCATAGGAAGTGATTGCCTTTTCAGGAAGAATACGCGAAAGATGAACGACGGTTGAAATGAATGGATTCCCCGAAGTAACCCTGCATTCATATCTCGCTCGACTTCAAAGATGTTGGCCGACAAAAGCATCACTAAGTTGGATTGGATTGGGTTAGATTTCGAAATTCCAACTCAACTCAACACTTGAAGACCACCTAAGATTGGGTGGTCGAAGGCTTTGGGTTGAAGTGGAATTTCGAAATCCAATCCAACCCCGTGATACTTTGGGCGGTCGACTTCGAAAACGTCGGCAGAAATATGAATGGAAGATGATTCGAAGCAGTGAATATTGAGGTTTTGTTTATATTAAAAGAAATAATTCGGCCAATTGCGAAGCAATACCTGTTTTCAATACCGCTCATATTTCGTTTAGAATCCCGATATTTTGAGTCCCGGAATATCGGTATTAAAAACTCTAGGAGACTGAAAGAAATTAATAAAGAAAATATCAGATACTAACTATGTATATGTAAATTTACTGAAACCTTATTATGAAAAACCTGAAATAGTTGAGATATATGTTACATATTCAGGGGAAGAAGAGATAGTAATGAATATATGTATATGAATTGGAAAAAGAAAAGAAAGAAACTTTACCGACTATAGAAGTTTTACATCGACACCCATTGATGAGAAGTACTGACTGTGAAAAACTAGAGCAAAACTAGAAACTTTCAAAACGGGTTTTGCCATGCGTCTTTTCAACAAGTGTTTGACGTTTCAAATATCATGTTACAACCGTCTTCAGAAACTGGTTCAAATATATCGGTCGAAAACTAATTAATTACCAATTTATACTAATTACAAGCTTATTACTAACTAATTACTGTATCGCATCTGGCAGAGTCTTGTTCATGTTCACCACCATCTTCCATGTTCTGCTGAGTTCCCTGCCATCTTCTCCGTTGACGTTGTTTTTATGCCGGTGGATTTCTATGGCCTCTCTTGTCAGCCTTTGGTGCTGTTTCTTAGTTCTAGCCAGTACCTTTGCTTTGCTCTGAAGGGCAATGTTCCGCAACCGCCGACTGCCGACAGATAAATCCAGCTGGTTATGTACTTACTTCATCTTCGTCCCTCAACGTATATCCGATTTTCTGCAGTACGTCCCATAGAAACCATTCCTTCTTTTATAGGTTATCTCCTTTACAAATTCTTACTGTTCTTTGAAACAAAGTGTGGTTTACGGATCTCTTCTGTAGGGGATGATGGTGTGATGTTACCTTTAATTACACGTTGATGTGGGTCCTCTTCCTATGCACTCCAAGTTCCATGTCACCATTTGTCGTGCTAGTGACCAACGCATCTAGGAAAGGCAACTATTTAGTAGTTTCCGTTTCCATGGTAAACTTTATCGTTGGATGTTGTTGATGCCTTCTTGCCATATCACAAACGCATCGAAGCCATAGTTTTGGTTTCTACAGGCTCTTCTTCAAAGCATCTTCTTCGAATGAATAGTCGGCAACAATGGAGATTTCATGGCTGCCGTCAAACTGCACGTAAAACTCTCCTTTCCAACAAAAATACGTCGCCGATAAACAGTAATCCGTAAACATATTATGGTAATCCCTCCGCAATGAGTTTCTGGCGAAGACCGTTTACAGCATTCTTTATTGGTTTCCCCAGTAAAAACTCCTTATTGCTTCCTTCGGGACTTCCTTTGTAGCGATTGCGTAGTGGAGTCCTTTGGTCAGTTCCATGGTTTCTTCTTTCGTTAGTGAGACACTATATCTGCTGATGACTGATTCTGTATTCGGCTTACCAATGATTCAAACTTGATGTATATACCACGTGTCTTCTGAAATTCACGGGTCCATGAAATTCCTTCAGCGTTTTTAGAAAGGTATCATCCTTGTTTATAGATATACATGTGATACGAGATATACGAGGAAGATGATTTAAATTTGGATCATGTTAAAGAAAAAGATGTTGTAGAACAAATTCTACGTTTAAAGACAGATTATGATCCGGTGGGAAATAAAGTATTTGACACTGACCTTCAAACTAAAATCATTTTAAAGGATGAAACTCCTATTTATCAACGGCCTAGAAGACTTTCTGAATATGAAAAACGAGAGGTGAGGAAACAGCTTCAACAATGGTTAAGTGATGGAATAATTCAGCCGAGTACTTCTGAATTTACCAGTCCCATGGTGTTGGCTAAGAAGAAAAGCGGAGAAATCCGAATATGTATTGATTTTAGAAAATTTAATGACAAGATTGTTAAGGACAGGTATCCGTTACCATTAATAGAAGACCAACTGGATAGACTGAGAGATGCTAGAGTGTTTAGCACGCTTGACCTAAAGAATGGATTTTTCCACGTACCGTTGAACCGAGAAAGTAGAAAGTATACTTCATTTCTGACTCCAGATGCCCAATACGAATTTCTGAGAACTCCTTTTGGATTATGTAATTCTCCGGCCGTCTTTCAGCGGTTTATCAATGAAGTTTTCAGGACACACATCAGAGACGGAGAGGTACTAACATATTTAGATGATGTTGTAATTGTCGCATCCGACAAAAGACAAGCTTTGGATCGACTTACCCGCGTAATAAAAACAGCAGAAAGTTATGGTTTACAAATAAATTGGAAAAAATGTCAATTGATGAAAACAGATATCACCTATTTGGGACATTATATCGAGCATAACCTTATTCGACCATCAGAGGAGAAAACATTAGCTGTACAAAGATTTCCAAAACCTACAACTGTTCAGCAGGTACAGAGTTTTCTTGGATTAACGGGGTATTTTCGTAAATTTATTTTACTGTTTGTTGTACTATTTATTTGAGATTATGCACACATTGCAAAACCATTAAGCGACTTACTGGGTAAAAACATTAAATTCAAATTTGAAGCACCACAAGAAATTGCATTTGCGATGTTGAAGGATTTGTTGACTAAAAGACCAGTATTGGGAATTTATCATCCTGAAGCTATAACCGAATTACACACCGATGCATCAAAACATGGTTATGGAGCGGTACTTTTGCAGAAAGGTGAAGACGGTAAAATGCACCCTATTTACTATATGAGTAAGAAAACAACTCCGGCAGAACAAAATTATTGTAGTTACGAGCTCGAAACGTTAGCTGTGATAACAGCCTTGAAGAAATTCAGAATCTACCTACAGGGACTCAAGTTTAAAATTGTAACAGACTGTGCAGCATTATCCATAACATTGAAAAAAAATGATTTGTCACCTAAACTGGCTAGATGGGCTATGTTTTTGGGGGAGTTTCAATACGAAATTGAACATCGACCAGGTACTAAAATGGCACACTGTGATGCTCTTTCAAGAAATATTTTGACTGTCAAAATTAATTCTGAAGTAATCGAGCAAGTGAAACGAGCGCAAGCTGATGATGAGTTTATTAGGACGATAATAAAATTATTAGAAAATGACCAACCACATGAAGACTACCAGTTAAAATATGGGATATTATATAAAACAGTACAGGGAATAGATTTGATCGTGATACCAAGTAAAATGCAAATGGATATAATAAGAAAAACACATGAGAGTAATGGACATTTTTCCATCAAAAAAACTGAAGATATAATTTTACGCGATTTTTGGATTCCAAAACTTAGATCGAAAATTGAACAATGTATCAAGAACTGCGTTAGATGTATCCTAGCCGAAAGAAAACACGGAAAGCAAGAAGGTTTTCTAAATCCAATTCCAAAAGAAGAAATTCCATTACAAACTTACCATATGGATCATCTAGGACCACTTGAAACTACAGCTAAGGGCTATAAGTATTTGCTGGTAATCGTTGATAGTTTTACTAAATTTGTGTGGCTATACCCTACCAAAACTGTCACAACGGAAGAAACTATCGCCAAATTGGAACAGCAGAAGATGTTATTTGGTAATCCTGAGCATATTATCACCGATAGAGGAACAGCTTTCACGGCAGAAAAGTTCAAGACTTATTGTCGAGATGAAAATATTCGATTAACTCACATAACCACAGGTGTACCGAGAGCTAATGGACAAGTTGAAAGGATCAACCGTATAGTAATACCGATATTGACTAAATTGACTCTCAACGATGAATCAACATGGTTTAAGCATGTCAGTAAAGTACAACTATTTTTAAATAAAACATATCAGAGAAGTATTAGAACTACTCCAGGTGAAATCTTACTTAGAGTACCACTGAAACATAAAGACGACATTAGATTGAAAGAGATAATTGAGGATGAATACTTGCAAACTTTTATGGAAACTCGAGAAGAAATAAGAAAATTAGCAAAAGAGAATATACTAAAGATTCAAACCGAAAACAAGAAACAATTTAATAAGAAGAGGAAACTTCCAACACAATACAAATGTGGTGATCTTATCGCTATAAAACGAACGCAATTTATAAATTGCGGTAAGTTTAAATCAAAATTCTTGGGACCTTATAAGATTGTAACTGTGAAAACCCATGACCGATATGACGTTGAAAGAGTTGGTATGACGGAAGGACCAAGGAAGACTTCAACTGCTGTAGATTTCATGAAACCATGGGAAAATTATTTGGATGAAGTAACATCAGAAGAAGAAGAAGAACAAATAATGGAACTAAATGAAAATCAGATTGACGAGTTAGATCAAAATGAAGATGAAAGGAGTAACGAAGACCAAAATGAAGATAAACAAGAAGATAATGAAACGAAGACGAACAGTTTGGAAGAAGACAGGAACGGGATCGAGGGCGAGTCCCAAGTCAGGAATGGCCGATCTGTGGGATCAAATTCCCCGAGGTACCGGTTGAGAAGTGGAAGAGAGAGAAGGAAGAAGGGATGCGAATGTTGTATGTAGGATCGAGGGAATCAGTCAGTGAGAAGTAGTAAGAGAGTGAGGACGTTTTACCAAAGTGGTGTATTTTGAAGCGTTTGAGATGTGTTTGTAAAGTTGTTGAGAAGTAAAAGAGACGATTTATCGATAAACTGTTTTTATTGTCTCCCACAATATTCAGCTTACCCACATACATAGTTATTCAACTGAAGTTAGTTTGTGTTCGTGATACCTAGATGGCAGGGTATCTAATGTGTGCCCATTTATAAAAATTTAAATTTTACTATTCGCACCTTGTACATTTTACTATGAAATTGTAAAATAAGTTGCATATATTTCAATATATCTTGTATACAAAAAAATCAATAATGTGTCTTTCAGAATAATACCGAACCGTTGCAGACTTTTCGTCGATAAAATATCGATTTGTAAACGGCAAATTTTTTACGTAGATGTTTAACCAGATTTATGAGAGGACACCAACTGCCTTAAATCTTTTAAAAAAATTTGTCGGAGTATTATTCAAAATACTGGGTGACATGATAATAATACAAATTAAATATGTAACAAAATCTACCAGAATATTTAGGCTTTCTGTACCAATCAAAAATAATACGTATGTATACGTATAAATATTTTTTTTTGTAAGAAATGTTAACCAAATTTTGAATATTTTTAAAATAACACAACCAGCAATTTATATAAAGAATTATCAAATTAATCATATTTAAGGTAAGTGAAATGTTTAAATCCAGTTTGAATGAACGAAAAAAAATAATGAAAATTCAAACTTACCTTATTCTTGTAGATAATTGGATTTCTTGATTAAGGATTCTCCATTACTTGGTTACTTGGCTCATGAACTACTTTTCTTGTTATAGAATGTTAAGTAATCTTCTTTTCTCCCATTTAAATTATTCAAATAAAGATTTCACCAATTTTGAGGTTATGTCACTATTATGGTTGACACATAACCTAACTTTTCTTTGTAAATTTTTCTATTCGAGGACAAAATTAGCGCACTCCCCTCATCACGTCCAAAATTACACTAAATTATACCGAATTCGTTTGTTTATTGCAAGAACAACTCAAATAACGTCCTCTGATTGGTCGAATTCTTCAACTTGAAATTCGTAATTTAAATTTCTCCATTATTACCAACCTTGAAATTGTCAAAAATGTTAAATGTCACTATTAAAATTCATAAAATAATTATTAAAATTTTTATTATAACATTAATTATGCACGAAATATTGTAGATTTAATGCTTTTTAACTTCGTTTTGCAGATTTTTAACCTTTTCTTTCATATTTCAACATTTAACTTCAAAAGTATGATCAAATTTTTAATCTATTGATTTTAATCAAATTCTTCATTAAAACTCTGAAATTATTGATGTATTTCGTTCTTGGCATACCAAGCTTGTTATTTGTGATAGTTTTAATCGGACAAATATGAATTATAAGACTAAATTAATAAAAATTTAAATTTTAGGTTATGTAACTGTCAAATTGCTATAAAATTTAGTTCTTATCGACTTTATATGGATTAAATTAAAAAAATAACGTAAATTGCTGATAATATATCATGAAATCTACATATTTATAATGTTTTCTTAATACTAAAAGAATTTTCAATAAATTTAGTAATTTATCGTAGTATAATTCATTATTCGTAACGTAATTTTGGGATCAAACTCTACAAATCTAAGTAATGGCATTATTGTTGTATGTATATCACTTTCTGTACTTCAAATAAATGCAAAACCACAAAATCAGCAACTCAAACAAGTCTCCTTGAAAAATTAACCAAGATATTTAAATAAAGGTTTTATGATCTTTCCGATTTTAACTTTGTGTTGTAATATTGAGAGAGGAAAAGAAAGATGAACCACTAAATTGGACGTGATTGATATTTTTAGTTATTATTATTAGCATCATTAATCAATTACACGGATTATTTACAATACATAAATAGTTTTTTGCTACATCCTAGTACAATTAAAAATTATACACCGAAATAGTTTACAACCAATAAATATTATGCCACTTTTTGCAACTTTCAACCTACAATATGCTCCACGAAAAACTCTGCTTCTACACACCCATCACATACGATCCTTTATAAATAAAAATAAACAAATATACAAGTACAACTTAAGCAAAGTGCTAATATGTTACAGTAAAAAAATATCTGTTCTACTACTTAGAGGAGTTATTATTACTATAAGATAATCAACCGGCGTTTCATTTACGTACAACCAAATGTTTTGTAGTTTCTCGAAGAACTTGTTTGCCACTACTTTAGCAATAAATCACAGTTAAGCAATAAAAATAAAGTTACCTATAACGAAATTATTATTATTTCAGGCAACGATTTTTTTTCAGTTTTCTTGCTTTTATATTTTTGTTTCGAAGCATATTACTTTTAAATACATTTCCAACATATTGCACCAAAATATCTACTACATAGATATATTTTTAGTATCAAAAATATATTTAAAATTGAAATACATACCCGAAAATGAAAATTACAACACGGGGGGTTATCGGGAAGGATCAAATCAGGATAAATAACAGCAACGGGATCGCTTTTTTTCTAACGCCGCTTTTCTAAAAAAACAATAAGTACAAAACTATTCGAGAAATCCTAAATGAATATACTCCAATAACCCAAAAATAATTTACAATGAAATCAAAGTAATTTATAATGGAAATAAAAATAAAATGCCCCATACTCATTTAGTTGAATCTAGATATTTCCTCTTCATTTCAGATTAGTGGAGTACGAAGAAGCTTTCTACACCAAAGACCCCAAAAAGTGTAACCCTTTAACAACTACAATATACAATTTCTCTTTACAGGTACTAAACTGCTGAGATTAGTCACAGTAAATTATGGAAGTTAACCCTTTTTTCTCTTAGTTATTACTAACTTCATTAACATTAATTGATGACTAAAAATGGCGAAGAACAAACCAGTTAAAATAAATTATTAAAAAAATAAAAGCTACGAGTATAATAAATTAAAGCTACGTCTTTTTGTTGTTAAAGGAGATGAAATTATTTGTATAAATTTACTGTATGACACACTTTTCTTTTGGCTGAAGATCAATATGGGATAAATCTTTTTCTATTCTATCATCTTCCTCAATCCTATTCATAAATAAATAAAATCAAATTAATATGATTGTTTATTATTAAAAAAAAATAAAAATAAAAACATACGCCTTCTCCTGATTGTCTAAATGCTGTACCAATTCATCCCTTTTATTCACAATTTGTACCAATTCTTCAAGAAGATGAGTTTCCCTCGCACGCTGTTCGTCAGTTTTTCGCCAATCTTCAATGGCCAAACTTAATTGGAGTTCTTTGTTTAACATTTTATATCGCCTTTCTAAATCGCCTTCTTGTTCTCTATAAAAACATTAATTTTAATTAATTAAATTATTAATTAACAATTTTTAATTAAAAAAAAAAATTTAATCTTACAAAATATTTAATTGCATTTGCCGCCTTAACAAAGCATTCTTCTTATTAACAAGCGTAAACCATTGAGCCATCAAATCCTCCTCGACGTTGCTGTCGGGTGATTCCATAACAGCTCGAAGTTCTTTCTCCAATTTAGCCGCTTGATCGTCGATGGCACTTTGTTCGCGTTCTAAATCCTCTAATTCTTGTTCGATATAATTATGAACGTCAATACCCATCTAAAAATTTTGTAATAAATAATAAAAAAATTATTAATTAATTGATTAATTACTTGGGCGAAACCCAAATCGTCTGGTAACTTATCCGGGGTAACTTTTTCTCTATTTAGACTAGAACTGTCGGACATATCGTCGGAATTTTGTGGACTAGGTGATTTCGGAGGTGAGGTTCCGTTTTGGCGCATATCGCACACCTCTTTTTCTAACAGGGATAAATCTTCGGTTAATTTTTTCAATTTGTCTTCAGTATCCATGTTAATTGATATTATTTCTGTTGTTGGGGTGGAACTCTTTCGAGCTTCCGCTATTAATTTGCGTGCTCGTTCAAGTAATTGAGCTTGTCTTTCTTCTTCGGTTTGTTGCTACAAATGATTTAGATATTATTATTGATAATATTGAATCATTCTTAATTCAATATCAAGAAAATTTTGTGAGATATAAGCTTTTATTTTTAAAGAGGACTAATATATTATGAATGCAGATCATTGATATAAATATTTAACCAAGATTTTTCTTCGTTTAAGTGTTAAGTTTTTTCTTTTATGTCAAAGTGAAATACGAATTAAATTTTCAATGAATTGTAATCATATTCCGATTCTAGCTGGACAAAAGTAAAAATCACAAAATTTAATATTTTCATAGAAAAATTTTCCCAAGGCTTCAGTAAACTTAATTCCACAAAAAAAAACTTTTGTGATATATTCCATTCAATTAATGATATATTCCAAGAAAAAGCTCCATTATGAATCATAAATTCAGATATAACAAAAATTCTTCTATTAAAACTTTTACAGTTTGCTCTTAATTAAAAATTTGGAAATGGTGAGATCTTTTGTTGTGGTGATTACGAGTTCCGGAGTGAGAATTATGAATTTTTCAAAAATCAAGATGGCGGATAGTACATAAAGGACTAACATTGCAAGAAATTGGATTGAGTTGGATAATTGGAGGGTCATTTATGATTGCTACAGAAAGTCTTCCAAGTTTTACAACAAAAATTATCAATTATGATATTTTGAACTTTTTGGCATTATTATTACAAAACTGTAATAGCCAAATCCCAAGGAATTAGGACTATGAATCCTTAGACCAGGGTTGCCAGATTATACACATAGAATGTCGTGAACCATGTCAAGAAAATCCTGAGAGGTTGAAATTTGTTTAAAAAATTACACAATTTTAATAACATGTGGTACTTCCCGAAGACTTGATCTGGTTCCAGAAGACTTTATACTGTTTCTATAAGACTATATCTGTTTGAAGAAGACTTGATACTGCTTCTATAAAAAAGAAAAAGCTTTGGTATGGCTTAAAACGATGTATTTAAATTATTCAATCAAATCTTCAGTGCGACACGTGTTTCGCCAGTAACGGCATCGACAGGCACGACTACATTTATAAAAGAGAGAAAATCAAGTTAAAAATATAAAATAAAAAAATAATAAAAATAAAAAATATAAATTTTATATTTTTAACTTGATTTTCTCTCTTTTATAAATGTAGTCGTGCCTGTCGATGCCGTTACTGGCGAAACACGTGTCGCACTGAAGATTTGATTGAATAATTTAAATACATCGTTTTAAGCCATACCAAAGCTTTTTCTTTTTATATACAGGGTGTTCCCGTGACTCGGGGCATAAAATTAACCACATATACTAGAGCAAAAATGATGATGATTCGTGAAAAAAAATTATTATAAAAGTCTTCAAATGGCCAAAATATGGGCCATCAAAGTTCAGAAATTTTAACACATTTTTCTAAATATTTTCAAAACCATTAATGGTAGAGGGTTGAAATTTGGTACAGAGTAAACAAACATCATGCAAAATCATTGAACCAATTTTGACTTTGGCCGGATGACGGCAACCATGTTATACAGGGTGTTCCTAAAATTTGTTTGCTCAGAACTTTTTTGTTTGTTCGTAACCCTACATTTATTTTTGTAGTTTTTAATAGAAAATTTATTTTCGAAACTTTTTTCACTCTTTGAAAATTTTGATAACATTGACTGTTTTCGAGTTATACGCGAAACTGTTAAGCTTTGATTTCAATCGTAACAAATAAAACATATTCCGCAAGATCTGAGAAGGCGATGACAATTGAAAAAAATCCAAAGATTTAAGAAAGCTTGGAAATCGCAATGGAGGTTTTCTCTTAACGTTTGGGCTGGCATTGTGGGCGATGTCATTATAGGACCCGTTTTCTTGCCGTCAAGGCTGGATGGCCATACATACAGAGGACATTTAGAGCAATTAAATGATTTTTTAGATGACGTTCCTTTAAACACAAGACAAGAAATGTGGTATATGCATGATGGTGCTCCTGCGCATAGTACACATGCTGTCCAAGAATTTCTATGTGAACGGTTTCCGGAACGGTGGATTGGACGAGGAGTGGATGCACCGATAAGTTGGCCCCCCCGATCGCCGGATCTTACACCTCTAGATTTTTATTTATGGGCACGCATTAAATCGCTTGTGTACTGCGTTGAAATAACTTTAGTTGATCAACTGAGGTTACGAATTGTTGATTCATTTGATCAACTTCGAACTGAAATCAACGTCCTCAGCAGAGTGCGCTTTAATTTAAGACGGCGATATCAGGCGTGCATTGAAGCCGGCGGGAGTGTTTTTGAACATCTGCTTTAGTATTTTTTTTTGTTCTGTTTTATTTATTACCATTTGTTTATAATTTTATTGTTCTTGTTCATATTTTTGTTAGAATTTTTATTATGTTCTTGTTTGTTGTTACCGCGAAAATTAAATTTATTGTTTTGGAAATTACATTCTTTTATTCAATTAAAATAAATTAACACTGGATTTAACTAAATCTACACTGAGAAATTTATGCAAATAATGGTTATTAGATCAGTTCGTTTTTCAATTGTCATCGCCTTCTCAGATCTTGCGGAATATGTTTTATTTGTTACGATTGAAATCAAAGCTTAACAGTTTCGCGTATAACTCGAAAACAGTCAATGTTATCAAAATTTTCAAAGAGTGAAAAAAGTTTCGAAAATAAATTTTCTATTAAAAACTACAAAAATAAATGTAGGGTTACGAACAAACAAAAAAGTTCTGAGCAAACAAATTTTAGGAACACCCTGTATAACATGGTTGCCGTCATCCGGCCAAAGTCAAAATTGGTTCAATGATTTTGCATGATGTTTGTTTACTCTGTACCAAATTTCAACCCTCTACCATTAATGGTTTTGAAAATATTTAGAAAAAAGTGTTAAAATTTCTGAACTTTGATGGCCCATATCTTGGCCATTTGAAGACTTTTATAATAATTTTTTTTCACGAATCATCATCATTTTTGCTCTAGTATATGTGGTTAATTTTATGCCCCGAGTCACGGGAACACCCTGTATATCCTACGATGTTGTTGGAAGAAACTTTATCAACTGCTTCTATAAGACTTGACTTGCTTCCACAAAACTTGAAATATTTTCACAAGATTTGATACTACTACCAGAAGACTTGAACTGTTCCCAGAAAACTTGATACTGCCTCTGAAAGACTTAATACTGCTTTCAAAAGACTATAAATGTATTCAGAAGATATAGCTTCCAAAATATTTGATCTGTTTTCAGTAGACTAAATACTGCCTTTGGAAGACTTGATGCTGCTTCCAAAAGATTTGAAATGCTTTGAGAATTCTGGATATCACTTCCAGAAGACTTGAACTGCTACCAGAGAACTTGATACTGCCTTTAGAAGACTTAATACTGCTTTCAAAAGACTTGATATACTTTCAAAAGTCTGGATACTGCCTCTGGAAGACTTAATACTGCTTTCAAAAGACTATAAATGTATTCAGAAGATATAGCTTCCAAAATATTTGATCTGTTTCCAGAAGACTCGATACTGCCTCTGGAAAACTTGATGCTGCTTCCAAAAAATTTTAGATGCTTTCAGAAGTCTCTATATAACTTCCAGAAGACCCGACTCTGCCTTTGAAAGACTTAATACTGCATTTAAAAGACTTAAAATACTTTCAGAAGCCTAAATATAGCTTCCAGAAGCTTCGATACTACTTTTGGAAGACTTAACACTGTTTTCAAAAGACTATGAATGCATTCAGAAGATATAACTTCCAAAATATTTGATCTGTTTCCAGAAGACTCTATACTGCCTCTGTAAGACTAGATGCTGCTTCCAAAAGACTTGAAATGCTTTCAGAATCCTAGATATCACTTCCAGAAGACTTGAACTGCTTCCAGAGAACTTGATACTGCCTTTGGAAGATTTAATACTGCTTTCAAAAGACTGGAAATGCTTTCAAAAGTCTGGATACTGCCTCTAGAAAACTTAATACTGCTTTCAAAAGACTATAAATGCATTCAGAAGATATAGCGTCCAAAATATTTGATCTGTTTCCAGAAGACTCGATACTGCCTCTGGAAGACTTGATGCTGCTTCCAAAAGATTTGGAATGCTTTCAGAAGCCTCTATATAACTTCTAGAAGACCCGATTCTGCCTCTGGAAGACTTAATACTACTTTCAAAAGACTTGAAATGCTTTCAGAAGCCTGGATATAGCTTTCAGAAGACTCGATACTGCCTCTGGAAGACTTAATACTGCTTTCAAAAGACTATAAATGCATTCAGATGATATAGCTTCCAAAATATTTGATCTTTTTCCAGAAGACTCGATACTGCCTTTGGAAGACTTGACACTGCTTCCAAAAGATTTGAAATGCCGTCAGAAGCCTCTATATAAATTCCAAAAGACTCGACTCTGCCTCTGGAAGACTTGGTACTGCTTTTAAAAGACTTGAAATGCTTTCAGAAGCCTGGATACAGCATCCAGAAGACTTGAACTGTTTCCAGAGGATTCGATACTGCCTCTGGAAGCCTTAACTCTGCTTTCAAAAGACTTGAAATGCTTTCAGAAGCCTGGATATAGCTTCCAGAAGACTCGATACTGCCTCTGGAAGACTTAATACTGTTTTCAAAAGATTGTAAATGCATTCAGATGATATAGCTTCCAAAATATTTGATCTTTTTCCAGAAGACTCGATACTGCCTTTGGAAGACTTGACGCTGCTTCCAAAAGATTTGAAATGCCGTCAGAAGCCTCTATATAAATTCCAAAAGACTCGACTCTGCCTCTGGAAGACTTGGTACTGCTTTTAAAAGACTTGAAATGCTTTCAGAAGCCTGGATACAGCTTGCAGAAGACTTGAAATGCTTTCAAAAGCCTGGATATAGCTTCCAGGGCACTCGATACTGCCTCTGGAAGACTTAATACTGCTTTCAAAAGACTATAAATGCATTTAGAAGATATAGCTTCCAAAATATTTGATCTGTTTCCAGAAGACTCGATACTGAATCTGGAAGACTTGATGCTGCTTCCAAAAGATTTGAAATGCCTTCAGAAGCCTCTATATAAATTCCAAAAGACTCGACTCTGCCTCTGGAAGACTAGATACTGCTTTTAAAAGACTTGAACTGCTTCCAGACGATTCGATACCGCCTCTGGAAGACTTAATACTGCTTTCAAAAGACTATAAATGCATTCAAAAGATATAGCTTCCAAAATATTTGATCTGTTTCCAGAAGACTCGATACTGCCTCTGGAAGACTTGATGCTGCTTCCAAAAAATTTTAGATGCTTTCAGAAGTCTCTATATAACTTCCAGAAGACTCGACTCTGCCTCTCGACTTTGCTTTTAAAAGACTTAAAATACTTTCAGAAGCCTGAATATAGCTTCCAGAAGCTTCGATACTACTTTTGAAAGACTTAAAACTGTTTTCAAAAGACTATAAATGCATTGGTACTGCTTTTAAAAGACTTGAAATGCTTTCAGAAGCCTGGATACAGCATCCAGAAGACTTGAACTGTTTCCAGAGGATTCGATACTGCCTCTGGAAGCCTTAACTCTGCTTTCAAAAGACTTGAAATGCTTTCAGAAGCCTGGATATAGCTTCCAGAAGACTCGATACTGCCTCTGGAAGACTTAATACTGTTTTCAAAAGATTATAAATGCATTCAGATGATATAGCTTCCAAAATATTTGATCTTTTTCCAGAAGACTCGATACTGCCTTTGGAAGACTTGACGCTGCTTCCAAAAGATTTGAAATGCCGTCAGAAGTCTCTATATAAATTCCAAAAGACTCGACTCTGCCTCTGGAAAACTTGATACTGCTTTTAAAAGACTTGACAAGCTTCCAAAAGGCGTGAACAGTTTTCAAAGATTTCATATTGCCCTCTAAGACTTAATACTACTTTTTGCCTTGTTATTGCTTCCAAAATACTTAATACTGCTTTTAGGAGACTTGTAAAACTGCCGGTAGAAGATGTTGTTATTGTTTATTATCAAACTGTTAATTAAAGTCTAAATGCTGTTGACAGAAGATATTTTTATTGAAAAAGACAAGAAACTGCTGATAAGATTTTGCTTCCAAAATACCAATTGCTGTTGGCATACAAAATATTCATGTCAGAAGTTTAAAAAATGGACTCTGGAAGACTTCAACTGCTTCTAAAAATACTGCTTATGAAATACTTGATACTGCTTCCAGAAGACTTGCAATAATTCCAGATGATATGAACTGCTTCTAATAGACTTGATACTGCCCCTAGAAAACTTAATACTACTTCTAGAAGACCTGATATTGCTTCCAGAAGACTTAACACTGCTTTTAAAACTGATGACAGAAAATATTATTATCGCAAATAATGAGAAACTGTTTGAGCTTATTTTGAAAATATTAAATACTATCGGACAAAATGCAAAATTTTATATTAAGTAGTCTAAAAAATAAATAATGTTATGTTGTTAATTAAGTGACTGCTAGCAGAAGATATTTTTATTGCAAAAGATAAGTAACTGTAAATAACATTTGACTTTAATTCTTAAATACCAATTATACTGTTGGCAGAATGCAAAATCTTCATGTCAGAAATTCAAAAACTATCAATTAAAGACTAGATACTGCTTCTATCTATAACACTGATGATAAAAGAAGTTTTTTATACTCTTTTTCTCATTCGTTTGAGAAAAATTTTTTTATACTCATTATAAATTTTGTAATAAAAGTTTGAGGACATATCAAATCGTGATATTGTAAAATTAAAAGTAATATTATGAGATCTCAGGATAAATCGTGAAACCTGGCAACCTTGCTTTAGGACATAACAAATCGTCTTCATATCTACGTTGTGTATGGTTTAGTTTCTGAGTTGCGTTTGATATGTACGCAGAAACCCCGAAATTAAGATATTTTGAAAATTTTTGATGCATCTGCTACCTTGCCACGGTTGTAATTGGTTATGGATTATATTCTTCCACATCATTATTGCACAATTTCAATGAATCAGATCTTTGGCTATCCATTTTGATTTTTGAGTAATGAAAAAGTTTTGCTATAAAAATCATTAATTATGATATTTCGGCTTAAGGAGTTATGGATTATGAATCCTTAGACCATAACGATCAATATTTTTATGCATAAAACTTTTCTCCATCAATTTTAATTTTTGAATTTCAACTAATATTTATAGTAAGACACTTAAATGACATTCTGAGGATTTTTAACAATTCCCCAGAGTCATCAAGAATCTACCTTGTGTGTGGTTATGGATTAACGTTTATGGTGCATTACAAACAATATTTAAGCAAAAAATATCTCACCATCTATTTTAATTTTTGAGATGCGTTTGTGAAATTATGATGTTTTGAAACTGTACTTCTGCAATTCTCTCATACTTAGGTTATAATTAGTTATGGATTATTTTTTCCACATCATTATGCAAAATTTCAATGAATCAGGTTTGACCATACATTTTGATCTTCGAGTTATAAAAAAGTTTTGCAATAAAAATCATCAATTATCATCATCAAAAACGTTGAAAAGATAAAAGAAAAGACCCTAAAAGAAAAGAGTTTCTTTTATCTTTGGAATGAAAAATGAAGCAAATGAAAATGACGAAGAGCGTGAGAAACTGATCTATGAAAACAGATTGTTGAATCGAGGTAGCACGTTTACAGAAAGGATATCTGAATCCTATTGAAAATGGCTGTGCGCAAAGAGGGATTAATCTTGTTATCATTGATTCTTTTATAAAATTTGTGTGGATATACCCAACCATCGACAAAAGAATACATTGATCAACTTGAAGTTCAATCGGACAAACAGCTTTTACTTATAACGATTTTGAGTAATATTGCCATGATGAAGACACAAATCATATTAAGATAGCTGATAAATACATCAGAAAATTACAGGAGCATTAAATAGTACATATCAGGGAGGTATTGGTAGAACACCATTTGAAAAGCTTTTAGGCGTTGAAAAGAAAGGAAAAGATGATGAGCGAGAATGAAATGTTAGAAGAATACGCTGAACTTTTGTGGAAGAAAGCGAAGATATTAGAAAACTTGTGCTAGATCAAATGAAGAAAATACAAACAGAAAATCTAAAAACATATAATAAGAAAAGGAAGACAGCTGTTGCATACATCATTGCATACATCAAATCATTCGAAATGTAAGAGAGATTCAGGGAACCATTCGAATGCACTAGTTCAAGGACTCAAGCCGATTGATAGAGATACATGAGAGAAGAAAACGACAAAACTGTAATGAAGTGTTGCATTAAAGAATCAAAAAAAGATCACAGATTTGGAAGAACGAAATTCATCTTGGGTTGGATTTCGAGATTAGGGTGGTGTTCAGACTAGAAATGTGTCATTTACGTGTGTCATGCCTGGTCACGTGAATCACGTGTGATTCCTGTTATGTTGTTGTGATGTTATTTATGTACAGTGTTGCTAGATGAAGAAAATAAAATTAAAGTTGGCAGACTGTCAATTAATAAGCAGGAGTTTGCAGACAAAAAGTTCATGATGCCAAAAAGTTGAAAGCCTTTAAATTGATGAACCGCACATTGGAGTCAAAACAGCCATTAAAAAAACATTTTTTAAACATTTTTGTTTATCTGATACTTTTGCGAAATTGCAATCAAGAAATGAAACTTGAAAAATCACCAGAAATGCCAAATATCTCTGAACTCTTACCATTTCGCCAAATCACGGAAAAATCCGTGACCCGTGTGAAATAGACCGCGTGAGCGAGCACAAAACTCACTCACGCGCACATCTCTAGTGCACAGGCTTTTAATTTTATTAGATCTAAGCCCACAAAATAATGTTATCCAGCTAGAATCGGGATTCAGCTCAGAGTGCGCCGTTTGATTCATTGTCAGTCAGAAAATTTGATTTGATTTTGTTTAATATTTTTTTTGATAATTAAAACATAACATTTACATCTACATCAATAAAAATTAAATGCATCAAACATTTTTAAAATAACTCAAACCATCTTAAAAAATCACATTTACTTTACCCATTTCCATTGTTCAAGAGAAATGAAAAATTGGTCATATCACCAAACTTCTTGTTATCTATATATGTTATAGATATTTGCGTTTTGTTGATAATGACCAATAAAAATTGCCGCATATCTGAACTTATAATGTAAATGGGTTAAACAATTATTTAACTTAATAATCAAACATCACACCCAATAATCTACAATCTACATCGAATAAAAACACTGCAAGAAAGTACACTAAATAAATAAATACCTCAACAAAACTGGTGAAGAATCAAACAATTTGTGAAACGAACAGGTGAGATTCTACATTAAATAAAAGTTTAAAAAGCATAGAAATATTATAATAAAGTTAGATCTACTAATTGTAAGTGTTGTATTAAAAATGTTTTGAAAATTATTTTGTTTTTGTTTTGTCATTTTAACGAACATAAATAAGCACAACGATAACAAATAAACAAATTTTGCTAAAAGTGAAGAACAACAAATTGGGAAATGGTCATACCCTTGTAGGTGACGTAGGCGTAGAACTGTCCCGTTTCCCGACTTGCTCCAAAAGCTGTTGGGCCCTTTCCCGTTGCTCATTATGCCTATTTATAATTTGCTGCACCGCACACGATCAAAAACATAAAAAGAAAAGAAATAAACCGAATTTACTACGATGACAAACCAAGCATAAAACGAAAGCCTAGCAAACAAAGAAAAACCCAAAATTGAAAACCAAAAAATTTTCATCTTTTTCATACCTGATTCGGCTTGGGTAAATCGTTTTTGTTGATGTCGTTTTTCTTACTCTCCACCTGTTGGACTTTTTTGTTATTATCGTCCGTACTGTCTGCACCATTCATTTCCGGGACTTTAGCATTTAAAGATTTGTTATTATCTACGGGAGTAACTGCGCTAATAATATCTTCTTCACCGATAATATCCTCAGCGACCGAATCGAACGGGTCGTACCACTCACCGCGCGTCATCAAAAACGGTTTTTCAGGTTTTGGATCTGGTTTTTTCTCGTTTTGAGTTACTTTCGGGGATAGAACTTTCCCGATAATATTTTTTGAACTATTTAATATAATATCTTTGACGTCTTTGACCATCGTGGGAGATTTTTCTTTTTCTTTAGGAAACTCTACCGGTTCATTATTATTAGTAACAAGTGGCAATCTTAATTTTGGCGCATTTGGTTCGTGATTAATGTTATTTTCTTTGTTGTTTGTTTCTTTTTCTGGTTCAGAAGTTTTATTTTGCTAAAAACAATTAAGTTTAATAAGGAAGTTAATAACTGATGTGAAGTTATCCATAAATCTCAGCTATAAATTTAAAATATTAATAGCTCCATAATTAATAGTATTTTGGTCATCAAATTTCACATATGGGATAGTTTTGCCTTCAAGAATAGCACCACCTCCGAGAAAAAAGGGTGATTTCATCCTGATAGGCACTTTTAAAATACCCATCCTATACTATATAATAGAACAATTTTAAGTAGTATTATCGATTTTCAAAATATTGTAACCCTTAATGGTTTTCGAGAAAAAAAATAACATTATAATCCGCGAATGGTACTATAATGGTAACAATAATTCTACCCCCGCCCCTCCCTGTCTCCCTACATTTCCTCGCTGCTACCACATCCCTCATCCATCTCCTTCCCACCGCTCTCTCTCTCAGGACCCGCATGCAACCCATCCTCTCAGATGATGTAAAGACTCATTACCCTTCCCACATAATCTGCACCCCCTCACTTTATCCTCCATCCAATATCTATTATCCCCTTCCTAATTTAAACCCACATATAAACCTGGCTACCATCCCCTTTCCCTCCTCGTCTCCCTCCATTATTAGGTATTTTGATATCCTCCCCTGTCCTTCTCTCTTACCTCTGTATGTCCCTATCCCTGGCGCTTACTTCTCCCCAAATCTCCATCTCCTCCCTTCTTTTGTTGCTTACTATTGTCACCTCCGAACAACCCGTTATTTTGTAATACTCCATCCTCCCTCTCTTATAATATCCAATCCTCCCATCCCTAACTTCGTTCCAACACTTTCCTAGGATTTTGTAATATGGTCTTAAATCTACCATCGCTTCATATTTAACTGCTCTTTGGCCCACCTCCATCATCATTTCACCTACCTTTAATTCCTCACTCACAACATATCCCGATGCTTTCCTTGCCAATCCCAGAACCCACCTCTAGTACTGATTCTGTACGTCCTCCAAAATATGCTGCCTCTGCCACCTCCATCCACCTACATCATTGTACACACTCACCAGCCCATCAAACATGATCTTTCTCTTTCTGATGCCCCTTCCCAACATTCTCTCACCCCATCCCTAGACTTGTCCTATCACTCTATTTGCCCTTTTAGCCATATCGTTCACATGCTAAACCTGTATCAGAGATATGTGAATTCTTTCACTTCCTCCAACTTCCTCCCACATCCATTCCTCCCTCTTTCCTCTCCACCCTCCGTAACTTCGTCTTTGACACGTTCACGTCGCCCTTCGCCCTAAAATATTTCTCACCATCCCTCTCATTTCCGTCGCCATGTAATCAGTATACACATCAACTCCTCATATCAGATATATGCGAAGATGCTGATGAGAAGATTTTAGGAAAAGATTGAGGTAGGAAGGATATTGCCAGATAGAGAAGCAGGCTTTATGAAGGGCAGAGAGCTATTGATAACGTTTATATCTTGAAACATCAGCTGGATAAAAAGGAAGGGAACTTATATGCCCTATTCATAGGTTTGAAGGCGGCATTTCATAGGATAGATAAGGAGAAGTTCTGGAAGATGTTGAGGAGGAGTGTCACGGATGGATTGAGGTGGAAGGTGAAGGGGATATACAGGGAAACGATGGCTAGAGTTAGAGTAGGAAACACGATGAATGCAACGTTTTGGACAAAGGTTGTGAGGGTTGAGAAAGAGAGGCTTTTGCCCTGTATACGGTGGATTTGGAAGATAGATTGGAGAAAGGAGAAATGTGGTAGAAGGGAGAAAGGTTCACACGCGATTGGTACTATGGGGATGAATTTGACTACGAAGGGCACTTCTGAAATTGATAAAATCTTATGACAGTGTAGTGGGTACTCTTGGCGATTTAAATGGATTATCAAAACACCCTAAGCCCTAAAGGTTTCACAGGCAAAAAAATATCAGACAGTAAACATATACAGCGCGCTGCGAACTTTCGGAATTTGACCGCGATGGGCACTTCCGAAATTGATAAAAATCTTATGACGGTGTAATAGGTGCTCTTGGCGATTTAAATGGATTATCAAAACACCCTAAGCCCTAAAGGTTTCTCAGGAAAAAAAAAATATTATCAGACAGTAAACATATACAGCGCGCTGCGAACTTTGGGAATTTGACCGCGATGGGCACTTCCGAAATTGATAAAAACCTTATGACGGTGTAATAGGTGCTCTTGGAGATTTAAATGGATTATCAAAATACCCTAAGCCCTAAAGGTTTCTCAGGAAAAAAAATATTATCAGACAGTAAACATATACAGCGCGCTGCGAACTTTGGGAATTTGATCGCGATAGGCACTTCTGAAATTGATAAAATCTTATGACGGTGTAGTAGGTGCTCTTGGCGATTTAAATGGATTATCAAAACATCCTAAGCCCTAAAGGTTTCTCAGGAAAAAAAATATTATCAGACAGTAAACATATACAGCGCGCTGCGAACTTTGGGAATTTGATCGCGATAGGCACTTCTGAAATTGATAAAATCTTATGACGGTGTAGTAGGTGCTCTTGGCGATTTAAATAGATTATCAAAACACCTTAAGCCCTAAAGGTTTCTCAGGCAAAAAAATATTATCAGACAGTAAACATATACAGCGCGCTGCGAACTTTGGGAATTTGATCGCGATAGGGAGTTCTGAAATTGATAAAATCTTATGACGGTGTAGTAGGTGCTTTTGGCGATTTAAATGGATTATCAAAACACCCTAAGCCCTAAAGGTTTCTCCGGCAAAAAAATATTATCAGACAGTAAACATATACAGCGCGCTGCGAACTTTGGGAATTTGATCGCGATAGGCACTTCTGAAATTGATAAAATCTTATGACGGTGTAGTAGGTGCTCTTGGCGATTTAAATGGATTATCAAAACATCCTAAGCCCTAAAGGTTTCTCAGGAAAAAAAATATTATCAGACAGTAAACAGACAGTAAGTCAATTTCCAAATGTCACGGAAAATGTTCTTGTAATCGTTAAGTAGTTTAGAAATAATCATTCAGTAAAAACTCTACATACATAGAAAATCAGATTCTCTAAAAGTTATTACGCCAATTCGTTGAAATAGTTTACTGTATTGCTTAAAAGCTTGTATTACGGGCTGGTCTGTAATGCTAAAAATTGGTTATAATCTCAAAACCAATTTCTGTAATATTTGGTAAGATGCAAAGCAGTGAATACTATATCTAAAAAAAGTTAAAATAGAACTCTGGATTGTTATAAAAAACATAACCATTAGATAAAAATAATCAATAAATAAAAAATGGCATTAAGACCAGCTTATTTTCTTACAAATATGCTTCATCTAAAGCAAACTAATAATACTGATTGTCACTGCATGTAAGTTCGAAATATGCATCAACTCTTCTTCCTTCATTTATAACTAAGTTTTAAGCCAAAGCTCATTTATTGAGCAATTTTTCAATGAATCTATATATATCAAGTATCTGTATATGAATGGCGGAAAAACCAAAAGCCAGTGATGCTGTTAATGCACGTTTCTTCCGATAATTGAGCAACTGTTTACTGCTCTATCGTCATCCACGAGTTTAGAAAGAAATTTTTCTTTGGACCATATATGAGAAAATATTTTCAAGACATACACTCATATATAATATAAGATTGCATTTGAAAGAAATTCTTAACTTTATTGACACAGGAGTTATGGATGCCCCTCTATGGATCTGAAATTGATTTATCAACACTTTATCTACATTCTTAGAAAACAAAGACAAAATTGTCACGCGTGAAAGTAAAAGTGTCAAAAGTCGAAAATGGTTCAAACAAGCGATAAAAGATTCCTATTAGTGGTCCATTCTTGAGAAATAAGGCTAAGCAGTTTGCTGCAGATTTAGGAAACGGCTTAATGGTTTCAAGAAAAAAAAAACAAAATCTCATTTAAATCAATTTGTGGAGAGAGTTAGGCTGTTAACCAGCAACAAGCGGATCAGTGAAAGAAGGATTTAGAGGAAATGATCCAAGACAGGAACGCCAAGGACATCTTTAATGTTGATGACGGATCTTTATATCAAATGTACACCGGATAAAACGCTCGCATTTAAAGATGAGAAGTGTCATGGAGGTAAGCTGAGCAAAGAAAGAAAACCGGTGCTAGTTGGTGCAAACATGGACGAAACGGAGAAACTCCCTCTGCTTATGGTTGACAACTCGGCAAATCCACGTTGCTTCAAAAACGTAAAATCGAAACCAGCGGATATTATTAACCAGTGGATTATGTTATGCTCTTTTTGAGAATTGGTTACTGAAATTGAACAAAAAGTTAAAAAAAAACGAAAAATCATTGTTTTCATTGACAACTGCATAACATAAAACACTATACCATTGATTGAAAATATAAAAGTAATTCTTTTTCCTGGCAACATGACCTCCGTTATCCAGCCTATGGACGTTATAGGCGTTTGTTGGTTCAGAATATCCTTATCGGTGTTGACAATGCTCTCAAAATCAAGTTTGACCTTCAAGCATCTCGAATGTGTAAGCAAGCTTGGGACCAAGTAACGCCAGAAACAATATAGAACTGTTTCAAAAAAACAAGGTTTACAAAAAACGAAAGTGAAAAAGAAAGCTGCATTGAAATTGCAGCAGAAACTATGCCTTCAATTGACTTGATTGGTGATGACTGGAACGACGTCATCACCAATCTCATACGAAGATTTTGTCAACATGGATGTCGCAATTTGTGGATGTAATGAATGAGAAACAAAAGAACGGTGATGACGCATCTGGCGATGAACTCGAAGAGGGTAACCCCACGAAAGCAGTTCCGAGTGCAGTCGAAGCAGCGAACCACCTCAGAGAACTCAACATTTTGTTGAAAGTAGAAATGATGTAAGTAACTTGGTTTCCATTCCTTAAATGTGTTAGATTCTTTTAAATGACTGAGAGATTCAATTGTAAGAAACAATTAAAGATCTCAACTTTTTTTGAAAAACAGTAGGGTCAACTCATTTACATGGTTTTCAACTTATTGTAATATTATCTTGCATAGCACTGCATAATTAAATACTGTCAATAGTCATTTTGAATAAAGGTTATTAGTTGAAAAACTAAATATTGTGTCTTTTTCTACCCTTTTTAATTGGAATTATCCAAATTCCCCTGTTCCACGTTACTACAATTAACAAAATGAGGATTACATCAGGAAAAATCGAGACGCATATAATTTGTGTATTCATCAACTGAGTCAATACTAACTATACTCTATATCTCTATGGAAAAAAATTAACGCTAGAGTTTTATCATTGTTTAGCAACAGTATTGCTGTCCTGCTTGAATTAATAAGACATCGTCGCATCACGCACCACAAAAGTTGTATCGTCAGCATTCCTCTATGCTGCCTCTATGCGAATTAGCATTAGTTATCGACACCAACCGACTAACCTCTGTCTATTAGATAGATACGATTTTATAAGCTTGTGTGGAATTACTTTCACCCCGTAATAGTGCAACTTGTACAACAATATCGTCGCCTTAGAGTGTAAAACTGCTAAATCCATTTTTTATCTGATATGACATAATGATACCATTCGAAGCAGAAAGAGACGAGTTACCGTCTACGTAAAACAGTTACATCAAATAGTGAACGCTAATGTAAGAAAAGAACTTATGAGTAAAACTGCTAAATCCAAACAATTCAAACTTCGTGGCTAAATCCAGAGTCACCGCCATTTTGTACAGTATTTCGCGCTCGCCCGTTATCGTTCCACTACATAATATATTTTGTTTCTGTCAAATTCATAACCTCAATTATTTGATTATTTCAAACTTTGCAAAAGATTACCTTCGAGGTAACGAAAACCACGAAGCAATGGACATTGATTGTGTTATCAGTAAAAATGTGCGTAGTAACACCGATGGTAACCAGGAATCATCAACAAGCAGAAAACGATCCTGCGCAGTCATTTTGTGCGTTTGATGTGATAGACCAAATCGAAGACCCAATTACTGACGAAAGTGAACAAGAAGGGTTAGTTCCGTATTCCATTCATTCTGATTCTGAGTATGACGATAGTTATTCAGAAAAGAGCAAGAAAATAAAAAAAAGAGCTCAAATACAAAACTGTAATTGGTTTGCCGAAAAGAACAGAAAATTAAAAGAGTCAGGGAAAAAATATTATGGCAGAAAAAAAGAAGAGACGTGGAATTATGAGATACCTAGAGAACCAAGAATGATGAAACAAAGATGTTGTTGCAAACTAACTCAAAATGGAACTCTTAAGTGTACAAAATTTACAGAAGAAGACAGGAAAAATATATTTAAAGGATTTTGGGCAATGAGTTGGCAAGAGAAAAGAATGTATGTTGATGGGCTTGTGACATCAATACCTATTAAGAGACCCCGTGGTAGAAAAAATAGTAAAGAAACCAGAAGAAATCTATCACTGGTTTATTATTTAAAAATGCAAGACGAGCGATTTAAAGTCTGCAGGACCATGTTTCTCAATACGCTTGGTATTGGTAGATGGACTGTTCTCAATTGGAAAAATAATCAATTAAGTAACACAAAACCAAACAATACTCCAAAAACGATGACTGGTTCTCAGCATTCTAAGAACGAGAATACCTCATCCAAGCCTTTTGCCAAAGAACAACAAGAACCTGACAGTTTTCTAAATTCTTTGCCAGTTATGGAGTCTCACTACTGCCGGGCTACCACTCAGAAAAAGTATTTATTACCAGAGTGGACGACAAAGCAAGCCCTTTACGATTTTTACAAAAATGATTGGTGCACAAGGCGTGGTGTACGGCCTCTCTCTCTAGCTACTTTTTACGGAGCCTTCGATGTCAAAAATCTAGGTTTGTACTTCCCGAAAAAAGATCAATGTGGCAATTTATCAGCTGAAGAATTTTTAGAACATAATCGGAAAAAAGAAGAAGCTAGAGAAGAAAAGAAAAAAGACAAAGGTGGAGAAAATATTGTATTTACAGTTGATTTGCAAACAGTTTTGATGGCACCAAAGTCAAAAATAAGTAGCTTATATTACAGAACAAAACTTCAAGTACATAATTTGACATTTTTTAATGTGAACAACAGAGATGGATTATGTTATTTGTGGAACGAGAGTGAGGGGGGACTAAGTTCAGAGGAGTTTGCAAGTGTGTGGGCCGATTTCATAGAGAAAAAAGTTTTACCCCAAAACGAATCTGCTGTACCACTAAAAGTAATTTTCTTCAGTGATGGGTGTACTTACCAGAACAGGAACTGCGTGATGTCTAATGCTTTGTTATCGACGGCAATGAATTTCAACTTAATAATTGAGCAGAAGTTTCTTGAGGTCGGCCATAGTGAAATGGAAGCGGATTCTATGCATTCGACTATCGAACGAGCATTGAAGAACAAGGATATATATGTTCCTGCAGAATATGCCGGAGGCTGCAGATTAGCTAGAAAAAGACCAAAGCCTTACGAAGTACTCTACCTCACCTATGACTTTTTCAAAAAGTTCGACGATGTTAAGTTCTATAAAAGCATTCGTCCTGGTCGTGGCAAAGGCGAAGCTAAAATGACAGACATACGAGCTCTGCGCTACACCCCGAGTGATGAAGTATATTTCAAATTGAGATTTGCTGATGAATGGCAAGCAATACCGCAAAGAAAATCTGCAAGTGTCGTGCCATTGCCGTTCACTCAGCTCCCAAATCTTCACAAAAATAGAAGAAAGATTACTGCCAGGAAATTTGAAGATCTCCAATATCTGAAAAGCACACTTCCTCAGGACTGTCGATCTTATTATGATAATTTACCCCATGACTGAATGTCGACTGATAACTATAATGTGCAGTGTTAACGTTCCGCGATAAGTGACTTTTCTATGATTTAATTAACATGTGAAGACTTAAATTTTAGTAATTGTTAAGAACGAAAAAGATTTTAAGACTGCTAGTATTCGATTTAGTTAGTCGTTCCTAAGTTTTGTTTTTGTAGAGTTTATAATTTACTTTTCCTCGGGTTATTGTTCATACTAGTAAATTATTAATTTTTGACACTTTTAACTTTCAATAAAGAAGTGGATACTCTTTTATTGGCTTTTATTTCCTTTTGATGGATACCGTCGTAAAAATTACAATGTGGCCAAAACTTTGTGTAATTAAGTTTATTTTTGATTATGTAATTGTATGTCATTGTAACTTTCACAAAAACCCTGCCAAATCCATTATAGATCAGTATATACATCTAAAATAACCTGCTAAATCCAAAAAAAGCTTGTAATGCAGCAACTAAAGAGTTTACGTAACTTTTTTTAAGTTAAAATAATACACCATTATTTATTTAACAACATAGTATTTAGAATAACTTCCCTAGACAAAAATGACAATTTTAAAAAGTTTTTTATTTGTCCTCTAAAAACGCTAAAAGTGAGTTAGCAGGTTTACACTTTAAGGCGACGATATGTCAAGATCTACTGTGTCAAAAGCTCTGTTCAGGTCACAGTCATGCAAGAATTTTGTATTCTCAATGCAATATTTTATTTTCTTGGGAAAATATGCGTTAGCCAGGCCAGATTCTCGTTGTTTGGATCATTTTACATCAACCGACGCTTTGAATAATAATGTCTTTTTTTTTATTATTGTTCTTGTTACCAGAGGTCAAAGTTGACAATACGCTTGTTCAATACCTTCTTACTTCTCTATTTAACGATTTTTGATCTCTCTTTGATTGAAGGCATGCATAATTTTTCACTGAGTTTGCGCCAGAAACACCGGCTTTATTCTTTTTTTATCATTTTCGTAATAAGACTGAGAAGGGAGAAAAGAATACCCGAGATTCGCGACATCCTCCATATTATAAAAGAATGTAAGAAATCATCTTCTTGTTTGTCTCTTTGTCGTGAATCTTTCGAGCATTTGGCTCATCGTGTCGACGCCGATTTTTGTTTTGTTATAGTACATAATTATTTCCGGCTTCTTTTTTACAGTTGAGCTTACGTTCGTGTCATCCTGCATTATGATTAAAAACACGGTCTTGTTGGCAAGTATGAGCTGATTGGAACATTTTGATGAAAACCAAAAAGAAATGAATACACCCCACGAGATTTTGAAGCTTCCATTTCTGAGCCTTTATACAGAATAGCCAACTCTTTCATGACTCATTCACCATGATTCATTCCGCGACGCTTGGCAGTTTTTCTGGTATAAATTTGTCCCTGCAGTGGATATGAATTTTTGGCTTATTTTATTATTATTATTATTTTTGGTTTATACATTTTCACTAAATTGGAATTTAGCATTGACTAAATGTCTCATATCGGAACAGCCTTATTCTTTTCAATGCGAGTTCCTCTAGTGTTTAGGTGATTAAAACCGATAAATCGTAGATTATTCCAGAACTCGTTGATTCCCATCGTCGCTCGGTACAGAGGATGAGAAGAGGATCACATCTAAGTCGTATGATCGTAATTTCAATTATTTACTTCAGAGCTAATCAAAATTACCAAAAATTCATAAAATTCTTGGCTCGTGATATCCCCTTCCATTAAATGTTTTTTTTTTCGTTGGATAACCTTCGTTGTACGCTTGATTAGTTACATGAGTTTCTTACTCCTGTGACGCACGATAATATCCAACATTTCTAAGGTGAAAATTACATTGAATATTTCGACGATTCATAAAGTTTTTGTGTCTTTATGAGGACCACAAGCGATTCGAGAGCAGATATTTCTTCATTCTCTGTGTCTTGTTCTTCATCAGTTTCGTTTTCGGATTCTGCTTCGGATTGACATTCAAGTTCTACTGGGTTTTCCTCTTTTTCCATTACCTTCTCATAATCAGATACTTTGGCACTTCAATACTAACCTGACACCGGAAATTAATCCTCACATTCTACATTGTCGCTATCCAACACGTTATTATTTTCGGCAGAATCAGATTCTTCGCCAAATTCCGCTATTCTTTGACAGTCAAACTGAAATTTGTTGATGTTCCAAATCATTCTAAAAATTTCTTTGAAATCCACTGAGAATTGGCTCATCTTGCAAAATTCACTTACTGATAACTCCTCCAAGGTTTCCAACTACTATGTTCACAATAATTTATAAGTAAAATAACACGAATTACAAGGCAATGTACTTTTTGAGTTCTATAGCTATATAGTTCTTGAACTTCTCATATGAGATAGATATAAGAATGACGCCACACTATAAAATCGTTTTATTTTAAATCTTTCATTTTAAACAAAATGTTCACTGGTTAAAAAAATTTCACGACATAACTAAAGACCAAACTCGTTAAAGAAGCTATAAAGTCATAATTAGAATATAAGAAATGTCCCATGGTAAAAAAGTTTGGAAAACGCTATATACCCGTACCGTTTGATAACAATTATATTTTCGGAAAACCTTTAAGGATTACGGTGTTTTGATAATCTATTTAAATAGCTAAAAGTACCCTCTACGCCATCATAAAATTTTATCAAATTCAAATTCACCCCTAAAGAACAATTCGCGAACTATGATGTTAATATTTTTCTCGAAAACCATTACGGGTTACGCTGTTTTGAAAATTGATAATAATACTTACTAAAATGCCCATCACAGGAAAAGCATCAATTTTCGGGGGGTGAGGGCTGAAAAAAATATTTTTAACAAATGGTTGAAACCACCATCCTAATATAAAATTTGATGATCAGAATCCTATTAATTACGGAGTTATTAATATTTTAAACTTATAGCTGAGATTTATGGATAACTCCACATCAGTAAATGAATAAAATTATAAATTTAATACATTTTTTGTTTTTCTTAAATTTAATATTTCCTTTCCAAATAAATGCATAGTCGCGGAATCCATATCAGTACTAAATTTCCCTATAACGTAATTGCTTTCATCAGCGGTTTTACCAATTTGTTTTATCTCCAATTGATGTCCCGTGAAATGAGCTCTCAATTGATATAAATACGTCATGACGGCCAATTTATCAGGAACAGCTAACATATCCATATCAGTCGGCTCAATGACTCTGGGTATTCCCAATTTGGCTGCAGCATCGAAAGCTTTTCGGCAATTTCCTTTCACATCGTGCGGCGAAAGGGAGCCGAAATCGCTACAATTTATTTAAATTATTAAATTAATCTTAATAAATTAAATCAAACACAAACATAAGCTCCGGTTTAAAATGATGTATCAAAGCGCAAAACGCCATCCCATTTCTCCAACTAGTCGTTAAGTTTGTTACTTTAACCCCGGCGTAATCTTTAGTCATATCTTTACACCATTCCAGTAAATCTTGTCCGGGGGTGGTTAATTTTTGGGTTTTAATTTCGTTATTTTTCAAATCTAACGGTTTTAAATTCAAGTTCATACTTTTTGGCCTTGTGGGAGCAATAAAACTATGGTCAGTCTCTTCTTGTAACTTGTCGAGGTTATCTAATTTTTCGGAACACATCTCCGAATAAATATCGGTTTCCGGTTCGTGGAAGTCGCTTCGTTTCGGCGGGGGAACACTACAGGACGGTAAAATCATCGGTTTTTCGGCTATTGGAGAAATAACCTCCGCTGTCGGAGTTTTATCATCTTTCGGAAATGATTGTATACTACTTACTATAAAAAAAATTGTCAAGAAAATCGAATAATAAAAAAAAATGATCCCCTTACTACTTATAGGCGTACTAGCCATATCCGACCCAGACAAACTATCAGTCATCTTTTGAAGATGCTGAGTAACTTCGTTTAAGGTATTTTTCATTGAACTCATTGAATCACTTTGTGAGTAATCCTCGTCGACATCGTCTAAAGGAGCTATGTCTGTGTTATCACCGTAACCTTCCGACATAAGAGACGCTATAGATTGCATATCTTCATCCCTAATAAAATAATCTTATTAAGATTTCAAAGGAAACGATAAAAAGGAATTCCTTACGTCGCTTTTCCTTCTTTTAACAGTACGCATGATAACGTACAATCTAATTTAGCAGAAACGATTTTCTTTGTCATCGGTTTAAACGGTAATTGTAGCTTGTGTTGTTTTGCGTCCCCGCTGGCATACGAACCCATATTAAGATGGGACACCGCGAGAGGTCGTCTTTTTCCCGTTGGTGAAACCTAATTGTAAATATTGATTGTTTGTATTATCATCATTTTATTTTTTTATTAAGGATCATAAAAGTTTTAACAAAATCGATGACTAGCACATGAAAATAATTTATACTGAGTCATATTTAAACTGATAATTTATCAGAGCAAATGTAACTATTTGTTAGGATCAATGTACAACAAATTGAAAAATAAAATACGTGGCCTCAGACTTAAACTAATGAGTAAGGATGTTTAATGTTAAAATAATCATTTTAAGTCATTAAATATGGTTCATCATTGGCCAAATATAAAGGTTTTCAATTTAAAATGATTATTTATATATGATTTGTACAAAATTAATTTAAAATTCTGATAAACTAAAAAGAACTATTTAAAATTCTCGGCTTTCTTGTCATTAAATATGATTTCTAATGAATTGTATAATCAATAAAACCTTAATATATTGGTTTAACGATGTACAATATATTTAACTATAGATGCAACGTGTTTCGGTTACAAAAACCGTCATCAGCCGCGACTGTAAACAAATTAACGGTAATCTAATTTTTGTATCATATAACGATTAAGTACATTTAACGATGTTAGGGTGTCCAATTTCCGGGATCAACAATATTTTCGGGATTCGGGAGTAAGTTCTAAATCCAAGTACTTGGGTTAAAGATACCAAAATGCCCGAAAAGAATCCCGAAATTAAAACAAGTTTCTAAAAAGACGAACATTGGACTCTTTAACTTTAGCATTCCTGTAAGGCGTCTTCATAAGACGTATTTTGAATTGAGATGTGATACTCAATTCACAATTCAGATGTGATGCTTCTAGCAGACATGATACTACTTCTATAAGACTTCCTACTACCTCTAGAAAACTTGATCTGCTTTCAGAAGACTTGACATTGCTCTAAAATGAGTTGATGCTGCTTCCAGAAAATCTGAAAAGCAAAAGACTTGATCCTGCTTCTAGAAGACTTAATCTGCTTCCAAAAGGCTTGATACTGAGTCTACATGACATGGTAGTGTTTCCAATAACACGGAAATGCATCCAAAAGACTTGAAGTACTTTCAGGACGCTTCAACTGTTTCTAGAAGATTATTAACTGCTTCTGAAAGACTAGACACTGCTTCCAAAGGACTTGCAATGCTTCCAGAAGCCCTGAAATACATCGGGAAAACTGTTTTCAGAAAACTGGATATTGCTTGCAGAAGATTCGATACTGCTTCTAGAAGATTGGAAATGCTTGCAGAAGGCTTTAAACTGCCTCTGGGAGACTTAATAATGCTTCTAAAAGACTGGCAGGCTTCCAGACGACTTACAATGTTTCCAGTAGTCTTGAAATACATCCCGAAGACTTCTACTGTTTCCAGAAGAGTTTAAACTGCTTCAGGAAGACTATATACTGCTTCTCAAAGACTTGCATTGCTTCCAGAAGTCTTGAAGTGCATCCAGAAGATTTGAGACTGCTTCCAGAAGACATTATACTGCATCTTGAAGTCTTGAAACTGATTCTAGAAGATAGGAAATGCTTGGAGAAGACTCTAAACTGCTCCGGGGAGACTTAATACTGCTTGCAAAAGACTGGCAGCCCTTTCAAACGACTTAAAATGCTTCCAGCAGCCTTGAAATGCTTTTGAAATGATTTGTAATGCTTCCAGAAGATTTGAACTGTGCCCAGAAGACTTGAACTGTTTATAAAAAAATTGATATTACTTACAGAAGATTTGATACTGCTTCCAGAAGACATTATACTGCCTCTTGAAGATTTGATACTGATTCTAGAAGATTGGAAATGCTTGCAGAAGACTTTAAACTGCCCCCCGGGAGACCTAATACTGATTCCAAAAGACTGGCAGCGCTTCCAAACGACTTAAAATGCTTCCAGCAGCTTGGAAATACTTTCAGAAGACTTCTACTGTTTCCAGAAGATTTTGAACTGCTTTTGGTAGACTAGATACTACTTCCAAAAGACTTGCAATGCTTCCAGAAGATTTGAACTGCGCCCAGAAGACTTGAACTGTTTATAAAAAATTGAGATTACTTGCAGAAGATTTGATACTGCTTCCAGAAGGCATTATACTGCCTCTTGAAGACTTGATACTGATTCTAGAAGATTGGAAATGCTTGCAGAAGACTTTAAACTGCCCCGGGGAGACTTAATACTGCTTCCAAAAGACTGGCAGCGCTTCCAAACGACTTAAAATGCTTCCAGCAGCTTTGAAATACTTTCAGAAGACTTCTACTGGTTCCAGAAGATTTTAAACTGCTTCTGGAAGACTAGAAACTACTTCCAAAAGACTTGCAATGCTTCCAAAAGATTTAAAATGTGTCCAGAAGACTTGAACGGCTTATAAAAAAATTGATATTACTTGCAGAAGATTTGATACTACTTCCAGAAGTCATTATACTGCCTCTTGAAGACTTGATACTGATTCTAGAAGATTGGAAATGTTTGCAGAAGACTTTAAACTGCCCCGGGGAGACTTAATATTGCTTCCAAAAGACTGGCAGCGCTTCCAAACGACTTAAAATGCTTCCAGCAGCTTTGAAATACTTTCAGAAGACTTCTACTGGTTCCAGAAGATTTTAAACTGCTTCTGGAAAACTAGAAACTACTTCCAAAAGATTTGCAATGCTTCCAGAAGACTTAAACTGTTTATAAAAAACTTGATATTACTTGCAGAAGATTTAATACTGTTTCTAGAAATTTTGAAATGCTTCCAGAAGACTTGATACTGATTCTAGAAAATTTGAAATGCTTCCAGAAGACTATACTGCCTCTGGAAGACTTAATACTGCTCCCAAAAGACTTATAATGCTTCTACAACGCTTAAAATTCTTTCAAAAAACCTAAAATGCTTCCAGAAGACTTGAACTATCTTCAGATAACTTTATATAGCTTGCAGAAGATTTGAAATGCTTCCAGTAGACATTATACCGCCTCTGGAAAACTTAATACTTCTTCCAAAAAATATGCAATGCTTTCAGAAGCCTTCAACTGCTTCCAAAAGTCTTGAAACGCTTTCAGAAGACTTTAAACTGTTTCCAGAAGTCTTGAAATGCTTTCAGAAGACTTCGATTGTTTCCATAAAACTTGATATTGCTTAGAGAAAAAAGTATTAAATCATACTGCTTCTAGAAAATTTGAATATTTTCCAAAAAAACTGGAAATGTTTCCAGAAGATTAGAAAAGCTTCTAAAAGAGCACCCATACAAAATTGTAACAAATATATGCATAATTATGACATCAATCTTCTCCAAAATGTTTATTTGTAGTTAATACAATAAAAAAATGTTTCGGGAATTGTTCTCATCCTCAGGTTTATAAATATCTATAATAAATAAAAAAACACAATGTGTTACGCCTGATTGCCACTTAATTAACTTTACTTTATGACACAAAAGTTTGGAATATAGCAAATAACTTTGCTATTTTTACTTTTAATAAAAAATCTTTCTATTAAAAGTTTTTATGTTTATTGTGTATCCAATTTAGCTAAAACTGGACAGCTTCGACCGGACACAAATGAACAAAAAACAAATTGTACGCAAAACGATTTAAGAGTGGGGATTAGCCGCAAAGCGGTCAAATGAATATTAAAAAAAGAAAGCCTTTTCCCGTACAGGGTACGTTACGTCAACATTGCGATTTATTACATGGTATTTAGATAAGAATTATTCATAATTTATCAGGTTCAGTTAATTAGCGAATTGGGCGATGACGATTTCAACAGAAAAATGGAGTTGTGTCAAGGAATGATCGGCAAGGAAAGATGTGATGATTATCAAGAATTGCCGTTTAATATTCTTTTTTCCGATGAGGTAACATTTACACTAAATGGAGGGGTAAATTATCACAATTGCCTATATTGGAGTGATGCCAATCCACATTGGATTCAAGAAAATCACACCCAATATCCTCAAAAAATAAATGTATGGGCTGGAATTATTCGTGGACATGTTATAGGACCCTTTTCTTTTGAACACTACTCTGAATGCAGATAGATATTTAAATCACCTCCAAAAGCAAATTCTGTCTGCTGATGAAGCATTTTTTCCAGTACAAGACGGAAGAATGTATGTTTTCAACAAGATGGAAGAATACATGAGAATGTATGTTTTCAACAAGATGGACCATCTCCACATTATAGATTCTAGGTGTTCTATCTTGTTGAAACAACAAATTTTTATGTATTCTTCCATCCTGTCCTGGAAATAATGCTTCAAGAGCGGGCAAAATTTGATTATGAAGGAGATATAAATATCTATCTGCATCAGTCTTGTTCAAAAGTAGGGTCCTTTGAGTGTGCGAGAGTATTTGCACATACATTTTCCTAGGAAATGGATTGGAAGATATGAGCCTATTGAGTTGCCATCAAGGTCTTCCGATTTGACAAGCATTATTTCCAGGACAGGATGGAAGAATACAAAGAAATTTATTTTTTCAACAAAATGGCCCACCTCCACATTATGGATTCTAGGTGTTCTATCTTGTTGAAACAATAAATTTTCATGTATTCTTCAATCCTGTCCTGAAAATAATGCGTCAAGAGCAGGCAAAATTTGATTTTGAAGGAGATCTAAATATCTATCTGCATTTAGAGTAGTGCTCAAAAATATAGTCCTTTGAATGTGCGAGAGTATTTGCACGTACATTTTCCTAAGAAATGGATTGGTAGATGTGAGCCTATTGAGTTGCCATCAAGGTCTTCCGATTTGACACCTTTGGATTTTGTATGGGGTTTTTTAAAAGTTAAAAAATATGCTCTATCACTCTACCACACTCTACCACTTCAAATAAAAAAATTTGTTACTATGATAAAAAAAACCATAAATACAAACAATCAAACTTATAGGAAATATGCGTTATAATAAACCTAAAAACTTTTATAAGAAAGATTTTTTTGTTAAAAGTAAAAATAGTGAAGATATTTGCTATATTCCAAACATTTCTGTTATCCTGTATAAAAATTAGAAAAAGTAATTATTTATTTGTTTTATTTTTACCGGTTTCGGTATAATGCCATCTTCAGAAGAACCTTACAAAGTCAAGTTACAAATCATATAACAAAATGTTGAATATGATAAGATGTAATATAATTCATGTATTGATTTAATTTTTGTAATATCATTTGTAACTTGTCTTTGTAGCGTTTTTCTGAAGACGGCAATATGCCGAAACCGGTAAGGATAAAACAAATAAATAATCACAACAGTATTAATCTTTAAATTCTTGACTACTTAGTCCAAATAATACAACCAACAATATAAAATTGTAATTATGTTTTATCTGGATTGAAGTTACCATTTTTAATTAATATTTTAATGTAGTATTGAACTTGTTTTTGAACGTTTTTTTAGACAGCATGGTTAATATTTTGAATTATTTAGACCTTTTCAGATCTAATTCACGCTTTTTTAAGCAGTTATTCCTCGTTTGAGTTTATTCCCAACTCAGATCTGTTTCAGCACCCATACATATTTTTAAAAACCGGTGTTAATGGACTGATCAAATTGAATAAAATAAATTTATATAAAATGAGAGAAACATAACAAAAACACAAAATAGGAAATACAAAAATATATTTAATGCGTTTAAAGCTTGTTAAAGATGATTTTAAAGATTTATCCCCCAAATACGGGACAAGACCGGATGTGTCGACCATCTTAAAAGTATTTTAGGTCGAAACTTTGAAAGATCGAGCCAAATTATAAAAATTAAAAAAACTGTACGAATAATGAAATTCTAAATGATCTAACCCTTTTATGTGTCGCTTGAAAAATAATAAAATATGTCTCAAATTGATCGTTTTAGTTTAATAGGAAGTGATACTTTATCTAAATACACGTCAAATATATTATACGTGTATATTAATACTGATAAATATAGCAATACAATTAAATTTCAATCAAATAAAAGTGGCTTTATACTGAGATTAATTAATCAACAGTTGCATAATACATTATAAATAATCGTCAGGAACATTCACAAACAACATTTTAATCACGCTACATGATCGGAAGTGCCACTTTATTTAGAGGTTGCAGCTATATTTTCAATTTAAATTACGTTTATATATTTAAAGTAAACTTTTTGAGTAAATATACTGTATGAGATTATCCAACTCAGAAGAATTAACAGAAGATTAATAATACTTGTAAGATTTGTTCTAAAAATTATTAAACAATTATTTATTTATTATTCAACATTTTTGCGGTATTTAGTATACGAAAGCGTTTTGGCATGGGAAAGATTACAGCAAAGTGAACTCAGTAATCGTCTTTCTCATGCCAAAAAACCTCCTTATATCAAGTTTAAATAGAATCGATTGGAACACACGTCAAATATTTAAAAATGATCAATTTTAAATTTTATTTGTATCCTCAAAACAAAGCGTTTATCGACTTATATTTATACGAAATTTCTGTGTTCCTTTTACAACATTTATACTCAACAATTAATTATTATTTTATTGCACATATAATTCAAATTGTAATAGTTATTATTATCGTTACAATGTTTTATGGTAATAAATACGTTTCTATATCAGTTACAAACGAAACTTATGATCATTTTTATTTGTTTGAGTTGGATAACCTTATAACCAATATTCAGAGGACCTTGATTTCAAGAGGTAATTCTATATCAAAAATGACGAAGAAAAGTTAATTGTTTAATGTAATTTATTTTAAAAAGTCTGCTTTAAAAAAAATATAGCACTTTAAACGCGCCCTCTACTTGTTACGTTGACCTCATTTATTTTTTTCTTTTTATCTTAACATCTCATATAAGATCGCGCTAAAAAATTACGTTTTGAATACCAGCCTTTGTATATACTTTTTTTCATGACTCTTAATGTAGAATCACCTCGTTGAATATATAGACGCAACCTTCACCTACAAATATTCTTGGTCCATTATTGGAATCATACAGGAATTGTCAAAGGTCGTAAAACTGCGTTTTAATTATGTTTTGGATGAGCGGACGAGAATACTTAATGGTTCTAATTAATTCGGCTGTCGAAATTACAAAGGATGGCTTTCCTCAATAATGAAGAAACTTCAAATGTAATTGACTCAATATGTCATCATCTTTAATTCAATTCAATTTAACAATAGTATTGTTTTAAGAATTTGTTTTCTTTTGAAATTCAATTATTAGAGCGTTCGCAATAAAAGAAACAAATTCGATCAAATTTTAACAACTGCTCTTTGGTAAAAATATTAACCTTGTTTCAAATTTTGATTTTGTAATTTTGTTATGTCAAACCAAATATCACTTTCGATTTGGTGGAAAGTAACAACAACTTTTTTATTTCCCATAAAATCTTGTATATTGTCAAGGATTTGGATAAAAGATAGACCTGTTTCTATCAAACTTATTTTGAATATAAGTTTGAAGATTTTCATGGCCTGAATTATCTCACTTAGGGTGACCAGTCCCGGTATTTGGTTTCAGGATTTTAAGAAAGAAATGATAGGGTTCGGCACCATTAACAAGTCCCGGGATTTTAAAAGCATCGAAATTAAGAAAAAAATAGAATATATGGAACTATTTTTTTAACACCTATCGTTTTACAATGAAAATACGCCTTTTTTTTGTTGGCTACGTTTTTCTTACTCTATGTAAATTTACTTTATTGCCAATTGTGTATCGGTGCTGTGTACTGAAAGAAAACTGAATTGGGAATATACTCAAAGGATGTATGACGGCTTTCTAAAAATCTGCTGAAAGCATTTCAAGTCTTCTAGAAGCATTTCAAATGTTCTGAAGATATTTCAAGCCTTCTAGAAGCAGCATCAAATCTTCTGAAAGTATATTAAGCCTTCCAAAGCCAATATCAAATATTCTAGAAATATTTCAATTCTTCCAGAGCCAATATTAAGTCTTCTGAAAGTATTTAAAGTTTTCTAGATGCAGTACCAACTCTTGTGGAAGCATTTCAAGGCTACCAAAGGCAACATCAAGTCTTCTGGTAGGATTTCAAATCTTCTTGAAGCAGGAATAAGTATTTTGAAAGCTTTTCAAGTCTTCTAGGTGCAGTATTAAGGGGGTGTGTTTTAAAATGAAAAAATGTTTTTTTTTGCTTAGTTTAAAACTGTTCAGTATACTGTCGAATGAGAATCCATTGACAGAAAACATTTACGGTATGTTCTGTCTAAAAAAATGATTTTTGTAGCACACCTTATTGGAAATTCTAAGATTCCTGTAACCACTTTTTGTTTCATTTTTTATCCATTGTGTATGCAAGTATTTTGACATTGTTCAAAAAAGTTAAAAAAACAAAATTTCATTTTTTGAAAACGCTATTGAAGTAGGCAGCTGCTACGGTGCAGGAATCGTTTATTAGATGTATCTAGAATAAATATAAAATGTTTTACACTCGAAAACTTTAAACACGTTTTTCTGGAAGCTGCATATTTCAATTCTGTGCACACAATAATTTCCACATTTTTGACCGAATTTTCAAGATGTTTTCTTTTTTCAAAAGTTGGTATTATTCTAGGGCAGCACGAAGCCGTTTTTTAGATGTCTCTGATTCTCAATATGATGATTCTCCAATGATTCATCAATAAATACATTTCTTGTAAAATCGTCACCATTTCGTCAAAAATGAATTTTTTTCAAAATCCTACGTAGTTCCCTATCCTTCGAGTTTACTAAAGTAATCGTATTCAAGTTTTAATTATTCGACTTCCGGATTAGAAGGAATCCTGCGCACAGCTTAATCCTGCACGATTTGCAAGCTTAACATTACCGACATCTAGCGATTGCAATTTTAATAACTGTTAATAAGTTGTTAATCTGTTAATAACAAAGTATGTGTTTAAAATCTCTAGAACCATTATAAGTCTTCTAGACGAAATCAACTCCTGTGAAAGTATTTCAAGTTTTCTAGATGCAGTGTTAAATCTTCTGAAAGTAGATCAAGTCTTCTAGAAGCAATATGAAGTCTTTTAGAAGCATTTAAAGTCTTCCAAAGGCAATATGAAATCTTTTAGAAGCATTCCAAGTCTTGTAGGAGCAATATTACGCCTTCTGGAAGCGGATCAAGTCTTCTGCAAGCAACATCAATTTTTTTAGAAGCAATATCAAGTCTTTTGGAAGTATTTCATGGTTTTCAGAGGCAATGTTAAGTCTTCTGAAAGCTTTTCAAGTGTTCTAGATGCAGTATTAAATTTTTTGAAAGCATTGCAAGTCGTCTCGTGGTTTTTCAAATCTTTTGCAAGCAATATCAAGTCTTGTAGAAGCATTTTCGCTTTTCCAAAGGCAATATCAAATCTTCTAGAAGCATTTCAAGTCTTTTAGATGCAATAGTATCAATGTTCTGGAAGCTTTCCAAGTCTTCTGGAACTATTTTAAGGCTTCCAGAGGCAATATTAAGTCTTCTGAAAGCATTTCAAGTGTTCTAGATAACTGTCTTTTGCAAGTAATATCAAATCTTCTAGAAGCATTTCCACTTTTCCAGAGGCAATATCAAATCTTCTAGAAGCATTTCAAGTGTTTTAGATGCTGTATCAAGTCTTCTGCAAACAATATCAAGTTTTCTAGAAGCAGTATCAAGCTTTCCAGGCACAGCAGTATAGCTTCTAGAAATAGTGTCAATGTTCTGGAAGCATTTCAAGTCTTCTGGAAGCATTTTAAGTCTTTTGGAAGCATTTCAAATCTTCTAGAAGAAGTATTCTTTTCTGGAACCATTTCTGAAGGCATTTCAAGTCTTCTAGATGCAGTGGGATGCTCTAGTGGGAGCATTTTAAATCTTTTCCAAGCAATATAAAATCTTTTGGACATAGATCAAGTCTTCTAGAAACAGTATCAAGTCCTCTGGAAGCATATCAAGGCTTTTTTCCGTTTTGATTTAAGTTCTATTTTCGAGAATTTTGGACGTTTAGTAATTTAGAACTTAATCCTGAATACATTTTCAGTCCCGCGAATTGGACACCTTATTATTACTAGAACTAATACCAGAACTAACACTGGCACTAAAACTAGAACTGGAAATTTTCAAGTTATGCTGTACATCTTACAAAAAAATGTAATTCAGAATCTGCTTCAAAATAACTTTGAAAGACCTAAAAAAGCAAGTCCGAAAACCCGAAAGCTGCTAGTTCTAGTGTTGGTGTTAATGTTCGTACTAATGTTAGTTCTAGTTTTAGTTTAATAATAAATATTATCTAGAGATTTGAAGATTATTATAAATTTCCAAATCTCTCTTTCACAAAAGTTAGCTTAACCCTCCGTTAAGCAGATACTCGCATAAAATTGCTTTCAGTCTGTTTCAAAACAAATCGAAAAAAATATATACCTTACACTCAGAACTTATAAGACTATCGCTAGTTGACATGCCAAATTTTTGGTCTTATAGTTTTTGATTAAAAAATTTATAAAGTGACGGTATGTACGAAAATATAAAAAATCAGTCGTTTTTTATGTTTAATTCGCCATAAGAAAAGAACTAAGGGTACAAAAATGTTCAAATTCATGTTAATATAGCAAAAATAATCACTTATTATAACAAACTTTATTGCACATTGTTTCATTGAACCGTTGCGAAGATATCGATCTTTAAACGGAAGGCAATAAATTTTAAGCTTGTATCTGTTGGATATGTAACGGAGCGTAAAGAAAGAGTGTGAGATTAGGAGCCAATCTGAAGAATCGCCAAATTATTAATCTCTTGCATACGAAACACTTTTAGGGGATTTTTTAAATAAAGCCGCGTTATTATTCATACACAGAGAAACAAAAACAAACAATACTTAATCAAGGTCATTTATAAAAGCTGTCTAAACTGTTGTAACTGTTTCTTATCAATATTGCCCAGCTGCTAGTTCAGCTTGTGATTAAATGAAAAAAAAAGAAAGAATAGAGACTCTTATGATCCTTGGCTTCTGAAATGTAGTATAATTTTGATAAGCAATATCAATAAAAAAACAATTAGAACAGTTTGAACTGATTATAACTTTTTTATTGTCTTATCAGGAATCAATGTTTTTGTAGTAATAAATCAAAATTCCTATAGTTTGCAACTCGAAACTAAAATTAAAATTCATGTTTGAGTTTAACATTCTTAGAACAACCCCTACACAAAAATTTGCGAGGGGGTGTTTTCATTTAAGGGAGAAAAACATTCCCAAAATTATGCATATTACGTGCGCCATAGTTCCATTAAAATCAAAAAATGACCAATTTCTGCAACTCGAAACCTAAATTAAAATTCAGATTCGCGTTTAGCACTCTTAGAAGAACCCGACACAAAAATTTGCGAGGGGGTGTTTTCATTTAAGGGAGAAAAAATTCTCAAAATTATGAATGTTATGTGCCCCATATACCGTTCCGTTAAAATCAAAAAATGAGGAATTTCTGCAACTCGAAACCAAAATTAAAATTCAGATTCGCGTTTAGCACTCTTAGAAGAATCCCTACACAAAAATTTGCGAGGGGGTGTTTTCATTTAAGGGAGAAAAAAATTCCCAAAATTATGAATATTGCGTGAGCCATATGCTGTTTCGTTAAAATCGAAAAATGACCAATTTCTGCAACTTGAAACCAAAATTAAAATTCAGATTCGCGTTTAGCACTCTTAGAAGAATCCCTACACAAAAATTTGCGGGGGGGTGTTTTCATTTAAGGGAGAAAAAATTTTGCAAAATTATGAATATTACGTGCGCCATATGCTGTTCCGTTAAAATAAAAAAAATGACCAATTTCTGCAACTCGAAACCAAAATTAAAATTCAGATTCGCGTTTAGCACTCTTAGAAGAATCCCTACACAAAAATTTGCGAGGGGGTGTTTTCATTTAAGGGAGAAAAAAATTCCCAAAATTATGAATATTACGTGCGCCATATGCTGTTCCGTTAAAATAAAAAAATGACCAATTTCTGCAACTCGAAAACAAAATTAAAATTCAGATTAGCATTTAACACTCTTAGAAGAACCCCTATACAAAAATTTGCGAGGGGGCGTTTTCATTTAAGGGAGAAAAAAATTCCCAAATTATGCATATTACGTGCGCCATAGTTTCGTTAAAATCAAAAAATCACCAATTTCTGCAACTCGAAACCAAAATTAAAATTCAGATTCGCGTTTAGCACTCTTAGAAGAACACGTACACAAAAATTTTCGAGGGGGTGTTTTCATTTAAGGGAGAAAAGAATTCCCAAAATTATGAATATTACGTGCGCCATATGCTGTTCCGTTAAAATAAAAAATGACCAATTTCTGCAACTCGAAACCAAAATTAAAATTCAGATTAGCATTTAACACTCTTAGAAGAACCCCTATACAAAAATTTGCGAGGGGGCGTTTTCATTTAAAGGAGAAAAAAATTCCCAAAATTATGCATATTACGTGCGCCATAGTTCCGTCAAAATCAAAAAATCACCAATTTCTGCAACTCGAAACCAAAATTAAAATTCAGATTCGCGTTTAGCACTCTTAGAAGAATCCCTACACAAAAATTTGCGAGGGGGTGTTTTCATTTAAGGGAGAAAAAAATTCCCAAAATTATGAATATTGCGTGCGCCATATGCTGTTCCGTTAAAATCAAAAAATGACCAATTTCTGCAACTCGAAACCAAAATTAAAATTCAGATTAGCATTTAACACTCTTAGAAGAACCCCTATACAAAAATTTGCGAGGGGGCGTTTTCATTTAAGGGAGAAAAAAATTCCCAAAATTATGCATATTACGTGCGCCATAGTTCCGTTAAAATCAAAAAATCACCAATTTCTGCAACTCGAAACCAAAATTAAAATTCAGATTCGCGTTTAGCACTCTTAGAAGTATCCCTACACAAAAATTTGCGAGGGGGTGTTTTCATTTAAGGGAGAAAAAAATTCTCAAAATTATGAATGTTACGTGCCCCATATACCGTTCCGTTAAAATCAAGAAATGACGAATTTCTGCAACTCCAAACCAAAATTAAAATTCAGATTAGCATTTAACACTCTTAGAAGAACCCCTGTACAAAAATTTGCGAGGGGGCGTTTTCATTTAAGGGAGAAAAAAATTCCCAAAATTATGCATATTACGTGCGCCATAGTTCCGTTAAAATCAAAAAATCACCAATTTCTGCAACTCGAAACCAAAATTAAAATTCAGATTCGCGTTTAGCACTCTTAGAAGAACCCCTACACAAAAGTTTTCGATGGGGTGTTTTCATTTAAGGGAGAAAAAAATTCCCAAAATTATGAATATTACGTGCGCCATATGCTGTTCCGTTAAAATAAAAAAATGGCCAATTTCTGCAACTCGAAACCAAAATTAAAATTCAGATTAGCATTTAACACTCTTAGAAGAACCCCTATACAAAAATTTGCGAGGGGGCGTTTTCATTTAAGGGAGAAAAAAATTCCCAAAGATATGAATATTACGTGCGCCATATGCCGCGCGACTAAAATCGAAGAATGGCCAATTTCTGCAACTCGAAACCAAAATTAAAATTCAGATTCGCGTTTAGCACTCTTAGAAGAATCCCTACACAAAAATTTGCGAGGGGGTGTTTTCATTTAAGGGAGAAAAAAATTCTAAATGTTACCCCCTGCAAATCTTGTGTAGGGGTTGTTCTAAGAGTGCTAAACTCAAAAATGTATTTTAATTTTAGCTTTGAGTTGCAGAAATTGGTCATTTTTCAATTTTAAAATCTATGGCTGGAATCTATGGGTAACTTCACAAGCGTTCTTTTTTAAGCATAAATCTATTCATAATAAGTCTAATAATGAAGGTTTACCAAAAATCTTCTTTATCGTGCTATTCAAATTAAATAATTTTTGAACACAATGTATTACCGTAACATAAAAATCATAATAAATACTTTTATCTTAAATATCTTAAATTAATAAGAAAAAAGTTTCATTACAAAATAAAGCATAAAATCTAAAAATATCGTCCACCTTTTTACATAACACTTTATCATTTCAATAATTTCAAATAAATTATTCATGTCTGTAAAAAATGCAGACAATAACTCATTGCGGAAAGTGAAATTTTAAAACTATACCATCCAATAAAAAAAAAAATTGGAAGGCTGTAGCATATTTACTATTCCAATTGGAATATTGTAATAAATATTTGCACAAGTTTTATCAATATAAAAAATAAATATAGCTATCCTTGTTGATTCTCGACATTGGGAAAACCTTCCAGTTTGTTTTAAACTGATATAACTTCATTTATTATTATATCAATATAAGGTTATTAATGTTTGTTGTACTTTAATCTTCATCCAAAAGTTTAAAAAAAAATTCCTTCTTAATCAAAAGATTGATTAAATAAGAGAACCGGGTTGACTATGTGCCAGAGAATTTTAAACATTCTTTAAAATATAAATTTGAAGCAAACATTTTATTTTAACTTACATCCTCAATAATAAAACTCCAATCTTTATCTTCTAAAACCCTCGTTCTGGGATCTCTAAACAACGTAACATCAACCTGCTTATTTTCAGGTAACGACCAAACAACGAGAGCTTTGTAAGGTGTCTCTAAAGTAGGTTCCCATTTCATGGGTTGAGAAACGACCCTTCTGGACCGTCTGGCCCACACCAACGATAATTTATGTGGCTCCCTTAAATCAAATTATTTTTTTTCTAAATAAAAAAGAGATTTTTACATACCATTTGGGGGTAAACTCCAAGGATAACTGATGATACGAGACGGTGAATTGAAACTTAGCTGCTTTCTTATTCACTCTCTGTAACCTTTTCCAAACTGATCCCATAATTTTCCACTACACCTTTTTTTTCAAACCAAACCCAAAAAAGAGAAACACACTTTTATTAATTAAATAAAGTCACGTTCATCGAGGAAGCGCACTAAAAACTAACGGCACGTCCAAATTCGTTCTGTGTTTCCCATTTAAAGAGATAAGTTAACCATAATCATTTTTGTCGGTGGTCTATCACAGGAAGTTATTGAAGAACTAACAAAAAGAGGATAGGATGTTCTAGTTTAGCCGAGTCGTAACGTAAACAAACACGCGTGTAGTCGAAAAGAAAAAAACCACGAAGAAGGGAACACTTGGTGTAAATAAAGACCAGTGACATTTCAATAATAAATTAACCTTGTCGGTTACAAATCGGGTTTTGGGGCAGGGTGATTCAATTAAACGGTTGGGGGAGCATTCCGGTTATGGTTGAACGTACCTTAATTTACATGTAATCACTCAGCACATGATAAACTGCGTCATTTATTTTTTATCGAGGAATTAATAAAGATTTACAAGATGTAAAGCGGATTCGATGAAAAGCAACTTGACAGATGCAATCAGAAGTGTTTCAAGCTGTCAAACGATGCAAACTAATTAATTTGCTGGCTCCATCTAGTTGATAACACCAGTAATATTAAATTTTGATTGTCACTCATAGATGGCGCTAATTGAAATGTACGAATTCAAATTATTTAAAATAAGCTTATTTTTAAATAATTTTGACTCAATTTCCTAGTTTTACTAATAAATTTTAATATAAAAATAATTTTTCTTATCCTTTTTTCACCAATTATTAAATTAGGGTCTATATAAAAATTTACTTTTGGTGATAATTGAAGACATAAGTGGATAAAGGTGTCATGTCACATTTTTAAACTTTTGAGTAAACTAGCATAACACATCTTAAACTGGAACTTTCTTGTGAAGTTCTGGATTCAATTTATTGTAACCTCAAAAAATAGTAATAAATAGAATATTTCCTATCACGTACTTTCTTATTAAAGAAAAACATCCTTTTCTGGAAAAATTAAGATATAGTGTACATAACACCTTTATCCACCAACTCTCAGCTTGAAATGTTATTTCTTTTATCATGAATGAAGGTGTCATGTAACATCTAAATCTATATATTTTTGAAGATATAGAAAAAAAGCAAGATGACAGAATGAAAAACACTTCAATTTATAGTTTAAACTATTTTATTTATAGAAATTTATAAACTGCTTATGAACTTAAAATATGAAACAAATAAAAAATTTAAAGTAAATAGGTTTAGATAAGCAACTAATATGATGTTCTCCTTTTCTGCTTGGGATTTAGACTAGTTTGTTCCAACACATCTTTATAGTACCATCTGTAATCCTCTTCAACGAACTTTATTTGTTCTTTCAAGTTGGCAATTTTTTCGGTAGTTAAACCCCCACATTTAGGTAATACGCTTAGAGTAACTTCCCCAGTTTGAATTTTCCTTGCACCTTTCTTATGTAAATCAACCTGCAGAAACGGTAAATGAGAGTCTAAATTTGTTTTATATAAATAAACTCCAAAACTGTCTACTCTAATCCATTTGACACTGTCTCGTAGATTAATCTTCCCGTTAATAGTGTTCTTAGTTTTTTTATATAAATGAAGTTTCATTGGAAGTTCTTCTAAATTATAAAAAAAATTTTCCATATTTAAACATAAACTATGTCTAGTACTTGCAGATCTGATAATCTCCCGATATTGGTCCGGAATAAAAATATTTTGATGCTTTCTGAGTTCTTTCTCAATACGACCAAAATCTCGATCTGAGTCGAGGTAGCTGTGGCCAACCTCAGGAAATTTATGATCTATGACTCTGAAAATCTTGTTTAGAATAAAATACTGGTAAAGACAAAGGATGGAGAAATTCTTATTTTTTTCATGTGCAGGACATGAATCAGACCAAATTATCAAGTGATCGACATCAGGGTGTTCTTTTTTGAGTAATTTGCAGAACCTTAATAAACAACTTCCAATTTCGTTACTGCCTCTATTGGCAATGTCTTCTGTCCAATTAAAAAAATATTACTTGTGGTCTGAATGAGTGATGCAGTGAATACCAAAGTTGTAAAGCCACATTTGTCTCAAGTAGAAAGCCTTTGATGTTGATAATTTGGGTAATGGCATAGTTTGTTGTAAATCCATGGTTATGTAACATTTTGTTCTATCACTTGTTGGTATTTGCCTGTCTACTTTTTGGGAATAAAAGGCATATTCCCAGTTGTTTTTGTGTTCAACTGAATTTTCTCCAGCATCACATATGCTGCAAGTGTCACTTTTTGGGTGACCAAAAGACAAATTAAACTTTGTTTCAAAAATATGTCTATAGAATGAAATTTTGACCATGTATTTATCATCCAGTTTGTTCTCCTTGCAATGCTGTATATAAATCTGGTAAAGTTGATTCACATTAAGTAAAGAGGACAGATATTTTTTGTTATGATTTTTGTTACGGGAGTAATGTGATTGTTCAGCAGGAAACATATTAACATGATTAATGATGTAGTTGATAACATCCTCACCTATCTTATGAGGGCGATTTATATGATGCCCTCGCTTATCTGGAGAAGGAGCAGACTGGCCAAGTTTTAACTGTTTTTGTGTTATTTCAATTTTTTTCTTCCTATTTTATATAGAGAGCATAAAGCATCTTTACACACTGGTATCAGCTGCTTATCATAAGTAATTGCATATTTAAATGAGTAATTTTTTGATGTCTTTCTGCCTAATCGGTGACGAAGAACTGGCTTAATTTCGACGCTCTTGAAAATCAGGATACTCTTACTATTTACATCTAAGCTGTAAAATTTCTTCAAAATTGCTTTTCTGTCTTCAATGTTGAATTTATCAGAACAATTCATGCGACATTTCTGTTTGCAGAGTACTCCTTCCTTTATTGTCTTTTTTTCCATAACTCTTCCAGTTTGTGATACATATTCTTGACCCTTTTGCCTTAATAGAGCAGCTTTTTTCCGTTTCCATTTTTCTGGATTACGGGTTCTTTTTTTGGAAACCTTAGGCTGCAATTCAAATATCTTCAATTTTTTAACTTCTGGGCCTTCAGCAATATCATGAATAGCATTACTTGTTTCTTGTCTGTTAGAAGAGTCTATATCTTCCTTTTCTGCTTCGATTTCTTTTAGTTTCAATTCTGTATTTAATAATTTTTTCTTAATATTCTGCTGCAAGTTGACATCCGAGTTTTGATTATTTATCGCTTGTACTAACTCCAGCATCCGTTTACCCCTAGATCCCATAATGGTTTACTTATATTTGCTAATAAAAATCGCTTTTTAAATGAAACACTCTATAAACACTGTCTAAAAATAATGTTACGCAAGAGGAACATAACCTCAAAATATGACATGATACTTCACAGCTAACCTGAACCCTTCAAATTTTGAGCTGATAAAGGTGTCATGTAACAAAAACGTAACATAACACCTTTCTCCACTAGATAATATATGTAGCATGTGCGACATGACACCTTTATCATCTGAAAACTACCAGAAAATATCGGAAATAAGGAATCCCTGTTTATTAAAGGTTAGATCAATATCAGGGGGTGCCCACAAATGCATAAAGTCATTTTTTGAAAAAATGAGACATGACACCTTTATCCACTTATGTCTTCAATTAAAATATACGTATAACCCTAAATAACCGTTATGAGAAACTTAACGAACTCAACATTAAACTTTATAAATGCTACCAGGATTTAAAAATCAATATCATTACATTGAAATCGAAGAAATTATCAAAGAAGCTAAATTACATGATACATTAATTCTTAATGAAATTCACAAAAAGAAACTGAAAAAACTAAACAAGTTGAGAACAGAGAATGAAAGAGAAAAGAATAAACATCAAACAAACAAACTAGGAGAAATTCATAAATTTTTTCCCAAAGTAACAAATACTTCAAACGTGATTTTCACAGAACAAGAAAGAAGATTAATGGAAAAAGGTCTAAAATATGCTCCAAAAAGAGAAATTAACCTCCCAATACTGGCAATGGAACTTCAGGCAGCTATCAAAGGACACGAAAAGGAAAACATTATGAATAAGGAGATTCAACAAATCCTAACTAAAGAAGAAAAGAGACAAACAAACAAACAAACAATAAGAAATGGAGAAGAGGAAAAGGAACAAAAAATTATTATAAACATCAAGCGGAAAATTAAGGAAAACGAATTAATAGTTACTCCTGCAGACAAAAACGCAGGAATGATAATTTTAACCAAAGATCTCTACATAAATAAGACTGAAAGCTTTATGAAAGACAATAACTTTAAAACTATCAATAAAAACCCCACAAACAATTTTCACAAAAATGTAAAATCAATAATTAAAGAAAACAAAACGACAATAACAGAAATCGGAGGTACCTTGACCAGCCTGTTGCCTATGAATCCGCAAACCCCTAAATTGTATGCACTACCTAAAGTTCACAAAAATGGATTACCAATAAGACCCATTATAACCTCCATTGAATCCAGCACATACAAACTCGCAAAACTTTTACAAAAATTTATATTAAATGACATCAATTTTAAACCAAAATATAGCATAATTAATCGTTACCAACTTCCTAATTTAATTGACAAAATACAGCTACCAGAAGGTTTCAAAATGATCTCATTTGATGTCAATAACCTATATACAAACATACCCATAACCGACACGTTAACGATATTAGAAGAAATATTAAAGACTGACCTCAAAAACAAAGACAAAACTCGCTCCATCTTAACGCTATTAAAACTATGCTTAGAACAAAATTTTTGTATCTTTAACGATAAATACTATCAATATCTAGATGGATTACCAATGGGATCACCATTGAGTAGTGTGATGGCAGATATTTTCATGGACAACCTAGAGAAAAATCAAATTATGTGTGTCAAAAACCCTTATAGAGACGATATTATCCTATGGACAAGATACGTGGACGATATTTTAGTACTGATTAAAGACGACCAACATATTAATAATCTTCATAAATATATTAACAGTTTACACCCCAATATTAACTTCACTATCGAGACTGAAAACAATCAAAAATTAAATTTCTTAGACTATACACTACGACATTCAAACAACAAAATTAAATATAACATCTACAGAAAACCTACACAAACTAGTACCACCATCCCATTCGATTCTCATCATGATGAAACTCATAAAATGGCAGCATACTGGGCTTATATACACAGAGCTTTCCATTCAAAATTGGAACAACAAGACCTAGAAAAAGAGATCGAAATTATCCACCAAATTGCAAGCGAAAACAGTTTCCCACCGACATTTATCCAACGAATATTTTCGAAAATAAAAAACAAATATAATCTTCAAGAAATAACTTCCCTATCCGACCGAAAACCTGATAAACCAACAACGTACAGATCCATAACTTACCCAGGAGAAATATCCCTTAAAATCAAGAAAATGTTCCATAAGTTCAACATAACAATGACATTTAAAAACAAAAACAATCTGAAGACATTATTAGTTAATAACAAAAACAAGACTACAACTCTCGCTAAAAGTGGCATATACCAATTGCAATGTGGGACCTGTTCAGCCACATACATAGGTGAAACGGGAAGAAGTATCCAAACAAGGCTTATAGAAAATAAAAAAGTTCAAAATCGGCATTTGGAAAACATCTAATTTTCAACAACCACGAATTTGACGAAAATAAAAATATTAAATTACTACACCAACATAATAAAAGCAACCTTATGGAAATAATGGAAATGTACGAAATCAACAAGTTTATTGAAATTAACAGTAATATTATAAGCCTTAATGAACAAATTATCCCGACCCAAAAACCAATCATATAGTTGCCTGCGAGATCCGTACCTAAAACACAAAAATAAAAACAAAAACAAAAAAACCTAACGTCACACAATAACTTTTGACGTAAATTTTGAAAAATTTTAATTAATTTTTCTAATTTGTTAATAATTACGTAAGATTTTACTATTTTATTTTTATATTAATATGTTCATTTTCGTATATTGTAAACTTGTAGGTATCTACTGAAGAAGAGCAAGGCTCGAAACTAGTTTAGAAAAATAAATTTTAATTATCACCAAAAGTAAATTTTTATATAGACCCTAATAAATTTTAGGTCGTAACTCTTTCTATTTAGAGTTATGGGTGATTAAAATTGATCAAAAGATTTGCATTTATTTTTTATTTCAATTACAAATAAAGTGAAGAATTTGAATCTTTATTAATATTTATTAACCATTTATTAACCCAACCCAGAATGGCTACATTAAAAGACGTTCAACCACCCGAGCAATATTTCAAATTTTCAAATTTTCAATTATTGGAAAAAATTACATCTTCTATTAGTAACAATGACATCACTGGCTGTATTTTTATGGATTTGACCAAAGCCTTTGAGTATGTCCATCATGAAACTCTTTTGTGTAAAATGGAATGCATGGGTTTCCGTGGTATAGCCGTAAAATGGTTCAAGTCTTATTTGTCTTGCAAAAGACAACGCGTTGTGTCTTACAACGCTTCCGGTGAAGAAGTGAAATCGGAGTGGAGAGAGGTGGTTCATGGGGTACCCCAGGGATCTATACTTGGACCATTCCTGTTTCTTCTATACATTAATGATCTGCCTGATATATTGGACAGCCTATTGGTGCTATTTGCTGATGATTCCACGTGTGTGGTAACTGGAAGAAACGTAGAAGATGTCTCAAGAAAAGCAGAAGACATCTTAAAAAAATTGAAGCAATGCAAAGCTCTTAGACAAGCCCATTGAATTCTGGGAGAAAGTTCTGTTTACAGATGAGAGCAAATTTTGCATTTTCGGCATTAAGGGTAAACAACTTGTATGGAGAAAACCTAATACTGCCATTAATCCCGAAAATTTGAAAGCGACTGTAAAACACTGAGGTGGTGTAGTTATGGTTTGGAGGTGTATGTGCACCAAAGGGGTGGGAAAGTTGGTTTTCATAACATCGACAATGGACCATAAAATGTATATAGACATTTTAAAGGTGCATGTCCACTAGCAACAAAATTGCGACATTTATGCGAGATCGAACACAGACACTTGTGTATACACATCTGAGAGTGAACTTGCAAGCGAAATTTAGTTGAACAATTTACTCTCGAGAGCGTTTGTGTTTACTAGTGTAGACGACTGTTTCGTTTGTTGCTGACACTTTGTAAGAATTTCCAAACGATCTGGAAAGAAACGAGAGAAAAAAAATGGCTGATAAGAAGTCGTGGTCTAAAGAAGAGACATTATCTTTAATTTCTCATTGATAAATTATGATGGATGTGAAAAATAAAAATTACAGAAATCGAATAAAAAAACAAAATGCATTGAGAACCATAGAAGCTGCGCTAAATACAAATGAGAATGAAATCGGTCGTAAATTGCATAATTTACGAACTCAATTTCATAGCGAATTAAGAAAAATAAAAGCCAACCATAGTGGAGACGGAACGGAAGATAAATATGAAACCAATTGGGAGTTTTTTGAAGCTATAAAGTTTATTCAAGCTGATCATTCCAATAAACAGACTATTGATAATCTTGTAAGTACTTTTATTAACTATCATTTTAAATAATACGTATAATGATTTATGAATTTTTATACTAAATAACCGTTTAAAACACTTAACACAATGAGTTAAATAATATATTTATTAGTTCCTAACATTAACTAAAAGAAGTTAATTTAATTTAGATGTTTTGATACTGCCAATGTATTTCTCCTTGTGGGGAAATAAAATAATCTCTAAATTCGTCACGTATCTCTTTAGCATTTGCTGCACAGTTATGAGCATTTCCATGTTCTAAATCTAAAAGATTAGATTGCGACATCCCTGCGGTTCTCCATTCAACCGGTCTGTTATCTGTATCAAAAGTACCTGGTGGTGCATAAAATTTACTACCATGCGACAGCAGAAAATTATGTAGTACACATATTGCTGAGACAATTACTGTGGTTTTCTCAGGGCAAAGTTCAATTGGTTTTCTATTAGCAATAAGGCCGAAAGCGTTCTCCACTACTCGTCTTGCCCGGGATAGGCGATAGTTAAATACTCGGTTATGCGCTTGTTGACCTCGAAATTAATATGGTTTTAATAAATAAGGTTTCATCGCAAAGGCATCATCACCCACTATGATGTAAGGTACCGACATTTCCCGTCCAGGTAAACTTTGGACAATTGGAAAATTTAAAGTGTTATTTTTCAAAGCACGTGACAAATTGCAGTTATTAAATACACCTCCATCTGATACCCTTCCGTTACATCCAATATCCACATACAAAAATTTATAAGTTGCGTCAACTAATGCCATTAATACGATGCTGTGAAATCCTTTGTAATTATAGAAATTGCTGCCACTATTTGAAGGAGCTTGCATCATTATGTGCTTCCCGTCTATTGCTCCTACACAATGCGGAAAATTCCATAACTTTTCAAAAAGTTCTGCGTGTTGAAGCCATTCTTGGGGTGTCTTTGGAGTCTGAAATATAGTAAGCAAATCAAAAACATTTTTAAAGTTATACTTATTTATATGTACATATAAAGTATTGGTATAGAGATAAAACTAAATGCGAACTGGCTGTATCCGAAACAGATACATCAACGAATGATATGAATCTCCTACAAATATTATAATGTTATTCTTATTTAAGTAATCTTTAATAAATAATTACGTATAACTGTTGTTTCAATTGAAAACCTACCTGTTGCTAAGAACCTCAGTGTCACACCCAAACGCTCTCGCGCAGTGATGGCACAACGCATTTTGGTATCTTGCTTCGTAATGGTGGGTCCTACAATTTCCAAAAGATGCTCAAAATCAGTAGCTGTCATTCGAAAGAAATTATCAAGTTGGCAAGGATCTTCCGACTTTAATTCCGACAACAGCGTTTCATAAATTCCAAGATCGCATCTCCGTAATATCCAGTTCCTCACCCACATTTTTCTTTTTTTCTTCTTTTGTTGTAATAAATGAATTACAATATATGCAGCACTACATTTAATTTGATATGCCATTTTAGTATAACTTTAGTATAAATCTAAATAATCAAGAAGTCTTTCAAGAAATTTTTTTTTAATGTAAACACATCCTACACTTTACAAGCAATAACTCCCGAGATCAATTTCAGAACTTAATTGCGGAGAGTAACTTTCGGAAAAAGTTGCGTCTAGTGGATACACTTTTGAAAGTTATTTCTGAGACCAGTGTCGCAATTTTGTTGCTAGTGGACATGCACCTTTAAAAATAAGCTTATTTTTTAACACATTCTGGACCGTGTGTGCCACATGGTGGTACACGAATGTTGGTTGCTTTATTGCCGCGTGTACCACAAGGTGGCGAATTTGTTTGCATAACATTAATTATTAAATTATAATTTCTACTATATTTACTAAACAATCACGGATTTATTTATTAATTTTGTAAGAACAAATTAATTTTATTATATAATTTATTTTTTCAAGGTTTACATATAAAAAATCAAAAAATTACAAAACTATAGTAACGACAAAAGGTTTCTTAGCATAATCTATGCTTTGTTTGAAAACATTCTAAGCAATAGAACGCGCTGCAGTTTGAACATTTTGTATTTACTTTTTAGCATGAATTTCTTGCGTGCGCTGTGTTGTGACGTTTTACTAATGTTTTATAACATAGCCAATGTAGATTCAATGTTCATTGTTGTATGTATTGTATTTAAATTAAAATACTATAGATATAGTTTTTTCAACAATGATTTTTATTTCTTAATATAAGTGCTATAATTATTTCGAATGCTTAGCATTCGTCATCAGGCACGACTACGAGAGAGACAACAAAAGGTTAAAATAAGTTAAAATATATAAAATAAAGTTATAATTACCGTTAATAAGAGTAAAATTAAACACTTTTTTTTGTACATCAATCGTGCTTAAAAGAATAAATATTAGAAACCAATAAACGTCTTGAACATTACATATTAAAACACAAAAATTGTAAAAGACAATATTACGAACAAACACGATTGATGTACAAAAAAAGTGTTTAATTTTACTCTTATTGACGGTAATTATAACTTTATTTTTATATATTTTAACTTATTTATTTTTAATTATTTTATATATTTTAACTTATTTCAACCTTTTGTTGTCTCTCTCGTAGTCGTGCCTGATGACGAATGCTAAGCATTCGAAATAATTATAGCACTTATATTAAGAAATAAAAATCATTGTTGAAAAAACTGTATCTATAGTATTTTAATTTAAATACAATACATACAACAATGAACATTGAATCTACATTAGCAAAGTTAAAATCCGCGGAGTTATCCACTATGATTCAAAAAATGAGAAGTACAACACTCAAAAGAATGAAAATAAATAACAACATTGAATTCTTACATAAGGCGTTGGAACTTAATGTAACGCCAAAAGCATTTAGAGTTAAAATACCGAAAACATTTAAGAGTCTAAAAATCGCACTAGAACAAAAACTAATAAGAAAAACATTACGTAAACATTATGGGCAACAATCGATACAAGATGCAATTATGAAGTTCATACACAGAAATCTACAAAAAAGCCTACACTACATCGAAATTGAAGAACTCATTGATAAATTCAAGACAGAAGCAACCTTCAAAACAATGCAGAATGAAGAAAATAAACAAAACAAACAAAAAAGATTAGTCAAGGAACGGAATCATAATGAAAGCACACAAAAAAGGACGGAAGACTAAAGAACGAAGAAGATAACGAACAAAACCATAAGAATAAATTTACCACTAGAAAAATAACAATAGAAAACTCTATCCAAAAAATTACAATATCTAATGATAATTTAAAAAAACATAAATTTGCTCCTAAATATACCAACGTCAGTAATTTTAACCTAACTGATAAAGACAAAGAAACGCTTAATTTAGGACATAAATTTTCAATTCCTCCTAAGATCCAACCAATAGACATTGCCATAAAAATGGAATCTCAAATAGCAGGTAACCCACGCGTTATAGATATATTAAAAGAAAACTTTAGTAATATTAAAAATATCGAATCTCATAATGTCAATATCAATAATAAATACAAATCCATAAAAAATAACGTAAAAGACCTAAAGCCTAAAAATTGTTACTTTAGGGGACAAAAATGCAGGCCTCGTGCTCTTAGATAAAGAAACTTACCTAGATAAAACCTACAACTTCAAAGACAATAATATAAAACAAATTAAATACAATCCTACCAATAAGTTTAACACAAACTTGAAGAAATGAATTAAAGAACACGATCAATCTTTGAGAAACTTTGACATAACACAGTTCAATTCCTTAGAAATGAACCCACTAATTCTCACATTAAAATCTTTAATAAAGGTCCATAAAACAGACAACAGTATTAGACCTATCATTGGTAATCAAAATACTCCCACATGTCGTATAGCTAAACACATACAGAAATTTCTATATAACACTTTTAATACCGAAATTAAATATAAAATAAATAATTCCTTAGATTTAGTAGAAAAGATAAAAAAGATTAAACTAGACAAAAATTCAATACTTATATCATTTGATATTAAAAATTTATACACTAACGTCCCTGTTAAAGATTCTATATCTATCATAAGAACACACCTAATGAACAATAATCACCAACTAAATTTAAAAAACAAAGATATCAATAGTTTTATAACAATTTTAGAATTTATATGTAAACAAAATTTCTTTGTATTTAACAATGACTTTTTCATGATGGAGGATGGTCTTCCAATAGGATCCCCCATCTCAGGAATTATAGCCGATATATTTGTCAACCATACTGAGAAAGAATTATTTTCAAGAAAATATGAAATATTTACCAAAGACATTAGATTTTTTGGACGATATGTTGACATATTAATTACTAAAGCTAATCTTATCGCCATACAAAACGTCCTGAACAATATCAGTAAACTACAATTTACAACCGAAATAGAATCGAATCGTAGTATTAACTTTTTAGATTTGAAAATTTCTAGAAATATTGATAACCAATCGCTTAATTTTAAAATATATAGAAAAAATACAACCATAGATAATATCATACCTAAACATTCCTACAATGCGAAACAACATAAAGACGCTACGTTCCATTTTCTCTTTAATCGGCTAAATAATATTCCAATGGATAATGATGATTACATTGAAGAATTGCATACAATTTTGAACATCGGATTAAATAATGGATACGATATCTCTAATCTACAATGTATATATAACAAAATACATAAAAACAACATCAACAATATGATATATCCTCGTTTTTACCCCAAATCTAAATATATTACTGTTCCATACAACCCTAGATTTCAAAACCAACTTAAAAGAAATATAGCTAAATATGATACTAGAATAACTTTTTCCTCCACAAATAACATCGGAAACATTTTGATAAATAACAACCATAAGTTTAATTATCTAGAATTAAGTGGTATATATAAAATTTACTGCGATAACTGTGATAGCTACTATATTGGCCAAACCGGTAGAAGCCTTAATACACGGTTTAAAGAGCACATAACTCAATCTAAATCAAATTTTTATCGACATCTAACAGAACACAATCATAAAACTACCACAAATAATATATCCCTTTTAAAAAAATTAAAGAAATCTAAAGAAATGGATCTTTATGAAGAATTATTTATACAAAAAAATAAAAACAACCCTAATTTATTAAATGACATCACGGAATTTAACGTTACCCGAACTTTTATGAGATTCATATAAATTATGTTGTCGTTTTCCGGAGCAAGTTATAACAACTTGCTCGCTTTTATACGTACGTTCCATTATAAAAAACACAGTTCGTTCTTGTCATCCAGTTTGTTCAGATGTTAAATGTTCGTAATATTGTCTTTTATAATTTTTGTGTTTTAATATGTAATGTTCAAGACGTTTATTGTTTTCTAATATTTATTCTTTTAAACACGATTAATGTACAAAAAAAGTGTTTAATTTTACTTTTATTGACGGTAATTATAACTTTATTTTATATATTTTAACTTATTTTAACCTTTTGTTGTCTCTCCCGTAGTCGTGCCTGATGACGAATGCTAAGCATTCGAAATAATTATAGCACTTATATTAAGAAATAAAAATCATTGTTGAAAAAACTATATCTATAGTATTTTAATTTAAATATAGGACACAACGGCGGCGTGTTGTACGCTTGGGACCTAAAATAATTATAATATACATATATTATTAGAGCTGTATGTAATAATATGTAATTCTTCTACCTGGCACTTCAACATGTTTGTGATTACTACCACATGATAATCGAGGTCGACGCTCTTCTAATAAAAATGCTTCAATTATTTGGCATTTGAATTCGGTAATAGAAATATGACTTTCACTTTACAATACTTCCACGCATTCACTAATGTTGTTCGAGTGATGAGATGGAAGAATAAGCGTAGATACCATTTTGTCGTCTTTCGCACAAATGGAGTATATGCACTTATCTGATCCGATACATCAACATACCCTTTGATTTTGTTATAATCACAAATAACTTCAGGTTTTTGTGAAGATAAAATAGCATCAGTATGCATTGTCGAAAGCATCAGTACATCTCTTTTATCTTTATATTTCATAAATGTGATACCTGACCTATTTTGGCGCGCAATTAGTTCTTTCCGACATAATTTTTTGGTAATGATTCTTGAACCTTATTTTTTTCTCAAAGTGCCCAACAGATGAGTTCTTTTTTCGAGCAATTTGTTGGCTAATGGAAGGGATGTGTAGAAATTGTCCGTACATAATTTCCTTCCAGATTCAAGAAAATCTTCCATTAGCTCTAAAACGATTTCCATAGTTGATACGCTCTTATTACGGTTCTTTCCGGCATATACAATAAATTTATTTGTATATCCCCCTTCAGAACATAATTTATATAATTTGATTCCATATTTGTGGCGTTTTCCTTTGATATATTGTCGAAATATAACTCTACCTCGGAAAGGCACCACACTTTCGTCTATGCAGACGTACTCTCCAGGTTTGTATACTTATTACCGAAAATATTTTGTTCAAAATTTTGATAACGGGATCGATTTTATATAATCTATTTGAGCGATCTGCTGTGTTATTATCAGCAAAATGTAAGTTGTTCAAGATTTGAACAAATCTATTTCTGCTGATGTAATTCGTAGCAAATGATTTGCTAAATACAACTCAACTTGACCAGTAGTCTTTGAGACGAGGTCTCTTTTCAATCCCCATGTGAAAGCAGATTGCCAAAAACTTTAGAAAATCAGTTTCATCAACTTCAATCCATGATGACTGTTTACACCCACCATACTTGTTTGTTTCGCACAAAATTAAATTTAGCAGATCATCGCTCAAAATCTGCAATAGAACTGCGCCGGTGTTGTAAATGCATAGACACGATTGTCTTGTATGCCATAATTATCATCAAAAACAAAATGTTTGTATCGATGCCCTCACATGGCCAGACCATTCGGATTCAGCAGTTTCTTCTAAATATGAACACATATATTTTGAAATTACGTACAAAATCACAATCAATTTTACTTTGATTACCGTCATCTTCATCGACAGAATTTTCACTCTCTGAATCTTCTACGGTTCGAACAATAGCTTCATCGTTTTCGTCCGATGAAGCTCTTGGCGGAATCGTAGATTCGTTCAGGTCTACATCATCGTCACTCTCTACTAAAAGCGTCGCAAAACATGCGTCAAACTCCATTCATCGCTAAAACAAACAATTTTGTGGTTATAAGAGCAGTTTCTATTCGCGACCTGCGGACTATAAGGAATTGTAATTGATAAAACTTACCTTTGAAAAACACTAAATCCCTTTCAAAATAAATTTATTTTAGAATTATAACAAGAAATCATATATTGTGGAAACAATCACTAGAGCGTCACCCTTACGTTTAAACAATCAAACCAAATCAAACAATAATCGTAAAAATAATAATAAAATAAGCAATGACATAAAAACTAAATTCGCGAAAAAGCAAAAATATTATTTAAATCCTTGCTTGGCCATACAGACCAATTTTTCGAAAAATATCATTGTCCGGAATATGTTAAAAATAAGCTTTTTTAAAAATTAAGACTCAATTTTCTACTTTAACTAATAAACTTTAGGTCGTAACTCTTTCGATGAAGTTATGTGTCATAATATGTAAAAGCACAATAGATACGTAGGAGAGGAGTGATAAGTAAAGACCGGATTTATAGAGAATATGCTTATGCTCAAAATTAAAGGCATTACAAATATATTTAAATATCTTTACGAATCAGTTAAAAATACGTGAAATAAGACCAGGTTAGTTATGCCTTTTTTGCCGTTTTTGAATTTTCATGCCTATTATTTTTTTTATGCCTATTTAAAGCGTTTTTCCAACTTTTTGGCGTCTTTTCCCCAAAAATTGGTTGAATTATGAAAAAATGTATCGCTGCGCCTCTGTACATTTCCTCGTTGTGCCGTCTGATATAAGATCCGCGTTTTTCATCGATCCGAATTTAAGCTTTGGAATTCCCCGTTGTGCCGTGTCGTCTTACACGGGATTCCCCGTATGTGGTTTGACTTGCGTCGAGTCTTCAATTCATTTAGTTGTATTAAAGTTACTAATTATTACCATTTATTGCCACAAATAAAAATACAAAACTACATAAAATACACAAGAAGAGAAAAAAAAATAATAATAAGAACAAAATATACTGTGAGTGTCAAAAGAAAGCAAACACTAGCTGTTTACTTCTAAAAACCCTTTTTACTACGATTCGGTTAACTTACAATAAAAATTTATATACCAAAATTTACGACTTTATTTGTGAGCAATCCTATCGTAAAAAATAGTTAAGCAAAAAACCCCACAAATATGGTAAATCCTCTTTAGAGCAAAAATACCCCGATTTTTACGCGTCAAAAGAAAGTAAACAGGTTGTTGAAATTCATTTTAGATTTAGGGGAAGTACCACACTTTTCGTATAAATACTTATAAACCCCTCCCAGGACAACTTTAGAACATTTTAGAAGAAACAGCAAGTGGTTGAACGTCGAAATTCATTATAAATACCAAAAATCATCATGGGAAAACAAACAAGTATAGAAACGCGTAAAATTATATTAAGTTTAAATAAAAAAGGTAAATCCTTACGCGAAATAGCTAAAATAATGGGACGAAATCACTGCACAATAAAAAAAATTTTTGATAAATACGCAAAACATCATACTGTAGCCGATTTACAACGCGTTGGACGACCAAAGCGCCTTACAGAAGCACAGGCTAGAGCAGTGGTAAGAGAAGTGAAGAATAATCCATGTTCAAGTGCGGTTAAAATAGCAAACGACATATCGCAGATAGCAAACACAACCAGTTCCAGTACCATACGAAGAACACTCCATAGAAGTGGCCTGCATGGAAGAACACCCCGTAAAAAGCCTTACATATCGAAAATAAATAAACAGATTTTTGCTTCAAGCTCCAGATTTTTGGAAAAATATATTATTTAGTGATGAAAGTAAATTTGAAATTTTTGGTAAAAGAAAACCACCAAAGATATGGCGGCCAAAAAATGAGGCCTTCAAAGAGAAATTTGTTACCAATATCATCAAACACGGTGGAGGCTCGGTTATGGTCTGGGGCTGTATGGCGGTGTCACGGTCGGTAATCTAGTTTTTATTGAATCAACAATGAATAAAATGGACTATTTAACCATTTTAAAGAACAATATTTCCCCGAGTATTAATGAATTAGGCTTATCAGAGAACTGGATCTTTCAACATGATAACGATCCAAAGCACACTTCCAAAATTGTGAAGGAATGGATGCTATACCGAGTCCCTAAACCCTTGATCATCCACCGCAGTCCCCAGACCTTAATCCTATAGAACATCTGTAGGACAATTTCAAATAAAGACGACCTTAAAAAAGCTTTAACTGAAGAATGAATGAAAATCTCTCAAAATATTACAAAAACTTGGTGGAATCCATGCCAAGGAGATTAAGGGAGATATTGAAGGCCAAAGGAGCTCAAACCAAATATTAAAAGTTAATATTATATTTATTTTTGTACTTAATACCTATTAGATCCGAATTCTTTCTTTTGACGCCTAAATTCGGTAGATATTTACAATATTCTGAATTATTACGGGTAATGATTTGTTTTTTTTTTCGTGTTTCTATTGATTTAAATATAGTATAGATGAGTTGTGAAGACTGCAATAAAACTTTTTGATTTTCGTTATTAACTACATTTTTATTAACCTTTTAATAGAAAAACAACAGCTGTTTACTTTTTTTGACGCTCACAGTATGCTTATGCTCAAAATTAAAGGCATTACAAATATATTTAAATATCTTTACGAATCAGTTAAAAATAAGTGAAATAAGACCAGGTTAGTTATGCCTTTTTTGCCTTTTTTGAATTTTCATACCTATTATTTTTATTATGCCTATTTAACCCTCCGTCTGTCGGGTGTGGTCTACGAGTCCACGACAAAATGATTATGTGAAATATTTTTTAAATTATTTTGCTCAAAACTTCTACGGTCACAGTACCTTTCAAGTATCTGAATATCAGCTGTTTTCGCTATAAAAAACTGTTTTTCAAAATTCCAAATAGTCGCTACAAAATATTTTGTCCTGACAGACCCTTCCCGATCAAATGTGTAACAATATTCGCAGATGTAATCTGTAAGAGTCGTATTCCAGTTGCAACTCTATGTGTTCTTTTTGTGTTTGTAGGGGTATTACCGAGTTATAAAACTATACCTCGGAGTGATCGCAATATAGTTCGATAGTTCCCTTAATAATTACTATATATACGGTTACCGGTATACCGGTTACATTTTGAGGCGTTGTGTTATGTGTTATTTATTTTACAAATATAGAGAATAGAAAAGTGCATAAAAAAATATTTATAACTAGTATCAAATATCTAGTTAGCAATCTACAAATAACATACTTACAAATAGGTAAGTTTTCTTTTCACACAATTTTCTGATATGATTTGATAAAATAATAAATGATTTATTATTTGATAGCATTGTGATATGGATCCTTATGAAAAGGAGAGAGAAAGATTACAGAAACTGTATGAAGAAGTTAGCACGGGCAGTGAAATAGAAGAGCCTGATGATAGTTCGATGTCAGATCCAGATTTTGTAAGTATCAGTGATCATGACACAGAAACCGAGCAGGAAAACGTAAATGAAGATGCAGATATTATGCACCAGGATGACGGCGAGGATGATGAAGATGAACAACCCGTGATTCGTGATAGATGCTCGTATTTTTTTGGTAAAGATGGAACTAAATGGAAAAAGGCTGTCCCACCTAGAAATATTAGAACTCGTAACGAAAACATAGTGTCTCACCTGCCGGTGGTCATCGGTGAAGTACGTGACGTATTATCTCCCATTCAATGCTGGATGTACATGTTTGAAAACTGCATTGATATTGTAGTTGAAAACACTAATTTATTTATTGATAAAATTTCTGTTAAATACCAAGATAAGACTGAGTGTATACCTACCGACTCTGTAGAAATCCAAGCGCTGATGGGTTTGCTTTATTTAGCTGGGCTCCATCATGGATCAAGGACACATCTGGCAGAGTATTGGTCATCAGACGGTATGGGATATGAGATATTTCCTGCTACAATGGCAAAACGGAGGTTCGTCTTCTTATTGAAATGCATTCGCTTAGACGATACCACAACTAGAGGTCAAAGAAAAGATATGGACAAACTAGCTGCAGTTCGTACTATTAAGTTCAACGACAATTGTAAGAAAACTTATTCTGTGGGCGAGTATGTAACATTTGATGAAATGCTGCTTGCCTTTAGGGGTAGGTGCAGTTTCCGAATGTACATTCCAAGTAAACCAAACAAATACGGATTGAAAGTCTTCGCCGTTGTTGGTGCCAAAACATGTTTCACTTCACACATAGAAATTTACGCTGGTGTTCAACCCAATGGTCCATATAAAACTGACAACTCTACCGCTGCAGTAACTGAAAGAATGTGTTCACATTTATTAGGATCAGGAAGAAATGTTACAATAGATCGTTGGTTCACAGGATATTCAATTGTAAAGAAACTGCTAAGAGAGTACCGCCTTACTGTGGTTGGTACAATTAGAGCCAATAGAAGAGAACTACCTCTTGAAATAACACAAGTTAAAAACAGGAAAGTATATTCTTCGTTATTCGCATTTAGTAATGATATGACTGCAGTTTCATATATACCCAAAAAAGGAAAGAATGTGTTTGTAGTTTCAACAATACACCGAGACGATCATATCGATGAAGCTACCGGTGATCGGAAAAAGCCCGAAATAATTACTTTCTATAATAGCACAAAAAGTGGAGTAGATGTTGTTGATCGAATGATCACATCATACAATGTTGCAAGAAACACAAAGCGTTGGCCAATGGTAATTTTCTATAACCTCCTCAATATAGCAGCAATTAACGCTTTTGTTATCTACAAAGGCAACATATCAGATGGTGAATTTGTTAAAACTCGCAGACTGTTTCAAAAAAATCTTGGTATGGAGTTAGTGAAAAATAACATGCAAAGAAGAGCCGTTGATAAACACTTGACCAAAAGTGTGCGTACTTCTGCCTTGAGGTTCTAAGGTATTGAAGAGGAGATTATTCCAGAGCCACAACCAGGGAAAAGAGGAAACTGTAAATATTGCAAAGACGAAAAACTCGTTATTTTTGCAAAATTTCTAAATGTTGGTTGTGTATGGAGCACATAACAGCGTGCTGCAACGATTGTTTGGGAAATATGGAGACCACAGTTTGAAGCCCTTCAGTTTGTGAGTATGCTGGTAAGTATATTTATGAGTATATTTATGAGTATATTTATGAGTATATTTATGAGTATATTTATGAGTATATTTATGAGTATATTTATGAGTATATTTATGGGTATGCTGGTAAGTCCCGATTCTAAATGGATAAAAGTAAAAAAAAAATCAATGTCGAATCTTACTTGTTATCATAAGAAGTTATTCTTAAATAAAGTATTATTCGCCTATCTATATTATCAGAAAATTTAATTCTACAAAATATGTATTATATACATTTAATTTTTTCTCATAAATGATGACTTTTTGAGATTTTTGACAATCGCCATAGGGTTTTTATATTTGAATTTAGCAGGTTATGGGCGTTTATGAGTCATTGCCAATAATATTCATGGGAAAAGTCTCCGTCTGTTTTAGTTTTTAAATTGTGGTTGTTATTTTCGTTGAAAACCCAAAATTATGATTTTGTGAAACTTTTTGGTATATTCTTGCAATCTTCTCATATCTAGGTTGCAACTGGTTATGGATTATGCTTTTCTACATCACTATGAGCAATCTTATTGTTAGTAAATATTATTCGGCCTTACATTTTAATTTTTGAGTAATAAAAGAGTTTTGCTATGAATATCATTAATTATGATATTTTAGAGATTTTGGCATTATTGCTGCAAAATTGTAATAACCAAATTTTAACGAAACAGGGATTATGCATCCATAGATCATAACGAATAATTTTCATGCATAGACTTTTCTCCCTAGAGTTTTCATATTTAGATTGAGTCTGGTTATGGACATTACAAATAATGTTTATGCAAAAAGTATCTCACTGTTAAATAATTTTCAAAAAGTTATTATGTATTGCAATATATACATTAAATTCATGTTAACATTAAATTACATTTCTATTAACTTACATAATATAATATAAATACATTATAAAATTTTTCGTATAAAAAGAATCTTTGTAAACATTATTTTAAAAATCTTCTTTCGTAAATGCACATCGTTTATCATAATTCGTCATGCACGTAAGCGTATGGAACTAATTGCATAATAATAATCCATTAATAATATCCATTTAGTCCGGCCGCGCCCACATGTACATATCTTATTCTCGGATGATATCCCGTTGAGTCAGCCGTGTACTCGACAATTTGCAAACGACCATCAGGTAAGAGAACATGATAACTTCCTTGAGTCACATCGCCTTGTCTTGCTTCGTGATGACCAAAATCTACACCGTATTCGGGTGCTTTCACGGCATATTGGTATTTATAAAAAGCTGGGGCCTAAAAATTAATCAAAAAAAAATTATTTGAAATTTGAAATAAAATAATAATTTGATTCTTACATAATTATAAATTCCATTATAAGCTGCTGCGTTGCCTGCGTAATGGGGGACGTATCTATTTAGATTATAAGCAGGATACGAGTTCGACTCAAATCCAGTATGAGCAGGAGATGAAAAACTGGCAATATGAGAATTAATATGCGGATTCACAACAACAGGATTTACAACCGGATTTACATAAGAACCTTGATTAGTAAATTGATTAGTTCCAAAATATTTTGGTCGTGTCGATTCGGTTATTGAAATATAATTATCGTAATCTTCGTTGTAAGGAGTTGAAGTCGTCGATACAATCGGTAGTGGAGTTGTGCTGATCGATTGATGATAAGAAGGAGTGATTGGAACGTTTGCCTCATAAATCGGTTTTATCGGAGGTGAAGGTGTGCTTCCAACAAATTCATAACCAGGTTGGGATGAATAAAACCCATTATTAAGTGGTTGAATGTATTGGGTGTTCGGAGTAGAATAGAAACCGCTTCTGGTAAATCGCTTGGCAGACGCAAGTGACACCAAAGAAATCACCGACAGAAGCAGAGTGACCTGAAAATGCAAATTTTTCACGTTAATATCCCGTAGTTAAACTTGAGTCATAATTATATATAATTACTACGGCCACGAACGCGTTTACAACTATACTACGCTACATTATTCATAGAGCGAAAACAAAAAAACCGATTTACAATTAAGCGTAACCGATGTGTTTCTCTTTCATTGTTACGACCTTGTAACAATCAAAAAGAAAAATAAAATAAATATAATTCCAAGTATTTAAAAAGTTATTGGACTTGAACGTGATCCTAAATCTTTTTAAATTCGTTGACTGAGAAAATAGAAATTTCATACTCAAGAGGAAATTCACTTTTAACTTTCTGATAGGAATTATATTTCTTGTTAGTATAGAAGTATTTATTATTGTCGTGATTCTATTTGCTGTCTTGACTTTCTTTCATAACAGAACAAGCCCCTCAGTGATTATGGGATGTTTGAGTTAAGCAGAAATTGCTTGCATAAAATGCTTACATAAACCAATTTCAAATCAATTTAATCTAATCGTAATGAAAACAGAGATAAAAAAGACCTATGCGAAATTTATTAGATAAAATTTAACATGTTTTAGCATTTTGCTTATAACAAGAGATTCATTCAACCGATTTCGATAAATAATGTCTCATTTAAAAGGTGGCCAATATGAAGCAGTAATGCCCGATTTGAAAATTCTTCCGAATTTCGGTGAAACGCTAAATCAAACGCGATTTATTCTAGATCATACTTTTTATTGAGATATTATTGATTAAAATTGGTTCATTAACTAAGGAGTTTTTTAAGAGGCTACAAGGAGAAAAAGTGAGGATTTTGATTTTGTTTTGGTCTTGTAATTTTGGTGACTTGGAAGAGGATCTCTTGAGAGATAAGATTGTCGTTGGTATTATGATAAAGACAGGAAAGAATGTCAAAAAGAATGTCTGGAAAGAAATAACAGTAAAAATAGCAATAGATCAAAGCAGAGCATTGGATATTACAAAAAGGCAACTGAAGGTTTTAAATAAGGAAGGAAAATCTATTGATAACATTAAATATAAAGAAAAAATAGGCAACAAGAAAAAATAGAAGAAAAGAAAAGCATGAAAGAATGCAAGTATTGTAACAGAATACACAAACCGAAACAATGTCGGGCTTATGCGAAGACTTGCTTGATGCGCATGAAGGAAAGTCATTTTGCGGGTGTTTGCAGGTACTAAATGAAGAAATATGTAAGAAAAATCAAAGAGGAAGCTTTTAGTTCAGATGATGACAAAGAAGAACGTTTGGTATGTTAGGTTAGATTCTATTATGAATAAAAATGTAAATTCTGGTCAATGGGTACAAAAAATTAATATTAGAAATGTAAACATTAATTTTAAGTTAGACACAGGAAGTGAATGTTCAATTTTACCCTGTAAGAAAAATGAACAATTAAAATAACCTAGAGGTAATGAAAACAAATACACTTTTAGTAGTATACAATGGTTGTAAAATAAAACCTGAAGGAGTTTTTGCAGTAGATTGTTCTGTTGGCACTGTAAATTATCTTACAGACTACCAATTTGTTGGCAACATGACCTATCATATCTTCAAAATCCTGCTTGTTAGTTTGAAGTCTCACAACTTGTTGGCAACATAAGGTATTACTGTTCCACAGACTGTATATTGTTTTGGACTGCCAACCAGTTGTCAGCATGATCTATTATGACCCTAATATCCTGTTCATCAATTTGAAGTCTATCAACTTGTTGACAGCATGAGCTACTATTGTCCCAAACATTGTATATTATCTTATTACATTATCTGTAGTATTGTAACCTCAAAGTCTTGCTGATCAATTTGTTAATTTAAGTTAAAATTAGTTAAAGATTAGACAAAATTAAAGCATATGATGGGGTTAATGAGTACATAAAAGACCCAATAATAAAGCCCTTGCGTCGAATGCCAGAATCTATAAAACCTCGGCTAAAAAAAAATCCTTGATAAAATTAGAAAAATCAAAAATTATTAAAAAAAAAGTACTGGGTACAGCAGTGTCACAATTTGGTAATAATGCAAGAACATTATAAATGTCTTAGACTTTATCTTGAACCGAGATCCTTAAATGAATTTATAATTAGTTAAAAGTGTCAAATTCCATTAACAAATGAGATTTGTAATAGATTAGCTTGGAAAAAAGTACTTCACCGTACTTGAGCTAAAAGATAGATTTTTCCATGTTAATTTGAATGATAGAAACAGTGTGCTGTGTAGTTTTAACACTCTGTAAGAATGGAAGGGGAAGGAAATAATACCGGAAAGCCTAAGAAAAGAAGCTTGATATTATACACATTGAACATTTAGGAATTAAAAAAAAGTAGTAAAAACTCTCTAAAATATTTAGGTGCAATAATTGGAAAAACCTAAAACGTAGGGCACTGATAAAGTATTCAGAAAATAAGTGAATATCATGAGTTTAACACACGAATTGATGGCAGAAAATAGCTGATGTGTGGAGATCGAAGGAACATGGAAGATCAAACCGATGAGGAGGGAGGCTATTATAGCTTTTCATCAGTCCTGAAGATGCTGAATGAGAACCTGAGTTGTCAAGTGAAACATATCCCGAGACTAGCTTTGTATGACGAGTTGGTGTATATACAAGAACTGGATGTCAAGGTCTGTTTTTCAGTCAAGCCTGCCACTATAAAGAGTCCTTTAAAAGACTGAGTTGATGTGATTATTGTTTTTATTTTTTTGAGCCGTGGATGATGCGAGGTAACCCTTGCATTGAGAGAACAGACCAACTAAAGAAAGAGAGCGTAGGACAGATTCGCGACAATAGTGTACAGTTAAGAGGTGGAGGCTTTGAAGAAAGCCCAGAAGGATGTTTCCGCAGAAGATGAGAGTGTCTATTTTCTCGTGATGAAAGCAAATCTTGAAAATATTTGTTCGGTTTTGAGATATAAATCATTAAATTTAACGTGAACGTTTATGGCTATCTCAAGTTAATTAAAAAATTCACCAAAAATCGAGTTCTTGAGATATTTTAATGAAACCTTCCAAATTTATAGAGGTAAGTGTCTATTTTGTCATGGCAAGAACCAAATTAGAAAATCTTTATTTGTTTTTGAGAAAAAGATTATTTAAGTTAACCTAATTTTTTATGATTTTTTTAAATTAATAATCTTGTTTTAAAAAATCACGAATAATCGAATTCTTAAGATATCTTAATGAATTATTCATGATTTATAGAGGAAAGTGTCTATTTTCACGTGATGAAAGCGGATCTTGAAAATATTTATTCGTTTTTGAGATATAAATCATTAAATTCAACGTGAACATTTATGGCTATTTCAAGTTAATTAAAAATCACCAAAAATCGAATTCTTGAGATATTTTAATGATACATTCAAAATTTATAGCGGTAAGTGTCTATTTTATCATGATTAGTTCTAAATTACAAAATCTTTATTCGTTTTTGAGAAAAAGATTATTTAAGTTAACCTAATTTTTTTATGATTTTTTGAAATTAATAATCTTGTTTAAAAAATCACGAAAAATCGAATACTTAAGATATCTTAATGAATTATTTATGATTTATAGAGGAAAGTGTTTATTTTCACGTGATGAAAGTGGATCTTGAAAATATTTATTCGTTTTTGAGATATAAATCATTAAATTCAACGTGAACATTTATGGGTATTTCAAGTTAATTAAAAATCACCAAAAATCGAATTCTTGAGATGTTTTAATGATACATTAAAAATTTATAGAGGTAAGTGTCTATTTTGTCATGATGAGATCTAAATTAGAAAATCTTTATTCGTTTTTGAGAAAAAGATTATTTAAGTTAACCTAATTTTTTATGATTTTTTGAAATTAATAATCTTGTTTTAAAAAATCACAAAAAATCAGATTCTTAAGGTATCTTAATGAATTATTTATGATTTATAGAGGAAAGTGTCTATTTTTACTTGATGAAAGCGGATCTTGAAAATATATATTCGTTATTGAGATATAAATCATTAAATTCAACGTGAACGTTTATGGCTATCTCAAGTTAATTAAAAATCACTAAAAATCGAATTGTTGAGATATTTTAATGATACATTCAAAATTTATAGAGGTGAGTGTCTATTTTGTCATGATGAGATCTAAATTAGAAAATCCTTATTCGTTTTTGAGAAAAAGATTATTTAAGTTAACCTAATTTTTTATGATTTTTTGAAATTAATAATCTTGTTTTAAAAAATCACGAATAATCGAATTCTTAAGATATCTTAATGAATTATTCATGATTTATAGAGGAAAGTGTCTATTTTCACGTGATGAAAGCGGATCTTGAAAATATTTATTCGTTTTTGAGATATAAATCATTAAATTCAACGTGAACATTTATGGCTATTTCAAGTTAATTAAAAATCACCAAAAATCGAATTCTTGAGATATTTTAATGATACATTCAAAATTTATAGCGGTAAGTGTCTATTTTATCATGATGAGATCTAAATTACAAAATCTTTATTCGTTTTTGAGAAAAAGATTATTTAAGTTAACCTAATTTTTTTATGATTTTTTGAAATTAATAATCTTGTTTAAATAATCACGAAAAATCGAATACTTAAGATATCTTAATGAATTATTTATGATTTATAGAGGAAAGTGTTTATTTTCACGTGATGAAAGTGGATCTTGAAAATATTTATTCGTTTTTGAGATATAAATCATTAAATTCAACGTGAACATTTATGGGTATTTCAAGTTAATTAAAAATCACCAAAAATCGAATTCTTGAGATGTTTTAATGATACATTAAAAATTTATAGAGGTAAGTGTCTATTTTGTCATGATGAGATCTAAATTAGAAAATCTTTATTCGTTTTTGAGAAAAAGATTATTTAAGTTAACCTAATTTTTTATGATTTTTTGAAATTAATAATCTTGTTTTAAAAAATCACAAAAAATCAGATTCTTAAGGTATCTTAATGAATTATTTATGATTTATAGAGGAAAGTGTCTATTTTTACTTGATGAAAGCGGATCTTGAAAATATATATTCGTTATTGAGATATAAATCATTAAATTCAACGTGAACGTTTATGGCTATCTCAAGTTAATTAAAAATCACTAAAAATCGAATTGTTGAGATATTTTAATGATACATTCAAAATTTATAGAGGTGAGTGTCTATTTTGTCATGATGAGATCTAAATTAGAAAATCCTTATTCGTTTTTGAGAAAAAGATTATTTAAGTTAACCTAATTTTTTATGATTTTTTGAAATTAATAATCTTGTTTTAAAAAATCACGAAAAATCGAATTCTTAAGATATCTTAATGAATTATTCATGATTTATAGAGGAAAGTATCTATTTTCACGTGATGAAAGCGGATCCTTAAAATATTTATTCGTTTTTGAGATATATATCATTAAATTCAACGTGAACATTTATGGCTATCTCAAGTTTATTAAAAATCACCAAAAATCGAATTCTTGTGATATTTTAATGATACATTCAAAATTTATAGAGGTAAGTGTGTATTTGGTCATGATGAGATCTAAATTAGAAAATCATTATTCGTTTTTGAGAAAAAGATTATTTAAGTTAACCTAATTTTTTATGATTTTTTGAAATTAATAATCTTGTTTTAAAAAATCACGAAAAATCGAATTCTTAAGATATTTTAATGAATTATTCATGATTTATAGAGGAAAGTGTCTATTTTCACGTGATAAAAGTGAATCTTGAAAATATTTATTCGTTTTTGAGACATAAATCATTAAATTCAACGTGAACATTTATGGCTATCTCAAGTTAATTAAAAATCACCAAAAATCGAATTCATGATATATTTTAATGATACATTCAAAATTTATAGAGGTAAGTGTCTATTTGGTCATGATGAGATCTAAATTAGAAAATCATTATTCGTTTTTGAGAAAAAGATTATTTAAGTTAACCTAATTTTTTATGATTTTTTGAAATTAATAATCTTGTTTTAAAAAATCACGAAAAATCGAATTCTTAAGATATTTTAATGAATTATTCATGATTTATAGAGGAAAGTGTCTATTTTCACGTGATAAAAGTGAATCTTGAAAATATTTATTCGTTTTTGAGATATAAATCATTAAATTTAACGTGAACATTTATGGCTATTTCAAGTTAATTAAAAATCACCAAAAATCGAATTCTTGATATATTTTAATGATACATTCAAAATTTATAGAGGTAAGTGTCTATTTTGTCATGATGAGATCTAAATTAGAAAATCATTATTTGTTTTTGAGAAAAAGATTATTTTAGTTAACCTAATTTTTTATGATTTTTTGAAATTAATAATCTTGTTTTAAAAAATCACGAATAATCGAATTATTAAGATATCTTAATGAATTATTCATGATTTATAGAGGAAAGTGTCTATTTTCACGTGATGAAAGCGGATCTTGAAAATATTTATTCGTTTTTGAGATATAAATCATTAAATTCAACGTGAACATTTATGGCTATCTCAAGTTAATTAAAAATCACCAAAAATCGAATTCTTGATATATTTTAATGATACATTCAAAATTTATAGAGGTAAGTGTCTATTTTGTCATGATGAGATCTAAATTAGAAAATCATTATTTGTTTTTGAGAAAAAGATTATTTTAGTTAACCTAATTTTTTATGATTTTTTGAAATTAATAATCTTGTTTTAAAAAATCACGAATAATCGAATTATTAAGATATCTTAATGAATTATTCATGATTTATAGAGGAAAGTGTCTATTTTCACGTGATGAAAGCGGATCTTGAAAATATTTATTCGTTTTTGAGATATAAATCATTAAATTCAACGTGAACATTTATGGCTATCTCAAGTTAATTAAAAATCACCAAAAATCGAATTCTTGATATATTTTAATGATACATTCAAAATTTATAGAGGTAAGTGTCTATTTTGTCATGATGAGATCTAAATTAGAAAATCATTATTCGTTTTTGAGAAAAAGATTATTTAAATTAACCTAATTTTTTATGATTTTTTGAAATTAATAATCTTGTTTTAAAAAATCACGAATAATCGAATTCTTAAGATATCTTATTGAATTATTCATGATTTACAGAGGAAAGTGTCTATTTTCACGTGATGAAAGCGGATCCTTAAAATATTTATTCGTTTTTGAGATATAAATCATTAAATTCAACGTGAACATTTATGGCTATTTGAAGTTAATTACAAAAATCACCAAAGATCGAATTCTTGAGATATTTTAATGCAACTTTCAAAATTTATAGAGGTAAGTGTCTATTTTGTCATGATGAGATCTAAATTACAAAATCTTTATTCGTTTTTGAGAAAAAGATTATTTAAGTCAACCTAATTTTTTATGATTTTTTGAAATTAATAATCTAGTTTAAAAAAACCACGAAAAATCGAATTCTTAAGATATCTTAATTCACGATTTATAGCGGAAAGTGTCTGTTTTCACGTGATGAAAGCGGATCTTTAAAATATTTATTCGTTTTTGAGATATATATCATTAAATTCAACGTGAACATTTATGGCTATCTCAATTTAATTAAAAATCACCATGAATCGAATTCTTGAGATATTTTAATGAAACATTCAAAATTTATAGAAGTTAGTGTCTATTTTGTCATGGTGAGAACTAAATTAGAATATTTTTAGTCGTTTTTGAGATAAAGATTATTTGAGTTAACTCAACTTTTATGATTTCTTGAAATTAATGATCTTGATTTAAAAAAACCACGAAAAATCGAATTCTTAAGATATCGTAATGAATTATTCATGATTTATAGAGGAAAGTGTATATTTTCACGTGATGAATGCGGATCCTTAAAATTTTTATTCGTTTTTGAGATATATATCATTAAATTCAACGTGAACATTTATGGCTATCTCAAGTTAATTAAAAATCACTAAAAACGAATTCTGGAGATATTTTAATGATACATTCAAAATTTATATTGGTAAGTGTCTACTTTGTCATGGTGAGAACTAAATTAGAAAATCTTTATTCGTTTTTGAGATAAAGATTATTTAAGTTGATCTAATTTTTTATGATTTTTTGAAATTAATAATAAATATAATTTATCTACAACTGTTTTCTGTGTAATTGAGCCTTTAAAATGCTTTTCTATTTGTTAATTATGTTCTTTTACAAATCATTATCGTAATTATTTGATTTTCTTTTGTTAATTTTCATTATTATTAAAATTGCTGAACAAGAAGTTCAGCAATTTTTTATTTTTTTAAAGAGTTATTTGGTTCTGTTATTTATTGTGATTTATTACTGGATGCTTCGCTGGGCATGTCCAGTTTTCATTTCAAATATTTTTCAAAAATTTTTACCGCCACGTATCAATCTGTCGATCAGTTCCTACCAGTACACCAATAGGCAATATCTACTCAATACTATAACGTACGAGAAACCGGGCATTAGTTTAATTGTGATTCAAAATTGATACCAAGTTTAGTCGAGATCCATGCAAAGCAATTTATTTTAAATCTGCTTCATTCTAATCAAATCTATCTAACTATTAAGTAAGCAAGATTAACTCCAAAATTAGCTAAAACTCAAAGTAAAAAACAAACTAAGATAATTATTAATATTACGGTTAAAGTAATAAAATGATTAAAATATTACAATACATACTCTGTTTAAAACAAGATTAGACTTCGAAGTTGTCATAACACTCTCTTAGTTAAGCTGACTTGAAAAATAGAAAACAATTTCGCTTTCAACGAGAACACAAAGTGTTCGAGACAGAAAACAATTTTACCGATTTACGTGAGAATTTTGAGACAAAGTGTCGCTGTTCATACTCGTATGCAATCTATATTTATGTTTTCCGCCGCATTACGACGGAAGTCGGGGTTACTCAACGGGAAAAGCGTTTCGAGGATGTCAATTAACATTTCAGTTGCATGATCTTGAAGTGATTGGATTGTATGGAGTAAATACAGTGCGATTTAAAATCGAGTAAAAATGATTAAATTTAAATTTTAAAGACTTTATTGTTTTGGTTAATTTGTTTTAATCTTGCAAGAAATAAAAATTAACGAATTTATTACCTTCATGTTATCCAAGGTATAAAGAGAACACGTTTCTTTCGCACAGGTATCACAGAAACGCACGGTCTATTGAGTTTTTCCGGCCATGGGCGAGTATATATAGTTTCTTTTAGAGTCTTAGAGGTGGGTGTCAATTATTACAAATTAGCGTCGTACCGAAAGGCCTTGTTTTAATTGCAAGCCAGATTGTTGGTTTGTTGAAAATCGTAATTTTGTAACTTCCCCTACCCGAGCACCTTCCACTTTGGAACCACCCACAAACAAACACGATGAGTTATTTTACTAACAAACAACGACGTTTATCCACTCTCTACATCTCACAATGGGATAAGTCACAGAAAAGCTTTTGTATTGAAAGCATTTAAAAAAGGAAATTGTTGTTACATTACAAAACTAAACTTATTACTTCTTACAAAGTAAATCTAGAAACAATATTGATGTGAGATCTTATGAAACTATTTTGTAACACTCCGTCAACACGAACCAAAATGATTTATAGATCGTAGGTTGACGCTGCACCCACAAGAATTATTACTTTATCATTATACGTGAAGACTCATTAAGCGAACGTTAATTGACTGCAAAAGTGTTTTCAGTCAAATATGGTAAGGGTTGTAACAATCTCCCACTAACGTATAAAATATTTACTGTGAATTCCGACACGAAACTTCGTTATTTATGAGCCAATAAATTATAAAAGTGCCATCAATATTCAATAACACACAACAAAACAAGAAAATAATTAAACAATAATTAATTTAATTCCAAATAGTAAAAAAATTAATCCAATAAAATTGTATAACACAAGTATTAAAATTAAAAATCTTGTCCTTTAATTCACACGATCGTTTCGAATTAACAATGAGTAAACACAATTGTTTAACGACATTTTGTACTTATACGTAAATAAACTTTCCGTACATATTCTAAGTTTATATCTTTAGAATTAAAGTTAATTATAAAATCCGTGTTGAATTCACTCCAGAATATAATGACAGGATGCATGGTAAATTGCACCTGAATTAATTAGTTATATTTAGACAAGAACTACGATTAATACATAACAAATAAAAAAAATTTTTTCTTTACATAAATTTAAATTTTTCTTTAAACTAATGACACAACGATAATTAAAAGTTTACCGTTCAAGGTTTCACTAAATTAAAAAGCGTAATATGAAGAGCGGACACAAGCGGATCATACCTACATAGTGTCCCAAGGCTGAAAAGCCGACCGCAAGTGCGACCTGTGTGAAATGGACGATTACATCTATTAGCGACTTTATAGTTCCTCTCTGAAAACAAATGGGTATGTAAATTTGTGCGTTTGAAAACTGTGGGAAAGAAAATCTCGATTAATCTGCACGTTAATAGTTCGGTTTGTTTATTAGAACGTCGGAAATTCTTGGAACTTTATTGGATCGGGAATACTGGGAGGTTTCGCGTGGTCATAAGTTAAAATGTCATGGTCAAGTTTTATTGTTGGATGAGATTTTTGAAAATAATTATGTTTTTAAAGTGTTTATACTAAAGTTGTTAATTGAAAGGGTAATGGATTCATAAGTTTTCTTATAAAGTTGAAATCTATCGTCGTACCATCACATAAAATGAATAAAATTAACTTGTTTGTATACAGCTTCACATGGAGGTGAATTTCTTCACTATCTTCCTTACATCCGAAATGTGGAACCATGGTATGCCAAAAGTGAAGAGTCAAGACTCTTCACTCACTTTGTATTCGGCTACAAAGTAAGTGAAGAGCCTCATCACACATATTGGTTTTCTCAGGATCTGAGTTCTCTGGTTTTTGATCTTATCTGCTACTTTTAACGTGACGTTATAAGAATTAGGCCCGTTCCTACCAAATCGTTGATATCTATTAGATAAGCTGACTATAAGATAACGCTAAACTAATAGTTTACGGACTCGGCCGTACTACCACTTCAAGTTATCTCATAGATAGGATATCCTTAAGATATCTAAAGAATCTAGTGATTTTATTTGGGGTGATTATTTAAGTTGGTGAGCATACGGTCAAAAGGCCTAATATTCTAACCTCGAACATCATCGTAAATCGAGCGTTTATTATTCTTGTCATTCTTTTTATTTTGTGTATCGTTCGAACATAGAAAACGAAAAACGATAAGTAAAAAGAACTGCGAATTATTCCAAACAGGAAATGGAAATATTGATGGATTTAATAAGAAAAATAAAAAAAATAAATAGTCTATATAATATGTTATAGAAAATAAAAGAAGTGACGCGTAATGGATGCCGGTTTAATAGCTTCCTCTATTTCATGGAGAAGAAAATGAAAAGTCTCATTGGAAATACGAAATATTTTCATGAATTCCCCATCTCAATGTTTATTTAGATGATTTAATCGTTTTCGTATTATTGTTCACTTCGTATACTAAATAAGTAGGGGTGTGCGATACAGCATGAACCGTATCGATATTCTATACATACATTGTATCGATACTCATATCGATATCGTATCGATATTTAGATCGACAGTTAATAAAAAGAAACTATGAAGAACATAAAAGAACATTAAAAAAATTATTTATACTTTAGTTGAATTTAAGTCTAAATTGTATAATTGTTTTTGTATCGATATACTTTGTATCAATGTACTAATGTGATGATATATCGATATTACAGTGATGCGTGTATCGGTCATTCGACATGCACTGCTGTCTCGATACATATTATTTGGATATTTCAGACGCCTTTGACCATGCATGGTGGCATTTAATTTTGAGCCAGTTAATTAGAAAACGTTGTCCGAAAAATTTATTTGAATTAGCTAAATCCTACTTTTCAGATAGAGTTGCTATCATTGATGAACCAGGCATCAATATAAACTATAATATTGAGAGAGGTTGTCCGCAAGGTTCTAGGTCAGGTCCTGGTTATTGGAATATTATGTTTAACACAATTTTTGATATTAATTTACCTATAGGTTGTGAAATTGTAGCTTTCGCGGATGACACAACTCTTTTAGTTAGGAGTAACCTTTATAAAAACATTTCTATTTTAGCTAATGAGGCTTTAGAAAAAATTAATCTTTGGAGTAAGAATTGTTAATTAAAATTTAATGCGTCAAAACCAGAAGCAATTTTCTTTGGAAAATTAAATCAAAGGTTACCAATTTTGTCTTTAGATGGTAATAATAATTTGTAAAAATGTTGTTAGATATTTAGGCGTCTATTTAGACGATAAACTTAATTTTAATTTCCATTTAGATTATGTCACTAGAAAAGCTAGGGAAATATCTAACAAAATAGGAGCTGCTGCTAAGGTTAGCTGAGGCTTGAATGGTAATGCATCAAGCACCATATACAAGGGTGTCACCGAACCTTGTATGTTTTATGCAGCTTCAGTATGGGAAAGTAAAATTAAAAGTATAAAAGCTAGGAACAAATTTATTAGTGTACAGAGGGTTCTAGGATTGAAGGCTGCTAAAGCCTACAGTACAGTTTCGAGTGATACGCTTAGTGTTATAGCAGGTATTTTACCAGCTGATTTAAGATTTAGAGAATTAGCAATACTACAAAATTTAAATAGTTTAGATAATAATGACTTAAAATTAATTACTAGTTTAGATTTAAGTAAAAACCTTATTGAAAAAGAAAGTGAGTTTTTGTCAGTTCATCCAGCTAAACGAGCTGTTATGGACTTTAAAGTTTGCGGGAGTGTTAATAAAGTTAGTGGTGTTCAAATATATACGAATGGTGCAAAAAGTGATGTTGATGTTGGTACTGCATTTGTTGTTTATAGTGAAGGTGTTGAGACATATAATGAAAAAATAAAACTCGGTAGTTTGTGTAATAATTTTCATGCGGAATTAATTGCGGTTAATAGTGCTTTAAAATATGTAATTAAAAACGACATTGTTAAGTATGATATATTTAGTGATAGTGCTTCTGTTTTAGAAGGCTTGAAAAATATGAACAGACGAAGTCATTTGCAAAAGGAGACATGGGATATGACCAGAGACCTAAAGAACAGGATCAATTTCTAGGAAATGAAAGACCGGACCAATTGGCAAAGGAAGCATCTTTGCTGGAGAATTCCCATATTGGATTTAATTTTATTTCCAGACGAAGTCTTAAGAATAAGATTAGAAAATATTTTATGGGAGTTTGGCAGGAAAGATGTGATAAGTCAACGAATGGTAGATTGACATACCAGTTTATGCCGAAAGTTGGCATTGCTTACAATTTTCTGTATCCAGAAACAGTAAAATTGATTACTGGTCATGGTAACTTTGAAGAATATCTTAAGAGAATCGGTAAACGTGACTCCTTACAACGCAGCTGTGACGAAGTTGGAAATTCTGTTCATGTGTTGTTCAAGTGTGTGAATAAATTCGAAAACAGAAGTAGATTAGAGATTAAATTTTTAAATAAAGGCCTATGTTGGCCTAGAAATACAGATGAAATAAATAAAATAAATAAAACAATTGAGTGGTGGACTATATTTAATGATTTCTCAAAGAAATTCATTGATAAAAAACAATTATAAAGTTTGATTTCCGGGACTGTGTTACGACTTTGCTTTCTTTTGATATTTGTATTCTTTTATAAACGCTTTTGCTAGCTTGCATGCAAAATGACGCTTATGGAAGGGTTTGGGGAGGTTGGAAAGGTGTTGGTAAAGTTTATTTTATTAAACTTATTATTTAATTTAATCCTATTAATTTTTTGATATGTAATATCATTTTTGGTGTAGTACCATTTGGTGGAGCACCATAAGATAATTCATATTTATCTTTAAAAAATATATACATGTCTTGATACATATCGATACATTAACCCAGCCCTAGAAATAGTTCTTTTATGTCCTGGAAAATATTTTCTTCATCGTCAACATCCATAAAATTATCCATTTTTGTAATTTTGTAATATTTCACTGAAAAACCACGGGTATCGTGACACCACCAGGCGATTTGTGAGGTTAGGTTTCTTCTTTTATCTATGAGATACCGACTTAACCCGAACCGAATTCACTGGTTATGGTTAACACAAAAGTTATCTTTCAGGTAACGTTAACTGTGAGATAAATGCAGTGGTAGTAATCGATTTTTACGTTATCTTTTAGATAACGCTAACTACAACTTTAACTATGAGTGGTAGTAACGGGCCTTAGTTTCCTCAAGCGATTATCAACAGGCCTTCGCTAATACTGATATAGTTCGCTACCTACCAACCGCCAACGTTTTTTGTGATAATAACCACATTGGCCACTATATTTATAGTAGTTATTATAGCTTGAACCAATATGACCCTATCGAAGTGGAAAGGCACAGCTGAATATCGTGCAAAAAGATTTTCTTTCTGGAGCCTTCAACTTTTTTGATACATCAGTGTTGATTGTCAGCGTTTTGTACATGACTAAGTTAAGGATACTAAAATAGAAGGAGCAAGGAAGGTACAAGATGTATTGATTCTGAGGTAATGCGAAAGCGGCTCCAGAGTATTTCTTAACAACGAAGGAAAAGAGTTCCACACTTCTGGTCGAATATCAGAAGATTCCACCACAAAAAAAGCTAAGGCGCCAACAGGAAACCAGGCAGCATACCACATTTTCTCCTTTTCTGCGCAAAAAAAAAGGTTGGATTGGGTTGGGCTACGTTGTGTTAAGATTGGGTTGGGTTACCGAGTAAGAGAGAACGAAAGGTAGAACAGGCGAAGAGAGATAGAAACCAAAACAATGAATGAAGGACTTTTCACACTAAGAAGAAGACTAAAAACATATAACGAGTTCGACATGATAATAGAAGAGATATGGACGGAAGTAGATTTGAGAACATGGAAATAGTGGTACTGGTAGATATTGATGGTCCAAAAGTGGAGAAAAGGATTCAAAAAAGATTAAAACAAGATATCCTAAAGTTGAAGACATTGAGGGGGCTATAGGCGTTATTGAACAGCCATATAAAATCAAGACGAAAGACCAAACGGAAGCGAAATGTCGAAAGATCATACAAGTGTCGATCAAATGATTAGATAAAGAATTCTTCGAAAATATCAAAGAAGTAGCATGTCATGCAATTAAAGACAAGGACATAAACATAATAAGATAACTTATGGAATACATTTTCCATGGCATAAGCACAAAGGTGGCAAAAATGTTCCAGAAAACGAAGATGGATACAAAAGAGGGTAAATTACTAATCATAACTGAAAAGAACAGTAAGAGGGTAGGAAAAATAAGAAAAGCGATTTTAAAGGACAACAAAAATATACAAGTAAAGCGACTAGGAGGTGAAGGTATGGAGACAATCCACATTATTAATTAGATGCACTGGTGGAAAATAGCGTGGTATACGAAACAATAAAAAAATTTTGTATATAAAGTAGCATGCAACCTAAAAATGAGTGATCTTAGATCTAGGAGGGATAAAACGATGGCGATTATTATAAAAATGAAATAAGGCACTAATAGGCTATTGAGACAGATAAGAGAAAAAGGGATAGATGTCCTAAGATCTCACAAGTGCTGGTATTTTAGACACTTCTGTAGAGGTTGCTTTGACCGTGATGTGACTAAATTGTGCTTCAAGTGTGGAAGGTTTCTGGAAGGTGGGAAGGTTTCGAAATGGAATTAAATACCAGAGGGATAGAGGAAAGAACGAAAGAAAACGAAATGGGAAAGTGAACCATCAAAATGATATCAATAGAAATAATGTAGCTCAATTGCAACCAAATATGGTACGCTTACGACCTCCTGGAAGCAATTACACAACAATAAGGGCAAAGAGGCTAATAAAAAAGAGAGGACGCCTTTGTCCAAATAATGAAAGGGTCTATTATGCCAAAAAACTGGGTGACTGGAGAAGGTTTCATTGGGGTGGACCTCGAAGAGATGAATGTTTGACCCTGTGGCCAGTCAAACATTACACTCGAAGAACGTCAAAAAAGCTAAACAGCATCGAAATATTGATAGATCAAAGTAGGTAAAAGCATATTATCGTTTCAGGAGACTTCAATACTAAGTTGTCGCTGTGGGCTCTGTCAAAGAGAACGTCAGAGGAGATCTTATATATGACTGGATGGCAGCAAGGAAATTAATAATGGCTAATAGAAGAGACGTTCTTAGATGGCGTAGAGACCATCTAAGATCGATGATCTGGAGGAAGATGTTTCCCATAACCCAACCCAACTCAACCCTTTTTTTAATGAGGTCGGAAAAAATCTACTGAAAGACAACAGGCCTGGGATGATGGACAACCAGATTCTTCGGCATCGCTTCTCAGGGCATTTCTTTGGAGTTGCGAAAAAACATTGTACAGACTTCTCATACAAATTCTCATCTTTTATTTCCTTAACATCCTTTACTTATCACTGCTGTACTTTAGGTTATCCTGCTTCTTCATTTGCATCTGTCCCTCTTTCCTGATATCCGTCACTCTGCACAAGTGGAAGATTCCCGTTTTCTTTTTCTCTCCTCACCATTTCTTCTATTTTCGTTCTGTGCTACCTCTTCGATATTCGTCATTGCACATAGGGCGAAAATTTAAAGTCTTACTTTTGAAAACACTCCAAAATACCACTTATCAATACATGAAGGAAGATTCCCCCTTTTCTCCGGTCTCTCCCTGCGACTCTAGGACTCCTTCTTTCTCGTCCTCTACTTTTGCGTTTTTTTAAGAGTTAACTCCTTCACTCTTTGAAAATCTCTTACTGTTACTCTCTCTTTCTTCCTTCTCTAGTTTGTAGTCTCTTGTTGTTTCTTCTGTTACAATATCTAAGGGCATCCTGTTTACTTTCACCTCTACCCCGATAGCTGACATCGTTCTATATAGTGACGTAACTTCTATGGCCAAAACCAAACTCAACCCAACCCAACCTAATCCAAAATTGCTTTAAAGCTTTATTTAGTAAGTTTTATGGGTAGGAATGATTATGATTGCTTATTTTCAGATATAGTACAAACTTACAAACAAAAAACATTGCGTAAGTCTGTATGCGTAAGAGAGCTGATAAAGGAGCTTTTCTGAATGGGAAATGAGATAAAATTTGAAAACAAACTGTTGAACATAACAGAGATATGTAGAAAAGTGACAAACGAAGAACTTATGACATTAGCAAATAGCCCTAGAAATAAGACAGCACACTTAAGTCAAAGTCCAAACATTCAAAATATTTCGAAAATTCAGTTAATCCAATTCAAAACTGCAAGAAAAGATCAGTAAATGTACTAGCAGGATGTGAGATTGTAAGAAAATGACTTCCATGACACTGAATCTGCAAGAAATGGTCAGTAAATGTGCTAGCAGGATTCAAGGCAGCAGGAAAACGATTTTCAATACACTAAAATTGGAGGAAATGGTCATTATATGTACTAGCAGAATTCGGGATTGTAAGAAAATGATTGCCAAGACTCTGAAACTGCAAGAAATGGTGAGTACATGTACTGACGGGATTCGAGACAGCAAGAAAATAGTTTCCAGTACACTGAAACTGCAGGAAAATGTACAAGCAGGATTCGAGACTGCAACAAGATGATTGCCATTACACTGAAACTACAAAGAATGGTCAGTAAATGAACTACCAGGATTCGAGACTGCAAAATGATGATTGCCATGAAACTGAAACTTCAAGAAATAGTCAGTAAATGTACTAGCAAGATTTGAGACTGCTAGAAAATGATTGCCATGAAACTGAAACTTCAAGAAATAGTCAGTAAATGTACTAGCAAGATTCGAGACTGCCAGAAAATGATTGCCATTATACTGAAACTTCAAGAAATAGTCAGTAAATGTACTAGCAGGATTCGAAACTGCAAGAAAATGATTGCCAGTACATTGAAACTGTAGGAAATAGTCAGTAAATGTACTAGCAGGATTCCAAACTGTAAGAAAATGATTGCCATGACACTGGAGAAGCATAAAATTAACGCTAAGTGTAAGGAACTATTCTGGACGAGTCTAAACTTCAAGAAATTATCAATAAATTATAGAGAGTCCGGATATGATGACACCAGAAACACCAAAGGCGTGATAACCATTAAAACCCTGAAGATTGTGTGAATTACCAAGAAATTGTAAAACCGGGATATTCGTACCAATAAAGAAACTAAAAAATCATGGGAAAATCTCCTACATCTACCTATTAAACATTTTGATTGCCTATCTTTACGAAATCTTCTTACGGGAAAAAATTAAATCAGTTCGGTTTTGTGAACTTATGAAGGGGTAACTAGAAGATATATGTTCTAACAACTATCGATGTAAGAAACGTTATTGAATTAGATTACAGTGAATTACAGTTGAAATATAATTCATAAAGAATACCTTTATGACCGACGCAACTTGTAAATTGTATAGAAGACTATTTAACGGACAAACATATGGTGTAAAATGATGTAATATACAGAATGACAAGAGGAGTTCCGGATTTCTCTCTTCACTGCTCGATTTCTAAGTGGCCATAGATGACATAATAGGGCAGAAAGCGAGTTGGGTCTGTATTATGGAAAAGTGCACGACGTCGAACATACCTTTTATCTTTGTGAAACATGGAGAGAAAGAGAGCAGTTGGAATGTTGTGAAAAGTTTTGTGAGAGATGACATACAGACTAAGGAGAGTGAAGAGTGGGATATGTAGTAAGTGAGTCAAGTGCAAACGGCCAAAAATTTGTCGGTTAATTTTTAGTTTTTCCAATAATTGTAGAATCTGAGAATCAGAAAAGAAAAATGAGCGAAAAAGTTTTAGCCTCAACCCCACATAACAAAAAAAGAGTTGGTTGGGTTCGGTTGGGATGTGTTGGGTTGGGTTTGCTTTTTGCAAAATTAAAAAAGCGGAAAGTGAGGTCTGTTGGTTTTGTGACGATGTAGACACAATGCATCATACATTGTTTGTATGTGAAATGAATATTGTGAAAGGTATGGGAACAGAAAGAATGCAGTTTAAAGAATGTCTGGAAAACTTGTTGAAGAAGTGGCACCGGTGACCATGTTTAATCGAAATATAGCGTACAGCAAGAATTATAATGAGTGAGAGAAACGGTATAAATGCCTTACTGGAAGTTATCTCATCCATCCAAGTTCCACAGAAGTAGAAGTAAAAAACAGTCAAAAAACCTACACTGATGGTTCAGCTAGACGGGAAGGAGCTGAAGCTGTAGTTTTCTCGCACGACCTCCAACTCACGGGTTATTGCATCTTTATAACCTCAAGCTTGCTGCGACAGAGGGGACTGTTGTTTTTGTGAAGAGACAGAGGGGCGACAGAGCCCCACTCTACAAGACCTAAATATGAGAGACTTTGGAGAGGAATGACCGAGCACGGGCTGTATCCTAACCTTCGAATATTCCTTAGGCTGGTTGATGTAGTCGGAGAGAGTATAGGAGGATGTACAAGGACCCCGTTGGGGCCTAGGTTCGGTTGGTTTAAGCTATATATTTATTTAATTTGGAAAATGGGAAACAAATTAAGGATTCCAGTTTTGCAGTTTATTTAGAAAAGGTACTTCAACCTAAACCATAGGAAATCCATAAGATTAACCATATCATCCAAAAACCTTTACAAGAAAACAAGATTTGGTCAGTACAATATCTACATTATAAAAAATGTAGACATTTTCCATATTTTCTGTACTTGATTTAATAATACATGATGAAGTCACACATTTTACACATAGTCATAACGGTCACAACTTTAATTTTGGAAAAAATTGACACTGACATTCATGACAGAAATGTTTAAATGAAGCTCCTTAAGAAATTAATTAATTTAAATTCGGCCACCTTTAAGAAGAAATATTAAGTAATAAGAGGACTAATTTTCTTCATTGAATGTTAAATTGTAACCGTTACAACTCAGGATTGCATCAACATTAATGTTTCAGGTAAAAACGAATTAGTAGTATTTTACATGCACTTTATTTATTATTAAAAATGCTTACAAAATTAAGCTCAGAAAATCTTAGTCCTACGAGATGAAGTACTGGCCTTAATTATCAAAAATAATTTAATATCTATAACCTCCTTCTTGATTGGTGTAAGCGTCTTGATGGTTGTATACTTGAACATTGTGTTGATTATCATTGTAGCTATTTCCGTTATTATTATTGTAAGCGTATCCATTATTGTAACCACCGTTGAAATTGCGATTAGAAACTTGCTCGTAAGAAATCTTTGGCTTAAATCCATCAGAATCGGCGGTGTATTCTACAGTTTGTTTTCTCCCATCGGGAAGAACAACGGAATATCTTCCTTGGGCGTTATCTTCGTGTCTCGTTTCTTCATGACCGTATTCATTACCGTGTTGGTTATCTTGGACGTCATATTGGAAGTTGTAGTTAGCTGGTTCCTAAGAAATAAATAATTATTATTAAAAATAATTTTTTTAATTAAAAATATTACAGAATGGTCATCTTCGTAAGAATTTCCAGATCTAGAATATGATGCAGGTAAGTAAACATTGTTAATGGAGTTGTAGTTCATTGGCTTGGCGTATCCGGAAGTACGTGCAGAAAATACTGAGCTAGGAGCTCCATATTGAGTACTTGGAGGAATAAATGAGTTTGCTGGCAAATATCTGCTACTTGGTAAATATCTGCTGCTTGGAACTGGGGGTTCGGCCAAAACAACGGCGGCTAAACTGACTAAAACGATGATGATCTAGAAAAGAAAATGATTTTATATTTTGATTAAAATTTACTTTGATTTACCTTCATATTGAGTTGATTGTTTGATGAACTGAATCGTTATGCTGTTACCAAAATTTAATCTTGTATATATACCAAGACGAAATTGTAGGCGTGTAAGCTTTCGTAACGACCTTGCTATACATAAAGAAGATTTCTTGTTCCCAATTTTTCAAATACCATCACTTCGCAGCCATCATTAGCAGTACATTCACAATTAAGAGACGGACGATTGATCCCATTTTGTGTGTTTATGTAATAGGATGTTAAAACATTCGCCTTTAGGTATACTTACACGGATTGAGACGACGATGATGTAATTGCAAAAGTAGCTCTATAACTCAATTATCGATATGTTTAAGAACACGCAAAAAAAACGCGATAAATTAAAATTAGTGAAATTTTTTAATTAACGTTTCCTTTTTTTATTTTACAGTTAGTGGTAATGTTAATGGCACTTTTCTATGTCTCATCTACGTCGATTAATTCAAAATCAAAGCCAAAAATACAGCTTATAATCCCTGGATTTAATGAGTTTTTAAGTAATAATTTTGAGGAGGATACGACACAATCTCAAAATCATTTAGATAAATTTGATTTATTCGATCAGCAACCAGAATTGGGCGAGCTTTTTTATTTTGATGGATATCCACGTCATGATGTACAATACAAGCCCATAAATGCATTTAGCTCGAAAAAAAACATTGAGACATTAATCCCTGATATATTTCTTGAAAACCCGAATAATCTTGATTTTAAAGAACCCCCTCTTTTCATTCCTTTTGAAGAAACACAATTGAAAGCGAGCGAACCCATTAAATCTTATGAGGATGCGATAAAAGCGTTTAATGAAGTGGTGAAATCTTATTGGACGAAATCGAAATATACTTTAATAAATGTAGATTTGAAAAATAATTAAATAAAAAATAAAGATAATTTTTTTTAGAAATCCCCTAAAAAGATGTATCACGATAATGGTGAAAATGTTGATAAAGAAATTCTTAAACCATTTAATAGTAAAAATAATGGAGATTATTTAGGAAATGAGATTACACAACATTCTAAGACGAAAATTGGAAATGAGCAAAATCGTGGTGAAATAAACAAAAAAAACCCCAAAGTTAGACGTCGAAATATTAAGAAATTTTTATTTGTTTAAAATATTGTTTATTTTATAATATATAATATTTGTAAAAGTAACAAAAATACATCTATACGGTCTATTTATAACGTAGTAGATTTCGGGGTCTAATTATTACGATTTCAATTATTCCACTTACATTTCTAGTAACAAGGTCAGTAATTACATTAAAATTTATAACCCACCTCCACAAAATCTTTTTAAGTATTTAAGCCACATCTCCAAATAAAAAAATAATTCGCGCTTATCTAGTTGAATTGTGAACAATTAAAAATATGGTATGCATGTGCTTTATCATTCTTGTTTATTCTCTATTTCTCAATAAACATGTTATTGTTGAATCATATGTGGTTAAAAACGATTTATTAAAACCAAGTGAACGTAATCAATTGAATCATCGGGATCCTGATGGTGAAGATGTTTTATGGGGTCGACATAAGGAGTTACAAATCGATTCTTGGATACCGTTCGATAGTCCTGATACGACGATTAAAAATGATGTTTCGTATGAAACTAAAATGAGGAATAAAATTCAAGATGTTTCGGCTAATAATTTTTATAAAAGTAATGAAGATAATTTGGTTGAAAATGGATTAAATTTGGATGAAGGTGTTAAGAGTGATGGGGAATTTTGGAAGGCAAAACAAAGCAATGAACTTTTAAAGCATAATGAACCAATATTAGTTAACAATGAGGATTTATTTAATCAATGTAGTCAATATTTTCCAAATTATCCGCAAACATCTACATATTTAAGTTATCTTCAAAATTATCAACCGGAATATACCGGGATATCTAATGAAGCATTCCAAACGTATTCTAAAGAAGTTAATACGCCATCTTTGTATTTATTACCACCTTTTTTTGATGAAAAATTCGCAAAGAAACAACCATATTATGTAAGTATTTAAAGAAGCAGTTTTCTTGTCAATCTTTAGTTGAATCTAGTATTTTATAACTCAAAAAACAAACTATTACAAATAACATTTTTTATTGTTATGACCAATTTCAGATGAATCTAAAGCCTGATTATAAATGGAGATTATATCCCAATAAAAAGACGAATCAATACTCAATGAGATGGAATAGAAGAATGAGCGATGATAAATTTCTAAAAAACGGGGATCTCTTAATAAGAAGATATTACGATGATTAATACCTTATTTTTTTAATATTTGTATTTTTAAGTAAAGTTCCTTACATTATGTGATTTACGTTTTTAAATAAAATGAGTAAGTGGGAAATATCGTACAATAGTGTATGAGGATTGGAATATCAATTTTATGTCTAACAATTCTGGAAAATGTGCAATATGTACGTTGCATATTCATTGCAGTTTACATACATTTATTTGCAGTTATGTCTTCACAAAACCTACTAATATTCGTGCCAGAAGTCAAGGCCATCCTCACTTTAGAGATCGATACTTTCAAAATCGTTCGATGAAAGAAAGTTTAATTTTTTATCTTTATTAAGAAAAAAGTTATAACCATTTTTAATTTTAGTATTTGTAAGAGTAAAAGAAACAAATGATTCATTGAACAAATACTGGATACTGGATAAGCACCCATTTTGCTACATCAACCACATCTTCTGGTTTACCATCATTGTCAGGCAAATCGTCTGGGTTCACATTATCTTCATCTTCTGCATAATGCAACTTTCTTTGTAATTCGATTTTTTTTTCACCACTTAATTAGAGCTGTGATTCTCGTTGTGGAAGCCTCTTCGGAGCCTAAGGTTGAGTTATTATTTCAGCTCTATGACAAATCCTCTTTCGTTTTCATGGTGTACTTGCTCGACTTGTTCTACAGTCTGGAGTAAACTAGATTCAAAAGAAATGGATGAGTAAGGCTTTCGATAAAATCGATCACAACATTTTAATAACAAAGTAGTTACGGCTTGATATTCCTCCTGGTTTTCTAGCGTAGTTGGGTTCCTATGTCGACGTTTCACCGACTCACTTCTATACACATCTTGATCCTATCCTTTTCTTCGCATATATAAATGATGTTCTGGCATGTTTTGAACAATATAAATTCTATCTTCCATCTTTACCTTTGTTTTGGATTTTATGTCTCAATCAGATTTTGTTAACCTTCAATCCGATCTGAACCGGTTACACCTCTTCTTAAAATATGATAAGTGTTTTAAAATGACTTTTTCTTCCAATCGCTACCCTCTATTTTTTACTTACAGGCTTGGTGATACGGACATTCAATGGCATATGCGGCATATGCGACTTGGGGGTTACTCATGATACTAAGCTGAAAAAATTTCCAAAGCTCTGAAGAGGTTGGGTTTCGTGATTCAAACCTGCGTCCTATTACAAATATTAATTACATCAAAACGCTGTATTTAACGCAAGTGAATAGAACCATGTTTACATTAACGGTATAGAATCTGTTCAACGCCGTTTTTTGCCTACTGTTCATTTACAAACTTTGCTATCATATCAACCACATCGGGATGGAGCCGTACTATGTTTGATAGTAGAACTGTTTCTAATGCACTTTATGGTGACATGATACGCTTCAGGTCGCGAGGTGACTACCCACATGGAGGGGTGATATCTCCTCTATTGTTGCGGAAATACAAGCGTATGCTGATGACATTGTCGATATGGTTAAAGAAATCTGTTTGTTAAGGGTATCCAAAGTCCTTCAGGTGACTCTAGATTTCATTTGCGCTTGATATACAATCGTCATATCTTTCATTAAGAAAAGGAACTTGGATGGATTAATCCGCCCTTCCATCCAAGGTGAAGAAATTCTTTCCTCAAGGGAATTTAAATATCTAGGAGTAACTTTAGATAATCTCCTCCTAGGATAGACATTTGCAGGGAGTTTTTCATGAAACTAGACAGTCCTCGCTGACTTGTCATAGCCTTTGTGGAAAAAGTTGGGGTCTTACCCCAACTTCTCAATGTCATACATACGGAGCGGCAGTCTGGCATAGGAAAGTGCGACAGGGTTTAGTTATCAGCAAGCTTTTAAGAATTCAACGAGTAGCTGGTTAAGCAACCTTGGTGCCATAAGTACTACGCTAACTCCAGCAAGAAAGTGAGCAGAACTACCATTTACAGAATATGTTCAAACCTGCTCCGTCATGTCTTATCAATGGGTTACGGAAGATATTATAGACACTGACATTGTATCTGTGAAGTCAGATTTGATAGGGCCATTGTCAGTGCTTAACACTCAATATCCGATTAAACTACTTGCACGGCAGTCCTGGACTGAATATGAACATTCTCTGATTCAGGCAGATATTTGTAAGTTCACAGATGGATCAAAAATGCCAGAAGGAATTGGGTCCTTCCAGACACTTTCCATCAAGCAAACTTACAGCTTGGGTACTTTTACAGTACTGTATTTCAGCCGGTGGCATTTGCTGTTGACATGGGTGCTATAATTCTTTTATAGAGAAGGTTGAAGATCATGACAATACGATTTATCTCGGATAGTCAAGCCACTCTCCAACCTTGCAAGCTGTGAAAACGGCAGCAGCTCTGGTTGTTGACTGTATGGGAAGTTTAAACACGCTGAGTAGTGATAACACAGTCTCTCTGATCTGAGTCCTAGGTTACTTTGGACTTGTTCGTACTAAAATGTTGGATGAGGTAGCACGTCTGGCCAAACACCGGATTGGACTGTAGGCTGAGGAAAGACTTCGCCTACTATTGTAACGAAAAGAATTCTAATGGGTGTCTTTGCTGGGTATTGTAGATTAATGACTCACCTCAAGTTGTTGGGCATAGCCGACTATGTTGAATGCCGTCTATGTGCGCATATATGATGCTCAGAATTTCAATACTTAATTCTGCAGGATTGCGGTAAATGCAGTGCAGACTATCTCTGGTCCTAGTCTAAATCCCAGTGTACTTGTCACCAGAATGCTGAATATAAGTCAGCAATCCTCCTTCTTAAAGCCTAATGCCGAGAGATTCTCCAGACGTTTCTTTCCCTACCAAATAAGAAATCCCTTGTCATATACAAGTCTCAACTCTCTTAACATAGTACGATAAAACTGTTGTTGACGTGTAGCTATATCCATTACCAATATGGTGAATTGTTGCTTTACAAAAGACATATTCTTTGATGACATAAAGTGGCTAAAGTGACCCCGGTTTTCAAATCGAGTTCTTTCTATTTCTCAAATATCATCGAATGTCTGTTATAAAGCAGATTTATGGAGTATATGGAAATTAACAAATTATTTAATGAAGCTCAACGTGGTTACTGTGGACAAAAGAGAAGGAAGATGATAAATTACTTTGATGTGACTTGTCAAAGGCTTTGGATTACATTCAACATGAAATTCTATTAAATAAACTGGACCATTATGGTATAAGACGTAATTAACCTAACATTATGGTATATATACCAAATCAAATAATTCATAGTTATCTTAACACTAGAATGCAGTATTAAAGGTCAAGTTGTTAATAATATTATATCTGATGTCCCACAAGGATTATTTCACTCACAAAGACCCAATCAAAATCTCAGCTGATGACATTTATATATATGCTGAAAATACATCTTTTATGTTAACGTCGAGAAGTAGAATGAACTTGGAAATAAGTCAGAAGTTGTTTTCTTTAAAATCTCACTTATAGAGATGTCCCAAGAATCTAAAATGCCAGTTATAAAAATATTTATCCCACATACAAAATTTCTTTTTATAGAATTCTATTGATTAAAAAAATTAAAGGTTTTTTTAAGATCATCTTCTAAGCATTTTTTGTTATGTACTAGACGTTTACAATTTTTACTAATAATATACTACAGTCGATAACAATACAATCTACCCTCTTTCACCAGCTTCATGTCATCAGCACCTCACCACAACCATTCCCTTCATCCATTTCTTGCCCTTACTCCTCTTTCCCAAATTCTACCTTCTCTCAGCTCACTACACTCTTTTAATATGTGCTCCAGAGTCTTTCATTCTTCTTCACCTACCTCTTGCTCCATATCGTCCGCCCAGCATTTATAGGGAATAGATGCTCTACTCATTTTCACAGCGAAATCTGGCGATCCTCATAATCCCCTTCCAACAGCATCTTACCTCACCTCACATTGTATCTCTCTTCCCCTATCTATAACCTTTTCTTCTGTGTCTGTTCTTAGTTCTTTCCACCCTACACGACAAAGTGTCGTCATATTTTGATCTCCACAAATACTCAAACTAACCATGTTTATAAAATGCAATCTTCCAATAACAGTTGTCCAATGTTCTTATTCTATCAAACCGTTTTCTTAATCCTCCTTTTTTGAAATAATTAGCAATCGTTTTTTCGGTTACTTGCAATAAATTTATTCCAAGTGGAATTTCTTCTTCCTTACATTTTAGTATACCATACAATCACTTTTAATATACTGGTAGTGTAAGCAGGAAGAAACAAATGTTTGATGCTGTTTAATTTACGAATATCTTTGTCTATATTCAATAACCCATCTCGAAAGATAATGGAAATCATTTAAAGGATGATAATTGTATTATATTAGTATATTAGATACATCAAAAAATAGACATAAATTTTTTTATTAGAGAATCATTTCACAGGTACAAAGTTTATCGTTCATAAAATAATATCAAACTTTAATTTTCATTATTCAAAAATTAATATCCATTTTCGTATCCATTCTGAGAATATCCACCATTTACGTATCATTGGTTGTTGTAGTTTCCAGATCTGGAAGCGTAGTTATTGGTCTTCTCATAGGAAATTTGCGGTTTGAATCCTTCTTCATCAGCGGTATAATCGACAGTTTGTTTCCTACCATCAGGAAGGGTAACGTAATATCTACCTTGGGCATGTTCACCTTGACGAGTTTCAGCATGTCCGAAATCAGTACCTTCGTGTTGTTCTTGAACATCGTATTGGAAGTTGTAATTGGCTGGTTCCTAAAATAAATAAAAACCATTATTTAAAGAAATCAATTACATTTAAATTAATTTTTCTAACGGAGTGTTCCTCGTAGTTTGATCTAGGGTAACTTGGAGCTCCATATCTAGCAGATGGGACTCCATATTTAGCAGACGGAACACCATATGAGGTAGATGGGATGTTAGATCTAACAGCTGGAACTCCATATTGGGAAGATGGGGCACTATATTGGGATGGAACTCCATATTGAGTTGATGGTGCACTATATTGAGATGATGAAATAATTGATTGAGATTCTTCGTGTTGATTGTATTGGGTTGGTGCACCATATTGAACGGATGGGGTGCTGTAAGTTTGATGAGATGGAGCGTTATATTGAGAGGGAAGATATTGTTGAGAAGGAACGTTGTATTGTGTACGAGTGGGTGCTCCATAAGTTGTTGATGGGAAGTTGCGTTGAATTGGTGCAACAGCACTGTTTAAAGTCACTCCTGGGAGATAACGATTACTTGGTACTGGTGGTTCAGCGACAACCACGGCCAAACAAACCAAAGCACAAACGAAAACCTAAAAATTGTCGATAAAATAGTTTAGGGTAATAAAAAATAATTATTTCATACCTTCATCTTGATGGCGTTTAACGAAAGATTAGTGGATCTTTAGTTTTTGAATGCACTAATTGATCTGATCTTCCATAACTCTTTTAGAAGTATTTATACCTCCCGAAAAATTCGCGGTGTGGGTACTTACGGCAGCTTTCGGCGCGGCCTTGATACAATTACACAACACTTTCAAAATTTGCTCTTCGCATATCATCATTAATATTAATTGTGTCATTGATTTATAGCGGAATTACGTTCCATTTAAGGTAAGTTTATTAACAAAATTGCCATTAATGTCTCAATATGACTTAACAAAAGAGAGAAAATGAAGACATTAAGGATAATTATTAAAATACATTTATTAGAAAGGAATTAATGTACGTGTGTGTACGTAGAACGTTTATTTTAGTATGTCAACTACAGTACTTTCCCTTTGTTAGGAATTTTATCTTCGGGATCATTTTCGTAATCTTTAAACCATCGTATTGTCTTTTAAAGATTACTTGATTACCTCTCCCAACTATTATAATTTATAATGGTATGATAATTCCTTGTATGATTAGATTCGCAAATTTTCTTTTACATAATTTTTGATTCAACAGGAAATAATGAGAAAAAATACAAAGATGTTATCAGAAAGAAAATTCTTACTATTCTTTGAAGGCTTGGTTCAGGATGTCTTCCCTACCTTGGTTTAGTTTTCATCTTTACCAAAACTTAAAACTTTTTCTTTGAATTTTATTGATCTTATTACAAAATCTTTTGTATCTCAAGAATCCCTTGTGATAGAATAAAAATGAACAACAATTTATTGACGCAAAATTCTTAAAGAATCATTAAAGTAGATGTTACAGGTTAAAGAATGCGGTACGTAGAAGGAGCGATAAGAAGAGAGAAAGAAGCATACTTCAGTTCGGTGGTGGCTCAGCGTAATTCTGGAAAGCTATGGCGGGTCCTTCGTGATTGGGGTGTTGTCGGGCAGAGGCGTCAATCACTGTCAGGTAGTTTAGGTAATGTAGACGAGATAAATGAGTATTTCACTAGATCTTCTGAATTTGTTGCCTTTTTTTGATGTTGTTGCCTTTTATAAAAATTCTAATTTAAATTCTAGTAATAATTTCCTATTTGAAACGGTAGATGAATATATCGTCGGTTCACTACTTTTAAAGTTAAAATCGGGCTCGGTTGGTTTTGATGGTGTTTCGTCCATAATGTTGCATCTTTGTTGTCCCCATATTCTACCTTTTGTAACTCATATTATAAACTACTGTTTATCTAACTCAGTTTTTCCAGACGCTTGGAAAACTGCTAAGGTGATCCCACTGCCTAAGATAGCCAACCCTATTTCGTGTGGTGACCTTAGGCCGATTAGTATTTTACCTGTATTGTCAAAAATTTTGGAAAAAATCATGGCTTTTCAGATGAGATTTTTTGTTGAGGGCTGCGGTGTTCTGCCGGAGACTCAGTCTGGGTTTTGTAAAAATCATGGATGTGGTACAGCATTAATGCATATAACAGATGATATACTGCGGGCAGCTGACGATGACATGGTTACGGCCCTAATTCTTTTCGACTTTTCGAAAGCATTTGATACGGTGAATTGCATAGTTTTGGATTCTATTCTAAAGTATATTGGGTTTAGTACTAATGCTGCTGCCTTAATATTGAATTTTCTTTCTAATCGAAGACAGGTCGTTTCGTGTGACATGATTGTTTCGGCTGCCCGTGGATTAATGGCCGGTGTTCCACAATGTTCTGTATTGGGTCCGCTCTTATTTAGTATTTATACGTCTGGTCTTCAAAATTGTCTCCAATATGCTAAAGCTCATTTTTATGCCGACGATTCTCAAATATATTATTCGTTCAAACAGGATGATGCTCCTGTAGCCCAGCTTAGGATGGCAGGTGATGTTGCTCGGTTCACCAGAATCGCTGCCAGTCACAACTTAATATTGAATCCCTTAAAATCGGTTATGTTGTTGTTTGGTAAACGCACTGCCCGTAGCGCTTGCTCTCAATTTAGAATTGAGTTGGATGGTGGTGACTTGTGCGTTACGAGTTGTTGTCGTAATCTTGGTCTTCTGATGGACTGTGATGTTAGATTTAGGGATCATGTTACTTTAAAAGTCCGTAAATTAGTAGCGGCGCTGAAGCTCATTTATAACGTTAAAAACTTTTTGTCTAGGGACATTAAGGCGAGACTGTGTGACGCCTTGGTACTCAGCCAATTTAATTTCTGCGACACGGTATACGGCACTTGTCTGAATCAGGCAACTGCCGGCCGTATTCAGAAAGTTCAAAACGCCTGTTTGAGGTTTATTTTTGGGTTGCGTTTGAGAGATCACGTTACTTGTTTTTTGAAAGAGGTGGGCTGGCTTAATATGGCTAACAGAAGGAAATTACATCTGTTAACTTTTTATCATAAATTACTATTATTAAAGTCGCCTTCTTATCTTTATAATAAAATATCATTCCGGACTGATGTTCATAATTTGAACATCAGATCCAAGGGCTTGATCACTCCACCTCAGCACCGCTCGGCTTTGTGTCAACGATCTTTCTCCTTTAATCTACGCAGGCTTTACAACCCGTTGCCAAGTTCTCTTAAATCGTTGCCACTAAGCACCTTCAAAAAAGGGCTCCGCGGAATCATTGTCTGTGACCAGAATGGGACTGATTATGTTAATTATAATTAATTTTTATCATTTAGGATTTCTTTTTTTTTACTGTTATTATTTTTATTATTTTCCCTCTGAATGGCTGTTTTGTTAGCATTAGTTTTATTGTCAAGATTGAATTGTTTATTGTGTTTTGTCTTTTTTTGATATTTTTTTTCCACGCAGTGTTGGGTGGTAGAGAGGACTTGGTCCTAACTCCGCCCTGCGCACATTTGTAATCTTTTTTTTCTGTTCTTTTTATTAATAAAGGCATATTATTATTATTATTATTATATACGTACGTAAAATTATTTATCTCTTTAAAGTCAGGTTGAAATCCCTCTAAATCATTTGACAATTACTAACGATCTTCAAGAATTTTGCGTGACACATAACAACATTTATTACCACTTCGTGAAAGCGGTTAAAAGGAAACTAATCATGTTTAATGACTCATTCATAATTGACAAGACAGTTCTTCGTATTCCTTATGCAATATGGGATATTCCTTAAATGTAAGGAACATATGTATAAAAATAATTTTTTCTTTCAAATGCATCATTTATTTATAAAAAATATACATGTAGAGGTACAGATGTATTTCTCAAATAAAAAATATTTATCTCTCTTAAGCGCTACTTTCGCATAAATATGGCAAAAATAAATAATTCAATACACGAAATCAACTACTTCTTGTCTTTTATCAATCTCATTTCTTAACGTTTAAATATCAGTAATCCGAATTGATTTCGAGTACATTAATCGCAATCCAAAGTCGTGTCCAAATCGGTGTAAGGGAAAAGGAAGAAACACAAAGAAGACATAAAAAGGAAAAGTACTTACAAACTAAGTAAAGCTATTTACGCGTTGCCCTCTTAACAACGTGAGCTGAAAATATTCCGACCTCCGGAAATAAATCAATATGTAGGGCAAGTGAGACGGGTTTAATGATCGGAACGCGAGTGCAAGAGATCGGACGAATTAATTCCTAAAAATATCCTAAATATCTAATATTGGTAACCGCCGTTACCGCCACCGCGTCCAGACGGATATCCTCCGGATCCTCCACCAGAATATCCACCTCCAACTTGCTCGTAGGACACTTTTGGATGATACCCACTCAAATCGGCGGTGTACTCGACAACTTGACGTCTACCATCGGGCAAAAGAACGTAATATTTTCCTTTAGCGTCATCTCCTTGGCGTTCTTCTTCGTGACCGAAATCATTTCCCGATTCGGCGTCTTGAACGTCGTATTTGAAATGGTAATTTGCAGGTTCCTAAAACGATTTAAAACGTAGAAAATTATCTGATCCTTCTTTGTGTATTTATGGAAATGGTTGATTTAAATTTTAAGGTCGAGCTTGTTTTGTTACCAAATAGGGATTAAAAACAAGTATGATAATTGTATTGGCCTAAATTAATGTGTTGTATTGTCATGAAACGAGGTTGTAATTAAATTCCTATTTTAGTTAGAATCAAATTTGGTTAAATTCTCGAAATATTTGTATTAAAATAGAAGATATATTTATTTTGAAATAAATCGTTCTTTTGCTAGAAATACTAAGTCGGTTAATTAATAACGAAGAATCTTGAAGTAATAAATCTTTGATGGTTAAAGTATTTAGCACGGCGGGATTTTCTCGCCGAATATTGCATAACGAGGCATCGAAATTGATACACCATTTCGCCGTAAATAGAGGTCCGAGAATGCTCGAAAGGAAAACGAGACCGTTTGCTCGACCGTAATACCCGATTTGAAAGAACCACAAAGTTGGCAACTTTCCGATCCGATAAAAGTGATGCATTCACTTTCGTCGACGACGGGATGTCACGGTAATTGAGTGAATATTTTGAATCCTCGCGTTGCGCAATCGAATATGAAGATATATCCTCGAACAAGATGGGTTTCCTCTAAATCCCATCGACTCGTAGTTTAGGTTTATTTAATGCGCATATATTTGCAGTTATTGAACCGATGAGAGCTTCATCGGTTCTCACATAACCATATATTTAATCTCACTTAAGTTAATTTGAAAATGTTTAAATCGAATATGACTTACGGATTGGTCATCGTATCCTCCACCGCCGGAATATCCACCGGCTCCTCCACTTGGTGCCCCATATTGGGGTTTAGGTGCCCCATATTGAATACCAGGTTTGGTTCCTCCAACTCCACCTCCTAATCCACCCCCAAATCCGCTGGCTGGTGCCCCATACGAGCTAGATGGAGGTGCCCCATATTGATTCGAAGGTCCTTGATTTCCCGGAAGATATTGACTACTAGGAACGGGAGGTTCCGCCAAAACCAAAGATACAGTCACTAACACGCAAAGAAAGGCCTACAAAGAAATAAATAAAATTAATTCATTGTATTATTCAACAATTGTTTTAACAACTTTCACCGCAAATTTTTTAAGACATTTCACAAACGGACTCTCACTCAATTTTTTTTACATTAAAAAAATTATAATCCTACCTTCATTATAATATTAAAAATTTACAAAATCAATGTGAGAACTAATTGTAAATAAAATACTTCTTCTTGAGATGAACCACGTTTCTGTGTGATGCGTGAGGATGATCTACCTGGATCTATGGTGGCGAGATGCTTATATACCCCACATTGGAAGCAATAGTGGGTGTATTACTCTACAACAAATTCTATTACTTTCGAAACCTTGCCACCATACCATCACTTCCAGATGATGCTCCTCTAAAAGTTTTCGCTTCCAACCCCCCTTTCCCCCATTACAATGGTTCATACGACGCAATGAGAGGGGACATATACTCTTCCTTGGTACATTATCGTACGCAAGACCTGATCTAACAATCCGTTGATTTACAACTTGACCATAAACATACTTGGCTGCAATTAAAATCCATGTAAATCTTTTTTTTGTTATAGTCTATCTCGATGGTGTTAGGGTTAACGCAATCCAAAAACACAGCCTGGTTAATCGATTTTAACAGAAAATCTATTGATGGGATTTATTGCTTTATTTGAACCGATTGTAAACGAGTTTAGTTTATGGGTCGCATAAAATGTATATCTTGTATCTTTTTATTTGTTACGACTTGAGAAAAATCCTTGGGTATCTTTTATTGTAAAGAGATTTATTGCAGTTCTTATAATAAATATACTTTATTGTCATTTTTAAATGCATCAATTTTTGTACTTTAAAAAATTTAATCTGAAACCAAAGAACAAAATAATCGAATTAATAATAAATGAAGTATGGAAGTAGAAAGATTTATTATTGCTTTTGAGGACACAGGATATGAGGGAATTAAGTAAATTTGATTCAATTATAGTATTGATTATAAACTTCATAACCTTCATTATTTAAAAATTCGAAACGTTCTTGCTTTATTATATATTTTTATAAAAATTTACATTGGTACATAACATGTGTGTTGTTAAGATTTACGAAATAATATTATTTTGTAGAACGCGTTGAGTGTTTATAAACAATTAAAGATGCATCTTAGTGATTGGGCGTGGGTTCATTTAAAGTTATTTATTGCAAATGCGAATTTGTTCATATTCATACAAAAAATGTCCATAGAAGTTTAGCAAATTAAGACTTTGAGAATGTCTAAAACGTCTTTTTTAATCTTATCGACCAGAATATGTATTGCATCTTATTATAGGCGCCGGAAACGTGGGTCTAACAAAATCTTTCCATCGTCCAGAAGACTTGATTTGCTTCTAGAAGACTTGATACTGCTTCCAAAAATCTTAATACTGCTTCTAGAAAACTGAATCTACTTTCAGAAGACTTGATACTGTTTCTAGATGACTTGATACTGCTTCTAAATGACTTGAAGTGCTTCCAAAAGACCTGATACTGACCCTGGAGGCGTTGATACTGACCCTAGCAGACTTGAAACTGGTGCTAGAAGACTTGAAATGCTTTTAGAACACTTGAAAAGTTTCTCGGAGACTTACAATGCTTCTAGAAGACTTGGTATTATTTTAAGAATACTTGAAGAAATAGTTAAAGTATTCTATACTTGACCACTACTTCTAGAAAACTTGATCTGCTCCCAGAAAACTTGATATTACTCCTAGATGACATGATACTGCATTTAAAAGACTTGAAAAGCTTCTATAAGACTTGATCTGCTTCTAGAAGACTTAAAATGTATTCAGAAGGCTTGAAATACTTCTAGAATACTTGACGTGCTTCTAGAAGATTTGATATGCCATAAAAATATATTGATACTGCTTTTAGAAAGCTTGATCTGCTTCCAGAAGACTTGATACTACATCTAGATGACTTGATCTGCTTCCGAAAGATTTGATGCTACACTCAGAGAAACTGAAATGCTTCTAGAAGGCTTGATCTGTTTCTAGAAGACTTGATACAGCTACTAGTTGACTTGATACTACCTCCAAAAGACTGAAAATGCTTCCAGTGGACTGGAGCTTCTAAGAGGCTTGATACTGTTTCCATAATACTTGAAGAAATAGTTAAAGTATTCTGAACTTGACTACTACTTCTAGAAAACTTGATCTGCTCCCAGAAAACTTGATATTACTCCTAGATGATATGATACTGCATCTAAAAGACTTGAAAAGCTTCTATAAGACTTGATCTGCTTTTAGAAGACTTAAAATGTTTTCAGAAGGCTTGAAATACTTCTAGAATACTTGACGTGCTTCTAGAAGATTTGATATGCCATCCAAATATATTGATACTGCTTTTAGAAAACTTGATCTGCTTCTAGAAGACTTGATACTACATCTAGATGACTTGATCTGCTTCCGAAAGATTTGATGCTACTCTCAGAGAAACTGAAATGCTTCTAGAAGGCTTGATCTGTTTCTAGAAGACTTGATACTGCTACTAGATGACTTGATACTACTTCCAAAGGACTGAAAATGCTTCTAGTGGACTGGAGCTTCTAAGAGGCTTAGTACTGCTTCCATAATACTTGAAGAAATAGTTAAACTATTCTGTACTTGACCACTACTTCTAGAAAACTTGATCTGCTCCCAGAAAACTTGATATTACTCCTAGATGACATGATACTGCATCTAAAAGACTTGAAAAGCTTCTATAAGACTTGATCTGCTTCTAGAAGACTTAAAATGTTTTCAGAAGGCTTGAAATACTTCTAGAATACTTGACGTGCTTCTAGAAGTTTTGATATGCCATCCAAATATATTGATACTGCTTTTAGAAAGCTTGATCTGCTTCCAGAAGACTTGATACTACATCTAGATGACTTGATCTGCTTCCGAAAGATTTGATGCTACTCTCAGAAAAACTGAAATGCTTCTAAAAGGCTTGTCTGTTTATAGAAGACTTGATACTGCTACTAGATGACTTGATACTACCTCCAAAAGACTGAAAATGTTTCCAGTGGACTGGAGCTTCTAAGAGGCTTGATACTGCTTCCATAATACTTGAAGAAACAGTTGAAGTATTCTGTACTTGACTACTGCTTCTAGAAGACTTGATCTGCTTCCAGAAAACTTGATATTACTCCTAGATGACATGATACTGCATCTAAAAGACTTGAAAAGCTTCTATGAGACTTGATCTGCTTCTAGAAGACTTAAAATGTTTTCAGAAGGCTTGAAATACTTCTAGAATACTTGACGTGCTTCTAGAAGATTTGATATGCCATCCAAATATATTGATACTGCTTTTAGAAAGCTTGATCTGCTTCCAGAAGACTTGATACTACATCTAGATGACTTCATCTGCTTCCGAAAGATTTGATGCTACTCTCAGAAAAACTGAAATGCTTCTAAAAGGCTTGATCTGTTTCTAGAAGACTTGATACTGCTACTAGATGACTTGATACCACCTCCAAAAGACTGAAAATGTTTCCAGTGGACTGGAGCTTCTAAGAGGCTTGATACTGCTTCCATAATACTTGAAGAAACAGTTAAAGTATTCTGTACTTGACTACTGCTTCTAGAAGACTTGATCTGCTTCCAGAAAACTTGATATTACTCCTAGATGACATGATACTGCATCTAAAAGACTTGAAAAGCTTCTATGAGACTTGATCTGCTTCTAGAAGACTTAAAATGTATTCAGAAGGCTTGAAATACTTCTAGAATACTTGACGTGCTTCTAGAAGATTTGATATGCCATCCAAATATATTGATACTGCTTTTAGAAAGCTTGATCTGCTTCCAGAAGACTTGATACTACATCTAGATGACTTGATCTGCTTCCGAAAGATTTGATGCTACTCTCAGAAAAACTGAAATGCTTCTAAAAGGCTTGTCTGTTTATAGAAGACTTGATACTGCTACTAGATGACTTGATACTACCTCCAAAAGACTGAAAATGTTTCCAGTCGACTGGAGCTTCTAAAAGGCTTGGTACTGCTTCCATAATACTTGAAGAAATGCTTCCATAAAACTTGACATTGTTTCTACAAGACTTAATATTGCTTCCGAAAGACTTGAAATGCTTCCAAAAGACGAAATATAAAATTTGATATGTCATCTAAATGTGTTGAAATTGCTTTTACAAAACTTGATTTGCTTCCAAAAGGCTTTACACTGCTTCTAGGTAACTAGATACTGCTTCCAAACAACTTGAAATGCTTCCAATAGTCGTAACACTTTTTAAAAGACTTAATACTGCTTCCAGAAGACTTAAAACGCTTCCAAAATACTTGGCTTCGAGAAAACTTGAGATGCTTTCAGACATCAGATTGCCTCTAAAACACTTGAAATGCTTCCATGAAACTTTATACTGCTTATAAAAGTCTTGAAATGCTTAGAGAAAACTTGAAGTACTTCAACAAAGACCACCCATGCAAAATTTTTATTGGTTTTATCTGTATTGAAGTTACCAACAGCTTTTTCTTCAAAATTCAGCACTAACATCTGCAGTAAACTTTTTTTTTCTTTTTGAAAACACATTTTCTAACGTTTTTTTTTATTATCTTTACCTAATTCTCTTCACTTTATCCAATTCCTTTACTCAATTATTGAAGATGAAAGTATTGGTCATAAATTCGAAAGTCATAATCCTGCTACATACAGTTCCTTCGAGAACATGGTGTTGCTTGAATACAAGTTGCTCATTACTATGTTTAGTAGATTAATGCACAGTGGTGAATAAAGATTTGGTTTGTACGCTTCAGATGGTGGAGAAAGAAAGCAAGGGTTCTTTCCATAATCATCTCAATTAACATTGTATCAAATAAAATGATTGATCACGTGATTTTGGTAGAGGGGTATTTCGATTATAAAATGTTGTTAATTATAAAATATGTACTTCCTGCTTGGGAAAGAGTTTGGAGAAAAGCTTGCTCATTTATTGATGACAATTTCTTGTTCATGCATGATAATGTACACTATCATATAACTTGAATAGTATCCTAATACTTAAATTATATCAGCAGAATGGAATGAGATATGCTAGGGAAACAAGTTAAAAGTGTTGTACATGAGTCCTCAAAATTAAAAGGCAAAACTTGATTTGAAGCATGCCTAAAAGATGACGAATACCAGTCAAGCAAGGAAATTAACAACTTTGATATTATCAATAAAAACTTAAACAAATGACGAGACTAGAAGAGAGACTCTTTAATTTTTTTGTCAATGCTACCGTAGCCCTTGTAAATTCAAGACACTGCTGGCTAAATTCTACTATCAGAAGACCAAATACTGTTTGCAGAAAACTAGACATTGTTAACTCAAAACGCTGTTGGCTAGATACTGCTATCATAAGATCAAATACTGCTGTCACAAGAGTAAATGTTGTTAATTAAAGACATAGCCAGCCAGATATTACTATCAGAAGACCAAATACTGTTTGCAGAAGCATTAATAATAATTTAATAAGGCTAGACATTGCTTGTACTATTGTGAGCACTACTTGCAGAAGATTGGATACTAGCTGAATACCAGATATTCAAGACAATATTGGCTAGATACTGCTATCAAAGACAGAATACTGCTTTCAGAAGACCGAATACCGCTTGCAAATACTAGATATTGTTAATTTAATACACTCTTGACTAGATACTGCTATGAGAAAAGCAAATACGGTGAGGTAGCTAAACTAAAAGTTTAACTACCTCACCTCACCGTACATTAAAAGTTTAAGTCTTCACCCAATTCAGTTCTTTTCAGCACCCTGTACTAATGCGTATTATCAATCCGGTGCCTAAGCACCTTACTGACACCGGCTAGACACAATTCCTTCGAGAACATCAGTGTTGCTCGATTAAAATTTGTTCAACATCATGTTTATAGACTAATGCACAGTGAAACCTACTAATCTTAGTCGAATAAAAGTTTGGTTTGTACGCTCCAGATGAGCTGAGGTGAGGTAGAGTAACTGAGACACGGGGTAATTGGGCCTCATTTCCAGGTAATGTGGAATTTCTCTATTTGAACAGTTGAATGCATTGAAGTATAAACTAAACCATCTAAAACAGCATGTATAACCTATTAGAGGCCATTTGACTGATCTATCGTAGCGATCTATCTGCGATCAAAATTTGTATTTGATTTTTTGTATTACAAAGTGTGAGAGACTATCATTTAATTGAAGTCACGGGAATCATTCACTGGGTTCCAGTTACTTGGAACACTAACAGCAAGGGAAGTGTGCGCGTGAGTGATTATTTATATGCGCTCACTCCCGTTCACGATATATGCCATGCGGATCACGCATGCTGCTCACAGGAATATCACACATGAAACACGTGTGAATCATTATGGATAAAGGGTTATGATTCACGTTTCCTTAGTTTCTGCAATCTTTTTCGCTTCTCTCCAAAAATCCATCAACCTGGGTAGGGACTTTACTCACTTCTCCTCACGTTCCATGCTAAATTCCTTAGCACCAGATTCTACACAAGACTCCCAGTTTGAAACATTTCTCGAAAAACCCGACTCATTTCCGACTCGAGACTTAACATTTTTTCAGGAGAGGACTTTGCACAATGGTCAAAATAAAAACTTAACTCTTTTTTCTATTACATTTGATGAAAAATTTTAAAAAATAGTCAATTCGAGTCACCACGAGAAACTGTTACTCACGATCACGGACACTCACGTGAGTTATACAAAAATGAATGCCCGCTCAGGCTAGGTCACGCATGATCCATCATGACCCGGCGTAACTCCCGTAAAATACATATCTTTATGCGCAACTTAACACAATGCTTGAGGTAACTGAATTTCTGTGGAGTCCAGTTGCAGTTTCTCAAAGTTTTTAGTTCCGTAATCTACTAAATCATTGGTTCAAAGCGAACGCAAGAGGCAATTGCTCTAAGGGAATTCAAAAAATTTACAAAGTCTATATATGGTTCATAAATATCTAGAAATTCGAACGAGAAAGTTAGACGATGCTTCTACAATAGTACATACTAGTTTCAGAACTTGAAAATTAGCTATTAACCAAAAACTAAAGATTGTTATTGCAAGACGCTACTGGCTAGATACTGCTATCAAAAGACCAGATATCGTTAATAGACCACCAGATACTGCTAGAAGAAGACGAAGTACGATTAATTTATGTACTTAGTTAATTCCTAAACTACGGAAAGGTACCTATCGTAAAGTACCTGTTATGTGAATGCGTTGCGTTTGTATTTATGCTTCTACTTTTTTTCATCTTATCCTTGGCTCTCCACTTCTCTTTAGACTTCCATTATACAGTAATGTTTTTACAATAACTATTTTTAGATTTTAATTCCGGTTTGCGTCATTACGACTGGGACAACTATATCAAACAATTTTATTGATTGGTATTACCTCATACCATCATTTTAAAATTTTGAGAGATGGCGTTGAAGCGAAGCAGTTTGCCGATTCTGATTATTCCAGTAGATAATCATATAGATATAGAAATTTTCAGGAATAATGCCAACTGTTATTATTTCTGAAAGTCTCAGTCTGGAAAGCCAGTGGTATATTTACAATAATTTGAGCAATTTGATTCACGACAAAGCAAAAGCTGACTCAATAGCACCTCTACCAACACAAAATACATCTAAAAAGGAATGCAGCATCAACATCAAAAAAGAAAATATCCAAGTCAATGGAGGAAGCTGAAAAATCTAAAAAAAAACAAAAAAGAACAACTGAACAAAAAGGTGTCATCCATGTCCAAAAAAAATTATGAATCAAACACCGAAAAAAACCGAAAGTAAAATAAAGAAAAGTTGATTTTTTTTCTTGCGTTTATGTAATTTATGCTGAACTTGTGTGATTTGGTACAAAGATAATAAAAATAGGAATTGATGGTTTGTTTAATGGAAAAGGGTGTTCAATTTTCAACCGATTCCGACCACAGGTTCAAAATGTCAAAAAAAGGCAAATTTTAATGTACATACAATTTTCTTCGCGATTTTTATAACTCATGTCGAACTTTAAGGATGATCTCCAACAAAAGTTTCAGACTTAGAAGTCTGCGGTTTGTTTCATTGAAAATTACATCAAATTTTCTCTAAATATCTAGAATGTCTAGAAATTGCAAAAAGGAATCAAATATACAAGATTGGGTTGGGTTGAATTGAGTTTAGCCATGCGTCTGAAGATATTTTTTTAACGAAGGCGTCTACCTTAATGAATACTTTCTGAAAGAGAGTACTTTAAAAACTGAATTGGCAACCCCTTATATTTTAATTGAACTAAAACTAGAACTGACACTAAACCTACAAGTGGAAAGATCCGAAACTTTCCACTTGTAGGTTTGAGTGTTAGTTCTAGTTTTATATCATTAGATCTAACTCTACATCTAGAATTAGAAACATTTAGGTTTAGCTGTACTCATCTCTCAAGACGGCTAATCCCGAATGATTCTAGTTCTAGATCTAGTGTTAGCTCAAGTTTATATTCAAATATACAGGGTTGGATTGGGTTGAGTTAAGTTTAGTCGTGCGTCTGAAGATACTTTTCTAACGAAGGCCTCTACAATGAATACTTTCTGAAATTGAGTACTTTACATAGCTTTACATAACAGCATACTACTGGCAGATAATTGTAGAGTACTTCTCTATCAAACAACTAATTTGATAACGTTATAAATCATAAGGTGATTTTCATTTTCATCAATTCAAAGTTGATGCATAAAGCCTCTACATTTCAAATTCATAAATATAGACACAAAGTAGGTTTTCATTCAGCCCATCACTAAATAAACTTATAATCGTTTTAATTTATTAAATTTCTCCATCATTTGACGCGATAGGTAGCAATTAGATTGCGTAATGAGAATCGAGATGGGCGAGAAGACGCCCATCGGCAAATTATATCGGCCGCTTCAATTTCTTCACGTAGACCTCGGCGACGCGAAAATTTAATTACGTTCAAGCGAACGAATTTCTAATCACGCGTGCCAGCCAGGGGTCATTAGTGCCTCCGTTTTCACTAATATGGGATTAACATAATTTTTCTCGGCGAAGCAGAAGCGGTCGGGTTTCTCAACTGCGAGAAGACGTCAAAGACGCGTTTCCATTTTCAATCGACAAACTGCCTCGTACCTTTCTTATTCGGTAATTCATAACGCCGCTTCGTGATTTATTTGCGGGATGGTTATTCTATTTCAAAAGAGTCGCATCGTTCAATACGGAATTCTTTAAAATATTGGTCAATATCGGTTACACTCGATTTGAACGTAATCTTTGAGTGACATGATTTATTTAGTATAATCACTAATTACCGATATTAAGCTTTTATATAACGCAAAGACAACTTATTGGGTAAATTATGATTAATATTAGCTTTATTTGATTATTAAATCCTCTAGAAAATCTTGAAATATAAGCTGGATTTGCGCAAGATTCGCGAGTTTATTAGTGTATACCACATTCGAAATGTTCCTCCTCGTTCACGCCGACTTATTTCAGAACGAAAACGCTATTTGGCAATTCTGTTACATCTTACTGGAAACTCCTTACAGATTGCATCTGGTTCAATTTAGCAGCAAATTCTTCTCGACACTAACGTCGTGATAATCTCTCGGAGAAAGGATCCGTCTTCTGTACGCCACGTCCATTGTGTGCGCTAATTAATAATTAGATTACATACAATATTACGCTTGGCCTCGTAACATCTCATTGTTTTTGTTCGCGACTATGTTTTACTAATCGAGAGTGAATTTATTTTTTTTTATTGCGAAATCTTCATCGATTTAGATCGGTTAGATTGGGTAAATGATATGTAGCCGTATTAGTGAACGAGATGAAATAAATTTGTCAAGTACTACTTATTTGCAATTCGATGATGTGTCAATGAAAGTATGTACAATTTTCCGCTTAATCAGGACAAAGCGTACAAGATTGATAAAGATTGTATTCGCTTATTAAGTCCAATTAATTAAAATGCAAGCTTTTTAGCGATTATAGTACATTTTCATCTTCAATTTAAGCCATGATACATTCCTTTATCTCTATTATTGAAGCCAAGGCGATTTTTTTCAAATTTAATTAATTTGAAACGCAATCTTTCACTTTTTAATATTTATCACAATAACCTCTGATTAAAGCGTAAGTGTTATACGCATTCTTGCACAATTTAGTTTCTCTCTTAATCATTTCTAGTTTAAAAGTCAATTATGATATATCGTGTTAAAGATGACATTTTCATCTATAATTTGGTATACATTATCTTAGCCTACATTAATCTTGCACCGTGATCCTAAGACTTTATGAACCAGTTCTCATTTCAGGAGAATCAATTCTCATTCCAGGAAAACTATTGCTCATTCTAGGAGAACTGGTCCATAATAGGTGAAGCCTATCCTCAGCCTATAGTCAAATGCTTTGTTTAGTCATCGTAAGTAATGGTCTACCACAAACGTTTGAGTGCCCACTAAGCCCACTCATTCTCACTCATCTGTCGCTTTATTGCCAGCAATTCCAGAATGAGATGAGACCTAGATCAGAGAAAGTCTATTATTACTACTCAGTGTGTTTTAATTTATCTTACAGTCATTAATCAGAGCCGAACCATTTTCACAGCTTGCAGTGCCTGGATAACAGCTTGACTATCTGAGAAAAATCATATTGTCATATTATTCACGCCAGAAATACAGTACAGTAAATACTCAGGCTATAAGCTTGCTTAATGCAAAGTGTTTTTTGTTTGTGGCGCATTTTGATCCATCTGTAAACATGCAAATATTTGTGAACCAAACAATCTTTAATTTAAATCCAGAATCCGTTCGGGCAGTTTAATCTGGTATTGAGCATTAAGCACTGACTATGGAACCATCAAAATTGATGGTTCTAGTCCTCAACCTCAGCCTAAATCCGTAAATGACAATTCTGATCACATTCCCTATATGTACGTGTAAAGGAGTTAGGCCAAGTAGAAAATCGGCAGCCAACAGATTGGCAATACAGCCACTCGTTGAATTCTTGAAAGTTTAGTGATAACTGAAACACATAGAGCCACTAGAGTCTTACAGGAATAAGTAAAAATTAATAATGATACTCAAACCACATTTATTTAAATATTTCAAAACAATAAACTAAGTTATACAATTTAATAATCAGACTTAAAAACATACCTAACTTAACCCACATTAACCCACTACATTACTTATACTAATCTATTCTTTCGTCTGTTTTATGTATCTCCCACCCCGCAAGAATCCCGGCAGCGATAGGGATCACAATAAACCCAACCAATTTCCCTTTATCTTCAATGTTAACTAATCTACCTTTTTCCATCTGTATCAAGTCCCCAGCCCACAGGAAACTTAGCAATGACAGGATGAATGACTGGGGCAACAACAATCTTCATAACATCGGTAAGTAATTAAGTGACTAGTTAAAATGAAAAGAAAATCCTAAATATTCCCGTACCTTCATAGTAAAAGACCATGCAACCACCTCGTTCCAGTCACCCATGTCTTCCTCGCTCTCAATGGTCTTTAGCTCCTCTTTCTTTTTTCCAAACAAACGCTCTCTATTTTCCAATTTTATGAGTTCAGTATATTCTCACACAACATGGTGCGATGTGTCATTCTTCATCATTCTTATACTTTGTTTCTTCCTAAAAAATCTTCGCGCCTTACAACCCTCCCTATATTCCCAATTCTCCGTACCCTTCCTTACCCAGCCTTCATCACCTCATTTACTTCTACACTCCTTACCCCTGCACGTAAATATTTTCTACTATCACTAGATGGTTATCATCGTAAATCCCATATACACTTTTTCCCTGCATCCTCACCCATTCCATACCCACCCGTAGTACCTGTATTTCCTTCGCTTATCCTTACCTAACGTCATTCCTTTAGATGAGGGGTTCTTAAAGTGCGGCCCCCCGAGTCAAATTTGGCCCGCGATATAACCCGTGTGACTTTTTTTAGCGCTCATCATTGCATCCGTCTTTATACTTTCTGGAAACGCCACTGCGATTAATTATATTTTTAATTTTTTTTTGCCCGCCAAATATTTTGATAATATTAATTTGGCTCGCCTAAGAAAAACTTTGAAAAATCCCTGCTTTAGATCTTACCACGAATGCAGCAAACACACCTTCATCTCGTCCTCACCCTCACGTTCCTCATATACATTCTTCAGACCATTATACCACTCACTACCATTACAATCAGTTTCCGATTCACCTTCAACCTGTTTCAACTATTTACCCCTACTTAAGCTATCATTCGCGTCGTACTGTAGGCTCTCATTGCCCACTACAAGGAATGTCTGACATCATTAGTGAAAACATAACTATAGCACTCTCATAATCAAAACCTAAATAGTCTCCTAAAAACTCTATCTTTTCCTTTTTTCAAAATTAATTAACTGAAAAGCACTCAACTGTAAATAATAATTAATTTTATATATAACAAAATTTGCTTGCATATCTACTAATAAAAAAATTAATTTTTAATACCTAACTGAATATATATATATATATGTTTAGGTTGATCTGAGGTATCATCCGTTCATCGTTTTGGTTGTTCCCTGTGGACAGAGGCAGATGTTTTGCCAAGATCTCACTTGGCATCTTCAGTGCTTTGTCATAGTCTCCTGTTAACAGACTCAGATCAACCAAAACACATACTTCTCCATCCGTAAAGCATTACGAAGCTACCGAAGTCTAATTTCCTTCTTCCCTAATTTCCCCTCCAGTCTTTCCTTCCTTCCAATTCAAACTCCTGCCTCCCATCCGCCCCTTGTTCCCTACCCTTATTACCCTTTAAGCAACCCTTACTAATCTTTTTTCTTTCTTGTTTCAGGTATTCCCCAACCATCAACAAGCCCAGTAATGGAAGGACTTATAATAAGCACCATCACATCCCTATATTTCACCACTCTCATCAAATAACCTTTTTACCTTCTTTTTCAGGATTCTCTGATTCCCAAGAAGTCCAGCAGCGAGAGAATCTACAACGAGCACAATTATAATGTTCCCGGACAACGGCAATTAGATTAGTAATTTTAACAATATATTCTTTCTTTTATCATTCCCGCGGCTAATTTATTCCAGTCATCCATATCTTTCTCACTCTCTTTCTCAACATCAGTTCACCTCTCCCCTCAACCCTTTCTTTTCCAAACACACGCTCCTTACACTCCACCTTTTCCACACACACATAAACTTTCCCCGTCCCTTAAACGAAATCTTGACAGGAAGGTATTGAATAGTCCATGCCCACTCAAGAGTTGTAACGCCTTTGAAGACATAGCCTTCCTACCTATCCATCCGCTCCTCAGAAACACATACATACATCTCCCCATCTTCGAATCACTCCACACTACCACCCGCTCCTCCAACATTCTTTTTCTTCGTTCCTTCTTAAAAATTCCCCTTACTTTACAAACCTCCCTGGATTCCCAATTCTCTATACCCTCCTGATCCCATTCCACTTTCAGTAGATTATCGTGCCCCTGTCTCGCGTAATCCCGGCTGCTTCGGTTTCCTGCGATGCAGGGCTAGCTCCCATTGTTTTTTAGAAGCAGTTTCAGAAATGGTTAAAGAAATCCGTTCAGATATGCGCACGATGAGTGCTGGTTATGACGGCCTCCTAGATTCCGTGCAATCCTGTAATCAGCGAGTTTCAGACTATGAAAGCACCATGAAAGCTTTTTTTGAAAGCCAAAAACAACTGAAGGCCTTGGACAGACTTAATGCCGAAAATATTTAACTGAAGGAACAGGTTATCGAATTGTCTGGACGTGTAGCTGACCAGGGGCAATACTCGCGATGCAACAATATCGAGATTCACGGGGTTCCGGAGCAGGATGGTGAAAATCTGCTTACAATCATCAGCACCATTCGTGACTTTCTGGGCGTTCTGGTGGCTTCTAGTGATCGGAGTGCTGGGGGTCGTATACTGGTACCGAAAGCGATAATAGTTCATTTTTGTAGCCGCATGAAAAGAGATGGGTTGCTTCCAGACTCAAGAGGAAATCTGCACCGGTTGGCTCTGTTCCTGGTATGACCATTAGAGGCGTTGTGGAACGATGCTTCGTTAATGAACATTTACCGCCTTCCAATAAGCTTCTTTTGGGGAAAGCAAGGACCTCCGCAAGGGAAAAAACTTATAAATATGTGTGGACAGGAATTGTTAGATCTTTGTTCGGAAAAATGACGATTCACGTTCAGTAGCCATTCAAACTGATACCGATGTGGACAGAATGTAGTTAATTTCCTCTTCAAGTTCTGCTCTTGAAATTGTTGAGAGTTAAGATGTCTCCTATTGATTTTTGTTATCAGAATGTTCGCGGTCTACGAACAAAACTGGATACTTTGCATAATAATCTCTTAAACCCTCATTATAATGTAGTTTATTTGACTGAGACGTGGCTGCATTCTGGTATTCACTCGGAGTAGGTTTCTCCTAGTAATTTCAATGTTTATAGATGTGATAAAGCCAATAATGATCTAAATATTAAAAAAAATAGCGTGTTGGGTAGAGATATTTTAATTAGTGTTTCTTCCAATATACCCGTTACCACCGATTCTGACTGGTTCAGCGGGTTTGATACGGTGTGCTTTGCAATTTACCTGAGGTAAAATGGGTTGGTGCGCACTACTGTGTTGCTTCTGATGTTGGTAATGTTCGTTCAGTCAACTCGACTACCATACCAATGCATTTCATAATATGTTAGATCTAATTTTTGCTAACTTTAATACTGTAAGCAATATAACGTTAAGTGATTGTCCTATGGTACGTGAAGATATAGCTCACATAACTTTGGAATTTTCATACACGGCGTTCGCACCACCTAATCTTAGTTCTAGATTATTCATTTTCTCTGATCATGACAATGTCATAACAAGGTGATAAAGATCGCGTAAGGAAGTTAAATATTAGGCTTTAATCAATTTCAGAAATTGGACAATGATCCATGAATTGGGTGGAATATTGAATATTGAGTATCAGAGTCACCGCTCGACTATGGGCGATTCTGTACTATACTACATATTGGAAAAGCAAATTATCCGTTAAATAACGCCCTCCACTTTTCAACGCATAACGCGCCCGATTTATCTTGATAGCTAAATCGTTAATATGTTGTTTCCATGAAAGATTCACATCAATTTTAACACCCAAGAACATCACCACTTCTGCACCACTCTAGCGCAATTCCTCTAAATCCCATTGCTTTCACCTTCATTATGAGGGTGTCGTTATGCACACTGTCGAACGCTTTGGTTAGATCCATCATAATGCATCCTGTAAGTTCGTTATTATTTATTCCAGTTAGAATTCTTTCCATCAACTGAAAAATTGCTCTAGTTGTGGATCTACCTTCAATATAACCATTTTGTGACTCGTTAAGTATTTAATTTTTGTAAATGTAGCTTTTAAGTCTCATCAGTACTATCTTTTCAAAAACCTTTGCGACATTAGGTATTAAAGCAATTGGCCTATAATTCGAAAAGTCTGATTTGTCACCTTTCTTACACAATGGCCTCACTAAGGTTCTTTTCAGGTGGTGTGGATAAGTTGCTGAACCTAAGGAAAGGTTTATAATACTACTTAAAGGTTCAGCAAGATAATCGACGCAAGTTTTTAGAACAGAACGGTTTCTGTTCTAAACCTCGTCGTAACCAACTGGAGACGTATTATTTAAAGACATTATGACAGATTTTACTTCACTCGGATCGGTCAGATAAAAAGCAAATGATCTCTTTAAGTCAATAGTTGTTTGAATAGTGTTGTGTACTTGTACATTAATCATTTTAATATATTGGCAAAATAAATATTTATTGCATTCAATAGTTCTACATTGTTTTTGTAGTTGTCTTGAAAATCGTATAAATCGAGATCTTCAGATCGCTTACTTTGTCTGAGAGTATTGATGGTATTCTAAGTGGCCTTTACTTTATTTTTTGCTGTTTCTATGAAATTAGTAAACATTTCTTTTTGATATCGCTATTTCGTTTCGAACATGTCGGCAGTAAATATTGCAATATTCTTTACTAATCTTACCCATTAACATTCCTTCAAATAGTTGACGTTTCACAGGTGTTTTTTATTTCTTTTGTTAACCATTTATTAGTAGCCGATTTTTATATTTCATGCTTTTTAAAACAAGTAAGTTTAATTTCATCTTATTTTGTTCTATGGCGTCCTCAACATATGTTGGATGCTCATGTTAAAAAACCTTTTCATTAATTGTAATATAAAAAAAATCTCCATTTTAGCAACATAAATGCTCTGAAGAAGAATGAAAAATACATTCGAAATATATTAGCAATTTTAAAAAGTTGTTTCATTAATTACTTTGTGGGCCGTTTATCCTGAATAAATCATTTTTATACTTATTGGAAAATATATCTTGTGCGCTGTATGATCGGAAAAAGTCGAAATGATTACTTCACTGTTGTAACATTCTACATTCACATAAATGTTGTCAATAAGTGAGCTAGAATATTCAGTTATCCGTGTTGGTTTGTTGATAGTTGGTCTAAGATTGTGTCGGCTAAGCGTATCCAACAATCTAAGAGTATTAGTATTTCTATTTTCTAGATTTATATTCAAATCGCCAGTTAATAATAATTTAGTTTTCAAAGTTTGCGGTGAACATTCTAATAGTATGTCCTCTAAAATGCTAAAAAAATCTTCTATATCGGATTTTAGTGATCGGTATATACAGATAATGGTTAGTTTTTCTATATTTAATTTTATTGCAATACATTCAATAACAAATTCTTTATTTTTTTCTTTTATATTCATAAGCTCCGTGTACTTGAGATCCTTACATACTAATATACAACTGCCTCCATGTTGATTATTTAATCTTGAAAAAGTTGAAACCAATTTATAACCATCTACTAGTATTACTTCGTCAGCTCTCAACCAATGTTCAGTCAAAGTTATTACATTTACAGTGGTGTTTAAGGATTCCACAAAAACAAGCAGTTCATCAATTTTGTTCCGAATACTCTGAATGTTCTGATGAATCACTGTGAAAAACATTGGACTGTTTGATTCATTAGTAGTAATTATGGTTTTAGTATGATTAGTAAAAATAGAAGTATTTTGTTATAGATAAATCCTGTTCATTTATGTTGGGTGGGTTCTTTTGCAAATCATTTCTGAAAAACGACTTATACGCACTCTTGATGACCATAGCATTGGTTTTTTTGTTTCATCTTGATACTCTTTAGGTACCGATAGTTTAAAGGATGAATTCATCCGGTCTCTTTGATTTAATTTTTAAGCATTTAGCGTTTTTTATATTATTTTTACTAAGATAATCTGTAATAACAGTTTCAGTAATTGTAGTTTGAAAACCACATACATGAAAGTTAACATGTTGTGATGTTCCTTTCAATTCAATATCAGATGTTGTGCCGAGAGTTATATTCAACATTGACTTCTTTCTTGGTTTACGCGTTACAGTAGTAAAAGGTACATTTTCTTTCAACGCATTCATCTCATTTTTATTATCTTGGTGAATAGTCACATTTTTTGGTACAGGTTTTTCCAAAGTTTCAGAATATTTTGGGTTTTTAAAGAAATTTTCTATCTCCTTTTTTTGTTGTTGTATTTTATTGTAGTTAATCGTGACTTCATGAGCCAATGACTTCAAGAGGTTATTGTTTACCAGTTTCGGTGTGTTTTTTTGTTTCACCAGATGTGTCCGTATTATTGATACAAGTATCGATATCTTTTGGCGTATCTTTTGTACCTAACTTAACGTTTTGTATTGCAAGTTGTTTTTTAATTTGTTTTAGTTCTGATGTTAAGTTTTTATTATCTTCTCTAAGTTTAGAGATTTCATATTTGAATGATTCAATTAAATCGTTCTTCATGTTATCAATATATTTCTTAAGTTGTTGAAAAGGCGGATTTTCTCCTTCCAACTCACCCGAGTTTGAGGTTATTGTTGTTGTTGATTTCCAGGTTGGGTGTTGGAGTTCGAACTCTTGTTCATATCATACTCCAGTACCCAGGTTTATTGTGTCGATTATTCTCTTCTAAATTCCGATTGTTTCTTCAGCTCCTTTATGCCCCGTGGGTCAATTTATAAGAAAATTTTAAAATACACTAAAATACAAGACAAACATATATGGATTACTCTTCTGCGAGCCAGAGACCTAGTGACTCGACTTATGGGTGTTTTGGGAGGCCCTCGGATTCATGTTGGTGATAAAGGATTAAGGAACTTGTGATTGAGATCGGGAGTAATTACTTGTGAAATCATACAGTTATCACAGTATTCTTCCTATCTCTATCTGTGTTGTTCATCTATTTTGTAACAATATTCCAATACATCACCATGATGCATTGTATGTTCTCAAAAAGCTATAAATATAAAATTTAATAAATGTATTACTAATTATCACAGTTATTATTATATTCCTATCACATTTTAGCACAGAATTTCCTTTTCTTCATCACAGTTGAATACCTGATTGAGTCACGAATTTGTATAACTGTAGGTAAATATCGAATAATGCTTGTGCCAATAGGGTCATTAAATTGGTTGGGAGATGACATTTCAAGTCAATCAGCTTTTTAATTAAATTAGTTCTTTGCCTTTCATATTTACTACATTCAAGAATTTGAGATTATGTTTTTAGAACAATTACGGCAGATCCACGTTTTAATAGATCCGTCTTCTTTCATAGTGTTGAACTTTCCGACACTCACTTGCACACATTCTAGGCGGTAATTCTGTCCACAATTTCCGCGACAAGCGATATAATCAGTATTTCTTTGTATATTTTTAAAACAAAGCGCACATTCAATCGCCATGTCTACTCATCTATAAATAAATCACAATCAGCATTTGTGACAGGCTGATTATGATGAAAGACTATGTTACTACTTTTCCTTAGTTTATCTTTATGAGTATGAATCTCAGGGGAAGCAGAGAATCCCCCATTGTTTAGTGTCTTTTCATCTTTCATGACTGTGCAAGTCCCACAAGTAGGGTAAAGATGGTGGTCCGTCGAGGCAATATACCCATACCCCAATAAGCCTATTGAAACTGAAAGTCGGCTGGTCTTCAGAGTTTGCTTATTAGAGACCCAGGCAGTTGCCTCTTGGCCAACGCAATAAAGCGATAAACGTCTCCGACTTAAATTATTCTACCTTAACTTTGGAATTTTTATTGAGATTGTCACATGCTTTACCCATGGAGCAGATCCACGAACAATAAGCTTATATGGTATAACGATTTCGTCTATATCAGTCGTCGGTCACCTTTACTCCGTACCAACCCTAAGTTGAGTATGGGATTCTGCATCCTCACCCTCCAATTTGATCTATAAATCATTCCATCATTCTTCTATGTTAATCTATTTTAATGTCATCAACATTGAAGCATAATCTTAAACATTTAAATTTCTATCTCAATAATTCTTTAATAAAACACCAATTATCACACATCATTTTAAATAAAAGTCCATCATCTTCTACTTAAGCCATGATTTAATCCTAGATTCCATCCAATAATATAATAAATAAAGCATAAAGTGTCCCAATTAACCGGACTGCACAACCTTTGCGTTACAGATGTATAATTTTTTTTGCTTCGATTCTGTAATTTTCTTTGTGCTTTGTTTATAAAGAATCCCAATGATGGTAATTCAATAAATCTCGGATGGAGCGGAAAATCGAGGACGAATAAAAATTTATTATTCTATTACTCGACGCTCTGGAATTGAGGCAAAACGACATGAAAGATGATGATAATTTCAAGTCTTTCAACAGATCGCGGTTAGAAAATTATTTAAATTTACCATTCGCATCGCGTCATTTAAAATAACTACGAATGGCATTGTAATACCGTTATTATTTATATTATTGCAAAATTAAACGACAAAAAAATAATTAGACGAATAAAAAACAAAAAATAAAAATCTGCTTAGTTAATGTGGGTAACTGTTCATCAATCACAGTAATGAGGTTGGTTACACCATTTTAGGGCAATCTCATTAGACAGTGATTATTCGCACGACGTAAACGATGAAACAGATCATCCACTACAAATACTACAAGAGCTCGCTAATGAGTTTACGTTATGAACGAACGTAACCCGACCGTAACTAGTTCATCACGCAAATAGCACTTGACACGAATATTTTTTAGAGGATTTGTTGCGAATTGTTACCGCATCGACTTATAAATTCACTGTCGGCTACGGTTGTCACTTTTCCTCGCCAAAGACTTTATTTAGCGAGTTGCGAGTTGTAATTTTCGCTTACTATCATGTACGCCTCTAATTTTAAACGGCATCGTTGTCGGTTTGAAAATTGCGACTTAATCGTTTAAAAGTCTTCTATACCGCGACGTGTACGTTGAGAAAAAAAGTCGTTGTATTACGGGTTGTACGTCATTAGACGTGGCTTAATGTTTTATAGCTCGTTATATCATCATGGAACACGGAAACTTGGCCGCCGATGAAAATTTATGGAAGAGACGTTCAGCAAAATGTACGCGTATAAGTCCATCGACTTTTAGTTAATGTTAAATAATTTGAACCGCTAAATTATCATCGGTACCATAAAAGATAATTAACTTTGGTTAACTCAAACTCTTATTACATAATAATGTGAGATCAAAAACAATAAACACCAAATCATTTTAAACCCTCCAAACCACCATAATAACGATAATAATTGAGTTCTTATGACTTGGTAGGTTACAAAATTCGAAAAGAAAATTCGCCCATTAAAGCACGAGTGGGTAGGTCCAATTTATACCAGACCATCATATATGGTAACGAAGAGTCGTTTTGCAACGTTCTTAACATCATTTCATTTACTCTCCCGCCATTCAGGATATTATTCCGAGACTCGCGCTCTCGGGAAAATGGAATTTAGAACGCGTTACCTTGTACCTCAACACTCCAGCATCCAAAAGATGCTCTAATTATCCCTCCCGGTTGCGTCCTTGTACGATGGTGCGGCATTATTCGCACGTCATTTGTCGGTGATTTATCTCTACCGAATGAGAATTATTAATATTTCGTAACATTCCTGGTCCCTCTAACTTACGTGAACCGTGTGGGCACGACGAAGGTCCAAACTCAAAGAAGCCGCAAGATGTATTTATGTGTTCGAGACGACAAGAGCTTCTTCTGCACTCGCGAGAGGAAGCAACTACGACGCAATCGTTTTGTCTTGTACGGATGATTTACGGCACCAGATGAGAGCCGCAATAAATTCCACTTGTTGGTTTGTAAATTTTGATAAAAAATAAGTTATTTTAATCAATTTTTAATTGAATCTCGTAAAATAACGATTTCGAGCACTAAACAAGATGGTAGATCTCAATTTAGGACGGCGACGGGAATGATATTTGAGATAAGTTTTCAAAAAATGCTTGCAAATGGTGATGGTGTTTTCTACTTATCGATCTAATCGTTTAGATTTGTTCGAATTTATGATCAATTTAAGTAGTTGGGGAAAGTCAAAAAGCATCTGCGAAATAAGGTTGAGTATTTTTGTTTCTTAAACGATTGAGTTAATACGACATAAATCGATTTGATTTGAGCTCAAGAATAGAAATTGTTATACTTTAGCTTTACGTGTATCGATACTTTGTTGATAATTTCATGCTAAGAGAAACCATTAACTAGACTGTAGGTAAACATTTCTAAGCAGTATGACATACTGCTTAGAAAATTTTCAAACATTTTCCTTGCTCGCATTTTTCATATCTTAGCGTTTTGGAAAAACATGCTATGGAGCAGTGATTCAAAGTACAACTTGTTTGAATCAAATAGTAAAAAATGTGTACCACGTCCCCCAAGCAAGAAATTAGACCCTCACTAAAGTATAACAATTTCTATTCTTGAGCTCAAATCAAATCGATTTATGTCGTATTAACTCAATCGTTTAAGAAACAAAAATACTCAACCTTATTTCGCAGATGCTTTAAAAATCGTAAGGCATGGTGGAAAAAATGTTATGGTTTGGGATGCAATTTTGTGATTTGATGTGGGTAACTCAACGAATGGACCAATATTTATACAAACGACGAATGCAACTAAGCCATTTCTTGACCGACAGATATATGCTTGTTCCATTAATTTTTGCTGGACAACGATCCAAATCATACTGTCGGAAACATTAAAGCATAGTTTTCTGCCAAACACGTTTTGGATGGGCCTGTTGAGAATCCCAATTTAAATCCAATTAATAGCGCCTGGGCAGATGTTGAAAGAGTCCTGGAAAAGAAAACAAACAAAAATACTGATGAATTGGGATTTGGCAATGGAATTGGGACAGGCAATACAAAGAAGGCTCACACACAAAGGAAGCAAACCAACCCAAGCAAAAAACTGATTTTCAAAAGGAAAATAGAATGGCAGAATGTAGAACCAGTTCTAAAGTTTCGACTGAAGAAGGAAGTGGAGAGATGCTACTACTAGTTTTGGGAATGAAAAGTAAATAGGAAGAAATATGGACCATGAACGTGATGAAACAATTGATGGTAAATATAAATGAGAAATTTGAACAAAATAAAATGAATCAAATTATGAAGAAAATGAATCATCATTTAGAAGATAAATTGGAATAAAATAACATAAATTGGAAATGAAACAAAATTTAGGAGCGAAGTTGGAACAAAACAAAAAGGAAATGGATCAAAATTTAGAAGAAAAAATCGGAAAATAATCTGCTTGAAAATCAGAAAAAATTTAATGAAACTATTTATGGTTAAAGGAAAGGAATTATCATACAACTGGAAAATAGCAACGACGTTTTACAACGTGAAATCGATAATATATGATATAAAAGAACATTATACAAATCTACCATTATATGGCGAAAAGAATGGAAGAAAAATATAACATTACATTAGAAGAAAAAGGCTTAGAATAGTACGAAATGGTAGCGAAGGAAATTGTAAAATAGTTTTGGGATAGTAACCATCAACACCGACAAAAATTAAAACCATTAAATGTAAGACATAACTATACAAAATTTAAAACAAAAAAATTTAGACAAAGGTGAATTTAAGGGATCCAACACGTTAATGTTTTGGATGGGCCTATTCAGAATCCCATTTAAATCCAATTAAAAGCGCCTGGGCAGATGTTGAAAGAGTCCTGCAAAAGAAAACAAACAAAAATACTGATGAATTGTTAAAAAATGTAAAAGAAATAAGCCAGAATATTACAATTGATCGATTTCAGTATTTAGTACCTAGTCTTCTTCGAAAGTGCAAAAGTGTACTTAAATTAAAGAGTTATCCTACTAAATATACAGGGTGATTCATATAAGAACCGACACGCAGCAGAAACATGCAAAGAACAATATATTAAGATGAGTTAACAAAATTTATCTCTATATTAAGTTGTATTCCTACATTCCTTCAAAGTTTGATTACATTTTTTTAACATTGCTTATCTCAGTAATAGATAAAGCTAGAAAAATCAAATTTGGTGTACGTTATGAGTGCTGAGATCACTCATCAAAGATGTGCGAATTACATGAGTCATGCCATGGGACATGGGTCACGATGGGACATGTGTGACTCATCGTGAGCAGGAATCGAAAAATTATATTCTGGAAATACGTGAATTTGTGGATAAAATAATTGCCAGCAATATACGAACGATTACATTAGATATATTGAAAGAATATTTAGAAATTGTAACGGATCAAACTTTAACCGCTGAAGAGAAACTTTCGAAAAGAGTAATTGTTACTGATAATGGCTGAAATCTCATTTTAGCATTTCGCTCATATACTATACTTTCCTGTGGATGCCATAACTTAAATTAGGTCATACACGATGTTGTAGAAGGCGAGGATACGCTTCTGAAGCTAAAAGCAGTTGTAAATTCATCAAAAATAAAATTGTTGCTTATATTAAGCATTCTGAGTTAAATAATAAACCATCTAAGACGTTAAAAAAACATATTTCAATACACTAAAATTTTATTTACACTATGATGATCAGTATACAAGACGTGTATGGGAATATTCAGGACTTATTGATTGATAAGGATGAAATTTTTCGCCTAGGTGGTCTAAATCACACGACATTGAAATCGTTAATAGATTTTTTATATTTATTTAGAAAATGTTCTCACACTTAGCTCAGATTTATACCCTATATTAAAGCACAACATTTTATTGGAACAAAAGGTTATCCGTTTTGCAACCTAAAGATTCAGATATGAAACAGAAACAGCAATGAGAATTGAAATAGCAAACATCACTTGCATTGCTAAATAGATGGATAAATTGAACAAAATTGGTGATGAATGGAGGAAGATCTTTAAAACGTTAAAGGAAATATTACTCATAGGAATCAAAGAGAATATGCTAGCTTTTATTATATATTTTAATTCAATATAACAGTCTCATTTATTTCAGAATATGATAAATAAAACTAAACACCCTGTTAATTCTGCCATTTTGTCGAATACGATTAATTAATGATCAAATTAGCAAGTAATCAAACATGATTCATATATTTAATCACCTAATCATGAGTGAGTCACGTGAATTGACGAGAATCCTGCGTGAGTCACGTGATTCAGGTATGATATTTAGGTGACTAGTAGGCGTAACCCGCGTGAGATAGATCGTGACTGGGCGTGAGCGAGAATATGAATGAATCACCCTGTTAATTGGTGTTCACCCCTTGTTGTGTTCACTCCATTGTTAATTTATAAAAACAACATAGTTTCCTTAATTGGCTGTTAAAACTAAAATAGCCTAGATGTATTTATTTTATTATTTAAGTCAAAAATGTTGTGTTATCTTCGATTTTATTTCAATAATTATATGAAGTTGTAATGGTATTTTAATAGTTATGGTTTTGTATCTTTATCTTTTCATTCTCTCTAGAAAAATGTATTTCTTCTGTTTTTTTTCCAGAAATGGACTTGTTGAAAAATTCCATTACCAAAAGTTACCAACCCGAAGGAATATAGATATTTGCGACTTGAACTAAAATTAGAACTAACACTAGCACTAATACTAGAGCTATCACTAGGACTAATACTAGATCTAAAACTAGAAACTTTCCGGTTTCGATGTAAAAGAGTAAACTGGTTCGAAATAGTCACTACGGGAATCTGTATTTTTCGAATGCTTTGGAAAGCTTTATTACTTAACTTTCATTCTTGTTAACTAAACAGAAACCGGTTTAAAGTGACTGTACTTATGATTTAGGACATATTAGTGTCTTGAAAACTGTTTAGAAAATGCTGAAAAAAGCAATGGATTTTCAGATTACGAAATTAATCAATTCTTACAATATTCTAGCCGAAATCAATCAGGGTGTCGTAAACATTATATAGTTGCGAAACAACTTTAATGCATGTTATTGATGTCATACGAGCTACAAATGAAAATCATGTGACTGCATCATTAATGAGATCACTGATGGTGTTGTTTGATTATTCAAAAGCCTCTGATCTTGCCCATAATAGTCTAAAGTTATCTAAATTCATTTACAAGCTGATAAAATCATCGAAAATTTAATAATAATTAATGTAAAATCATCAAAAACTGTTTAAAATATGTCTCTAAATCGTCTTTAATTGTCTAAAAATGTTTAAAATCATCAATAACCGTCTAAAATCAATCAAGATTAGTTTTTAATCATCCACAGGTTGTCTAAAATCATACCAACTTTATATCAAATCCATTGCAGCTCTGATACTCTGATACTCTTGTTTCAGTATAATTGATAGTTTTAGATATTCAAGTATACTTATATACTTGCTTTAATATTCACCCTGTTAGATTTCTCAATGTTAAAAAAATAATTTATAAAAAAAATAAAATAGTTTATTAAAAAAGTCATAGAAACAAACAAAAAAAGGTTAATAAATGATAAATAAAATGATAAATAGAAATGATTAAGACGTCAGACATGATGTGTGTTCTGAAAAATGGATAAATGTACTTTATAAAAAAATAAACAGAACAAAGGAAGGGAATTATTAATAATAAATGAATTAATACAGAGGAAATAATAGAAGGAAGGAATTTGAATTTGTATATATTCGGTTAATTATTAGTTTACTAAAAAAAAAACGAAATGACCAAAAAAAAAAGAATGAATATTAATAATCAATAAATATAAATAATTAAGACGTGATGCGTGTTCTGAAAAACGGAAGAATTTAATTTATAAAAAATAAACACAACAAAGAAATTAATTGATTTCTTCGTTGGAATTTTTAATAATAAATGAATTAATAAAGAAGAAACGAATTAAAATTTGTATATATTCGGTTAATTTGTTAGAACCTGTTTACCCTCTATTGTACATTTAAATAATTAAAAAATTATTATCTCAATATATAAATATTCTATAAAACTATTTTAGTCTCACTCTGTCGAGGTCGCTTGTGGATATTAAATATTAACATGAAATCGTTGATTTAGGAAGGTTGTAGTACCTCGGCCTGCACGTGACCTCGGCAGAGTGAGAATAAAATCGTCTTATAGGGGGAGACTTTAAATATTTACTAAGATATACAAGGAGCGATTTTACCTCAAATCACAGAGGTGCAAATCCAGTGCCTCGCCCGCTAGCGACCTCGGCGATTTTGAGGCAAAATCGTTCCTTGTATATCTTATTTAATATATAGAATCTCCTTCTATAAAACGATTTTATTCTCATTCTGCCGAGGTCACGTGCGCGCGTGGTGCTACAATCTTCCAAAATGGACGATTTTATGTAAACATTTCAAATACAGCGCCTCGCCCGCAAGCGACCTCGGCGATTTGAGGTAAAATCGTCTCTTGCATAATTTAGTGAATATGTAAAGTCTCCTATAAGACGATTTTATTCTCACTCTGCCAAGATCGCGTGCGAATAAAACGGTGCGAATAAAATGCGTCGTATAAAACGGACGATTTTATGTAAACATTTCCTTGTATATCTTAATAAATATATAAAGTCTCTTCAGATAAGGCAATTTTATTCTCACTCCACCGAGGTCATGTACGGGTGAGGAGCTTCAAGCTTCCAAAATGGACAATTTTACGTAAATATTTCATATCCAGAGCCTCGCCAGCAAGCGATCTCGGCGATTTGAGGTAAAATCGTTCCTTGTATATCTTAGTAAATATGTAAACTCTCCTCCTATAAGACGATTTTATTCTCACTCTGTTAAGGTCATTTACGGGCAAGGCACTACAATATTTCAAAATGGACGATTTTATGTAAACATTTCATAACCAGCGCCTCGCCCGCAAGCGGCCTCGGCGATTTGAGGTAAAAACGTCTCTTGTATATTTTAGTAAATATATAAAGTCTCTTATAAGACGATTTTATCTTCACTCCGTTGAAGTTGCTTGTGGGCGAGGCGCTACAATCTTCCAAAATGGTCGATTTTATGTAAACATTTCAAAGCCAGCGCCTCGCCCGCAAGCGACCTCGGCGACTTAAGGCAAGATTGTTCCTTGTATATCTTAATCAATATATAAAGTCTCTTCAGATAAGGCAATTTTATTTTCACACCGCCGAGGTCACGTACGGGCGAGGAGCTACAAGCTTCCAAAATGGACAATTTTACGTAAATATTTCATATCCAGAGCCTCGCCCGCAAGCGACCTCGGCGATTTGAGATAAAATCGTCTCTTGTATATTTTAGTAAATATGTAAAGTCTCTTATAAGACGATTTTATCTCAATACAACTTTTCATTTTATGTTAGAAGATATGTTAGAAGCTTTTTCAAAAATCTCAAAATTACCCAACCCAGTCCATAACATTCTTCAATACAATTTCTAAATGTTGTATTGGACCTTGATTTTGAACTGGGTTAGGTTGGGTTGAGCTCCAACATCATACCATTCAACATAAAGGATAATATGAAGTTGGAGCTCAACCTAACCCAACCCAGTTCATAACATTCTTCTAAAATAATAGGCCAACACAACTTTTCATTTTATGTTAGAAGACATGTTAGAAGCTTTTTCAAAAATCTCAAAATTACCCAACCCAGTCCATAACGTTCTTCAATACAATTTCTAAAAGTTGTATTGGACCATGATTTTGAACTGGGTTGGGTTGCGTTGAGCTCCAACATCATACCATTCAACATAAAGGATAATATGAAGTTGGTGCTCTACCTAACCCAACCCAGTCCACAACATTCTTCAAAAATCATAGACCAATACAACTTTTCATTTTATGTTAGAACACATGTTAGAAGCTTTTTCAAGAATCTCAAAATTACCCAACCCAGTCCATAACATTCTTCAATGCAATTTCTAAAAGTTGCATTGGACCTTGATTTTGAACAGTATTGGGTTGGGTTGAGTTCCAACATCATACCATTCAACATAAAGGATAATATGAAGTTGGAGCTCAACCTAGCACAACCCAGTTCATAACATTCTTCCAAAATCATAGGCCAATACAACTTTTCATTTTATGTTAGAAGACATGTTAGAAGCTTTTTCAAAAATCTCAAATTTACCCAACCCAGTCCATAACGTTCTTCAATACAATTTCTAAAAGTTGTACTGGACCATGATTTTGAACTGGGTTGGGTTGGGTTGAGCTCCAACATCATATCATTTAATATGAGGATAGTATGAAGTCGGAGTTCAACCTAACCCAACCCGGTCCATAACATTCTTCAAAAATCATAGACCAATATAACTTTTCATTTTATGTTAGAAGATATGTTAGAAGCTTATTCAAAAATCTCAATATTACCCAACCCAGTCCATAACATTCTTCAATACAATTTCTAAATGTTGTATTGGACCTTGATTTTGAATTGGGTTGGGTTGCGTTGACCTCCAACATCATACCATTCAACATAAAGGATAATATGAAGTTGGAGCTCAACCCAACCCAACCCAGTCCATAACATTCTTCAATGCAATTTCTAAAAGTTGTATTGGACCTTGATTTTGAACTGGTTTGGGTTGGGTTGAGCTCCAACATCATAACATTCGATATAAAGGATAATATGAAGTTGGAGCTCAACCTAACCCAACCCAGTCCATAATATGCTTCAGAAATCATAGACCAATACAACTTTTGGAAATAAACTCTATAAGTGTCATGCCTATTTCTTCATTAAACATTTCTGCTTCGTTGTTAATATAGAATTGATAGATTAAGCAGAACTAACGAATATTGTTCAGGGATGTATAGAATCAATTGCTATCATTTTATATCAGAGGACATAAGACATGTTAGAAGCTTTTTCAAAAATCTCAGAATTACCCAACCCAGTCCATAACATTCTTCAATACAATTTCTAAATGTTGTATTGGACCATGATTTGGAACTGGATTGGGTTGGGTTAAGCTCCTACATCATACCATTCAACATAAAGGATAATATGAGGATAGAGCTCAACCTAACCCAGTCCAGAATATTCTTCAAGAATCATAGACCAATACAACTTTTCATTTTATGTTAGAAGACATGTTAGAAGCTTTTTCAAAAATCTCAAAATTACCCAACCCAGTCCATAACATTCTTCAATGCAATTTCTAAAAGTTGTACTGGACCTTGATTTTGAACTGGGTTGGGTTGGGTTGAGCTCCAACATCATACCATTAAACATAAAGGATAGTATGAAGTTGGAGCTCAACCTAACCCAACCCAGTCCACTTGCGAGGCGCTACAATCTTCCAAAATGGACGATTTTATGTAAACATTTTAAACTAATTTTAAACTAATTTCTACATTTTAAATCCAACGCCTCGACTGCAAGCGACCTCAGCGATTTGAGGCAAAATCGTTCATTGTATATCTTAGTAAATATGTAAGGTCTCCTCTTATAAGACGATCTCATTCTCATTCTACCGAGGTTGCTTGCGGGTTCTGACTTACACCGTATTTGTTATTTCCGTATTTTTTTTTTGTATTTGTTATTTCTAAGTATTGGTCATAAGAAGTTCCAAGACATATTTCACAACAATTATTAAATGAATCAATGAATCGTAACATTATAAAAATATTAAATTAATAACTTTCAAATTGATAGATATAAAAAGTCAAAAACCGAAGAGAGAAAATGTTGTCATCTAAAATTTTTCTTCTTGTCGATTAACCCGCCTTTCTAATTGTGACGAAAGTTAAACGTCGTTTTTCTATCAATAAACGCTTGTTACACAGCTTTAGAAAAATAATTGAATACATTTTAGATATAATTTATCTCTGAAGTAAGTTATAAAAAAATTAACCTTAAGCGTTTACACAATTTACCCGTGCTAAAAGCAAGATTGGCAAATACCACACCTAAAGATGTAAGATTAACTGTTGCAAAAAATCTTCGAATTGAATGCAAACAATATGAAAATCGATTAAGTTGGAAAATGGGATAAAATGTAAATGATTCAAAGAGTTAACGTCAATCTTGAATTCAATGCTTTTAATTCAATACAATAAAATTTATTTAATTTAAAAATTAAAAATGGATTTTGTACACAATCAAACCATAAATGATTGTAAATACAACCATGTACAGACAATTATTCCCAATTAAATCTCATCCTCAGCGAATGGTTAATACCATGTCAACATGTTAGTGCGCACCCAATACATTACGCAGTCGATCAGTATCATCTCGTCTTAAGTGTGGTTCTCATGTAATAATTTAAAACATTACACGCTTTACATTATGCTTACACAACTTTTGTCTCGTTTCATTATCCGACATAAAGTTATTTCCGCAGATTATCCAATGGCTAAAACGCAATATAACGTAAATTGTGGGTAATACGAAAATACTTGATGGTCGTTCGGTGGCTTTTTGTATCCAGTAAAAGTAAGTTTAATTAGAGGATGTTTAACACGATAAGTTGACGTTCGACCTTAATGTGAGAACATGTGTTATGTAATCGTAATCTGGTACCGTTAGAAAAATTTGCGGGGCATTTTAATTGGAGCGATTTGATATTATGAACGAGAACGGATATGGGTCATCAAAGTGATTAGAAAAAAAAACATTTTTTATGTTAAACTATAATGGATCAATTATATGATTTAATTGATTTTGGTTTATTAAATTGATATCTCTTTGTTGAGAAGAGATGTTTTGGAAATTTGAGTGAGTAAAATATATTTGATTAATTTAAATAGTTTTACGCCATATTTGCATTTAAAATACTTTCGCAATTGCGTCATGATCGACATTTCGTGATCGCATTGCTTCCATTCCGAAGCAGTTCTGCGAACAAAGGCTGCCCTTGTTTCTTCACCGTTCGAGTAGACAAAACCCACACTTACACATCAAATTGAAAGAGTCAATCGTAACTCGAATGATTCCCAGTTGAAAGAAAAAAGTCTCCTTGATATTTTAGGCGATTCCTTTTCCTAACCGTCGTAAATCCAGTACTAATAATTACTACTGTAATGTTACGGATTACGGATTTGTAAACGTACCTGAAAAGATAAAAAGTTATAATTATAGGCTAAAAAGCTTGGGTGTAATTTGCATTTATTACAATTTCATTGTGTTTGAGTTTAAAACCTAATGGTTACTTATAAATGGTTTTCATTAGTAAACTTTGTTCTTGAATAATTTGCAACTCGGCCGTTTTTAAGTGCTTAATCTGAATGACACCCATTTAAAATTTGTTGAAATTATTGTGCAGAATAGGAAACGGATGCGAACAAGGACATTTCGTTAATGGATATAACTATTATCCCACGGGAGATTTTAGTTCAAATTCTATATACTTTTAGTATAGTTTTTAAATGTCAGTGTCGAAGATGGTTTTAGAATTCAATGAAGAAACCGAAAGGTGCGAACTAATAAATTTGTTGAAGACCTTGTTTAATAAAAATTTAGCTATGCGAAGTTAGATGTCCCAAGAAATATTTATATAGTAATTAGATGCTTCATGGCTAAAATAATGGGATGGTGAGATGATTCATGGATAAAATTGAAGAAGAAAATGTCTTCTTTAAAATGATATAGGATAACTAACGTTTCAACTAAAAATTGTTGAGATAAAAATTAAAATATATAAGATTACGTTTCAAATTAATGAAATTTCAAGGAATCGCTTTAGCTTTAGTGATGGAGATAGAGGAATGAATCATGACTTAAATTGAAGATGAAGATGTCTTCTTCAAAATAATGTATGATAATTGTTGTTTTATTCAAGAATTACTGAGATAAAAATTGAAATATGTAAGATTTCATTTCAACTTAAATAATAACAAATGGTAAATTTTAAAAAAATCGCCAGGGCTAAAATAATGGACATAATGGGATGAATTATGGATCAAATTGAAGATGAAAATGTCTTCTTTAATACGTTATAAGATAACTGATGTGTTAAATAGAAATTATTGAGATAAAAATTAAAATATATAAGATTGCGTTTCAAATTACTGAAATTTCAAGGAATCGCTTTGACTTTAGTGATGGAGATAGAGGTATGAATCATGACTTAAATTGAAGATGAAGATGATTTATTCAAAATCATGTATGATAATTGTTGTTTTATTCAAGAATTACTGAGATAAAAATTGAAGTATGTAAGATTTCATTTCAACTTAAATCATAACAAAAGGCAAATTTAAAACAAAATCACCACGGCTAAAATAATGGACATAATGGGATGAATTATGGATCAAATTGAAGATGAAAATGTCTTCGTTAATACGTTATAAGATAACTGATGTGTTAATTAGAAATTATTGAGATAAAAATTAAAATATATAAGATTGCGTTTCAAATTAATGAAACTTCAAGGAATCGCTTTGGCTTTAGTAATGAAGATAGAGGAATGAATCATGGCTTAAATTGAAGATGAAGATGTCTTCTTCAAAATAATGTATGATAATTGTTGTTTTATTCAAGAATTGCTGAGATAAAAATTGAAATATGTAAGATTTCATTTCAACTTAATTAATAACAAATGGTAAATTTTAAAAAAATCGCCAGGGCTAAAATAATGGACATAATGGGATGAATTATGGATCAAATTGAAGATGAAAATGTCTTCTTTAATACGTTATAAGATAACTGATGTGTTAATTAGAAATTATTGAGATAAAAATTAAAATATATAAAATTGCGTTTCAAATTAATGAAATTTCAAGGAATCGTTTTGGCTTTAGTAATGGAGATAGAGGTATGAATCATGACTTAAATTGAAGATGAAGATGATTTATTCAAAATCATGTATGATAATTGTTGTTTTATTCAAGAATTACTGAGATAAAAATTGAAGTATGTAAGATTTCATTTCAACTTAAATCATAACAAAAGGCAAATTTAAAACAAAATCACCACGGCTAAAATAATGGACATAATGGGATGAATTATGGATCAAATTGAAGATGAAAATGTCTTCGTTAATACGTTATAAGATAACTGATGTGTTAATTAGAAATTATTGAGATAAAAATTAAAATATATAAGATTGCGTTTCAAATTAATGAAACTTCAAGGAATCGCTTTGGCTTTAGTAATGAAGATAGAGGAATGAATCATGGCTTAAATTGAAGATGAAGATGTCTTCTTCAAAATAATGTATGATAATTGTTGTTTTATTCAAGAATTACTGAGATAAAAATTGAAATATGTAAGATTTCATTTCAACTTAAATAATAACAAATGGTAAATTTTAAAAATCGCCAGGGCTAAAATAATGGACATAATGTAATGAATTATGGACCAAATTGAAGATGAAAATGTCTTCTTTAATACGTTATAAGATAACTGATGTGTTAAATAGAAATTATTGAGATAAAAATTAAAATATATAAGATTGCGTTTCAAATTAATGAAATTTCAAGGAATCGCTTTGACTTTAGTAATGGAGATAGAGGAATGAATGATGACTTAAATTGAAGATGAAGATGTCTTCTTCAAAATAATGTATGATAATTGTTGTTTTATTCAAGAATTACTGAGATAGAAATTGAAATATGTAAGATTTCATTTCAACCTAAATCATAACAAAGGGTAAATTTAAAATAAAATCACCACGGCTAAAATAATGGACATAATGGGATGAATCATGGATCAAATTGAAGATGAAAATGTCTTCTTTAATACGTTATAAGATAACTGATGTATTAATTAGAAATTGTTGAGATAAAAATTAAAATATATAAGATTGCGTTTCAAATTAATGAAATTTCAAGAAATCGCTTTGACTTTAGTAATGGAGATAGAGGAATGAATGATGACTTAAATTGAAGATGAAGATGTCTTCTTCAAAATAATGTATGATAATTGTTGTTTTATTCAAGAATTACTGAGATAGAAATTGAAGTATGTAAGATTTCATTTCAACTTAAATCATAACAAAGGGTAAATTTAAAATAAAATCACCACGGCTAAAATAATGGACATAATGGGATGAATGATGGATCAAATTGAAGATGAAAATGTCTTCTTTAATACGTTATAAGATAACTGATGTATTAATTAAAAATTATTGAGATAAAAATTAAAATATATAAACTTGCGTTTCAAATTAATGAAATTTCAAGGAATCGTTTTGGCTTTAGTAATGGAGATAGAGGAATGAATCATGACTTAAATTGAAGATGAAGATGTCTTCTTCAAAATAATGTATGATAATTGTTGTTTTATTCAAGAATTACTGAGATAGAAATTGAAATATGTAAGATTTCATTTCGACTTAAATCATAACAAAGGGTGAATTTAAAACAAAATCACCACGGCTAAAATAATGGACCTAATGGGATGAATCATGGATCAAATTGAAGATGAAAATGTCTTCTTTAATACGTTTTAAGATAACTGATGTGTTAATTAGAAATTATTGAGATAAAAATTAAAATATATAAGATTGCGTTTCAAATTAATGAAATTTCAAGGAATCGCTTTGGCTTTAGTAATGGAGATAGAGGAATGAATCATGACTTAAATTGAAGATGAAGATGTCTTCTTCAAAATAATGTATGATAATTGTTGTTTTATTCAAGAATTACTCAGATAAAAATTGAAATATGTAAGATTTCATTTCAACTTAAATCATAACAAAGGGTATATTTAAAACAAAATCACCACGGCTAAAATAATAGACATAATGGGATGAATTATGGATCAAATTGAAGATGAAAATGTCTTCTTTAATACGTTATAAGATAACTGATGTGTTAATTAGAAATTATTGAGATAAAAATTAATAAAATATATAAAATTGCGTTTCAAATTAATGAAATTTCAAGGAATCGTTTTGGCTTTAGTAATGGAGATAGAGGTATGAATCATGACTTAAATTGAAGATGAAGATGATTTATTCAAAATCATGTATGATAATTGTTGTTTTATTCAAGAATTACTGAGATAAAAATTGAAGTATGTAAGATTTCATTTCAACTTAAATCATAACAAAAGGCAAATTTAAAACAAAATCACCACGGCTAAAATAATGGACATAATGGGATGAATTATGGATCAAATTGAAGATGAAAATGTCTTCGTTAATTCGTTATAAGATAACTGATGTGTTAATTAAAAATTATTGAGATAAAAATTAAAATATATAAGATTACGTTTCAAATTAATGAAATTTCAAGGAATCGCTTTGGCTTTAGTGATGGAGATAGAGGAATGAATCATGACTTAAATTGAAGATGAAGATGTCTTCTTCAAAATAATGTATGATAATTGTTGTTTTATTCAAGAATTACTGAGATAAAAATTGAAATATGTAAGATTTCATTTCAACTTAATTAATAACAAATGGTAAATTTTAAAAAAATCGCCAGGGCTAAAATAATGGACATAATGGGATGAATTATGGATCAAATTGAAGATGAAAATGTCTCCTTTAATACGTTATAAGATAACTGATGTGTTAATTAGAAATTATTGAGATAAAAATTAAAATATATGAGATTGCATTTCAAATTAATGAAATTTCAAGGAATCGCTTTGGCTTTAGTAATGGAGATAGAGGAATGAATCATGGCTTAAATTAAAGATGAAGATATCTTCTTCAAAATAATGTATGATAATTGTTGTTTTATTCAAGAATTACTGAGATAAAAATTGAAATATGTAAGATTTCATTTCAACTTAAATCATAACAAAGGGCAATTTTAAAACAAAATCACCACGGCTAAAATAATGCACATAATGGGATGAATTATGGATCAAATTGAAGATGAAAATGTCTTCTTTAATACGTTTTAAGATAACTGATGTGTTAATTAGAAATTATTGAGATAAAAATTAAAATATATAAGATTGCGTTTCAAATTAATGAAATTTCAAGGAATCGCTTTGGCTTTAGTAATGGAGATAGAGGTATGAATCATGACGTAAATTGAAGATGAAGATGTCTTATTCAAAATAATGTATGATAATTGTTGTTTTATTAAAGAATTATTGAGATAATAATTGAAATATGTAAGATTGCATTTGAACTTGGATTACACTAAAATAATAAAAATGGAAGATTTCAAAAAATCAGCATGGTTATAATAATGGAGACAATGGGATGACTCAGGGATCAAATTGAAGACGAAAATGCCTGTTTTAGTATGATGTAAGATCGCTGACGTTTTAATCAGACTATTCAGATGAACATTAAAATGTATTAGATTGCGTTCCAAATTAACTAAACACTAAGAATTCCCATGGCTTTAATAATGGAGATAGAAGAATGAATCGTTGCTTAAATTGAAGATGAAGATGTCTTCTTCAAAATAATGTATGATAATCGTTGTTTTATTTAAAAAGTTATTGAGATAAAGGTTGAAATATGTAAGATTGCATTTGAACTTGGATTACACTAAAATAATAAAAATGGAAGATTTCAAAAAATCAGCATGGTTATAATAATGGAGACAATGGGATAACTCAGGGATCAAATTGAAGACGAAAATGCCTGTTTTAGTATGATGTAAGATCGCTGACGTTTTAATCAGACTATTCAGATGAACATTAAAATGTATTAGATTGCGTTCCAAATTAACTAAACACTAAGAATTCCCATGGCTTTAATAATGGAGATAGAAGAATGAATCGTGGCTTAAATTGAAGATGAAGATGTCTTCTTCAAAATAATGTATGATAATCCTTGTTTTATTAAGATAGTTATTGAGATAAAGGTTGAAATATGTAAAATTGCATTTGAACTTGGATGACACTAAAATAATAAAAATGGAAGATTTCAAAAAATCAGCATGGTTATAATAATGGAGACAATGGGATGACTCAGGGATCAAATTGTTGACGAAAATGCCTTCTTTAGTATGATGTAAGATAGCAGACGTTTTAATCAGAAACTATTCAGATGAACATTAAAATGTATTAGATTGCTCTCCAAATTAACTAAACTTTAAGGAATTCCCGTGGCTTTAATAATGGAGATAGAAGAATGAATCGTTGCTTAAATTGAAGATGAAGATGTCTTCTTCAAAATAATATATGATAATCGTTGTTTTATTTAAAAAGTTATTGAGATAAAGGTTGAAATATGTAAGATTGCATTGGATGACACTAAAATAATAAAAATGGAAGATTTCAAATAATCAGCATGGTTATAATAATGGAGACAATGGGATGGCTCAGGGATCAAATTGAAGGCGAATATGCCTTCTTTAGTGTGATGTAAGATAACTGACGTTTTAATCAGAAACTATTCAGATGTACATTAAAATATATTAGATTGCTCTCCAAAGTAACTAAACTTTAAGGAATTCCCGTGGCTTTAATAATGGAGATAGAGGAATGAATCGTTGCTTAAATTGAAGATGAAGATGTCTTCTTCAAAATAATGTATGATAATCGTTGTTTTATTTAAAAAGTTATTGAGATAAAGGTTGAAATATGTAAGATTGCATTTGAACTTGGATTACACTAAAATAATAAAAATGGGAGATTACAAAAAATTAGCATGGTTATAATAATGGAGGCAATGGGATGACTCAGGGATCAAATTGAAGACGATAATGCCTTCTTTAGTATGATGTAAGACAGCTGACGTTTTAAATTTCAAGGGCCTTGGGTTTAATAATTGAAAAAGTGAAATGGATCCTGGCTTAAATTGAAGACGAAGATGTCTTCTTCAAAACGATGTATGATAATTCCCGTTTTATTGAAGAATTATTGCGAAAGACATTCAAAAGTGGATTAGAACAGAAGCTTAGATACAGAGAGATATTGAGAAAATACGAAAATGTCAAAATTTGACAAAATTTCGTTGCTTTGCTGATAACTTCGTTGATTTCGTGGATCGAAAGATTTAGGTAATTTTATTGATAACGGTATTCTCCTTTTTAGTTCAATTTTCATATTCGCCAAAGTCAAAAAATACTTATGGATGATATTGAAACATCTTCGTGTTCGAAGGTTGTAGCAAAATTGATTGTTAACAATATTGCTTCTTTCTCTTTTGCTCTCACATGCATAAACAATCAATACATTACCTTCTCTAGTGGTAGATTTAACATTAATCGAAGGAGTGGCCCTCTGAGACTCTCTTCGCCAAAATTAGTGAATTAACTGTTCGTTTTAATAGTTAATAGTAAAGAATATAGTATGCTACAACTTTTATACTAATTTTGTTTCCAAAACGTTTTTCGCATTTTATGCTTCATCATTAAGTCTATCTCTTGTTATAAATAAAATTGGGGGATATCTTCTTGTAGGTGTGTCAATAATAATCATGTGGCTGAACGTTACGACTTAACCATTAGCATAAGCCAATAAACACACACGACCTCCTTAACATTTGACCCGAAGCCGAGTGGAGGAGCCAAATGCGGAAATAAAACGAACGCGCATTCCAGTGTTACGTACCTAAGTGATATATGGTCAGTGAAGTTCGAAAAACGAATGCAAACGGATTGTAGCCTGGGTTGAAATTGCAACACTTTGAGTACATCTCGATCTGCGAGACGATGTCGCAAGAAAGTGGCTTCGTTAAAATAATAATATGTAAAGAATTTAACTGGTAAAAGTAAAAAAAAAATTTAAATGAAACAACCACAAAAGTTGTTTCGAAACAATAAGACTTTAAAATGTGTGAACAATATTTGACATATAGCGTTATTAAATATAAATAGGTTTTATTTAAAGTATTGGAGTTGCGTTAATAACTACAGAAGTTGATGGTTATCTAATCAATTTAAAATCTATAATTAGACAACCGCAAAACCGCACAAGTTGCGTTTCAATTTCGGTAATTGACGTTGGTACGCGTGCATCATACCGGTTATTATCGCTTTTCTCAAAGAACGAACCCGACAGAATGCCGTAGGATATTGCACCATTTAACGCTTTTGTTGCAGAAATTACTAAATTATTATAGGACTTGCGCAACCGCGATCCTCAATAAAGGCAATTTGCAAAAGAATTTCGCCAAATTAAGATTACTATCGCCACTTCTTCTATAATTCTTTCCCACCGTAATTATATTTTACACAATAAACTTTATCGTTCATACATTACTTTTTATTATAAATAAAATAAAATAAAATCAAGAGTGATGTTAAAAGAAATTGAACGTCAAAAATAAATCAATAATTTTTTTTTCATTTCGATCGTCTTTTAAAAAAACCCCCATCTAAATTCTAAATCAAATCATTAAAATGGCCTTTCATTAAAATTGACCATCAATGTCCAATAATCGTTATAAAAGTTTCAAAAAACGTAAAATTAATAGTGACGATCAATGGCATTTTTCAGTATCCCAGACTTTAATGCCTCAAGATTCTCTTTGTAACGTGAGCGAATTCGAAATGACCTCTCACCCAAGAAGCAGCTTATCCGAGCTGCTACGTTCCAGCACAAAAGGAGACAACGACGTCAAATGGTTGTATAAACAAGAAAATCATACACATTTTAACAAACCAAACAAGAAAATTTATCAACAAAGAGAGCCAATACCACTATCGTCTCAAATAAGCGGAATTAAATTCGAAATAGATAACAATTATATTAATTTAGGCGATATAGAAGCATTAAATAATCCGCACGAAAAACCTAGATCTCCGTTAAATAGAAATAAAAGAATTAGAGCACACTCCCCGGTAAGCGTAGACGAAACAGACGAAGATATTTCATTGTCTAAATACATAAAAGAATCGAAAAGTAGGGACTTAAGATTGCAAAGATTTCTTGCTGAAGATAAGTGTGATTCATCAACACTTTCTGATCCATTAAATGACGAATTTGATAACATTTTGGAGCAACTACAACATTTTATTGCGTCAGATAAAATTGTTAATATTACCGAGGCTCAAAAAGCGCAATTAGTTGATTACTTAACTATACTAAGCGACGATTAAACCAAAAAAAAATGATTGGATGTTTTAAGTTATGTGATCTTTATAATCTAACAAAAATACAATTAACAAGAAAAAGTGTTTTGATTTAAATATTTGATGATGTGAAGGTACACTTTTGTGATAATAACAACTTTTATTTTAACATGAAATAAACATTACGAGAAAGTCTGTGTTGTAATTGTAATCTTAAATTCGGGTACTATTTTAAGAAATTTATTGGGCGTAAAAAAAACTTGGGAATAAATGAAAATTAGGTTTCTTTTTTTTTTAATTGTTGCGTAGTTAATTTAAAATTTCTCCAAAATTAAAATATTTTTTTGGTTCCAAACGGCATAATTTAAAATGATGATGTAATTATTTCTTTTAGATACACTTAAAATCACATCGGGTTTTAGGATATCTTAGATAGGATTTTACATATATACTATAGAAGTGCAATTTAGCATGAAAATATGAATTTCTAATCGTTCACACATGTGTTATTTTTGTGATCTCATAAGTCATAATCATATGAGTATTTGTCTCAGAAATACGACCATAAATGATTCTTAAATATGTATAAAGACCAGTGATAGAACTTCCAGTACTTAGTATGTTGTTTCTATTAGGGAATGATGCCAAAAGGATTAGTCATCGTGTCTTTTTTCCTGTTTTACAAAAGAATTATCGTTTATATAATAATATAATACTATTAAATAACAGAAATTTTCGTCGCGTCCAATACCAATCCTGTGAATTTTGGGTACATAATTATTTAACACTCTGTACATCTCGACATCATACTTGTTACAATCAGTGTTGAGCAAAATGTCGATACTTGTCGATGGTATGGATACCTACCGATACCAAAAGTATCGAAGTATGAAAAGTATTGAAATATCGAAAGTGTCGAAGTATTGCTACTTGTTTTATGTATACAGAAAATTGATATTACAGTATATTTAAGATCAATATACATCAGATCAAGATCTGTCCTAAAGTACTTCAAGAGAGCTAATATACTTTGAAGATGACAGTCAATATGTGGTTATTCCTTGTTATTTCAATTCCTGTTACAATTAATAACTCGAAATTTTACGAATATTCTTGTTTTTTCGCGATGAGTACGATAATCAAGGAAAATTATTAAGAACATATTGAATCTATATGTTCTTAATAAGAGTTGAAGTGCGGAATTTCATGCTCTTTTATTTTGTCTTTATTATTTCCACCACTTTAACTCCAAAATTAAAATCTACGAAGGAAAATACATAAAAGATGTGCTTATTATATACTTTATTTTATTATTAAAATATTATTTCCAATAATTCTATACTTTCGATACTTTGAATAGTATCGCTACCACAAAGGTATTAATACTCTATATTTTTATTTTTTTATTTTTATTTATTTATTCGGGATACGAACAGGGTTTCCCCCACAATAGTATCCTCTAACAGAATACAATCAGTAACAACATAAATGAAATCAGTAAATTAACAAATTAACAACCAAACAATTTCACATAAAAATCTGGTAACAGTAAAAATAATTAACAAACTCTAGATAAAGTAAAATAAAAAATAGCGTTCTCAGTTAATAATACGAGCCAGATTGAACACGAATATATTCAATGACATATTGTCAAACTTAATACACTCTTGCGGAAGTACGTCAACGAAGAATTAAAAATATCGCACGTTGAGCAATGACGATTATAACAATGCATCAGTCGCGGTAAAGGTGAGTTGTAATAATAATTAGTAGTAGAAGCAGGCAATCGGAAAAGACATTGATCTCGAGTGGGATAACTGGGAATCAAAAAAGGAATGTGTCTCAGAAGCTCAGGCGAGTCAACGAAGCCGTTCGTTAGCCTGAACAAAAACATCAAGTCAGCAGCAGTACGACGTCCACGACGTCCTCTGCTCGTAGGAACAATAAGGCAATGCGAATTTGTGAGCCAGATATCTCACAAGTCTGACCTGCAAGGCCTCAATGCGATCAATGTACACAGCATATGCAGGATTCCAAATAACTGAAGCAAAACTAAGAATGCTGTTCACATAAGCCATGTACAAAGATTTGATGCACTGTAGATTGGTAAATGGTTTTGACAACCTAATAATAAAACCTAGGCTTCTGTTCGCCCTGCTAATTAATTCCTCTACATGATAGAAAAATAATAGCTTGGAATCTAGCACTAAGCCCAGGTCCTTTACTTTAGACGACACACTTAAGGGACCAGGACCAAGGCTGTAGTTACGATTTATAGTGTATCTCTTTCTGGTGAAAGTTATTTGACTGCATTTACCATAGTTTATAAAGAGATAATTATTAGTACAGTAGGTTTGTAAACGGTTTAAATCCATTTGAAGTTTATCGCAATCAGAAGAAGATTCAATCTTGGAAAATATTTTACAATCATCTGCATACAGTAAAAAATTACTATGGTGAAAGCAGTCATAGATGTCATTTATGTAAGCCACAAATAGAACCGGACCCAAGTGACTACCCTGAGGCACTCCTGAGGTGACTGGAAAAAAGTTAGATAAGTAATTATTAATTTTTATAGCCTGGCTCCTATCAGATATATAAGATGCTAACCACATTAATAACCCATCAGTCAAGTCAAATCTATGTAATTTAGTCAGAAGTACCTCATGATGCAACCTGTCAAAAGCCTTACTGAAATCGGTGTAAACCGCGTCGACCTGATGATTTTCGTTCAGACAAGCTTGAATGTAGTTTACATAGGATACGAGATTGGATTCCACAGATCGGCCACGGATAAAACAATGTTGCTGCTGGATAAGAAAAGGTTGAATTGAACGGTATATTTTATCATAAACAATTTTTTCGAAAACCTTAGATAAAATGGAGAGAATAGAAATTGGACGGTAATTTGAGACACAATTTCTATTTCCACTCTTATAGATGGGAAGTACAAATGCTTTTTTCCACTCTAATGGAAATACTGATTGCGCCAATGATTGACTAAAGATTATAAAGAGCGGTTCAGCCAGTTCAGAGGCGCATGTGTTTAGGAAAATACCTGGCAATCCGTCAGGACCCGAATTCATCTTTTTATCAATGCTAGTGAGGCTCTGCGCTACATCTTCGATTGAGAACCATGGCTGAAAACTGGAGGATATAGTAGAACGTGGGTGTTGTTGGAGTCTGCCGTCAACAAATACCGAACTAAAGAAAGAGGCGAATAGCTCCGATATTTGCTGACCACCCTCTGCCAAATTGCCATCGTGTTCCATACAAGCCGGAAAACTGTAAGAACAACGTTTTTTATGTTTAGCATAAGACCACAGTTGTGAGGGCAAATCGATCAAACTGGATTCCGTGTTGATTAAATAGGATTTGTAGTCATTCGAGATCAATGCTTTAGACCTGCTACGTAGCACTTTGAAGGAAAGAAAATCCGCGTGATTACCCCACCTTTTCCATTTTTTATGAAATTTTAATTTTTCTTTAATGACTTTAATTGTGGAATTAGAATACCAACTAGGGTAGCGGTGTTTACTAAAAGTAAGACGCGGGACATAATCACTAATAATTCGGTTCAACTGGCCGTAAAATTTGTCAACACAGAGGTTGACACCAATACCAAAAAATAAATCATTCCAATCCGTATTGAGGAGAGCGGTTTTTATACTTTGGTAGTCAGCACGACCAAAAACTAAAGTAGACGACGGACCATTACGTAAATAGTGAGTGCGGTTAGACTGATATATAAATTCTAAGGCAGGATGATGATTATCAAGGTCAACAAGAGGATCGTCGCATGAGTGCACAGAGTTCACCGCGGGTGAGTTACATAAGATCAAATCTAAAGTCCTACTATTACAGTTAACTATGGTATTAAATTGCGTGAAATTACAATATGAGAAAAGTGTAAGAAACTCATTTGAACGTGAGTCGTAGCCGCCTAAAGGGACTAAACGACCTCCGGGAGACGATTTCCATACAATATTAAGTAAATTGAAATCGCCGATGATTAAGAGATCGTCGTCAGCATTTTGATCACGTACAAGCTGCGTCTGTTGAAGAAACACTGAAAAGGCTAGAGAATCACCAGGAGGAAGATAAACACAACACAAAATCACTCGCGTCGCACCACAATGTATACACAACCACAAGTCTTCAGCCCCTGTAGTATAAGATGATAAGGGTGTAACGTGAATGTTTTTCCTAGCAGCCACAAGAACTCCACCTCCATCACACTTACGAGAGCTGGAAGCATTTCTGTCTCTTCGATAAATAGTATAATCGCTACAAAGAATCTCTCCGTCAAGAATAGAATCGTTCAGAAATGTTTCCGTGATACAAATCAAATCATACGCAAAGTTAAGCGAGTTCCGGTAAGACTTAGCAGTTTTTGTTCGTAAACCACGCACGTTCTGATAAAATAAGGATAGGGCCATTGTTAACAAGGAAAATACAATAGTTAAAGGTGAGATCATTAAAGTTTCAGAAGGTCAGCTTCACATTTTATTACAGACGCTCTCGCGCGATCAGCCTTCCGTACGTGAATGATACAATTCCTCAACCAAACATATTTATAACCCTTATCCTGACACGCCTTCTTTGTGGATTTCAATAATTCGGCATTTTGGAGCGTTAGATGTTCATTAACAAACAATTTATCAGATATGTTTGGTATCTTAATACCGGGAGATCCGTTGTTATTATTTTTGCGGTAGGATTTTGAAGCCGTTATAAAATGATCTCGTAATCTACGAGAAACAAACTTAACGACAATATTTCGTGGGTTTCTGTTAGGATCACCAGGTGTGGGCCGAATCGGAAGACGATGAACGGCATCCAAGTCGTTTTTCAAAACTGGGCAATCAATAATCTCTCCGATCTTGGATACAGCGCAATACAGATCCTCGTCGTGCTTTTCAGGGATTCCAGCCAAAATCAGATTATTCAATCTAGAATATTGTTCTAGATGTTCGACACGTGAAGTCAAATCGCCAACTAATGACTTGAGCTTAATGTTTTCGGCTGAAACCGATTCAACGCGCTTTATTCTACCACCCAAATCCTTCAAAGTATTTTCAAAATCGCTGATCTTATCTCCGTAAAACGAGATAGATTTAACCAACTCGCCGTATTTCGCGTTCATGTCTTTAATTTCAGATTGAATAGATTTTAAAAGTTGATACATAACGGCAGTTGTAGGTACTAATGAGGTAGCGGTCGTTGCAGGGTCTTCATCTATAACAATGGAGCGATTCGCTTGCTCCCTGCAAGAACTGCACCTCCAAAAAATACCCTCAGATTTAAATTGGGCCAGATTCGCATTAGAGATTTTAACACACTTTGCATGGAAGAAAAGCTCGCAATCTCCAGTGCACTGAAGGCCGGGTTGTTTCGAAGAAAGGCGCGTTCCGCACGTATTACAAAGTTGGGCCATGTTACTCTGAATGAACCCTGGATTATAACTTGATTGTCACAAAAACTAACCGGTTCGCGTGCCACGGCCAACCGAACAACTATGGCAATATAAAAATTAATGCTAAAATACCTCGCAAATAGTCAATGTCTTCAAAACGGTATAATCCCGTAAAGCAGATATCACAAGTCACTGTTTGGAACAAAACGTACTAAATAAATACTAAAATTACCACTAGAATAAGACTTTGTAAACGCGATCGAAAAACCAGATGCTTTCAGCACCGATTCACACTCGAGTATGTCTTATTTATGCTACCGTCCAGCCCTAGTAGTTACTAATGAGAAATGGAAAATTAATGGAAAAACAGCACATATTAATCTCAGACATGTTAAGTCTGTGATTAACTAGTCATTGGACGGCTTCTTTCTGAGATGCAGCTGATAGGCTTAATATTAGTATAAGTTCCCTACAACCTGTAATTCAACGAAAAATTTATTTTATAAGCAACCTATTAGACGAAATAAAGAGAGACTTACTGAGACAATGATAGGAAATGCAGAAAGACATTTTCGTACAAATTAATATCCTACAGTGATCAGATGTGATCATCAAAATACGGTGCTAGTTCGCAATTAATTGTCGATAAGAAATCATAATTCTTTTTATTAATCGATACGTAATTCTCTGTTCGAATATACCAACTGTAAACAAGTTAGCAAACTACAAAGTGATGCGTAGGAGCTTTAAGGCATAATGGCTCATGATATATGAAGTCTTTAAGATAATGTACAATATTTGGATCGGTAATAGCTCATGTTATGAATAAGTTAGCAGACTTCAAACTGATGAGCAAGATTTTGGAGACATAATAGCTCACCCTGTCAACGAGTTGGCAGTCCTTTAAATAATATATAGTCTATGAAATAGAATTGACTCATGCTATCATCAAGTTTGCAGACTTTAAGCTGATGAGCAGGTCTTTGGAGATATAACAGCTCTCAACAGTCTTTAAGATAATGTACAGTGCTTTGAACAGTAAAAAGATAGTATAGAGGATGTCCGGTATCTTCCGGATCAGAGGTATACAGCGATGTAGAGCACATTATTTCGAGACGATTTGTCTAAAAAAATTTCTTCACATAGCTTATAACAACCGCACGGGAACTGTTTAAAGATATCCAATAGCGATCCTGAAAAACGACTGAAGAGGTCACCTTATCACTCCCCTCCTACGTATTTACTGTACTTTTATATATTATGACACATAACTTATTGAATTAATGTAATTAAAAAATTGAAACATATTCATTTTTATTCTCATAACCTTTAATGATATGTATCTTATCGAAACAATTGAATTATGAATGTTTCAAAGAGAAAAATCAATAAACAAATTCTTATGAGAAATAAACGCGTAAGAAATTGATGATAGGCGGGGAGTTTGATTTACGACCTCCTCTGTCGTTTCCCAGAGTTGCTATTAGACGTCTTTTAAACACTTCTCGTGCAGTTGTTATAAACAATATGAAAAAAATTTATTAGAAAAATCATCTCAAAATAATGTACTCTACATCGCTGTATACCTCTGATCCGGAAAATACCAGACAGCCTGTATAATCGGTGGAGCAAGATTTTGTTGCCAACAAGTCGGCAGTCATTAAGATAACATATAGTCTGTGGTACAGTAATAGCTAAAGTAAAATCTAGAAAGAAAGTACAGCAGAAATATGCTTATTATGCACTATTATTTCTAATAATTCGATCCTTTCGATATTTTTGATACTTTTGATACTTCGATACTTTCAATACTTCGATATTTTCGATACTTTGAATAGTATCGATACCACGAAGGTATCGATACTCAATAACTCTTTTAAAGTATCTCCCAGCCCTAGTTACAACAAAATTATGTAGCATATAAGCGCTTCCAAAAGTATTCCAACACGTCCGAACTTTGGAATGATTGGCATTTTCGGATCGGCCCTTTTAAGGCCGATTAGTCGGATAGTCGTTAGTCGGCCAAAATCATAGTCGGCTTAACCTTAATGATTAGTCAACCGAAACCTAAGAAAGCAGCAGGTAAAGATAGGATAACGAGATACTAAAAGCCTGTGTAGAAGCGGACCTAGAAGCTTTCTTGTGTGTGTTTAATGACTGTCTGCGAGTGGGTAACTTCCCAAAGATATGGAAGTAAGCGAATCTAGTTCTAATAGAGAAATCATCAAAGCCCTGGTTAACAACATCATAGAGACCACTGTGCTTACTGAGCGCAGTTGGAAAGCTACTTGAACGAATGATAAACGAAAGATTGATGAGACAGATTGAAACAGGTAATACGGTTAGTGATTTACAGTTCGCATATAGAAGAGGAAAAGGGACGGTTGATGCAATCATGACAATAGTGGGATTAGTCGAAAAATACGGGAGAAATCGTTAATGCATAGGCGTATTTGTGTCATGATATCAGTAGGTGTGAAGAATTCATTTAACTCAGCCCCATGGAAAAAAGTGAGAGAAGCCGTAGAGAGAACAGAGAAAACGAAATCAATAAAAAGTTTGTTATATACCTTCCTCTCCGACAGAACAATATTTCTTCCTAATGGAGATCGAAAGATAATGAGCTGCGGAGTGCCGCAAGGGTCAGTTATCGGCGGTACGCTATGGAATTTATTCTATTATGAAATAGTTGAACTTGAACAAGAGGAGGGTGTACATCCAGTCGCTTATGCGGATGATCTGGCAATTGTGGTGGAGGGAAGGATGAAGGAAAAAATTGTAGACAAAGCCGAATATTCAATGTGTACAATTGCAGAACAATTGAGAATGAGGGGGTTAGGGTTGGAGGAGACAAAGACGGAGATGGTTATATAAGAGGGAAGAGGATATTTAAAGAAAATTGAAATAATGGTCGGATTGGTAAAAGTAACAAGCAAAAGTTCAATCAAATACCGGCGAGTAAGCCTCAACAAAGATATTAAAATGACGGACCATAAGAGAACGATTACAAAAAAGGCGAGTAAGATGCAAAACACTATATATAGACTTTTAAGAAAAGATTGGTAGTCTACATAGAAAAAGACGAATATTGTCCACTACAATAAGTTCAGTAGTATTATACGTAGCACCGGTATGGAAGAGGGTTTTAAAGAAGAAGAAATATGTTGCAATGTTGCGAGGAATTGAAAGAAAATACGCAATTCTAGTTACATCGGCATACAGAACGGTAGCCAAAGATGCTACCGGGACAATAGTGAGTTGTGCAGCACTTGACCTTCTGGTATGGGAGAGGGCCCGTAATTGGGAAAACCGGGGAGAAAAAAAGAGAGAGATGCATGAGAGAGAGAGAGAGCATGAGGAGGAAATGGCAGACAAGATGGAGAGAGTACGGGCCAGTTACTTCATTGTTAATGTGAGAAGATGGAAGGAAGAGGGTCCTGCGACAGACTATCACGTCACACAAGTCCTTACCGGACACGGATACTTTGGAAGTTATCTGAAAAATATTAGAAAGTTACAGTCGGATGTCTTTTGGTTCGGATGTGGAACTCCGGATACACCCAAACAAACCATAGTCGAGTGCCGGGAGTTTTCTGAGGAGAGGAAAGAGATGGATAGAGTAATGAGAGAGATGGTCACGAAGGAGAATGTGGGGGACATGATGATGCGTAATGGGAGAGAGACTGTCTTCGATTATCTGAGGTCGATAATGAAGAGAAAGGAGGAGAAGGAACGAACGATGAGAAACAATCTGGTTGAAGAGGGAAGTGTCGAGATGGGTGTGGTTGTATAGGAGGGAATAAAAGTAGAATAAAAGAAATAAAAACCGAGCTAGAGGGGAAGGGAATATTTCCCTTTCCTTCGCCCTAGGTATCTAAGCGAAATGTTATATTTCAAAGCACTAAGATTTTTCTATTTATGAATCTCGTGGCGAGGTAAAATGTGAAAACGAATGCGGGTATGAATGGAAACGGAGAGGGAGATGCATTTGGAAGAAGGGAGCGAGGAGGAGAGAAGGAAAATTAAACAAAACTGAGGGAAAGGGAATATTTCCCTTCGTCCCAGGTATGTAAGGGAAATATAGTAGTTCAATACACTGAGAGTTTCTCTTTTTGTGGATTATATGGAGAGGGGGAAAAGGCGCAACGAGCAGGAAGGAAAATGAGAAAGAGGAAAAAGGAGGAAAATGAGAGTGATGGAGAAAGATGTCATGTCTGTTTGTTATGCAATGTACTCTGAAGGAATGCCTTCTGGTGGTTCCAGAGAAGACGAGGAAAGGGATTTTTAAAGGAAAGGGATTTTTAGTAGGTAGGGGTTATATGCTCCATCCCCATACTATTCGGCTGTTCAAGACCTCCAGGACCACCTCTCTGTCTGTTAGCAGATTTTCCCGGACCTCGTAAAAAAAGGGTTGGGTATTATGATGCCTACAGAAGTACTACAAATGCTGGCAAGCTCACTACCGATTGAGGTAATGACTAGAGGGACGGTGTCCGCAGAAGCAGCAAAGGAAGATCAAACCTCTCTGGAGGAGGAAATATTTCAATATTGGAACAACCGATGAAAAGGCCGTATGAACTAAACAGGTAATACTTTAAAGGACTATCTCTTTATACACAACATAGACGATGTGGAATATACATTATGTTTTGTAACGAGGGTTTCCTCGTAAAAAAGTTTGTGTTAGGTTCTATTATTAATTATTAGGGGGAGGTAAGCGACAGAGATAGGGATTGCTAGAAACGGAAGGAAAGAAGGCCAATAAGATAAGGAAGGTAAAATGAGAGATATGGGAATATTATTATAGAGTGGCTCCTAAAATATCTTGTGAAGGAAGGGAGTGAGGAAAGGACAATGTTGGTGGCCAGATTCTGTTGATGCTGGTTTATTTGACTGATTGATTTAATCAATTTCTAGCTAAAATGTCAGTTATATCATTTTAAAGAGGACATCTTCAATTTGATTTATAGATCATCTCATTATTTCCATTATTTTAGCTATGGGTAATCTGGATAAACTTCGATACCATCTAACATCGATTCCCGAACTGTGCTGATAATGGGTAAGTGTTCCAGGAAAGGTATAATAGCTCTTCATTATGATTTATCATGTACCATTGCGATCCATTGTCGTTATGTAGATGGGGGAGGGCTTAAAGTGGCGAAAAGAAGTGGATAATGGTAATGGTAATTGCAAAGGATTACTTTGGATATCAAAGGGCGCCATTATTGCGTAACCATGCTAGGTGAGGTCCATTAGGCGACTATTCCATCATCAACGCCGATCATTAAGGCGATTATTCTAGTGGATTATCGTGAGCCATAGTGAAGAGAGACCATGAGATTCGATTAAGATTACAATCAGCAACAAAACTCGTTACAAAATCGTCGCGACATAACTGAAAGATATAATTAAGAATGTTATAATTAGGGATATCAAAGTAAATATGTTTGGAAATAGTAATTAGAAACTTTTGATTTTTTAATTGTATCCCACTTTAATGGAAAATTCAGTAGTTATTTTAGAACTTAAAAAGTGTTCCACGTTGAAAAAACTTTGGGAGACGCTGATTTAGAGATGGAATGGAAAGAGATACCTTAGAAGGATATGGACCACTTAATAGAGAGTATGGGTAGAACAGTTAATGTGGGGATGCAACACACTATCATCTTTTACATTGAAAAATGTTAATTTTTATTTTCTTACCCTTTCATAATTGATAATAAAACATTATTTCACTGAAGTTTCAATATTAATAATAATTAACTCTTTGGGGAATGTTGGATTTCTTTAGAGCATTAAATACTCTAAACCAAGATCTGGTAATGGAATTCTATAGAGCTTTATTTAAAATTTACATGATAAACTTCAATAAGTTTGTTGCTAATAACCTATAACACCCACTATTATCCTGATGATGTCCTTCTCTGAATGCCACTTGATGCGACAGATGATGCGTTGAGCTTTAGGGATTACACTATCCAGTAAAAAGCCATTGAGTGACTCTTTGATATTGTTACACGTTAATTACTGTGCCTCCTTAAGAATTAAACCCTCCCTATGATTCTAGTGAGATAGAATCGAGAAACCCTTAAAAATTTTTTTAGAGTTTATTTTCGAGTATTTCGTTACAAAATCTCTATGCAAGAGTAGCTCACTTGTATTTATTCAAATGAAAATATAATAATTCCTTATAAATTATAAATATTCGATCAGCATAGTAAAAGATTCTGTCATATCTGAATCAATATCTGTATACATTCAGATTTCACACAGAGATAGGTTGTTGCAAAAAGAATCAATTACTTCACGGCACGTTTGGATATTTGCAGATATTCATCCATTATTTAGCAATGTCATCGTGTGCAAATACATAAGCTTGGTAGAAATCTGACATGTCAGCACTCATACAGAATTGTTAAGTTCAACAATTCTGAGAATTTATATTTATATTCTATTGAGCTATTTCTTCCAAATTCAGTCCTAGCAACTGCTGCGACCTATTATTTGAAAGCAGAATTTTTTTTTCAGTTCTTTTCAGCCCTAGTTCGTCATTTGAATCCTTCCTCATTTCAGTTTTTCAATATTCAACAACCCTAAGGGTATGATACTGGAGCTTGATACTGGTTTAAAGCACAAAATATTCTAGAGAAATCCAACATTCCCAAAACAATCAATATCAATATCCGAGTTAATTGTAGTAATAACATTATTTCTTAGATTGTTTAAAGCAGTTTCAACAAAGACTACATAATGCGCCCAACCTTCAGAAACTTCATCACTTGTTTGTTAACTATTTTCTCTAAAATTTTATAAAGAATATAAAATAGATCTTAGGCATTAGTTTGGTCGTTTGGACTTGATACCTTCGGTATCGGATTGTTTTCATGTTGAAGCGGAAACACCTTCTAACAGACATCAAGATTACCTGACAAAATTATAGAACAAGCCATTGTTATTCAAACAAATTGCCACTCTCAGCCACCAACTGAAATGTAAAAGCACTAGGACTAAATTTCGCCTTACCACAGTCATTAATCAAATTATCAATCTTACAATGGCCATATCATTGATTTTGAAATGAGCTTGCTGGGGAAAAGAGTTTTACATTAACTAATTAGTTAATGTAATCTTTTAATATTATCTTACATTTAAGTAAGTCTCTTAATAGCGGCATTTACGAGGATTCGTAATTCTTTATAATATTTCTAGTGGTCTTCTTCTAGAGGTTCATCTCTCAGGTCCTGCATCAATCTAACATTATCAATAAACCACAGACTGAGATCCTTGGCAGAAATTACTCTTACACATCATGGTTCAGCAAGTTTACTTTGGCATCAATGCCATGTAGATGATACACATCATCAGAAAGATGTGATTAGGTCAAGTATAGAAAGAGAGTTTCATCAAAATATTTCAAAGTTCTAACATACCTATTCAAAATTGCTGATAAAATTACAGCAGTTCTTAGCTTCAGAGATAAGATGATTACAAAAAATAGCATCAATTAAGGGGCTGTGATTCTCGCAGGCTGATTAATAGTTAATACCATTTCAATATCCCAATCATTTCTAGATATCCCAGAAAGTGTACAGATATCAAAGAATGGATAAATTAGAGAGAATTGTAGTCTAATTCTTAATGGGTGATATAATACCAGGAATCTCCAGGTAACTTATTACGTATTTTACAAATATTGAGTAGAATTGGGTTATGTTGTGTTTATAAATGCAATAGAGGCAGTAATTTGAAGAGGGTTAACACAGAATTCTATCTTAACGCCCATATTGTAGAAGATCTTTTTTGATCAATGCTATAACAAGAGCGAGATAACAAAGATGTAAATTTTACCGCTTAAGCTAACGACCTTGTAATTATAGTTACTGGTTGGAAATTGAAGATATTGAACAAATTGCATAACTGGTATTGGATAATATAGTGTAAGATGGAGGATGTGAATCTAAAAGTCGCTCAAATAACTCGCTAAAATATTTAGGTGTAATGAATGGAAAAATTTGAAATGATTGGAAACTTTTTAATGCCTCAAATTGAATCATGGGTTCAACACTTGGACCAAGGACAGAAAAGAGCTGATATGTGAAGGTCGAAGGAAAATGGAAGATCAAACCGATTAGCAAGGAGGGTGTTATAGCTTCTTCTGTCAGCCCTGAATAATAGCCCTGATAAGAGTGTAAGTTCTCAGATCAAGGGAAGCACGATAGACTGGTCTTGTATGAAGAGTTGGTAGATATATTAGAACTGGATGACAGGTCCAGTTCTCCAGTCAAGTGTGCCATTGTAAAGATGCCTTTAAAAAACTGAGAGATGGGTTTCTTGTTGTTTATTTTCAATGATACGAGAGGCAGCAGACCAATGAGAGGAAGGTAACGAAGGACAGGGTAGAGATGACAGCATGTAGTCAATTGAGATGGAGGAGGCTTCATTAGAGACCTTTAAACTTCATTTATACCATCCTTATATTCGACTACCATTAACTCCTTTCCATAAATCAGCCAAACTTCCATGATGTCATGAACAGCAAAGATAGGTCCATTAATGGAATGGCATCGCTTTCAGTGATGCATCAAGGTTTTGTTTATGGGTGAAGAATGGTCACACATAACAACGAGGGAAAAAACTGAATTTGAAATTTGTTCCAAGGCGACACACAGCTTTAATACTCGGCTTATGGTTTGGGGGTGACATGGTCAAAAGTAATCCTTTACATACACTTCAGGTACTTTAAACGCCGTTCATGTAGATGTTGTAGAATGCCATTTTCCAACAGAATAATGCAAGACTACATACTATTGTATAATATGTCTGGGATATGATGGGTGAGCGACTAAGACAAGTACCTCCTAGTACCTCCAGACCTCCTAAGCATTTGCATGAACTTTCACAACCTATATAGAGGTTGCATGGAACAAGATAACTGATGGGTTGGGTTGGGTTGTAAAAGTGAGTGTATATATTTATTTGGGCATGGAGGAAAAGGTGATTTTAAAGATGTTATCAACATTAGCAGCAAAAATGAATTGTTTTGTCAAGAAAAAGATGTGTACTGTCATCAGATGCGCCGAAAATACGAAGACTGCTACAAGATAAACAAAATGACGTTAAAGACAAGACACCGATGTTACCTTTTTAAAAAGGAAGTTAATCTAATAAATTAAGTGTTATTGAGGTAATTCAAAAGTAGGTGTCAACATTGAAACCCCATGTAGAAGGATAATATGTTCCAAAAATAAGGAATGGTACAAACTTTTTAAACATACAGTAATAAAACATTTATAGAATGATTTACAACAAACATTTGAACCAAGACATTTTGGAAACATTCTTTGGTTGAATGCAATAAGAAACTACGACATTATATGCTAAGAATAGATTATGGTGCACTTTCTAAAGCTGGCAATATTTAAGGCTGATTTGACTACAACATTGGAAATTGCTGCTGATACTCTTTTAAGCAAAACGTTTTTATCTTGGTTAGTGACTGATAACCAATAGCCACCAAGAGAAATAACAGAATATGAAGATATCGATTTAAAGTATGATGCGTTACAGTACTATACAGTATCTTAAATATATGATATATGTGTCTTAAGTAGGATAAAATCATAATTTTACATGAACAGATCTAGTTATATTTATCAAAATTTCAGAATTCTCGCCAAACCTCTCTTTGTGATATCATGCGCAAAGCAATCGCAATTTCAAATGATTGAATATCATGATAAAATGATAGATATCATATGAAAGTGAGTGTAGTTCTTGTACCAACCATTACTTAAAGCAATTATTAAAAAGTAATCTTATTGATGACATTTTAGATACAGATGCAAACAATTTTATATCAAAATTGTCATTGTATTGAAAAATCTTTTGCCATCAATCTGGCTTTGTTTGAAATATCTTGCAGTCCATGTTTCTCATTCCTTCAAAGGAGTGATTTTATGTTTTACAGCATCGTTCTATCCTTTTTGAATTTTTTATACTTTATATTCATCTAAACATTTTGGGTTGTAACATTTCTTTTTATTTCATAACAATTAGTTCTTTGACTAAATATTACTGAGAATGATTAGAATATATGAAGCCCCAAATCTCTCACAATCAGATGCATAAACATCAAAAAAAATTGTCAAAACGATTAACAAAATTTTTCAGTTAAGAATGATTATTACATCATGAATACCGGCAATTACATCAAATGACAAATTAGGATTATTAATGTACGTATCTCAATTTGAAATGATGTATTACGTCGAAATGAACAACCCAACAAAATTTGCATAACAATAAAGATGTGTCTACGAGATATATTTGACCGTTTACGTTAACACTTTCAACGATAAATTCCAATTTAGGAAAGATTTAATAGGAAAAGTTCGACTAACCAGTCGTCTACAAAGTCATCACCTCATTCCAACCTTACAATTCCAACACCTTGACATAATAAAATTAAAAATCGTTCCACATTGTGATAATGAATAGATAGACACAGCATGCATGCCTCTTAACACAATAACCTCCGTTCGCCGTACCGTAAATACTCTCACGACGATTTTTCAAATCGGAGCGTCAAGATGAACGTTCTTCACTCAACGAAAGTCACGTTGTGCCGTAGAGAGCATTTTGTTAAGAAGACAATGCCGAGTCGGTGTCGAAGTGCTCGGAGTGTAGCGCCACCTAAATCAGCCCGAAGGATCAAGGACTGTCTCGGTGTTGTAACCGACATCATCATACGAGTAACCTATAAGATGACGTACCCTCAGTTTTAAAAGCGATCCGTTTTCACGATATTCGATCGAACAGCATAATTGTGTCGCGATCGCTCGTTCGCGATATCGTTAAATGTAAATTTTATGGGGACGAATTCGAACTCACTTCTTCTCCGGTGAGACGACTCTCCGTGTCCGTGAACTAAACGAGATGTAAGAATTTTTTCGATCCAGTTTCGAGGAAAGTAAAAGTTTATTGAATTAATGTTAGTTCATCGTTAAAAAGACTGAGCTATTTAAGATGATGACTATTGCTTATATCCTGACAAAATTGCGTACATCTAACATAATCATACCATTATAAGTGCTATGCATGGTACGGATGAAGTGTTTTGATTACTCTCTTTTGTAGAATGCCCAATTGAGTTGTTACATCATGTTCTAGTAATGTTAGAATATCTTCTACACTTAGTCGAGGGCTCACTTAGGTGTTGAATTAGCATTAGTTTGGTTTCCTGTATTACAACATTTGTTGAATACTCCAAAACGTACGTTTCCATTTGAAATTTTCTTATGTCTATTAATGATATTCTTCGAGAGCGCCTATAATGCTTTTATGGGATAAAATTTCCATAAATAAATATTTTATTAGCATATTCAAATAACTTGTAACGTTTGATGCTTAATAAGAAAGATAGGGATGAGATTAGATTAAATTACGATATTTATATCAAAGTTAAGACTATAAAACTTATTAGTCGCAAAGTATACGATTTTACGAAAAGCCGGGTATCCGATATCATTGTTAGCCGGATATCCGGTTATCCGGCGTAACTATTCGGCCATAATCTGCCAAAATGCCAGAGAGGAATATTGTTGAATATGAAATTTGCTACTTTTGTTTTAAAAGTTTGTTCGTAACATGCTTCGATTTCCAAGTGTTACCATAAAGATCTTGTAAAAAAATTCATGAAATTTTCATTTTTGTTGGTATCTATCTCAATATCTATGCATCTTAATTATAAGAGAACAATTGTTGATGTTAAAATTTGCTACAACTTTTGTGCTAAAAGTTTGTGTCATGCACCGATTATAATACAGTAGACTCGCGATAATGTGAACTTACGCTAGTGTGAACAACTCTATAACGTGAACTCTACTACTCTGTAACATGAATTCGTAATCTCGATAACGTGATTCATAATAACAAAGTCAAACACGTTTTGTCTTGTTAGAAAAGTGATGGCTGCTGTGTAGTAGTGGAGACGAAATCGTCGTTTGTGAGTCTTAGTTTTCTTAAAAATGGCGTAAATAAAAAGTAAGTGTTTATCTCTCTGCGAAAAATCTAAAGTAATTGAAGAATATGAGAAAGGAGTAAGTGTTTCCGCGTTAGCTAGAAAGTACGGCATAGCAAAATCAACCGTGCGTTCAATAAAAAATAAAAAATCAAAAATATTAACAATGCTAGGTCAACCATTAATTAATGCACATTGAAAAAAGCAGAATATCCATAAATGGAGAAAGCGTTGTACAAATGGTTTCGTTGCCAGCGCGAGAGGCAAGCGCGTATTAATGGAAACTTAATGAAACAAAGAGCCATATATTATTTTAACAAATATCATACAGGAAGATTTAACGCTAGTGATGGTTGGTTTCAAAAGTTTAAAATGCGATGTGGAGTAAGGCTGTTAAAGGTCTGTGGAGAAAAACTGTCATCTCAACCTGAACTTGTCCAGCCCTTTAAACGTAAATTGGAGAATAAGATTCATGAACTGAACCTATGTGACCATCAACTTTACAATGCTGATGAAACGGGTTTATACTGGCAACTGTTACCAGACAAAACTTACGTTTCTCTGGACGAGAAATCAGCTCCTGGTATGAAATCGGCAAAACAACGCATAACTTTTCTTGGATGTGCAAATGCGTCTGGATCTCATAAATTACGACCTCTAGTAATTGGCAAAGCAAAAAATCCCAGATGTTTTAAAAATTTTAATAACCCAGTTATTTACACCAATACCAAAAATGCTTGGATGACGGCGGCAGTTTTTAAAACTTGGTTTTTTGACAATTTCGTTCCAGAGGTATAATTATTAGATGTGTTAGTGAAAAAAATATTCCTATAGTTGATCGAATTTTAGGTTAAAAGATATTTAAAAAATGAAAATCTTCCACAAAGGGCGTTAGTCCTTTTAGATAATGCGCCTTCACATCCTTCCGAAGAAGAACTTAAAACTGAAGATGGAATGATATCTATCATGTTCTTACCACCAAACGTAACTGCTTTGATCCAGCCTATGGATCAAAACGCATTAAAAATCACGAAACTGCATTACAGAAATAGCTTGTTAAGTTTTATTTTGTGTCATAGTAAAGAAGAAGTTGGAAGTGCACTGAAAAAAATATCACTTAAGTTTGCTGTGGAAACTTTGGCAGCAGCATGGCAGAAATTAGAACCAACAATTTTACAAAAATGTTGGAAAAAAATAAGAAGTAATGAAGAGTATGATGATGAAGATGAACTACCGCTGTCAACTTTGCAAGAAATCTGGAGAAATGAAACGGAACACATCGTTCAAGACACCCTATCACTTCTACAAGAAATTCAACCTAAGTAAGTAGTAGTGCACAGTAAGTAGTGTAAGTAGTGTAAGTAAGTAGTGCACAATTTGGTTACACACTTTTCAGTTGAAATTATAATCTGTCCAAATAATTTTTAGGCCAACTACAATTTTAAAGATGTTGAGCTATGGAATAGCGACGTTTGCGAAATTCAAAACATTTCAGAAGAAGAAAATATAACTGAAGAAGAAGCCGATATTTTCGAAGAAGAAAACGATTCCAGAGTGGATACCACCCATACAATAACCCATGCTAACGCAATTAAGTGTTTAGAAACTGCAATAGAATGGGCCGAAAACAATAATATCGATTTTAGTGAAATAATTGTTTTAAAACGTATTCATGAAAAAGCTGTCCTAAGAAGCATTACAAGCAAGAAAGTACAAGCGAAGATAACTTGATATTTTTTACATAATATATAAATTTTGTTAAAAACTTATAAATAAAACTTTTAAAATTACGTCAACAAACATTATTATTTGTAAATTTGCAGTAATGTAAATAGAAGAAAAGACATTCTTTAAGGTGAACAAGTTCGGTAGCTTGAACAGGCACGGTTTTATTTTGTTCACGTTATCGCGAGTCCACTGTATTGTATAACATCGTGATCCTATAAATAATAATAATAATATTTATTTCTATAAATACCAAAGCATAGAAAACGTCACAAAAAAAAGATACATACATACCATGTATCTTTTTTAAAGATTTACAATTCTTCGCTAAAAAAATCGTTTATCAAGTATAAATTTGTATTTAATAAACATCTTTTAAAGTATTTTTTAAATCAGATAGCCGGTTTTATTTTTAATTCATTTGGAATGTGGTTGTACACCTTAATCAAAAATGAATTGCGATTTATTGTATTTTAGTATATTGGGTTTTCGGTGGCACGAGGTAAGACCGTTCGACGCCCCGGATTAAATACCAATGTTTCTGCACGTATTTGGAGAAAAATGAATAGTTATTCTTAACAAATATAGCAGTTTCTAAAATTAATAATGATTGTAACGTTAAGATCTTATAATGTTCAAAAACTGGCTTGCATGAATCTCTGGGTTTCAGTCCAAATACTGCCCTGAGACACTTTTTTTGGGCTATGAACACGCGATCAACGTTCGCCGAGTGAGCCCAGAAAATTATACCATACCTCAAGCGCGACTCGACACACGCGTAATACGCACTTAGGCCAGGCGCGCACATGCGATTTTCATGCAATTATTTGTCGCAGCGACATAAAAGTAGTAGTCGCAAAAAATTTGTATGGTCGCGCATTTGCGACTGATTAATCGTGACTAGAGCCTGGTATCAACATGGACTTCATAGAAACCGCTTGTATAGTGGCTCTGTTATTACGAAAGAAATTAAGAAAGCAATGGAAAAGAAAATTTTGGGTGCATCCAATTTTATCTGACAGAGAACATCGGGGTCAATTTTACATTCTTCATGAAGATTTAAGAAAGCATCCTCGTAAATTAGGACCGAAAATATCGTACCAAAATAGTAAATGGAGAAAATGTGGTATACATTTTGTATACTCTGTACCTGAGGAATGTCTTGCACTAACAATAAGGTAAGAAGGTCTGCCAAATAAACTAGATATTAAATTTAATACATTGAATTTTCTAGATTTAACTTTAAAACTTCTTGAAAATGGAAAAATAGAATATGATATCTATCGCAAACCATCAATGATCTCAACAATTATCCCATATGACTCCGCTCATCCTCAAAACCAAAAACTAGCCAGTTTCCGTTTTTTAATTAACCGACTTTTAAAATACCCATTGTCACAAGACAATAAAATTAAAGAATCGAACTATATATACAATCTAGCAGCAATAAATGGTTTTCCTAATAAAGTTATAAATAATATTTTTAGAAAAATACAAATTAAATAGATCCACTATACGTAAAACCAGAAAAGATAGAACGTGTGTATAAACCCATAACTTTCAATAATATTACTTTCAAATCAAACAAGATTTTTTCAAAATAGAACATCACTTTGGCTTTTGCTAACAATAATAATTTACTAAAAAAAATTTTTTCTAATTATCACAATAACAAATATGACAAAATGAAAGAAAGTGGTGTTTATTCTCTTACATGTTTAGAATGTGATTCTGTTGAAATATTAATTTATTTATAGACTTCAATACCAATCAAGGTAGCTGTTCATTTTTTGAATGTTGTTAAGGTAAACAAATATATTTTTTTTTTTTTTTTTAATTGATAATCTGTAAAAGGTAGACGTTAATAAAAGGTTTATTACTACTGCTTTAAATATATCACGCATAACTTTTAATAGGTTATGGGCCCAGATATAAAACAGTAATAGTAATAATAATAAACTTTTAAAAAGAAAAGATGTCTACAAGTTTTAAAATTGATCCTCTTAAAAAGGATAATTGGGAAACATGGAAGTTGCAAATGGAAGCAATACTAATTAAAAATGACGCATGGGAGTATGTAAGTGGAACATTAAAAAAACCAAGTTTAATACCAGATAACGATGAATCAATCAAAGAAATAAAGGCATGGGAAATAAAAGACAGTAAAGCACGATCAGACTTAATACTGTCAATAGACCCAACAGAATTAAAACAGATAAAATATTGTTTATCATCGCATGAAGTATGGAAAAAATTAGAAACAATACATCAATCAAGCGGACCTGCTAAAAAGGCATTTCTATTAAAAAAAATGTCAAAAATGAAGGACGGAGAAAATATAATCGAATATTTAAATAATTTTTTTGAAACTGTAGATAAACTAAAAGAAATGAATTTAGAAATTAACGAAGACCTACTTACAATAATCATGTTATATAGTCTGCCAGAAAAATTCGAAAATTTCCGTATTGCTATTGAAACTAGAGACGATCTGCCAAAACCTGAAGTACTGCGAATTAAGATACTGGAAGAATATGAAGCAAGAGAAGAAAGAGAAAATAAACAAATCGAAGGAAATGTATTATATGTTAATAAACCGAAAACATTTAAGAAGGGATATTTTCAAAAGCCAAATGAAAATAAATTTAAAAATGAAGCATTCAAGGTTAAATGTCATATTTGTGGAAAAATAGGACATAAATCAATTGATTGTTATTTTAATCAAAAGAAGAAAGTCTTCAAACAGTCTAATAATTCAACCTTATATATTAAAGAATCAGAAGCAATGATAAATGAAGAAGAAAAGAAAAAGCAAATTTGGTGTCTCGACAGCGGATGTACATCTCATATGACTGGTGAAAAAGAAAGTTTTGACAAGATATATAAAACGTCAAAAGAATTAAAATTAGCTAATAACCAAAAAACGTCCGTTGAAGGAATTGGCAAAATAAAAATAAATGTTAAGAATAATTTTTCAATAGACCAAGTTCGACTAGAAAACACATTATATGTACCCAATTTGCGCACGAATTTATTATCCGTAGCTAAAATTACAGATCATGGATATAATGTTAAATTTACAAAGAACAAAGCATTTATAATTAATAAAAGAAACAGAAAAGTACTTGAAATAGCAGACAGAAAAGGAGACTTATACTTTATTGAAAAGGAAGAAGAAACAAATTTAATAAAAGATGGAAGTAAAATTCAAGATTGGCATTATAAATTAGGACATTTAAATCAAAAATCCCTTCAAGAAGTCTTAAAGAAAACAAAAATCCTGAATTTTAACGAGAAGAGTAAGCTGGAACCCTGTGAATGGTGTATCGTTGGAAAACATGTGCAAACAAAATTTCCTTCATCTACAAAAGTAAGAACAAATCAACCTCTACAAATTATTCATACCGATGTATGTGGTCCAATGAGAACAGAATCAAACGGAGGTAAAAAGTATTTTGTCATTTTTGTAGATGATTACACGCGATATACTGAAGTTTATTTTATTCGAAATAAAAACGAAGTTATAGATATTTTCAAAATGTATAAAGCTCAAGTCGAAAATAATACAGGTTATAAAATTAAAAATTTACAATCTGATAACGGAACTGAGTATTGTAATAAAAAATTCGATGAATTCCTATGGAAACATGGTATAAAACGAAGATTCACAGTTCCGTATACTCCCCAACAAAACGGAATAGCAGAAAGAAAAATTAGATCGTTAGTAGAAACTGCCAGGTGTAATTTGCTTCAATCAAACTTACCACCATCATTTTGGGCAGAAGCAATTAATACAGCAAATTACATAAGAAATCGATGTCCTTCAAATGGAATTAATGGAGAAATTCCTTATGAAAAGTGGACTAATTCAAAACTAAATTTAAAACATTTAGAAATTTTTGGAAGTCCTGTATATGTTCTAAACAAAACTCCAAATAAAAACAAGTTTGAACCTAGATCCATACGAGGAATATTTGTCGGATACTCCGATACAGCGAAAGCATATAGAATTTATATTCCAAATAAAAGGAACGTAATATTCAGTAGAGATGTAAAATTCCTAAAAAGAGAAAATATAAATATTGAAGATTTTTTGTTAAAACAAGAAAAGAAACAAACACAAGAAATATTGGTAGAATTCCCAATCATTAGTGAAAATATGAATCAAGAGAAAATAGAAAATACTCCGTTACATTTGGAATTAAACCCAGAAGATTCAATAAATTTAAATCAAAATGAAAAATGTGAAAAAGAAACTACAGAAAAAGAAGTTGAATTGAAAAGAGGCAGAGGCAGACCTAAATTAGGAAAAACAGGTAAAAAGGGTAGACCAAGAAAAATTTACAAAATGAAGATAGAAAATGAACCAGATGAAGACGACGATACAAATTTGGAAGCAAATATTGGTGAAATTTCTTTAAAGGAAGCTTTAAAAGAAGATGAAAAAGATTGGAAAAAAGCAATAAGAAATGAAATAACAGCCCTGATCAAAAACAAGACGTGGGAATTGGTTGAAAAACCAAGAAATAAAAACATAATCGGATGCAAATTAATACTAAAAAAAAAATTTAAACAAGACGGTTCTTTGGAAAAATGGAAAGCTAGAATAGTAGCAAAAGGCTTCACACAGAAGGAAGGAATTGATTTCCATGAAACCTATTCACCAGTAACAAGGTTAAGCTCTATAAGAAAATTAATTGCTATAGCTGTAGAACATAATATGCACATACATCAAATGGATGTTATCACAGCATATTTGAACGGTGAAATTAATGAAGAGATTTATATGAAAACACCAGATTTATTTAAAGAAACACTAGAAGAAATTACAAAAAATAAAGAAGTGAAAGAAGAAATTTTAAGAGAGAGTACCAAAATGTTAAAAGAAATGGAAAATGGAAATAAAGTATGTAAATTAAAAAAGGCGTTATATGGTTTAAAACAAGCCGGATTACAATGGTATAAAAAATTAGATAACAAATTAAAAGAAATTGGAATAAAACCAATCAATGCGGATCAATGTATTTACACATCAAATGAAGAGGAGCCACTTCTCGTTGCAATCTACGTGGACGATATAATAATAGCTTGTAAAAATTTAAAAAAAATTGAAAATTTTAAAAAGAAATTATTTCAAAACTTTGAAATGAAAGACTTGGGAAAAATACATTACTGTATTGGTTTAGAATTTTCACATGTCCAAATCGAGGGGGAGAATACGGTTAAAATTTCACAAAAAAAATATATAAAAGAAATTCTACAGCGATTTGGTATGGAAGACTCAAAACCAGTTAGTACACCAATGGACCCAAATTCAAATTTAGAAAAACCCAAAGTAAAAAATGAAGAAATAATGAAAAAGTATCCATATCAAAATTTAATCGGAAGTTTAATGTATGTATCAATTGGTACAAGACCGGATATTACTTTTAGCGTTAACTTCTTAAGCCAATTTAACACAAATTACAATAAAAGCCATTGGATTGCTGCAAAAAGAGTGTTAAGGTATTTAAAAGGAACAATAAATTTGGAATTAACATATAGAACTTCAGGAAAAGAAATAGAATGTTATACGGATGCTGATTGGGGATCATCTATAGATGATCGGCGTTCGTATACTGGATATCTTTTTAAAATGGCAAATGCAGCAACTTCGTGGGAAACCAAAAAACAAAGAACCGTTGCTTTATCAAGCACAGAAGCAGAATACATGAGCCTCACAGAAGCGGCCAAAGAGGCACTATATGAAAAAAAATTCTTATCGGAATTAAAATTTGATTCAGAAAAACCAATTATCATATACAACGACAATCAAAGTTGTCAAAAGTTAGCAAAAAGCAATGTCTATCATAGTAGAACTAAACACATAGACATAAAATATCATTTTATAAGAAAAGCTCTGGAGGACAATATTATAAATTTGAAATATTGTCAAACAGAAGAAATGATTGCGGACATGTTAACAAAACCATTAACAAAACCAAAATTACAAAAGTTTATAACCATGATTGGTCTTGAGGGGGAGTGTTGAAATATTAATTTATTTATAGACTTCAATACCAATCAAGGTAGCTGTTCATTTTTTGAATGTTGTTAAGGTAAACAAATATAATAATTTTTTTTTTTTTAATTGATAATCTGTAAAAGGTAGACGTTAATAAAAGGTTTATTACTACTGCTTTAAATATATCACGCATAACTTTTAATAGATTCTATATATATTGGACATCCATGAACACAAAACAAAAGAAAATTCAAATGTTTACAAACATACAATAGAAACAAATCACAAAATAGATAATGAAAATGTGCATCTTGTTCACAGATGTGGAAAAGGTTTTAAATTGGACTTATTGGAATCATTAGAAATCCACAAACATAAAGTTAAAAATAAAAAAACATTACTTAATGAACAGGTTCAATTGTATAAAAGATCTATTTATACATATTTAACAGGTTGACTGCCATGTGCACCAAATAGATGCACGCCTTCATATCCAAGAATTGATTTAAAAAATCCTACGTAGTGGGCCGGTGAGAAACAAAAAAATTATTATTAATTGTTTTCTTAAGCAAGTTTTGTCAATAATATACTTTGTTAGAAGTTTCATTGCGTTTTTTGTGAATGTATATAAAATCTGTTCTGTGCACCAATATGGTGCACATGGCCTCAGAGACAAAACTTGTTCAATTTGACATCGTTTTTCAATTCTGCGTAAATTAAATGCGCCACCTACGTTCGGTTTATTAGTTTGTTTACATTTCATCAAGATGGATGATCATGAAACGCAACGCTTGCTTCGTTTATTCGACGAGGTTCCCACACCTTCTACTTCAAGTCATAGCGAATTTGATGACAGTGATGCGGACCCTAATTTTAATTATAATAAACAAAGTGAGGAGCGAGTATTAAGTAGTAGTGACAGTGACGATTGTTCGGATGTTGTAAATTTGCAAACAATCGTAAATGCACCGAGTTCTGTTTGGAGCACACCAGACCTCTCGAAAATTAAAAATATAATTTACAACGAAAACAATGATGATGTAGGAATTAATCCGGATATTATCGAGACCCTACAGTACGCAAAGCCATATGAATTTTTTGCCTTATTCATTGACAAAGATGTTATTTCCTTAATTGTTCAAGAAACGAATCGTTATGCTCTCCAACGAAAAACTTCTCCCAGTGTTAAAAGGAATTCTCGAGTGCAGCGTTGGACTCCCGTCAGCAGTCAAGAAATACATACATTTTTAGGATTGGTGTTATGGATGGGCCTTTACCAAATGCCTTCAATTCCTGACTATTGGAAAAAAGATAACCCTTTACTAAGCAGCAAGGTTTGCGAATACATGTCTAGAAATCGTTTCGAGCTCATACTTAGTATGCTATACTTTGCCAATTGTTAATATGATTGTAGCAAACTTTAATATGGCAGTCTGTCCAACCCACTCTGTATGCATTGACGAATCTATGATTCCATTTTTGGGCAGACTCTCTTTCCGTCAGTACATTCAAAATAAACGGGATCACTACGGAATTAAAATATTTAAACTTTGCTTTGAATCATTTTATACCCTTCAGTTTAAAATATACTGCGGAAAGGAGAGAGTAAACGATATGCCGGTATCAGAGAAAGTGGTTATGGAGCTAATGAATCCTTATTTACATTTTGGGCGTACCCTATATACCGATAATTGGTACACAGGAGTGCCTCTTGCAAAAAAGCTACTTGAAAGCTCTACTCATTTGGTCGGGACATTGCGAGCGAACAGAAAGCATATGCCATCTGAAGTTGTAAAATAAAAGTTAAAAAAGCACGAGATTATTGCTCGTCAAAATGATTGTGGTATAACAGTTCTCAAATGGAGAGACAAAAGAGATGTTTTGGTACTAACGACTGAGCATGTCGATCAAATTGTCGAGGTTCAAACTCGAAATGGTGTTAAATCTAAACCATGTGCCATTATAGACTATAATACCGGTAAATCTACTATTGACCTATCTGACCAAATGGCATCTTACCATCGTGCTTTACGAAGATCCATTAAATGGTACAGAAAAGTAGCCTTGGAAATTATGTTAAGCACAGCTGTAATAAACGCGATGTATTTGTACAATACCGTAACAAAGCTCAAAAGACTTAAAATTACAGAATTCAAGGAGTCGTTGATAAGAAGCCTTATAACAAAAAGGGAACATAATATAGAAAGTGCAAACCGTCATATTTTAGAAAAAAATAAATAAAAGGGGAAGGTGTCAAAATTGTTACAAGGAGGCTGTTGGACGCCATACAAGAAAAGAAGCACAACAAATAGCAAAAAAAGTTTGGACCCGTTGCTCGATTTGTTTCAAATTTTTATGTAACGATTGTTTATTTAAATTACACTAACCATTATGTTAATTATTATTGGTCTTTTCTTTGATTTATTTTGTGTAAAAACAGCTTAGCAGTCAACCTGTTAATAAAGTTTTATTTATCATTTGAAAAATAATTTTTTGATATATGTGTTATGATTCCTTACAATCCGTGCTAAAAACCCATCGGCACATTTTAAAATTTTGGTCTGAAAGGCCCAATGATTAAGTTTTCCGTATATAAACTTACCTGGGTGTACCAGTAGAGGTACACAATGAACTTGACTAAATCGTACCCTGTGCACCAAATAGGTGCACATTGATTGAATGGCAAGTCATGCTGTGCACTCATATGATGCACAAAACAATGAATGGCAACCTAGCAAAAAAACAGCTTGGCAGTCAACCTGTTAAAGGACATAACAGCATAATACTGGTTTTCAAAAACAAGTTTTCTTAATTCATTCCCAACAGGACCAGTCTTTCTGTATTCGTCATATTATCCGTTTGTAAAAGTTGTAAGCAGTAAGTTCAATTCAATTTTGTTTATATTTGTATTAGTTTATTGTATTATTTGTATTATTTATTGTTTTAACCATTTTTTGTATATGCAGATTCAGCTGATGATGGGAAAGTAGTTTTCCCGAAACTAGTACCGTTAATATAAAAATATAAATAGCAAGTAAGAGGTTTTATTTATTAAAATTTAACATATATTATCTTGATAAAGTTTGAAAAGAAATTTCTGAATGTTTTTAGAGATTTTACTGGTATTTAATGATCGGTCTAATGCTTTTCTCGTTTTTATGAAGTTTTATGAGACTTTTTAGGGTCGGAATGAGGGGGTTCATTTGTGAAGATTTATGATGTTAAATTTTGTTAAATTCATTCCCATCCATGGATGGGAATAAAATATGCAATATTTTCATCGTTTTTCAGGAGCTTTATTAATCCAACATTTTTTCCTACCATTGCAGCTGCGCCATCAGTGACTATACTTATTAATTTGTTTTCGGAATATCTTTAACGGCGGCATCAAAAGCTTCTTTAATATCGATCATAGTATCTTTTAAAGCAATGAGATCTAATAATTCTTCTCGCGTGAGTCCATCTTCAAATACGAAACGAATAAAAATTGACGAATGAAAATTGAGAATTATCCGTTGATTCATCAAGCGCCAAACTGAATGCTACACAATTTTTTATGTCTTTATGTAATTGCGATAATAAATCTGCAGTTATTTCTGCAATTCGGCGTTCTACTGTATGTCGTGAAACTGGAATGCCACCTATCAACTTTAAAAGTTTTATATTATTGGTATCTAATGCTTTAATTGTATCATTAATATTTTATTTAATAAAATCTCCCTCAGTACAGATTTAGATTCTTCAGTAAATTTTGATATAAAATTGACGTGATTATTAATTGAAGTCTTTAGCGATTGTAGTTTTTTAATTATTAACTCCGATTTTACCGGATATTCAGATACAAATTCGGAATGGAGTTTTTCATAATCACGTTTTAAATTTCCTACCTTATAATTGTTCACGGTTGAGTTATAAATTAGAGAGACAGCTTTGCAATTTTTTTTCCATAAAAGCATAATCTTCTTCCCATTTCTCATTAAAACTTCCGCTTCCGTTTATTTGGAGGGGTCATCTTAGTATTTTATAAATCATATTTTATCTATAATAGTAAATATTAATAACATTAAATAACATTCATATAATGTGAAGTATTTTATTTAAATCGTTACCTACCGTTTTTATTTAGTTTTTTTTTTATTTAGTTCGAGTGAATTGAATACTGTTAAAAGGTTTTTCCCCGAAATCTGTATCAGACTTATGGTGGGTTCATGCAACGTGTTTTAGTTTTAGTCGTAGTTTTGTTTAAAAAATGATTTTATATATGCCGATGCGACATTTATAGATCCACGGTTTAAAAAAGCAGGATTTATGAATGAACACAAAACGGACAAAGAAGATGCGTTGTTTGAATCTTCTCGTCAACGTATAATCCAAAAAGTGGAGGCAATGATCAAGGAAAACCAACCCGAAGTAGAATATAATCTTGACCAACCAATGGAGGAAAATGACGATGTTATTTGGCACGTTTTCGATAGCACTGTAAGTATATTTAATTGTTATATAAAATTACGAACATAATAAAATAATTTGGCTAGGCTTTAAACGAAAGAATTGTTCAGAATCCAAATGAAGCTGCAACTTCAGAGGTAAGATTGTTTCGGTAGGGAATTAGCAGCGTCTGGGCAAGCAGCAAAAAAAAAGAAGATATATTTATTTCGACCAATTGCAATTCCTTTTCCCAATAATGAAAGATAGACCAACTACCAGCAACACCGGACCTTCTCAATCAATTGAGATTGATCAAGACAATCAAGAAATGATATCTTCTCCTTCTTTAGCAACCAATACAGAAAATTCGGAAAGTACATCCATATCTAAAAGAAGGGCTGCAAGAAAAACTGTGCTTAAAACAATTCCATATAAAGAAAAGTTACTGAAAATATTGGAGGATAAGCAATGTGAAACAATCGACGAAGATAAAAATTTTTCACTTATGCTTGTTCCAATGTTCAAAAAATTAACTGATGACCAAAAACATTATGCGAAAATTGAAATCTTAAATATCATGTAAAATGCAAAAAACGTCGGAAATCCTCCAGTTTTTTACAGTTCAATGCAACAATCTTATTTTCATCTTTATCCTAACCGTCCGGTAGACCAAGTGCAATTTCCAAGATCAAATTTTCAACAACAGCAACAAGGAGGCAATGAAAGTATTTACTCCGCGCCATCGACATCAACGGTCAACTCTGCACAGTCCACACCATCAGCAACCATTTTTTCTGATGGTGACAATGCATATTTTGACTTGTCAAATCAATAAATTAATTAAATTAAACAAATAGAACATATATTTATTATTTAACCTTATTTTTAATATCTACTTCTATATAACTAGTCTAATAGTAGTTTGCAGAAAATATCTAGTTAATTTGGCAGAACGACGACACAAAACAAAAGCTGGAAAGAAGGTACTTACTTCTTACCTTATTGTTACTGCAAGACATTCCTCAGGTGGTATACATTTTCTCCATTTACTATTTTGGTACGATATTTTCGGTCCTATTATTTTTAATAATTCAAGAAAAGATTTTTCACTCATTCTGTAATAGTTAAAGAATTTACGAGGATGCTTTCTTAAATCTTCATGAAGAATGTAAAATTGACCCCGATGTTCTCTGTCAGATAAAATTGGATGCACCCAAAATTTTCTTTTCCGTTGCTTTCTTAATTTCTTTCGTTATTACGAAAGAAGCCACTATACAAGCGGTTTCTATGAAGTCCATGTTGATACTAGGCTCTAGTCACGATTAATCAGTCGCAAATGCGCGACCATACAAATTTTTTGCGACTACTACTTTTATGTCGCTGCGACAAATAATCGCATAAAAATCGCATGTGCGCGCCTGGCCTTAGACTTAACCGTTTGCGTTAGCTGTAGTTGTAAGGAAAAGTATTGGTTCATGCAAGACTTAAGCACAATATATTAAAGCAAAATTTTGATATATACATTGTCGTGCCAAATTAAAAATACAAAAAGAAATCTGTAGGATCAGGAGTGAATAATTAATATGAATAAAATGAATAATATGAATAAAAATAAAATTGTTGTCGCCGCTAGTGTTGGAATGCAGCTTTATTAATTACACAAAAATTGAAGAATAGAAGACGACGACGCACAATGGTTCAAAATGGCAAAAAGTGACGCATAGACCTTTAGAAATTTATTACGTTGATGAAATTTGGTATATAGGTATTATAACAAATATGATAATTTGTATCAAAATTTAGACCAAATTAGTTAACCGGAAGTGACACTTTACCTGAACACCCCACCTCCACATTTTCATATAAGGTTGTAATTTAAATTGGTGTAGATGAATGCCATTTTGTATGATCTATTATAATCTTGCAAAATATCCAAATATCAAATTTCAATCAATTCGCGTAACCGGAAGTGTACCGGAAGGTACTTTATCTGAGCACATCTCCAATTTTATTCATAAAAATTGTCACTCTAAATTAGAATAAAAATAAATAAAATGAATTGTAAAATTGTAAAATTTCTAAAATTGTAGTTTCTATGGCCCTCCAAAATATTCTGACATCATAGTTTGGTCTTGTTGTGTAATTGGAACTAATAGAAAGTAAAGGAATAAAATATTCCATAGAATAGATTCAAGTAGTTTGGACGATATAAAATAAAAAAAGATTTGTAATGAGAATAGTATATAGAAGATAATATACCTACATGTATTGGTGCAGAAGATAAGTATACCTACATGTATTTATGCATAGGTAATTGGTTATGTGTAGGTATTATATATAGGTATATATATATATACAAAAAAATGAAATACAACCAGTTTATTAAATTCAATAAACATACTTTACTATATTAAATGGTGTCTTCAAATTCTTCTGCGAAGACTGGTAAGGAACTTTCCTCATCGAATTGTATGTCGTCATCAGAATCTGAATCATACGATTCATTCAAAGGAGCATCTTCAAAATCAGCAGTATCATCTATGTGTAGTTTTTTTGTTGAAGATTTACTCTTTGCAGATGATCTATTAAATGCTCTGAATATTTTAAAAAATAAAGGATCAGACGTTAACATGAATCTGTTAAAAATATCTTCAAGCGTATCTTTGCGTGATGTTTTTCTTGAAAAGTCGGTCCTATATTTCTTGAAATCTTTGTTTCTAGACTCCAGTGGTTCTTCACTTAGAGCACCTATAAAATAAAAACTATAGTTTTCTTGTTTGTTGTCTATTCAAGTATAATTTACCTAATGGAATTGATACAAAATGTTGAATATATTCATGCCCGTGAAACAAAATTTTATGCACAGTTGGAGAAAATGTGAATGAGGGGTATGTTTTCGAAAACTTTTGTGCTGTTGCAATGCCGTACATTTCATATTTCTTGAAATTAACTACTGTGTTGCAAGATATTGCCGCTAAAAGATTTGAAAATCGCTCGATAATTTCAACATCAATTCCTGTTATTTCTGATGTTAATTTACAATCTTGAAAGAATCTTCTGGCGATATTCCCATCATGGGAAATTCCAAAACCTGGTTTGGGTTTGTCTATAATTAGGCCAGTTTTTTCCTTGAACAGTTTTTGAATTTCCTTCTTCCGCACATCTGTTTGCTTGTTTTCGTCCAATCTAAGAAGAAATTAGTCATAGAAAATAAAGAAGTATTAGAAGTAAATCTCTTACTTATAGGCACATCGTAGTAAAAACTGCATTATATTAATTTTCGCATGTAATGGCGATATACCAAAGCCAAAAACAGTTTTGTTAATTGCTCCTTTGTCTGGAAATTTATTTAAGTCTTTAGGTCCAGCTAAACATTCTGGACATCTCTAAAATCATTTAATTTTAGTTATCTTATTGACAAAAGAATTCTTTCGTTTCTGTCCCACGTTTAATATAATCATGAACACACTTACCGAAGTTGCGGGATTTTTAATAATAGCGTTGATAACTTTTCCATTTATCATGGTGAACAGAAACCTATGTGTCATTTCCACCTCGTATGATTCCGACATCTTAATCATTGATGGCCTTAAATTTTCTATTACTGTCATCATTCTTGTGTACTCTGCCGTTATGGAATTTGGATCTTCTTTACAGAATGCCATTCGTATTGGCCTACATAGACTAAATTAAAAAAAAACAGGAGATTAGAGCCTGCGTTACAATATTTTATATGAAAAAATACCTTGACGAATTAGGAGAGTCATTATTCCAAACAATGACCTTATCACCTTCTATAAATAAGGGTAATATGTGCGTACACATTACGGTGGCATCCGAATTTTCTGGATTAATAAACCTTTGTTTAAATTCAGGATGACCACTGCTGCCATCCATACCCCATTTAAATGTTATTTTCAACCTGTTTGGGCAATTTTCTATTGGAATATTTTTCAAAATTCTTTCGGCTGTTCTGTCCACCATATGTTGAAGCGATACCTTTGCCTCTATTTCCGAAAAGTTATCGGGATTTAAAGTGGGATAGCTTTCTTTTTTAGCTTTCAATATTTCGTGGTATGTTGGATATATATCAACTTCTATAAAATAAATACAATCAAGTAAATTAGGTCTACATACTTAATAAAATGAATATTACTTTTCCACAATGCTGCTGAACGCATATTTTGATACTGAGCCTTTGTTTGTTTGCTATTTATAATAAATAAGGCTATTGCTTCTTCCGGAGAAAATGGTTCGGGAGCACTGCGCTCCACAGCGGACAATACGTCTTCTGGGACTAAGCTAGCCAATTTTACAGCTTTTGCTGCATCGATTTTATGCTCTTGTCTAAGGGCAGATGTGGCGGCATACGCTAATTCTTCAGACGTGTAACTATCTCTTATTTCTAAAAATAAATTTTATAGCCACATTATATCAAACACGTGCTGATCTATTACCTTTGGTTACTCTATTTTTTTGAGAGGTTGACAAATCTGCAAAACATTTTCGTTTCGAAGGTCCAGGTTCTGACACATTCTCATCACATAATTTGTTAAATGGTTTGTCATCTAACCAAAGTTGATTTTTGGCAACAAATTTTTCCCAAGAATATCCAGAATTTCTCCATTTTTCTGCCCATTTCTTTAAAAAAGATTTTATTTGGGTTTCGTTTGGAAAAAGTCCGCGCCCGTTCATGTATGTTAGTATTTCGTTAAATACCTCTGTTTCAGTTCTATTACTAAAACCTCCCTTAAGAAATTTATTGCATAGATCTATACGCGTAATTTCAGCTGTAATAAAAAAAAAAATTAGCAAAAATAATAGCACTATACTATACAGGATATGATATGAAATAAACTATTACCAAAAATTTAATGAACTGTTAGCTATACTTACTATAACTTGATCAGTGATAGTGGCAATGTGTGAAGCGGAATATCAATATTATCTCACTTGTTGATTATATTAAAGGAGAAAAGATTTCTAATGATATCGGGGAATGACAAATTTGTAGCAAATTTTTTTCCAACTTTTGAGGGTTGTAGTTACCTAGGGGTGTCGATGTGCATGTGGTTCTTGTATATAAATCATCTACCTTAATTTTCGGAAAACAATCACTTCCCAAAGTTTATCGCATTTGCAGCGAAACACTATAAAATAAATCAAAAGTTGGATCCAGATGGTTTTAAATTATTCACCACTGATAAGATAATACTCAAAATTATATTTACAATCAATAACTGCAGCGGGCTGAAGCTGGCGTAAACATTTATTATGACTTATTTCCTAATAGTTGCGTATTTTACGGATATGTAGTGTTAAAATGTAACATATTTTCGACAGGCGGATCATGGTGGGTCTAAATCATATACCTCCAGGTACGTAATACTTTAAACTATATTTACGATGAAAATTCAAAGCGGGCATAGGTGGGCGTCGAGACTTATTACAGTTTATAACTTAAAAATTGTCATAATTCATGATACACTTTTTCATAATGTTAGCTGATAATCAAGGCATCAATTGAAAAACTGTTATATACATATGATAATACTTACCTAAACGCTTGGATTCTATATTTTCTTCAGAAATAACTATCACTCGAAACGTCACAAAATTATCTTAATGTGCGCTAATGAAGCGATAAGGCAAAGTGACCTAAGAACCTGCCCGACCTCCTTATAAGCAAATCCATCTTACTCAGGTAGATTTGCATATAATTGACTTTGGGTATCGGTTTTTCTTGGAAAAAAGTGTTATTTATAAAAGGGCTTTCCCAAAATTACCTAGGGGTAAATTTGTTTTTTACCTCTATGCGTCACTTTTTCATGTTTTGAACCACTGTGCGACGTTTTGGCAGAAGACCCATCAATAAGAATCGAGAATTAGAGGGGAATTATGCCACTCTTATTAGAAATATGTTAGAAAAGGAAGAGGACGATTTACAATTTTTTAAATATGTCCGCATGTCATTTGAAGAGTTTAAATAATTGTTAAAATTGGTTGCACCTTTTTTATCAAAAACACCAAATAAAAGTAATAAAAAATCTAATTATTAGATTTAATTAATTTTTAATTATTATTATAAAAATAAAATTATTATTGTTACTTGTCAGAAAAAAGTACTATGCAAAAGCTATCTTGGAATTTTGGAATGGGAGAATCTACTATTCGTTATATTACTAAAGAAACAATAACTGTTTTGTGGAACTAGCAGACTTAACAAGAGATATATTAATCTCTGTTGAAGATGTTTTACAAAAACATACGCAATTTTATCAAGACTATTGATGGGAAACACATCCACATACAAGCGTCAGAAGTATCGTGAAGTGAGTTCTTTATTTACAAGCAAAGCTTCAGCTTTGTTTTAATGGCATGTGTAGATGCGGATTATAATTTCAATGTAACAGATATTGGAGCTAGTGGAAGAAATCATGACAGCACTATCTTTAAAGAATCTTCTTTCGGGAGAGCTTTTTTAAATGGAAACATAGATATCACTATTCTCAAGAAACTACCTGAAAGTAACATTACACTTCCACATTTTGTTGTGGGTGATGCTGCATTTCCTCTACTGGAAAATATAATGAGAACATATCCCAGACAGTACTTAGGGCTAGAAAAAAACATTTTCAGTTATCGTTTATCCAGGGCAAGGAGGACCGTAGAAAATGTCTTTGGTATACTCTGTCAGCGGTAGCGAATTCTACGGAAGCCATTCATAGCTAATGTAGACATAGTAGATCGTATTGTAAAAGCCACAGTAGTCTTACAAAGCTTTCTCAGCATTGAACGGCAAAACCAAAGTTACTCTAGGATATGGTAATACCAAACAGTACAAATCAGGGTATATTATTAGTAATATACCCTGATTTAAAGTATTGCGTTTTCTATTGTTTCTATGTATGTATAACCATGGTACGATACTGAAGGTTTTAATACTGAAGGTGTGGTTGAACATGATGCTCCGCTATTGCTTGTTACATCCAAAATCTCAAAAATTTTAGATGGTGCATCTGATGTACAAAGGTATTCTTACTCCTAAAAATGTAATTCTTTTTTAATAAGACTCAAAAGCTCAAAAATGTTAAAATGTTTTATAATTGAGGGAAGAAGTTATTCCTAAAATAATTTCTGCAGTCACTTCATTTCTTAATTATATATCTTTTCTTCATTTTGTGTGAGGAATAAGCTATTTATTTAATAAGGATCATATAACACCCGATTTATCTACAGAAAAGTACTTTCTGTCTTCTTTTTACAAATGAGTTTAAAGTAGTAATTGCCTTTTACAGCGGGTATAATACTGCCTTAAATTACTCTATCATTCCTGGCACAAACTTGCTAAAATATTTATATTATTGTATTTTTATATTATATTTACTATTATATACTTTTTAAAATTTTTTGTTAATAAATTTACTAACCATTCATATCTAATTTACCCTCAATTTCTATAAAGTTATTTTCACACATTATTTATATGATCTTTGCGATCTGGATCATAAAGATATTGGTACCCCTGTACCAATTCTATTAATTTTGGATCAATTTGTGCGCATGCGTCAAGTTGCGATGGAAGGTTTTAGCTTTAAGAAGTTAAAAGTTAGGCTACAACAAAAACCGTTTTAGTCGTAAGATATTGCATGAACAGTAGTACATAATGCAATGCCTTAACTTTTCACTCTTACGACTATGACTACGACTAAATCTAAAACACGTTGCATGAACCCACCATTATTGATTTATAGCATCCTTATTCACCACAAGTAACGACGTTTGCTCTGTGAATGTTCGGGGAATCTTTTTTCTTCCAAGATTTTTTATTATTTGAATTGTTAGTTAACCCTCCGTCTGTCGGGTGTGGTTTACGAGTCCACGACAAAATGATTATGTGAAATATTTTTTAAATTATTTTGCTCAAAACTTCTACGGTCACAGTACCTTTCAAGTATCTGAATATCAACAGTTTTCGCTATAAAAAACTGTTTTTCAAAATTCCAAATAGTCGCTACATAATATCTTGTCCTGACAGACCCTTCCCGATCAAATGTGTAACAATATTCGTAGATGTAATCTGTAAAAATCGTATTCCAGTTGGAACTCTATGCGTTCTTTTTGTGTTTGTAGGGGTATTACCGAGTTATAAAACTATACCTCGGAGTGATCGCAATATAGTTCGGTAGTTCCCTTAATAATTACTATATATACGGCAGTGTTGCCAAACATACGATAATTATTGTACATGTACTATAATTTCAAATCGTATACGATAATACATTGATACTCATTATTGTACGATAATTTGCAACATCTATAATTTTCAATACAATTTTATTTTTTATATAAAATTTGTACAACTTTATAAATAAATAATTATTTGCAAATTCTGCAACTTTTTATACGTGTATGAATTGTTTCCCAGCTCGAGCGCAGATTCCCAATTTAACTTATCCAGGGATTTCCCTAATAGTTAAATGTGCGGAGCACGGTTTGTGTACGAGCGTTGAAACTTGAAACGTAGTTCGTCGTTTACGGTAAATACTGTTTTAACGAAAATGTCTGACAGTGATTGTGATACATCTTCTAATATACCCAAAAAACGGGCGAGAAGGGTTCAATACTTTAGAAAAGAGTGGTTGAAAGACACGGATTTTAAATACTGGTTAATACCAGTAGAAGGTAAACATTTTAATAATAATAATACATTTCCATGATTCAGTAATGATAAAATTTATTTAAGGTAACCCTGATTTGGCATTCTGCAGATTCTGCAATACACAATTTAAATCAGAATTAAGTGTTATAAAAAACCACAAAAGTCTACAAAACATATCAAATCCGAAAGTTCAATACCATCTACATCTTCAATAACAAAATTCTTTAGTTCTTCTCAATTGCATGATACCAAAAATATAAAACGCTGTGAAATAATTATGGCAGCATTTTTAGCCGAAAATAATTTACCATTTTCGCTAGCTGACACAATGCTTGATACATTCCGAAATGCCGCTCCAGACTCAAAAATTTTAGCAAAAGCTTCTTTACAACGGACCAAAGCAACAGCTATTATTACAAATGTGTTAGGAAAATATGAAAAACAAAATTTAGTATACTAACTGATGAAAGCACCGACATTAGTATTAGTAAACTTAATGCAATTGTTGTACGATTTTATTGCCATGAAACTAATAAAATTGTCAGTAAATTTTACGAATTAACAAATGTATTTGTTGATGGTAATACCAAATGCGACGCTGAAACCTTATATAAATTAATTACGGATGCATTTTTCAATAAAAATATACCAAAAAATAATATAATAGGTTTTGCATCAGATGGATGCAATGTAATGATGGGAGAGAAAAATTCTGTGTCAAGTCGATTTAAAGATAATTTTGAAGGTATAAAAATAATGAAGTGTATATGTCATTCCCTTCATTTATGTGCTAGCGAGGCATGTAAGGAATTGCCTCGAACTCCAGAAGATTTAGCAAGAAATGTACATAATTTTTTTAAGGTAATTTCAAACATTTTTCTACATGAATTTTGTTTTGTTTAATTATGATTATTATATATTTTAGACGAGTTCAAAAAGATTAGCAGAATATCAAGAATTTCAAAGTTTTGCCCAAGTTAATATACATAAATTACTTCACCCATCTCAAACAAGATGGTTATCGTTACATTCTGTAGTTATGAGAATATTAGAGCAATGGAATGCACTGGTGATATTTTTTAATCAGAAATATTTGGGAGAAAAATTACTTGCTGCTGATCAAATTCATAAATCTTTAAATGATCCATTTATTGCTATGTATTTTAAGTTTTTAGATTGGATTTTACCAAAATTTACACAACTAAATTTATACTTTCAAAAAAATAGTGCAATAATTTTAAATTTGCATTCAACAATTATAAGTGGTTACACTGACATTCTGTTATGCTACATGAAAAATGATTACATTTTAAAAAGCGATATTAACTCAGTTGATCCTACAAATACTACCCAGTTTAAATCTAAATCCCAGTTATACTTAGGAGTGAATATTTTAAATGATTTAAACAAACCAGAAATTCAAGCAGATAAACCTGCCCTTGACTATTTTTACGATAGATGTTTCAAATTTGTTTCAAAAGCTTGTTCACAAATTAAACAAAGATACGATTTTGTCGATCCTTTATTATCTCGTTTACACATTTTTTTGCCACGTAATGCAGTATTAATAGACAATAGATTAGAGAGTTTAGTTCCTTTATTAAATAATTGCAAAAGATTCGCCAACTTTGAAGATTGGCAAAAAATTGATGATGAGTGGAGAAGATTATCGACTTTTCCTAAAAATAATTTGCCAGATTTAGATTTAGAAGCAGATGAATTTTGGGGTAAAATGTTAAACTTAACGGTTGCAGATGAGTATCTGTTCAAAAATTTGTCATCGTTTGTGCTGAATATTTTGAGTTTACCACATTCCAATGCAGAATGCGAAAGAGTGTTCAGCAAATTAAATTTAATAAAAATCAACACTAGAAACAGACTTGTAACTAAAACAATTAATGGTACAATGCTTGCTTCGCAATATATTTCTAGGAGCGGTGGTAGCAACAAATTTAATCCACCAAATGATGTCATAAATCAAATGAATAGTAAGATGTATACAGATATTTATAATTTAGATTGGAATTAATTTAATACTTTTGTTTTTTATTATTACTGTTACTAATATCTTTACTGCAAAGTTTGTTAAGAATCATGTTTAATTTCAAGTTTTTTGTATTCAATAAAGATTATTTATTTATACAATACCTTATATTTTTTTATGCGTACGATAATTGAATTTAAAAAACGATAATTTTTCTGCGCATGTACGATAAATGCAATATTGAAATCTGGCAACACTGATATACGGGTATCGTATCGTTGACACGCCACTTTACTACTGAACCCCATTTTGAGGCGTTGTGTTATGTGTTATTTATTTTACAAATATAGAGAATAGAAAAATGCATAATAAATTATTTATAACTAATATCAAATATCTAGTTAGCAATCTACAAATAGCATACTTACAAATAGGTAAGTAGTATCACACAATTTTCTGATATGATTTGATAAAATAATAAATGATTTATTATTTGATAGCATTGTTATATGGATCCTTATGAAAAGGAGAGAGAAAGATTACAGAAACTGTATGAAGAAGTTAGCACGGGCAGTGAAATAGAAGAGTCTGATGATAGTTCGATGTCAGATCCAGATTTTGTAAGTATCAGTGATCATGACACAGAAACCGAGCAGGAAAACGTAAATGAAGATGCAGATATTATACACCAGGATGACGGCGAGGATGATGAAGATGAACAACCCGTGATTCGTGATAGATGCTCGTATTTTTTTGGTAAAGATGGAACTAAATGGAAAAAGGCTGTCCCACCTAGAAATATTAGAACTCGTAACGAAAACATAGTGTCTCACCTGCCGGGGGTCATCGGTGAAGCACGTGACGTATTATCTCCCATTCAATGCTGGATGTACATGTTTGGAAACTGCATTGATATTGTAGTTGAAAACACTAATTTATTTATTGATAAAATTTCTGTTAAATACCAAGATAAGACTGAGTGTAGACCTACCGACTCTGTAGAAATCCAAGCGCTGATGGGTTTGCTTTATTTAGCTGGGCTCCATCATGGATCAACGACACATCTAGCAGAGTATTGGTCATCAGACGGTATGGGATATGAGATATTTCCTGTTACAATGGCAAAACGGAGGTTCGTCTTCTTATTGAAATGCATTCGCTTAGACGATACCACAACTAGAGGTCAAAGAAAAGAAATGGACAAACTAGCAGCAGTTCGTACTATTGTTGACAAGTTCAACGACAATTGTAAGAAAACTTATTCTGTGGGCGAGTATGTAACATTAGATGAAATGCTGCTTGCCTTTAGGGGTAGGTGCAGTTTCCGAATGTACATTCCAAGTAATCCAAACAAATACGGATTGAAAGTTGTCGCCGTTGTTGATGCCAAAACATTTTTCACTTCACACATAGAAATTTACGCTGGTGTTCAACCCAATGGTCCATATAAAACTGACAACTCTACCGCTGCAGTAACTGAAAGAATGTGTTCACATTTATTAGGATCAGGAAGAAATGTTATAATAGATCGTTGGTTCACAGGATATTCAATTGTAAAGAAACTGCTAAGAGAGTACCGCCTTACTGTGGTTGGTACAATTAGAGCCAATAGAAGAGAACTACCTCTTGAAATGACACAAGTTAAAAACAGGAAAGTATATTCTTCGTTATTCGCATTTAGTAATGATATGACTGCAGTTTCATATATACCCAAAAAAGGAAAGAATGTGCTTGTAGTTTCAACAATGCACCGAGACGATCATGTCGATGAAGCTACCGGTGATGAAAAAAGCCCGAAATAATTACTTTCCATAATAGCACAAAAAGTGGAGTAAATGTTGTTGATCGAATGATCACATCATACAATGTTGCAAGAAACGCAAAGCGTTGGCCAATGGTAATTTTCTATAACCTCCTCAATATAGCAGCAATTAACGCTTTTGTTATCTACAAAGGCAACATACCAGATGGTGAATTTACTAAAACTCGCAGACTGTTTCAAAAAAATCTTGGTATGGGGTTAGTGAAAAATAACATACAAAGAAGAGCCGTTAATAAGCACTTGACCAAAAGTGTGCGTACTTCTGCCTTGAGGCTCTCAGGTATTGAAGAGGAGATTATTCCAGATCCACAACTAGAGAAAAGAGGAAACTATAAATATTGCAAAAGACGAAAAACTCGTTATTTTTGCAAAATTTGTAAATGTTGGTTGTGCATGGAGCACATAACAGCGTGCTGCAACGATTGTTTGGGAAATATGGAGACCACAGTTTGAAGCCCTCTAAGTTTGTGCATAGAATATTATTCTTTAGTTAAGACATTTTTTTATAACACTTTATACATTTTTAAATAAATATTATTATAGATCGATTTTCTTTTCCTTTATTTAGGCGTTGTTTCCAAATTTTGAAAAATATGTGATTAAATTGTAAGTATTTTCTTGAAATCAAATTAACATAAAACGTGAGTTTGAAATTGGCCCTGTATTAGGCTATTATATAGTACAAGCATCATATAAAACGTATTTATGAGAAATTAGCACTCGAGGACACGTTGGCGTCCTTTAGAGTTTTTTCTATTTTGGACTCCACAGACCACACCTGATCGAAAGTGTTAAGAAAGCGCGCCCGACAGAGAAGGGTTAAGATCTTGCTGTTGTAACAATGAACGAAAAAAAGTGGGATCATTGTATTGTCGATATAATCCGCGCGCACTTTAAAGAACCCTTAATCCAGAGTATCCCGGATTTCGACAAAATTACCAGATGCGGTGGCCTAATTTCTAGCGTTGATGATTGGCATCAACAGCGGAATACATCTGCATACCTTCAAGCAAGAGCTTTTTCTTAATAATTTCTTATCAGCTCAATAAAGGATTATTACAAAACAATAAAGACAATCTGCAGCTTGAGAATCAAAGATGATAAGTTTTAAATAATAAAACGCCGATTCACCTAAATACGTGGACCAAAACGAACTTTTCATCATTAACATATTTCCAAAAATCGTCATCAAGTTTCTTGGTTTTTAAGATTAGATTCATTTGTAACGTTATTATTTCATTTTCCAACGCGATTTTCTTAAAATTAAATGCGACAGAAATTTTTTGGCAATATGGTTTATACTCAAATCATTTTTAAAAGGAAAAAACAAATACTGCACAAAATTATTATTATCATAGAATATACTAAAAAAGGGTCTTTTGTTGCAGATAATGTTTAATTTTAAGAATCTTTATTACATAGATAATACAAAGAAAACAGTAAACGTGGAGGTCATCAAATACTCCCTTTGGAAACTCAATAAAGGAAAATCTTAATATACAAGGACTCGCAAATACCTCCTTAATGACACATATACTGGGTGACACGAAGTCTGGAATATAGCAAATAACTTCGCTTTTTACTTTTAACAAAAAAATTTTCTTATAAAAGTTTTTAGATTTATCATAACGCATATTTATTATAAGTTCGATTGTTTGTATTGCTTATAGTTTGTTTATGGTAACAATTTTTTTTTTATTTGAAGTCGGACGAATTTTTTTTTCTTATCTTTTTGATACAGCATGTTTTTCTCCATGTGTTGAGCATATTATATCGTAAGGATTTTATATTATTAGAACCAAACGGAGTACCGGTTGTAATTTATACAAAGATTAAAAAATCTTGGGAATAGCAACCAATGGATAAGAAAACAACTTCCTTTTTCGCTATCCAAGCTTTCGCAATTATTTTATTGCTTCATCAGAGAAACACTACAATATTAAAATAGATTGGCAACGTTACAAAAAGTCTTAAAATTAAAGTCGACTTACAACGGAAGTAAGAAGGTTGACTTCAAAATTAGATAAAAAATTTTAAAAACTTATTTTTATAAAATTAAAACGAAAATTTTCTTGACACATTAATCAATGTAGAGGACAATGACAAGGTCAAAAATAGAATGACTTTTTGTTTTTTAAAAAACAAGAAAAATGGTAAATTTAAAATTTTGTTAGAGAGGAACATTGGAAGGGCAAAAAGGAAAAAAGCGGCTCAAAAAGTTAAGGACGTAACTCTCGTCGCGTAAAGTCGTTATTAATTATAAAAATATAGATTGAACTTATCCCTTCTGTATCCGTTCTGAAATTCACTGAATTTGTGTCTTTATTAATGTAAACCATTTCAAAAAAAAGACGTTAATTATAAACCGACTCTCTGTCTAAAATCTTAGCGTTGTTAAAATCAAAATGGTGACCTTCCTTAACATGATGGTAAACAAGAGCACTTCTATTCTCATTTTTACCCCTACAATCATTCCGATGTTGTTTAAGTATATTCCCGAAATACTGCGCTGTCGTACCAATGTACGTTCCTTCACAATTAACGCAAGGAATAGAGTAAATGATGTTAGATTGTTGTAAAATAGGAACGTTGTCCTTTATTTTTTGAAAAACTCTATTAAGTGGTAAGTAATTATATTTAGCAAATTTAATATTGATCTGATCGAAATAGGATATGAACCTAGATGTAAAGCCTTTGATGAAGGGTATTTGTACATATTTAAACTGTGTTGTTTCTTCAACAATATCAGACCTTTGGTCACCATCAAAAGGACTTATGGAAGTTATTAAAGAATGATTGAGAATTCCTTTCAAAAGACGCGGAGGATAACCGTTATTAATAAAAACATTCATAAGTTTTTCTAGATTATGTTTATGAAAGGAAGAATGAGAGTTTCAGAACTCTATGCTTCATCCCCACAACAGTATTAATTTTTTGGTTCATTGGATGATTAGAAAAGAAGTTGATCCCAAGATTCTTTAATTTCTTTTTAACTTTTTAATTTAGAAAAATTAACTAACTTTTATAGTTAGAATATAAAAGTTGTGCGATTTAGTGGTTTGAGATATCCGAGGCATTATTTATGCTAAAATAAGCTTGAAATACAATAATGAAATTTTTTCTTTGAAAACTCTTTGAAACTCGATCCGAGGATATACTGTATAGATATTATTTAGTCAAATCCTCTAAAATATTTCAAGTTTTTTAGAACCAGTCTTTTGCAAACATTATAAGGCTTCTAGAAGCAATATCAAATCTTTTGGAATTAGTATCACTTCTTTAGAGGCAATATTGAGTCCTCTGGAAACAGTTCAAGCCTTCTAGAACCAGTATCATGTCTTCTGGAAACATTACATCTTCTGGAAGCAAATCTTCTGGGAGCATTTCAAGTCGTTTGGGTGCAACATCTAGTCTCCAAGACTCCAGATGCATTATCGAGTCTTATGGAATCAATATTAAGTCTCCTGGAAAGTCTGCTGAACGCATTAAAAGTCTTTTGGATATAATATATGGTCTATCAGGCGAAGTGTTGGGTCTCCTAAGCAGTTCAAATCATCTGGAAGCATTTTAATTCTTCTGGAAGTATTACAAGTCTTCTGAAAGCATTTGATGTCTTCCAGATAAAATATCAAGTGTTCTGAAAGCATTTCAAGTCTTCTAGAACTAGTATCAAGTCTTCCAAAGATAATATCAAGTCTGTTGGAAGCATTTCAAGTCTTCTAGAACCTGTCTTCCAGAGTCAGTATTAAGTCTGCCAGAATCATTACAAGTCTTCTAGAAGTAGTATTCATTCTTCTGTACACATTATATGTCTTTTGAATGCAGTATCTAGTTTTGTAGACACAGTATCGAGTCTCCTAGAAGCAATTGAAATCATTTGGAAATATTTTAATTTTTCTGGAAGTATTACAAGTCTTCTGAATGCATTTGATGTCTTCCAGATACTATATCAAGTGTTCTGGAAGCATTTCAGGTCTTCTAGAACCAGTATCAAGTCTTCCAAAGATAATATCAAGTCTGTTGGAGACATTTCAAATCTTCTAGAACCAGTATCAAGTTTTCCAGGGTCAGTATTATGTCTGCCAGAAGCATTACAAATCTTCTAAAAGCAGTATTAGTTCTTTTGGAAACATTTTATGTCTTTTGAATGCAGTATCTAGTTTTGCAGGCACAGTATCGAATCTCCTAGAAGCAGTTGAAATCATTTGGAAATATTTTAATTTTTCTGGAAGTATTACAAGTCTTCTGAATGCATTTGATATCTTCCAGATACAATATCAAGTGTTCTGCAAGCATTTCAGGTCTTCTAGAACCAGTATCAAATCTTCCAAAGATAATATCAAGTCTGTTGGAAGCATTTCAAGTCTTCTAGAACCAGTACCAAGTCTTCCAGGGTCAGTATTAAGTCTGCCAGAAGCATTGCAAGTCTTCTAGAAGCAGTATTAATTCTTTTGGAAACATTTTATGTCTTTTGGATGCAATATCTAGTTATGCAAGCATAGTATCGAGTCTCCTAGAAGCAGTTCAAATCATTTGGAAATATTTTAATTTTTCTGGAAGTATTACAAGTCTTCTGAATGCATTTGATGTCTTCCAGATACAATATCAAGTGTTCTGGAAGCATTTCAAGTCTTCTGGAACCAGTATCAAGTCTTCTAAAGATAATATCAAGTCTGTTGGAAGCATTGCAAGTCTTCTAAAACCAGTACCAAGTCTTCCAGGGTCAGTATTAAGTCTGCCAGAAGCATTACAAGTGTTCCAGAAGCAGTATTAATTTTTCTAGAAACATTTTATGTTTTTGGATGCAATATCTAGTTTTGCAGGCACAGTATCGAGTCTCCTAGAAGCAGTTCAAATCATTTGGAAATATTTTAATTTTTCTGGAAGTATTATAAGTCTTCTGAATGCATTTGATGTCTTCCAGTTACAATATCAAGTGTTCTGGAAGCATTTCAAATCTTCTAGAACCAGTATTAAGTCTTCTAAAGATAATATCAAGTCTGTTGGAAGCATTTCAAGTCTTCTAGAACCAGTACCAAGTCTTCCAGGGTCAGTATTAAGTCTGCCAGAAGCATTATAAGTATTCTAGAAACAGTATTAATTCTTCTGGAAACATTTCATGTCTTTTGGATGCAGTATCTAGTATTGTAGGCAAAATATCGAGTCTCCTAGAAGCAGTTCAAATCATTTGGAAATATTTTAATTTTTCTGGAAGTATTACAAGTCTTCTGAATGCATTTGATGTCTTCCAGATACAATATCAAGTGTTCTGGAAGCATTTCAAGTCTTCTAGAACCAGTACCAAGTCTTCCAGAGTCAGTATTAAGTCTGCCAGAAGCATTACAAGTCTTGTAGAAGCAGTATTAATTCTTCTAGAAACATTTTATGTCTTTTGGATGCAGTATCTAGTTTTGCAGGCACAGTATCGAGTCTCCTAGAAGCAGTTGAAATCATTTGGAAATATTTTAATTTTTGTGGAAGTATTACAAGTCTTCTGAATGCATTTGATGTCTTCCAGATACAATATCAAGTGTTCTGGAAGCATTTCAAGTCTTCTAGAACCTGTACCAAGTCTTCCAAAGATAATAACAAGTCTGTTGGAGACATTTCAAATCTTCTAGAACCAGTATCAAGTTTTCCAGGGTCAGTGTTAAGTCTGCCAGAAGCATTACAAATCTTCTAGAAGCAGTATTAGTTCTTTTGGAAACATTTTATGTCTTTTGAATGCAGTATCTAGTTTTGCAGGCACAGTATCGAATCTCCTAGAAGCAGTTGAAATTATTTGGAAATATATTAATTTTTCTGGAAGTATTACAAGTCTTGTGAATGCATTTGATGTCTTCCAGGTACAATATCAAGTGTTCTGGAAGCATTTCAAGTTTTCTAGAACCAGTATCAAGTCTTCTAAAGATAATATCAAGTCTGTTGGAAGCATTTCAAGTCTTCTAGGACTAGTACCAAGTCTTTCAGGGTCAGTATTAAGTCTGCCAGAAGCATTACAAGTCTTCTGGAAGCAGTATTAGTTCTTCTGGAAACATTTTATTTCTTTTGGATGCATTATCTAGTTTTGCAGGCACCGTATTGAGTCTCCTAGAAGCAGTTGAAATCATTTGGAAATATTTTAATTTTTCTGTTGTTGTCTTCCAGATACAATATCAAGTGTTCTGGAAGCATTTCAAGTCTTATAGAACCAGTATCAAGTCTTCTAAAGATAATATCAAGTCTGTTGGAAGCATTGCAAGTCTTCTAGAACCAGTACCAAGTCTTCCAGGGTCAGTATTAAGTCCGCCAGAAGCATTATAAGTCTTGTAGAAGCAGTATTAGTTCTTTTGGAAACATTTTATGTCTTTTGGTTGCAGTATCTAGTTTTGCAGGCACAGTATCGAGTCTCTTAGAAGCAGTTCAAATCATTTGGAAATATTTTAATGTTTCTGGAAGTATTACAAGTCCTTTGAATGCATTTGATGTCGTCCAGATACAATATCAAGTGTTCTGGAAGCATTTCAAGTCTTCTAGAACCAGTATCAAATCTTCTAAAGATAATATCAAGTCTGTTGAAAGCATTTCAAGTCTTCTAAAACCAGTACCAAGTCTTCCAGGGTCAGTATTAAGTCTGCTAGAAGCATTACAAGTCTTCTAGAAGCAGTATTAATTCTTCTGGAAACATTTTATGTCTTTTGGATGCATTATCTAGTTTTGCAGGAACAATATCGAGTCTCCTAGAAGCAGTTCAAATCATTTGGAAATATTTTAATTTTTCTGGAAACATTACAAGTTTTCTGAATGCATTTGATGTCTTCCAGATACAATATCAAGTATTCTGGAAGCATTTTATGTCTTCTGGAACCAGTATGAAGTCTTCCAAAGATAATATCAAGTCTGTTGGAAGCATTTCAAGTTTTCTAGAACCAGTACCAAGTCTTCCAGGGTCAGTATTAAGTCTGCCAGAAGCATTACAAGTCTTCTAGAAGCAGTATTAATTCTTCTGAAAACATTTTATATCTTTTGGATGCAGTATCTAGTTTTGTAGACACAATATCAAGTCTCCTAGAAGCAGTTCAAATCATTTGGAAATATTTTAATTTTTCTGGAAGTATTACAAGTCTTGTGAATGCATTTGATGTCTTCCAGATACAATATCAAGTGTTCTGGAAGCATTTCAAGTCTTCTAGAACCAGTACCAAGTCTTCCAGGGTCAGTATTAAGTCTGCCAGAAGCATTACAAGTCTTCTAGAAGCAGTGTTAATTCTTCTGGAAACATTTTATGTCTTTTGGATGCAATATCTAGTTTTGCAGGCACAGTATCGAGTCTCCTAGAAGCAGTTCAAATCATTTGGAAATATTTTAATTTTTCTGGAAGTATTACAAGTCTTGTGAATGCATTTGATGTCTTCCAGATACAATATCAAGTGTTCTGGAAGCATTTCAAGTCTTCTAGAACCAGTACCAAGTCTTCCAGGGTCAGTATTAAGTCTGCCAGAAGCATTACAAGTCTTCTAGAAGCAGTGTTAATTCTTCTGGAAACATTTTATGTCTTTTGGATGCAATATCTAGTTTTGCAGGCACAGTATCGAGTCTCCTAGAAGCAGTTCAAATCATTTGGAAATATTTTAATTTTTCTGGAAGTATTACAAGTCTTCTGAATGCATTTGATGCCTTCCAGATACAATATCAAGTGTTCTGGAAGCATTTCAAGTCTTCTAGAACCAGTGCCAAGTCTTCCAGGATCAGTATTAAGTCTGCCAGAAGCATTACAAGTCTTCTGGAAGCAGTATTAGTTCTTCTGGAAACATTTTATGTCTTTTGGATGCAGTATCTAGTTTTGCAGGCACAGTATCGAGTCTCCTAGAAGCAGTTCAAATCATTTGGAAATATTTTAATTTTTCTGGAAGTATTGTCTTCTGAATGCATTTGATGTCTTCCAGATACAATATCAAGTGTTCTGGAAGCATTTCAAGTCTTCTAGAACCACTATCAAGTCTTCCAAAGATAATATCAAGTCTGTTGGAAACATTTCAAGTCTTCTAGGACTAGTACCAAGTCTTCCAGGGTCAGTATTAAGTCTGCCAGAAGCATTACAAGTCTTCTGGAAGCAGTATTAGTTCTTATGGAAACATTTTATGTCTTTTGGATGCAGTATCTAGTTTTGCAGGCACAATATCGATTATAAATCTTCTGAATGCATTTGATGTCTTCCAGATACAATATCAAGTGTTCTGGAAGCATTTCAAGTCTTCTAGAACCAGTATCAAGTCTTCCAAAGATAATATCAAGTCTATTAGAAGCATTTCAAGTCTTCTAGAACCAGTACCAAGTCTTCCAGGGTCAGTATTAAGTCTGCCAGAAGCATTACAAGTCTTCTGGAAGCAGTATTAGTTCTTCTGGAAACATTTTATGTCTTTTGGATGCAGTATCTAGTTTTGCAGGCACAATATCGATTATAAATCTTCTGAATGCATTTGATGTCTTCCAGATAAAATATCAAGTGTTCTGGAAGCATTTCAAGTCTTCTAGAACCAGTATCAAGTCTTCCAAAGACAATATCAAGTCTGTTGGAAGCATTTCGAGTCTTCTAGGACTAGTACTAAGTCTTTCAGGGTCAGTATCAGGTCTGCCAGAAGCATTACCAGTCTCATAGAAGCGGTATTAAGTCTTCTGGAAATATTTCAATTCTTTTGGATGCAGTGTTTAATTGCCAGGCACAGTACGAGTCTCCTAGAAGCAGTTTAAGTCATCTGGAAGCATTTTAACTGTTTTGGAACTAATACCAAGACATCTAGAAGCAGTTATAAGTCTTCTGGAAGCATATGAAGTCTTCTAGAGGCAATATCATGTCTCTTAGAAGTAGTATTAAATTCTATAGAAACATTTCAAGTGTTGTGAAAACATTTTAAGTTTTTTGGAGGCATTTCACGTTTTCTAGAAGCAGTATCAAGTCTTCTGGATGCATTTCATGTCTGCTGGAAGCATTTCAACTCTTTTGGACACAATGTACAGTCTTCTAGATGTGGTGTAGCGTTTTTTAAAGCATTTCAAGTCTTTTCGATGCAATATCAACTCTTTTAGAAGAACTTCAGTTCTTCTGGAAGCATTTCGCGGCTTTTGGAAGCAATTTCAAGTCATTTAGAAGCAGTATCAAGTCTTAGGAAACCAGATCAAGTCTTTTAGAAGCAGTATCAAGTCTCATTTAAAAAGAAAATCTTTGTAGCAAATGCTGGGACTGAATTGGAAAGAAAAGCCTCAATAGTACTAATGTAGTTAACTATACATATAAGCATTTGTTATAACCACATCAATAATAAATTTGTTCGTTATAACCGGCTAATACAGTGTAGTATTTGTTTCAGAATTATGTCATTTATGTGCACATAAACCATTTTAGGTTATCCTTAAAGAAAAGCGTTCTAAATCAAATTTAATTGATCATGACTTGAAATCATCACTATTTATTAAAAGAAAAAGTGTGAGCTTTCCTGAAATAATAATGTCTTAATTGAATGGTACTTTTTTATTGCAAAAGATAAGGAATTGTATCAATCTATTTGAACAAGTCCTGAAAAATCGAGATTTGATTGATTACGAAGAACATTGAAATTGATGAAGGTTGAAAACTTTTTTTTGATTTATCAAAAAATATGTGATAATTTTTAGTGGTGAAATTCATTTTTGAGATATTTGTTTCAGAATTATTGCAGAACATTAAAAATCTCATCTACTAAATAATCGTTCTTGACGAATTATGGAATTCCAATAAAATCATTCGGAATTTACTCCTTAAAATGAATCACTTTGTATGTGTAATAATTTTTTCCTTCATTACATCATAATAGAGATTTTTTACTTCAAAACCATGTCCAATTCTAAGCGTCCGTATTTCCAATTATAACCCGCAACAATAAACCCTTGTTTCGTACTCAATGGAATAACCATTCCTTGAAATTTATATGGTTTCCCACGTTTGCGCTTGTATAATACGTAATTTCTCTTAAGAACCATAACCATATTCTAAAACAAACGTAAATGTTAATATTCAATTTTATTGTTTAACGATAATTGATAATTGACCAAAAATAACACAACGAAGACACGTAATAGTAATAAGTAAGAAAAGTATCGTAATCTCGATCACGTTTTAGACCATCCAGTGAAATGATGACCCAGTTGTCGTTACATAGACGAAGTATTGTTACCGTGAAAGTGGTTAGTGCAAGATGCGATAGATACATAAGAATCTCGTGTTTTTTTTCTTTTCAAATGCGGATATCGCAAATTGATACATTTTGTGAGATATCGTTGTAATCGATGAGTAACATTTTGAGTACAATTTTGATTAATAAATTCCGCTTAAACACAAATATTAAATCAAAATTTTAAGATCCTAATCGTATAAAATAATTAGTTATTTCGCAATAATGAGATGCTTATAGATATGACGTTTTGATTATATTACGTAATAAATTTCGAAATGTAGATCATTTTTTGTGCTTTCTAATGGGGCATCGTAGGGCGTGATGGTATGATATTTTACGATAGTTATATAATAACTAGGTTATTAGTGGTTTTGTGGTTTTTACGGTTTGTTTTGTACATAATAAGCATTGAATTATTATTACCTTTTATGTAGAATATTGCACTTAATTGTTAATAATGTGATTATAAATATAATAGCAAATTTGATATCAATTTAAATGAATCGATTTCGACAAAGACAAATAACGAAATTGTGCAACCGGGCAAGTAGTAAAGTATACGACACTTTAGATTGATGCGACAATCTAAATGTCCTTAAAGTATGCAAATTGCGACGACGCGGTACATTTTCAGGCTTACAAAGCGTCCGCAACTAGACCTGGTTTGAAATCGTTTATCTTAAAGGCCCGTTTACGTATTTAGAAACTTGCCTCTTGGATGCGAAAGAATTTCTTTAGATAACTTTCTGTAAATTCATTAGATGTTAATTTAATTTAATGTTAAATTTTGTGTAGCAATTCTGTTTTGTTGTACTACCGACAGAAATTGGTTGGAAAGGATTAATTTGAGTTCTTCTCGGAATTGGTAAAAGTACGATTCATCATCTCGAAGGACGTGGAGGATTTTATTAGGAGATACCGGTAAATCGTTATTTTTAACTAAATCTAATTTTGTTAGTATTCTATCTCATCAAAGTCTTGTTTAAAGTTAGCCGCAATGCTGGATTGGTTAAATAATGAAGAAATGTTGAAGTCGAACTTTAATTAATAATCCTTCGAGTGAGTAAGGTAATCTAGTCTAGATTTTAATTTTCTAATCGTTAATTAATCATTATACAGAACGAAAAGCTATCACGATGTTGTTCTGTCTCACGTGAGTAAAAATGAAGGAAAAAGAGGGCACAAATCTTTTTTTTTTAATTTTTTAAATACTTTTATTAGTTAATAAAAACTATATAAATTATTTAGAATGATATAATGACAATTTAAGGGACACTTAACATCAAATTTTTATCATCCATCTCAATGATTAATAGCCTAATTAGTAACATATTCAAAAATATTTTTAATATTATTATTAGAAAATTTGAAGCTTCGTAAATTGAAATGTGGAGGTTTATTTTTTGTGTGTTAGCAACCAAACGATCACCTGCGGCTAATAAACTATCTAAGCGTTTATAATAATTGCGGCCTTAGTTATTAAATATACGATATATGTATATTTATAAACAAGGATTGAGTTTATTAATTGATTTTTGTCATTTCTTAATGTGCAGTCTTTTTATTAGTAAAAACCGTTTTTGCAAATATCAAACTGTTTTTGAGATATAGATTGCCTCTTAGGTGTCCAATTTGAAAGTTGCGTTTAAAAAGCAATTTGAAGCAAATTTATTCATTATTTAGATCCCCAAAGATGGTTATTTCGAATCCTTAAATCTCAAAGTTACGATTTTTTGATTTAAACTTAATCATATATTTGATTAAAAAAAGAATAATCGATTTAAAAAAATCGTATCTCAATATCTAATTGAGATATCGCAATGAAATAAAAAGCAATTTGAAGCAAATTTATTCATTATTTAGTTTCCCAAAGATTGTTATCTCGAATCCTTAAATCTCAAAGTTACAATTTTTTGATTTAAACTTAATCATATATTTGATTAAAAGAAATAATCGATTTAAAAAAAATCGTATCTCAAGATCTAATTGAGATATGGCAATGAAATAAAAAGCAGTTTGAAGCAAATTTATTCATTATTTAGATCCCCAAAGATGGTTATTTCGAATCCTTAAATCTTAAAGTTACGATTTTTTGATTAAAATTTAATCATATATTTGATTAAAAAAAGAATAATCGAGTTAAAAAAATCGTATCTCAAGATCTAATTGAGATATCGCAATGAAATGAAAAGCAATTTGAAGCAAATTTATTCATTATTTAGATCCCCAAAGATGGTTATTTCGAATCCTTAAATCTCAAAGTTACGATTTTTTAATTTAAACCTAATCATATATTTGATTAAAAAAAGAATAATCGAGTTAAAAAAATCGTATCTCAAGATCTAATTGAGCTATGGCAATGAAATAGAAAGCAATTTGAAGCAAATTTATTCATTATTTAGATCCCCAAAGACGGTTATTTCGAATCCTTAAATCTCAAAGTTACGATTTTTTGATTTAAACTTAATCATATATTTGATTAAAAAAAGAATAATCGAGATAAAAAAATCGTATCTCAATATATAATTGAGATATCGCAATGAAATAAAAGGCAATTTGAAGCAAATTTATTCATTATTTAGATCCCCAATGATGGTTATTTCGAATCCTTAAATCTCAAAGTTACGATTTTTTGATTTAAACTTAATCATATATTTGATTAAAAGAAATAATCGATTTAAAAAAATCGTATCTCAAGATCTAATTGAGATATGGCAATGAAATAAAAAGCAGTTTGAAGCAAATTTATTCATTATTTAGATCCTCAAAGATGGTTACTTCGAATCCTTAAATCTCAATGTTACGATTTTTTGATTTAAACTTAAGCATATATTTGATTAAAAAAAGAATAATCGAGTTAAAAAAATCGTATCTCAAGATCTAATTGAGATATCGCTATGAAATAAAAAGCAATTTGAAGCAAATTTATTCATTATTTAGATCCCCAAAGATGGTTATTTCGAATCCTTAAATCTCAAAGTTACGATTTTTTGATTTAAACTTAATCATATATTTGATTAAAAGAAATAATCGATTTAAAAAAATCGTATCTCAAGATCTGATTGAGATATCGGAATGAAATAAAAAGCAATTTGAAGCAAACTTATTCATTATTTACATCCCCAAAGATGGTTATATCGAATCCTTAAATCTCAATGTTACGATTTTTTGATTTAAACTTAATCATATATTTGATTAAAAAAAGAATAATCGAGTTAAAAAAATCGTATCTCAAGATCTAATTGAGATATCGCTATGAAATAAAAAGCAATTTGAACCAAATTTATTCATTATTTAGATCCCCAAAGATGGTTATTTCGAATCCTTAAATCTCAAAGTTACGATTTTTTGATTAAAACTTAATCATATATTTGATTAAAAAAAGAATAATCGAGTTAAAAAAATCGTATCTCAAGATCTAATTGAGATATCGCAATGAAATAAAAAGCAATTTGAAGCAAATTTATTCATTCTTTAGATCCCCAAAGATGGTTATTTCGAATCCTTAAATCTCAAAGTTACGATTTTTTGATTTAAACTTAATCATATATTTGATTAAAAAAAGAATAATCGAGTTAAAAAAATCGTATCTCAAGATCTAATTGAAATATCGCAATGAAATAAGAAGCAATTTGAAGCAAATTTATTCATTATTTAGATCCCCAAAGATGGTTATTTCAAATCCTTAAATCTCAAAGTTACGATATTTAAATTTAAACTTAATCATATATTTGATTAAAAAAAGAATAATCGAGTTAAAAAAATCGTATCTCAATATCTAATTGAGATATCGCAATGAAATAAAAAGCAATTTGAAGCAAATTTATTCATTATTTAGATTCCCAAAGATAGTTATTTCGAATCCTTAAATCTCAAAGTTACAATTTTTTGATTTAAACTTAATCATATATTTGATAAAAAAAAGAATAATCGATTTAAAAAAATCGTATCTCAATATCTAATTGAGATATCGCAATGAAATAAAAAGCAATTTGAAGCAAATTCATTCATTATTTAGATCCGCAAAGATGGTTATTTTAAATCCTTAAATGTCAAAGTTACGATTTTTTGATTTAAACTTAATCATATATTTGATTAAAAAAAGAATAATCGATTTAAATAAATCGTATCTCAAGATCTAATTGAGATATCGCAATGAAATAAAAAGCAACTTGAAGCAAATTTATTCATTATTTAGATCCCCAAAGATGGTTATTTCGAATCCTTAAATCTCAAAGTTACGATTTTTTGATTAAAACTTAATCATATATTTGATTAAAAAGAGAATAATCGAGTTAAAAAAATCGTGTCTTAAGATCTAATTGATATATCGCAATGAACTAAAAAGCAATTTGAAGCAAATTTATTCATTATTTAGATCCCCAATGATGGTTATTTCGAATCCTTAAATCTCAAAGTTACGATTTTTTGATTTAAACTTAATCATATATTTGATTAAAAGAAATAATCGATTTAAAAAAATCGTATCTCAAGATCTAATTGAGATATCGCAATGAAATAGAAAGCAATTTGAAGCAAATTTATTCGTTATTTAGATCTCTAAAGATGGTTATTTTAAATCCTTAAATCTCAAAGTTACGATTTTTTGATTAAATCTTAATCATATATTTGATTAAAAGAAATAATCGATTTAAAAAAATCGTATCTCAAGATCTAATTGAGATATCGCAATGAAATAAAAAGCAATTTGAAGCAAATTTATTCATTATTTAGATCCCCAAAGATGGTTATTTCGAATCCTTAAATCTCAAAGTTACGATTTTTTGATTTAAACTTAATCATATATTTGATTAAAAAAGGAATAATCGAGTTAAAAAATCGTATCTCAAGATCTAATTGAGATATCGCAATGAAATAAAAAGCAATTTGAAGCAAATTTATTCATTATTTAGATCCCCAAAGATGGTTATTTCGAATCCTTAAATCTCAAAGTTACGATTTTTTGATTTAAACTTAATCATATATTTGATTAAAAAAGGAATAATCGAGTTAAAAAATCGTATCTCAAGATCTAATTGAGATATCGCAATGAAATAAAAAGCAATTTGAAGCAAATTTATTCATTATTTAGATCCCCAAAGATGGTTATTTCGAATCCTTAAATCTCAAAGTTACGATTTTTTGATTTAAACTTAATCATATATTTGATTAAAAAAGGAATAATCGAGTTAAAAAATCGTATCTCAAGATCTAATTGAGATATCGCAATGAAATAAAAAGCAATTTGAAGCAAATTTATTCATTATTTAGATCCCCAAAGATGGTTATTTCGAATCCTTAAATCTCAAAGTTACGATTTTTTGATTAAAACTTAATCATATATTTGATTAAAAAAGGAATAATCGAGTTAAAAAATCGTATCTCAAGATCTAATTGAGATATCGCAATGAAATAAAAAGCAATTTGAAGCAAATTTATTCATTATTTAGATCCCCAAAGATGGTTATTTCGAATCCTTAAATCTCAAAGTTACGATTTTTTGATTTAAACTTAATCATATATTTGATTAAAAAAAAAGAATAATCGATTTAAAAAAATCGTATCTCAAGATCTAATTGAGATATCGCAATGAAATAAAAAGCAATTTGAAGCAAATTTATTCATTATTTAGATCCCCAAAGATGGTTATTTCGAATCCTTAAATCTCAAAGTTACGATTTTTTGATTAAAACTTAATCATATATTTGATTAAAAAAGGAATAATCGAGTTAAAAAATCGTATCTCAAGATCTAATTGAGATATCGCAATGAAATAAAAAGCAATTTGAAGCAAATTTATTCATTATTTAGATCCCCAAAGATGGTTATTTCGAATCCTTAAATCTCAAAGTTACGATTTTTTGATTAAAACTTAATCATATATTTGATTAAAAAAGGAATAATCGAGTTAAAAAATCGTATCTCAAGATCTAATTGAGATATCGCAATGAAATAAAAAGCAATTTGAAGCAAATTTATTCATTATTTAGATCCCCAAAGATGGTTATTTCGAATCCTTAAATCTCAAAGTTACGATTTTTTGATTAAAACTTAATCATATATTTGATTAAAAAAGGAATAATCGAGTTAAAAAATCGTATCTCAAGATCTAATTGAGATATCGCAATGAAATAAAAAGCAATTTGAAGCAAATTTATTCATTATTTAGATCCCCAAAGATGGTTATTTCGAATCCTTAAATCTCAAAGTTACGATTTTTTGATTTAAACTTAATCATATATTTGATTAAAAAAAGAATAATCGAGTTAAAAAAATCGTATCTTAAGATCTGATTGAGATATCGCAATGAAATAAAAGCAATTTGAAGCAAATTTATTCATTATTTAGATCCCCAAAGATGGTTATTTCGAATCCTTAAATCTCAAAGTTACGATTTTTTGCTTTAAACTTAATCATATATTTGATTAAAAAACGAATAATCGAGGTAAAAAAATCGTATCTCAAGATCTAATTGAGATATCGCAATGAAATAAAAAGCAATTTGAAGCAAATTTATTCATTATTTAGATCCCCAAAGATGGTTATTTCGAATCCTTAAATCTCAAAGTTACGATTTTTTGATTAAAACTTAATCATATATTTGATTAAAAAAGGAATAATCGAGTTAAAAAATCGTATCTCAAGATCTAATTGAGATATCGCAATGAAATAAAAAGCAATTTGAAGCAAATTTATTCATTATTTAGATCCCCAAAGATGGTTATTTCGAATCCTTAAATCTCAAAGTTACGATTTTTTGATTAAAACTTAATCATATATTTGATTAAAAAAGGAATAATCGAGTTAAAAAATCGTATCTCAAGATCTAATTGAGATATCGCAATGAAATAAAAAGCAATTTGAAGCAAATTTATTCATTATTTAGATCCCCAAAGATGGTTATTTCGAATCCTTAAATCTCAAAGTTACGATTTTTTGATTAAAACTTAATCATATATTTGATTAAAAAAGGAATAATCGAGTTAAAAAATCGTATCTCAAGATCTAATTGAGATATCGCAATGAAATAAAAAGCAATTTGAAGCAAATTTATTCATTATTTAGATCCCCAAAGATGGTTACTTCGAATCCTTAAATCTCAAAGTTACGATTTTTTGATTAAAACTTAATCATATATTTGATTAAAAAAGGAATAATCGAGTTAAAAAATCGTATCTCAAGATCTAATTGAGATATCGCAATGAAATAAAAAGCAATTTGAAGCAAATTTATTCATTATTTAGATCCCCAAAGATGGTTATTTCGAATCCTTAAATCTCAAAGTTACGATTTTTTGATTTAAACTTAATCATATATTTGATTAAAAAAAAGAATAATCGATTTAAAAAAATCGTATCTCAAGATCTAATTGAGATATCGCAATGAAATAAAAAGCAATTTGAAGCAAATTTATTCATTATTTAGATCCCCAAAGATGGTTATTTCGAATCCTTAAATCTCAAAGTTACGATTTTTTGATTAAAACTTAATCATATATTTGATTAAAAAAGGAATAATCGAGTTAAAAAATCGTATCTCAAGATCTAATTGAGATATCGCAATGAAATAAAAAGCAATTTGAAGCAAATTTATTCATTATTTAGATCCCCAAAGATGGTTATTTCGAATCCTTAAATCTCAAAGTTACGATTTTTTGATTAAAACTTAATCAAATATTTGATTAAAAAAGGAATAATCGAGTTAAAAAATCGTATCTCAAGATCTAATTGAGATATCGCAATGAAATAAAAAGCAATTTGAAGCAAATTTATTCATTATTTAGATCCCCAAAGATGGTTATTTCGAATCCTTAAATCTCAAAGTTACGATTTTTTGATTAAAACTTAATCATATATTTGATTAAAAAAGGAATAATCGAGTTAAAAAATCGTATCTCAAGATCTAATTGAGATATCGCAATGAAATAAAAAGCAATTTGAAGCAAATTTATTCATTATTTAGATCCCCAAAGATGGTTATTTCGAATCCTTAAATCTCAAAGTTACGATTTTTTGATTTAAACTTAATCATATATTTGATTAAAAAAAAAGAATAATCGATTTAAAAAAATCGTATCTCAAGATCTAATTGAGATATCGCAATGAAATAAAAAGCAATTTGAAGCAAATTTATTCATTATTTAGATCCCCAAAGATGGTTATTTCGAATCCTTAAATCTCAAAGTTACGATTTTTTGATTAAAACTTAATCATATATTTGATTAAAAAAGGAATAATCGAGTTAAAAAATCGTATCTCAAGATCTAATTGAGATATCGCAATGAAATAAAAAGCAATTTGAAGCAAATTTATTCATTATTTAGATCCCCAAAGATGGTTATTTCGAATCCTTAAATCTCAAAGTTACGATTTTTTGATTTAAACTTAATCATATATTTGATTAAAAAAAAAGAATAATCGATTTAAAAAAATCGTATCTCAAGATCTAATTGAGATATCGCAATGAAATAAAAAGCAATTTGAAGCAAATTTATTCATTATTTAGATCCCCAAAGATGGTTATTTCGAATCCTTAAATCTCAAAGTTACGATTTTTTGATTAAAACTTAATCATATATTTGATTAAAAAAGGAATAATCGAGTTAAAAAATCGTATCTCAAGATCTAATTGAGATATCGCAATGAAATAAAAAGCAATTTGAAGCAAATTTATTCATTATTTAGATCCCCAAAGATGGTTATTTCGAATCCTTAAATCTCAAAGTTACGATTTTTTGCTTTAAACTTAATCATATATTTGATTAAAAAACGAATAATCGAGGTAAAAAAATCGTATCTCAAGATCTAATTGAGATATCGCAATGAAATAAAAAGCAATTTGAAGCAAATTTATTCATTATTTAGATCCCCAAAGATGGTTATTTCGAATCCTTAAATCTCAAAGTTACGATTTTTTGATTAAAACTTAATCATATATTTGATTAAAAAAGGAATAATCGAGTTAAAAAATCGTATCTCAAGATCTAATTGAGATATCGCAATGAAATAAAAAGCAATTTGAAGCAAATTTATTCATTATTTAGATCCCCAAAGATGGTTATTTCGAATCCTTAAATCTCAAAGTTACGATTTTTTGATTAAAACTTAATCATATATTTGATTAAAAAAGGAATAATCGAGTTAAAAAATCGTATCTCAAGATCTAATTGAGATATCGCAATGAAATAAAAAGCAATTTGAAGCAAATTTATTCATTATTTAGATCCCCAAAGATGGTTATTTCGAATCCTTAAATCTCAAAGTTACGATTTTTTGATTTAAACTTAATCATATATTTGATTAAAAAAAAAGAATAATCGATTTAAAAAAATCGTATCTCAAGATCTAATTGAGATATCGCAATGAAATAAAAAGCAATTTGAAGCAAATTTATTCATTATTTAGATCCCCAAAGATGGTTATTTCGAATCCTTAAATCTCAAAGTTACGATTTTTTGATTAAAACTTAATCATATATTTGATTAAAAAAGGAATAATCGAGTTAAAAAATCGTATCTCAAGATCTAATTGAGATATCGCAATGAAATAAAAAGCAATTTGAAGCAAATTTATTCATTATTTAGATCCCCAAAGATGGTTATTTCGAATCCTTAAATCTCAAAGTTACGATTTTTTGATTAAAACTTAATCATATATTTGATTAAAAAAGGAATAATCGAGTTAAAAAATCGTATCTCAAGATCTAATTGAGATATCGCAATGAAATAAAAAGCAATTTGAAGCAAATTTATTCATTATTTAGATCCCCAAAGATGGTTATTTCGAATCCTTAAATCTCAAAGTTACGATTTTTTGATTAAAACTTAATCATATATTTGATTAAAAAAGGAATAATCGAGTTAAAAAATCGTATCTCAAGATCTAATTGAGATATCGCAATGAAATAAAAAGCAATTTGAAGCAAATTTATTCATTATTTAGATCCCCAAAGATGGTTATTTCGAATCCTTAAATCTCAAAGTTACGATTTTTTGATTTAAACTTAATCATATATTTGATTAAAAAAAGAATAATCGAGTTAAAAAAATCGTATCTTAAGATCTGATTGAGATATCGCAATGAAATAAAAGCAATTTGAAGCAAATTTATTCATTATTTAGATCCCCAAAGATGGTTATTTCGAATCCTTAAATCTCAAAGTTACGATTTTTTGCTTTAAACTTAATCATATATTTGATTAAAAAACGAATAATCGAGGTAAAAAAATCGTATCTCAAGATCTAATTGAGATATCGCAATGAAATAAAAAGCAATTTGAAGCAAATTTATTCATTATTTAGATCCCCAAAGATGGTTATTTCGAATCCTTAAATCTCAAAGTTACGATTTTTTGATTAAAACTTAATCATATATTTGATTAAAAAAGGAATAATCGAGTTAAAAAATCGTATCTCAAGATCTAATTGAGATATCGCAATGAAATAAAAAGCAATTTGAAGCAAATTTATTCATTATTTAGATCCCCAAAGATGGTTATTTCGAATCCTTAAATCTCAAAGTTACGATTTTTTGATTAAAACTTAATCATATATTTGATTAAAAAAGGAATAATCGAGTTAAAAAATCGTATCTCAAGATCTAATTGAGATATCGCAATGAAATAAAAAGCAATTTGAAGCAAATTTATTCATTATTTAGATCCCCAAAGATGGTTATTTCGAATCCTTAAATCTCAAAGTTACGATTTTTTGATTAAAACTTAATCATATATTTGATTAAAAAAGGAATAATCGAGTTAAAAAATCGTATCTCAAGATCTAATTGAGATATCGCAATGAAATAAAAAGCAATTTGAAGCAAATTTATTCATTATTTAGATCCCCAAAGATGGTTATTTCGAATCCTTAAATCTCAAAGTTACGATTTTTTGATTAAAACTTAATCATATATTTGATTAAAAAAGGAATAATCGAGTTAAAAAATCGTATCTCAAGATCTAATTGAGATATCGCAATGAAATAAAAAGCAATTTGAAGCAAATTTATTCATTATTTAGATCCCCAAAGATGGTTATTTCGAATCCTTAAATCTCAAAGTTACGATTTTTTGATTTAAACTTAATCATATATTTGATTAAAAAAAAGAATAATCGATTTAAAAAAATCGTATCTCAAGATCTAATTGAGATATCGCAATGAAATAAAAAGCAATTTGAAGCAAATTTATTCATTATTTAGATCCCCAAAGATGGTTATTTCGAATCCTTAAATCTCAAAGTTACGATTTTTTGATTAAAACTTAATCATATATTTGATTAAAAAAGGAATAATCGAGTTAAAAAATCGTATCTCAAGATCTAATTGAGATATCGCAATGAAATAAAAAGCAATTTGAAGCAAATTTATTCATTATTTAGATCCCCAAAGATGGTTATTTCGAATCCTTAAATCTCAAAGTTACGATTTTTTGATTAAAACTTAATCAAATATTTGATTAAAAAAGGAATAATCGAGTTAAAAAATCGTATCTCAAGATCTAATTGAGATATCGCAATGAAATAAAAAGCAATTTGAAGCAAATTTATTCATTATTTAGATCCCCAAAGATGGTTATTTCGAATCCTTAAATCTCAAAGTTACGATTTTTTGATTAAAACTTAATCATATATTTGATTAAAAAAGGAATAATCGAGTTAAAAAATCGTATCTCAAGATCTAATTGAGATATCGCAATGAAATAAAAAGCAATTTGAAGCAAATTTATTCATTATTTAGATCCCCAAAGATGGTTATTTCGAATCCTTAAATCTCAAAGTTACGATTTTTTGATTTAAACTTAATCATATATTTGATTAAAAAAAAAGAATAATCGATTTAAAAAAATCGTATCTCAAGATCTAATTGAGATATCGCAATGAAATAAAAAGCAATTTGAAGCAAATTTATTCATTATTTAGATCCCCAAAGATGGTTATTTCGAATCCTTAAATCTCAAAGTTACGATTTTTTGATTAAAACTTAATCATATATTTGATTAAAAAAGGAATAATCGAGTTAAAAAATCGTATCTCAAGATCTAATTGAGATATCGCAATGAAATAAAAAGCAATTTGAAGCAAATTTATTCATTATTTAGATCCCCAAAGATGGTTATTTCGAATCCTTAAATCTCAAAGTTACGATTTTTTGATTAAAACTTAATCATATATTTGATTAAAAAAGGAATAATCGAGTTAAAAAATCGTATCTCAAGATCTAATTGAGATATCGCAATGAAATAAAAAGCAATTTGAAGCAAATTTATTCATTATTTAGATCCCCAAAGATGGTTATTTCGAATCCTTAAATCTCAAAGTTACGATTTTTTGATTAAAACTTAATCATATATTTGATTAAAAAAGGAATAATCGAGTTAAAAAATCGTATCTCAAGATCTAATTGAGATATCGCAATGAAATAAAAAGCAATTTGAAGCAAATTTATTCATTATTTAGATCCCCAAAGATGGTTATTTCGAATCCTTAAATCTCAAAGTTACGATTTTTTGATTTAAACTTAATCATATATTTGATTAAAAAAAGAATAATCGAGTTAAAAAAATCGTATCTTAAGATCTGATTGAGATATCGCAATGAAATAAAAGCAATTTGAAGCAAATTTATTCATTATTTAGATCCCCAAAGATGGTTATTTCGAATCCTTAAATCTCAAAGTTACGATTTTTTGCTTTAAACTTAATCATATATTTGATTAAAAAACGAATAATCGAGGTAAAAAAATCGTATCTCAAGATCTAATTGAGATATCGCAATGAAATAAAAAGCAATTTGAAGCAAATTTATTCATTATTTAGATCCCCAAAGATGGTTATTTCGAATCCTTAAATCTCAAAGTTACGATTTTTTGATTAAAACTTAATCATATATTTGATTAAAAAAGGAATAATCGAGTTAAAAAATCGTATCTCAAGATCTAATTGAGATATCGCAATGAAATAAAAAGCAATTTGAAGCAAATTTATTCATTATTTAGATCCCCAAAGATGGTTATTTCGAATCCTTAAATCTCAAAGTTACGATTTTTTGATTAAAACTTAATCATATATTTGATTAAAAAAGGAATAATCGAGTTAAAAAATCGTATCTCAAGATCTAATTGAGATATCGCAATGAAATAAAAAGCAATTTGAAGCAAATTTATTCATTATTTAGATCCCCAAAGATGGTTATTTCGAATCCTTAAATCTCAAAGTTACGATTTTTTGATTAAAACTTAATCATATATTTGATTAAAAAAGGAATAATCGAGTTAAAAAATCGTATCTCAAGATCTAATTGAGATATCGCAATGAAATAAAAAGCAATTTGAAGCAAATTTATTCATTATTTAGATCCCCAAAGATGGTTATTTCGAATCCTTAAATCTCAAAGTTACGATTTTTTGATTTAAACTTAATCATATATTTGATTAAAAAAAGAATAATCGAGTTAAAAAAATCGTATCTTAAGATCTGATTGAGATATCGCAATGAAATAAAAGCAATTTGAAGCAAATTTATTCATTATTTAGATCCCCAAAGATGGTTATTTCGAATCCTTAAATCTCAAAGTTACGATTTTTTGCTTTAAACTTAATCATATATTTGATTAAAAAACGAATAATCGAGGTAAAAAAATCGTATCTCAAGATCTAATTGAGATATCGCAATGAAATAAAAAGCAATTTGAAGCAAATTTATTCATTATTTAGATCCCCAAAGATGGTTATTTCGAATCCTTAAATCTCAAAGTTACGATTTTTTGATTAAAACTTAATCATATATTTGATTAAAAAAGGAATAATCGAGTTAAAAAATCGTATCTCAAGATCTAATTGAGATATCGCAATGAAATAAAAAGCAATTTGAAGCAAATTTATTCATTATTTAGATCCCCAAAGATGGTTATTTCGAATCCTTAAATCTCAAAGTTACGATTTTTTGATTAAAACTTAATCATATATTTGATTAAAAAAGGAATAATCGAGTTAAAAAATCGTATCTCAAGATCTAATTGAGATATCGCAATGAAATAAAAAGCAATTTGAAGCAAATTTATTCATTATTTAGATCCCCAAAGATGGTTATTTCGAATCCTTAAATCTCAAAGTTACGATTTTTTGATTAAAACTTAATCATATATTTGATTAAAAAAGAATAATCGAGTTAAAAAATCGTATCTCAAGATCTAATTGAGATATCGCAATGAAATAAAAAGCAATTTGAAGCAAATTTATTCATTATTTAGATCCCCAAAGATGGTTATTTCGAATCCTTAAATCTCAAAGTTACGATTTTTTGATTAAAACTTAATCATATATTTGATTAAAAAAGGAATAATCGAGTTAAAAAATCGTATCTCAAGATCTAATTGAGATATCGCAATGAAATAAAAAGCAATTTGAAGCAAATTTATTCATTATTTAGATCCCCAAAGATGGTTATTTCGAATCCTTAAATCTCAAAGTTACGATTTTTTGATTAAAACTTAATCATATATTTGATTAAAAAAGGAATAATCGAGTTAAAAAATCGTATCTCAAGATCTAATTGAGATATCGCAATGAAATAAAAAGCAATTTGAAGCAAATTTATTCATTATTTAGATCCCCAAAGATGGTTATTTCGAATCCTTAAATCTCAAAGTTACGATTTTTTGATTAAAACTTAATCATATATTTGATTAAAAAAGGAATAATCGAGTTAAAAAATCGTATCTCAAGATCTAATTGAGATATCGCAATGAAATAAAAAGCAATTTGAAGCAAATTTATTCATTATTTAGATCCCCAAAGATGGTTATTTCGAATCCTTAAATCTCAAAGTTACGATTTTTTGATTAAAACTTAATCATATATTTGATTAAAAAAGGAATAATCGAGTTAAAAAATCGTATCTCAAGATCTAATTGAGATATCGCAATGAAATAAAAAGCAATTTGAAGCAAATTTATTCATTATTTAGATCCCCAAAGATGGTTATTTCGAATCCTTAAATCTCAAAGTTACGATTTTTTGATTAAAACTTAATCATATATTTGATTAAAAAAGGAATAATCGAGTTAAAAAATCGTATCTCAAGATCTAATTGAGATATCGCAATGAAATAAAAAGCAATTTGAAGCAAATTTATTCATTATTTAGATCCCCAAAGATGGTTATTTCGAATCCTTAAATCTCAAAGTTACGATTTTTTGATTAAAACTTAATCATATATTTGATTAAAAAAGGA